>JAOQGH010000001.1:6235334-6386447 GCA_025769975.1 Gallinago jamesoni | reverse complement strand
ACTTCCCTGGGCAGCCCATTCCAATGCCCAATAACCCTCTCCGTGAAGAAATGTTTCCTAATATCCAATCTAAACCTCCCAGGGATGTGTGAAATAGCACCTATTACGCAGGAGATATCTTTTGCCGCCTTGTGCCCCACCTACTTCAAAACAGGGAGTTTTAAAAAGAGACCAAAGCAGCTTTAAAACAGTATTAGCCAAAAAATAAGCCCTATATAACCCTCGCTCCATCTCCGATAAAGCCTTTGCTCCAGCGTTGTTCCCATCTCCCAGCAACAACTGCTCTGCACTCACCCGGTGTCATTCTTAGGAGGATGTGAAAGCAGTTACAAACATCTGTTAATTAAGTCTCAATTTGCATGTGAGATGGGTAATATACTAATTTTACAAATGGGTATGTTGAAGCACACAAGGCTGGATAAAGCTAGCCAACACAAGTAAAGTACTGGAAAACAAGCTAGGAGGAGGGAGTCCGAGTTTCCTTGTTCTGGTTACTATTCTTCTAAATAAAATAAAAGCTATTTAAGTGCACCCGAAGTGTCGACGGCTTTTACAAAGGCAAAGTCAGAATAACTTTTCAGAAAATAAACACAGATATCCATACAAAAAAAAAATCCAACCAACAACCCCACAAACCAGTTATCAATGAATAAATTGTGCCAGGCCCAATTTGCAAGAAAGAGTATTAATGTATTTTTAATGGCTGAACCAAGGGAAGGTCATTATACAATGTTTTAATTCTAGTACATTAGTGTTGCATTTATACATTAGCAGTTAATGTGATAATGTCAAACTCTTCACTAGTTGTGACATCATAAAAAATACAGGCTGTTTTAGTATTCTTTTGGAAAAAAAATAATAATCAGAGCTATTATTAAACCCCCCTACTCCAGCCACTGGGAGAATGTTTATCTTGCTGTATCAATTTTACATGCAAGAATAAAACTATAATGGGAAGTCAACAGATGTGAAAAATGTAAATCTTTGGTAAAGTGCACAATCAACAAAGGCAGAGAGGTTTTTTGTGCTGTTGTTTTTTGGTTGGGTTTTTTTTTTTTTTTGCAAATGAAATCATTTTAACGCTCCTTGACCTGTACATGGCATTTTTAATGGAATTCAGGAAATAAATTAATAGAAGAAGTGAAAAAAATAAAAATAGATCTGAAAGTCAGCTTGAGGAAACAGCCTCTTCAGCAGAGATGTTGTATTTTGATTCTTGAAAAGTCACAAGGAACAATCTGACACTCAGCACTGTGACAGCAGGCTGATGCTGCTCAAAGCTGGTCTAGGGTAGGTCAGGAACAAAATTCAACACGTTGGGTCCCGGACAGGACATTGCGTATATCCACCAAAGGCAAAGTGTCCTCCTGGGATTAGCATTTACAGAAATGAAGTATTTCCCAGAAGATCACACCTAGAGCTTCTAAATCGAGACGGTTGTTTATCACGCAATTAAATTGTAGCTCTCCTCCCCCACCCCCCCCTTCCTCACTCAATCTCTATAGATTAACATTTAGCAAAATGAAAATTTCCTGAAGGTAATTACCTGGCTGCAATTCAAGGCATTCATAAAAATTACAGCTCCATTTGGCAAGAGGTTGCACCGGGAGATGGGGGAGGCACTGTCACAGGGCAGCAGATCCGAAATCCGGAGCTTCCCAGGGACAAACCCATCCCAGGGCTCTGGATGCGGAGCCCCTGTGTTTCTGAGTACTTTGATGCTGCCTCTTGGATTGATTTTTTTTATTTTTTTTTTATTTTTTTTGCCCACAGAGCTATGGCATAACATCCGCTGTGTGGATGATACCACATTGTTTCCAAGTCCTGCAGCATCTGTTGGAGCTCCTCACCTCTGCAGGGACACGGTGGCAATTTTCTAAGCCACATCCTTGTAGAAAAAAAAAAAAGAGGGGGAAACCAAGTCTCTGGCTTCGCTTTCACTAGTAATCGGATGGGTTTTCTCTTCCATCCTGGTATTTTGTTTTCCCTGCAACTCTGTCATCTCTTTTCAGGTGTTGGCCTGATTCACCATTGCAGCTGCCCCAACTGAAGGCAGGTGTAGCTGTCCTTCCACTAAGCAGTTTAGGGCATTTTTCCACTGTGCTGAGGGTGGTTCAGAGCCGAGACCCTCAAATGTTCCTGTGGCACAGTCAGCAGTGACAAAGATCTCACCAAGTAGTGAACCAAGGCATTAGTGGATCACACCTGGTTTTCTTCATCTTCAAATGGTTGTGTCTATGGACTTCACCACCATTGATTATGGTAGCTGATTTTTTTCCCTTCACCGTATGGCTTTTTCTCCAAAAAATTGACAATGGAAAACACATCAGTTTTCACTGAAGTTTACATTAGCTTTCACATGATCTGCTTCCCCCATCTCCCTGCCTTACCTTCAGTACAGTAACTCTTTTTAGTTGCTTCATCTTTTCAAATACCTCCAAATTGCTCCTTATACTTATTAACTTTCTCTTTCCTGCCAGGTTTGTTTAGGGTTTTTTTTAGAGGCAGGTGCTCGTAGACTTGTAGATGATACAGTGAATTTGCATCACTGTTTTAAGGACTGTTTGAATCTCTAGGCAATTTATCTGCATAGGTGAATGGACTATATCAAGGATTTCTTCTTTTTTAAGAGATATACAATGCTACTGTCCCTTCTTTTAGGCATTGAACTCATGCCTCTATCACAAAGAAAGAAATTACACTAACACTCTTGCCTGAAAAAGTATGTAGGCTTATGCAAGATAAAATAAAATAAAATACATCAGTAAAGGAGCAGCTGACATCTTCATGGTGTCCGCTAACCTAAGCACACAAATGGACAGTGTATAATAAAAGACCTTCTTTTGGGACAATTTATGCAATTATGAATATGTAAGTTATATTCTCATGTTCCAGTTTGACCTCTGTTTATTGAAATGTTGACAAGGACACTCATATTCTGATTTCAAGTCATGTTTTTGATGCATCCAAAACACTCGGTACAAATCAAAATCAAAACTGAAAGAACACAATCTTTTAGATTACTGGGAATCCTCAGGTTTCACTTCTAAAAAATGGACAATGTGGTTACAAAGAAAAAAAATTAAAACATAAAATAAGAGTATCCTAGAGGTTTATGATTCTCAAGATAGAGAAACGTATCCAGGTAGGGTTTAGGTTTTGTTATTTCACAAAAATCTTTCATTTTTCAGTCAATTTAAAAATTTCCAAAGGCATGATATTATCTTTAATGATCTGAACTTAACAGCACCTCCCAATTTTGCAACTTGTTTTATCTTACAGGCTTTTGACTGTTTTAAATTTGCAAGGAGACAAGAATGAATGTTTTCTTTGCTGTTAGCTGAGTCCAATGCAAAGATTATCACTAAGAGCTAAGGACTCTTAGTCTAAGGACTGAGTCCAAGTCCGAAGAGGAAGGTGTCCTAGAGGGACTTAATATAGAAGAATTGTGCCTATTTTGCCCAGACTACTTTGTCTAGCTTTTAAGTAATCAGCTTCATGCAAATGCAAAATTGCCCCCTGCATCTCCCCAAAGCCAGCCTGAGATGGCTGCAGTTGGGCTCCTGAGGCACTTACACACAGACCAAGAAAACACGTAGACAACGGGAAGCGCTACACAGCGCTGGATCTCACCGCTGACTTTATCGGGTACCGAGATAATCAAGATAGTTAATATCACATAAAATAAATCACACACAAAAAAAAATGTCTGAAAATGGGAAGGATAAAAAATAAATAAAAATAAAAGATCACACATTCAGCCCTCCCATCCAAATCCAGGTTGCCCAAATTTAGTCCTGGCTCCTTTTACTCTGGAAGTTTTGTATCGGTGCTATTTGTTGAACTGGGGAAAAGGCAGCTGGAAAAAAGATAAGAAAGGCATAAAAACGGATGGTCTTATGACAACCAAGCTTGGCTTTGCATAAGGATCACGTTACATTGGATAAATCAGGTGTAATGGTATGTGCTAGGGGCAGGTAAAGACAGGAGCAGGGAGGAATACAGCTGGGGTTTAATGCTTTCCTCGGCACGCTGGCAGCAGGGGTTCGTTATCAGGCTCCCCTCGCCGACTATCACAAACCTAAGCCAACCGAGAAAAATTTCCATCAACAAGTATTTATAGGACAAAAGGTTAACTAATACGGAGGAGCGGGACTGAGCTCACTGCAGAAGACAGTTGGGAAATTTGGAAACGTTAAAAAGGCTGCATTTTCGGTACGGACCAAATGCTGGAAATAAAAATAAAAAAAATAAAAAAAATAATCACTTGGACTTTTGGATTTAAAATTCAAACTGAAAGCAGGAGGATGCATGAGGACTGCAAGACACAAAAAAGAAAGTAGTACAAAAATGAGATTATTGAGTATCCTCACAGCCAGCAGAACCAGTTCTTTAAAAAGGATCTGGGATGAGGCTGAGCTCTCCGCATTATTTTGTGAAGGGCAGAGACATTACTGAAGTTTGTAGAGAATTATATTGGTGATTCTTCCCCATAACTGACAAAGTGCATACAGAACACAAAGATCAGCTATGATAAAAGGGAAAGATTAAAAAAAAAACCTTACAAAAATGGGATATTTGGGATTGGGAACCTACTGGAAATCAGTAAATTGACTTTTTAAGAACTCCTACCTTGGGGTTTTAAAAGCAGAATTTGAAAACAGGGTATGGAAGTCTAGAATTTGGAATGGAATTCCAATTTTCAGCTCAAGACATTTGACTGGGAAATATTACATTTAATTTCTTCACTAAGCTTATGCATACGAAATAAATACATGTAACATCAATCTCACTTTTTTCTTGAGTCTCCCATTCATTACTTGTTGCAGTTTTTTCTAAAAGCCTGTGATCTTACAGTGATGTGAGTCAGTGGAAATATGTTATCACATTTAGTTTTATGCTACGAGACCTAGACAGGAAGTTTCACATTCACACTGGAGTTTGAATCTAAAAGCTAAAACCATGAAAGAAAACGAACGTTCAGTTTTGTTGCATTTTTAATACCTTCTTGCTAAGTGTGATAGTTTTGCATTGTACAGTAAGAATCGCTGGGCAACGACCGATACATCATTTCCTGAATCCTGACAGATCAACTTAAGTTTCAACACTAATTTTTAAACTTTTGCTTTCTCAAAAACTTTAGGCGTATTACCACTTTGCCTCGTATATTAAACTGAGATTTAGGTTTGTATGGGGAGTGGAAAGTCACAGAATTGTAACTGGAGAAAGCTGTATTAACAGGAAGAAGGTGGAATTTATGTAAAAATAAAAGATTTGGGGGAAGGTTGGAGAAAGATGAGTTGTCTAGGTATTTTTAGTTTCCCAAGGTTTCGATGCAAAATTTTGGCGTTCTGCAGAGGTTCCTTAAGACCGTCCCTCTACAGCAATATAAACCCATTTTCTCTTTTCATTTTTGCACAGCTTTGCAGACCTTACAGCTCAAAACGAGAACGAACACCGAGGAAGAGACATGCAAACACCTGTACCACGGCACGCTCGGTCTCCATGCTGTAACGGAGCTTCCTGCATGAAGGTGACGGCACACAGCGGCACGAGACTCTTGTGAGTCAGCACCACAACAACACACCTTTTAGCCCCCTGAAACCTTCAGGATTATGGGAAAGGGCAGTTCCCAGTGTATTGTACCCAACAGACCTGCTCTCTTAAGTTGATCCGATGTATTTCGAACAAGATTTCACGCAGGGAAATATCTGTGAATTGAAACTTAAAACATTTTGGAGGCATGCATCAGGTCTTTCCTTCATCTGGCAACAAGCTGGGAAGGTTCTGTAAGAGGGGAAAATGCAGGTGTTTTCTAGTTTTTGGTATTTTCCCATTCTTTCAGTGGGATTTCTAAAAACTGAGTGCCTTTTGCTAGCTACAAGAGGAAGAAAGTCTCTGGCCATCTCTTTAGGAACGAGGAGGTTTGCCATTCACTGAGGTCGAGGCAAGAGCATGGCAGCCTCTCCCAGCCACGCTGCTGCCTCTCCCTGTACTTTCTTCACCCTGCACAATGCTCACGTGTAAAAGTGTGGGAAACCACATCCTAGAAAGAAATGCTGGAAAGGTTTGAAGAGGAGAGAACCTTCATCTCTCCCACGGCACGGAACTGTCAGCCTTGAAAGACTTAAAAAAACCCCCACCATTAACAAAAAAAGAGAAAACCTTAAAAGCTCAGAAATAAAAAAGCTAAAAAATGGGAAGAAAGATTAAAAAAATATTTTATAGCTCAACTATTTATTTCAAAACTTCAATATGTAAAGCATCACTTGCCTTACCAACTTTTGTCTCCACCTGTTAATGAAGAGACCATCAAGACAAGCTGTCTCTGCCTGCAGATGGAAAACTGGCAAGTCCCCTGGACTGTCCCCTCACCTCCAGGGCCAGAAAAGCAGAGAGGATCATGTCCCCAGGGCCTGATCCTGCTGCCTATTATCACAATTTTGCCCGTAGCCTGGGCTCTAATTGAGAGCAAGGTGAACAGGAAAAGCAGCTGTGGGGGATTTCCTCAAAATGTTTCATTAGGCCTCATGCATCAGGCCATTTAGAGGTGGTAAAGAAAGTTAAAATTAGAATCCAAACAGCGGGCTTGGTAAATTCAACATCACATCCTCATCTCACAGTCTTCTTGGACTGTTCTTCACTCAAGAGGTGACCCTGAATCATAAGGTGCCTTTGAATAAGAAAACTAGCTCATACCAGCAGCTAATACTGTCTCATTTTAAGTAAAAACCCCAAGTACATACGGATATGAACATTTTTCTGACATGCAAACCTTCCACAAAGGCTAATCTCACACCTACTATGACTCCAGTTTTCTGCACCGAGACGTAAATTTTTGAATAAACCCAGACTAAGTATCATGGAGCAACACAACTTTTAGCACAACAGGAAAGATCCGCTCCAAATCCGGTCCTTCCAGAGAGTCTTTCCTCCTAAAACTAAACCAACTTGCACAACGTCCTGACAGAACTCAAATGCTACTGTAAGAAGTTTGGCTGCCTCCACCTATTACACTCATGGTGGCTGATAAATAAGAATGTGCTCCACAAGGTCCAACAGTAAATCCAGGGACCCTGAGCAAGGACAGTAGAGACCACATGAAAAGCAGCAAAGTTGAAAGGCAGAAAAAAATAAAGTAGCAAGCTTTATATTCAGGATAAAATTTAAAATACCTATTTTGGTGAAGCTGAATTAGGTTTATGCAGCAAAACACACGCATGGTGTCAGGAAAGGGGTATTTCAAGAGCTATATGTGAAAACACATGACGCGATTCAGTTTAATTGAAAAAGACAGGAATAAAACCACAAAGGGACACAACCGACAAGCGAATAAAACATCCCTTGGTGAAGTAACACAGAACATAAAACAAAACCACCACCCCAAAGTGGCTCACTGAACGCTTATCTCAGCCGACCCAGACAACAGCATCCATCCTCGTCGGGAGCTATCAGGTGATCTGTCTCATCCCGGTCCCTACCTGGAGGCAGTGGATCAGGCACACACGAGGCACGGCACTCAACTGTTCCCAAGTCGTCCTCAATACTACTCACTCCCAGCCTTCCAAAACCTCCCACTCCTTCACCATAGGAAACCAGACTCTCACTCCTTGAAATTTTCTTTTCTTTTTTTTTTTTTTTTTTTTCTTTCCCCCCCAATAACAAAGTCGAGCACTTCTGAGAAACAGCCAGAACAATGTTGCTTCAGAAAGTGCAAGTAACAAGCAGGATCTTCCAGCCAGCGGGGTAATAAGTTACACCCAGAATTCTATTTAGCAGTTTACATAATTCACAGTTTCTCTGGTTACATACTTTGTAAAATATGACATCCAGCTGGGAAAGTTACTCCACTTTATTGTCAGATGGCAGTTGCTTGCTTTATATCATCCAAATATCAATTAAAAAGCAAAAACAAAACTGTAAGGCAGCTATCTTCATATTTTCATGTCACACTTGCACACATGCACACCAATACTTGCTGTCATTCAAAGAGGGAAAGTAACCTTGCCTGAAATGCAAACTGACTCCGCAGTGTTAGGCATCAAGTGCAATTTTCAAAAAAAAACTTGAAAAAGAGAACAATGAACAGACGTGCTTAAATTCTGCGTCAGCTATTTTAATGGTGCAGTTTTTCAGATAACCGAGATGAAATCAGAAGATGCTGTCAAATAACAGATCTCGATCCCAGGAGTCAACATGACGGCATGTTAAAAATACAGCATATGGATACAGGGTCTTTGCTGTTACACATGCACTTAGCAAATATTAGAAAAATCAATCAGAATCAAAATGCAAACACACTGAACTGACTAGATGCCCTGTGTTATTCATTTCTAATCCTAATTGCTTGATTTCATTCATCAGGATTTATATATGCACCAGTACACTACTGAGGCAGTTAAAATTAAATATATCCCATTTTTTTCCCAGAAAAGTAATGGACTTTAACAGTCGTTTTATTGCAATGAGAGATATTAACATACAATTCTGCTCCTAACTCCAGGTTATAATGTAAGTGGATCCATTGATCATTTGCAAAAGGCAACAAAAATAAAGTTTTGCTTGATGCTGAGGGCAAATTAAATCCTGACCAGATTGTCCATTATTCTCCGTGGAAATCCATCCAGTGTCTAAGTACTGCACAAAGATTTTGCCAACTATTAAGTAAGATTTGTGGCTTGCAAAAAATAAAAAATATACCATTTTACCAAGTGCTTGGAAAGGCCACGTCATGAATCCACATCCGAGCTGCACCAAAACCACATCGCTCTATTTGAACATAGCGATGAAGGATTTTAGTGCCCACAGAGTAAGGCAAGTATAGAGAAAGAACCCAGAGGAAAAGATACGTATCACAAGAGTTACCTGGGGTTTATATACTATTTTTCATGCCTAGCTCTCACAGCAGGTTACGAGTGTGAGTTGAATGATCTGTAACCTACAGATGGAGGGAATAAGGTTAACTAGGGCAGCAGAAAAAGTCAGTGGCTTATTCCACTGGAAGAAAGTGCCTCTAACGCACACCATATTAACAAACAGCAGCATTGCCTTTGGAAAAAGTAAATTTGATACCCATGGGGGAAAAAAAGTTTAATTAGTTCATTAGCAGAGTCTACCACCATTCATTTAGCGCATGCAAATCCCTGTGGTTTACATTTGAAGTTACATAGGTGTATTGTATGCACGCAGGAGTCGGTTTAGAGGTTAAAAATGGAAATTAGATTGGGGGGAAAAAAGTGTGCTCCATAGCTCAAGCACTAAAATCACTACAAAAGAGTAGCAGCTATGAAATATTTAAGAGTCAACATTAATATCATTAGACTTCAAAGGACATCACCTTCTCAGCGCCTGCTTCTCGCATTGATCATCTGTGGAACAAGCAGTCTCACGTCAGTTTGTTTGCAGAAGCCTCTTCCCAACCACATCAGCTAGAAATGAAACACTTGAATCCTCTAAAAGCCATAAAATGCCCTTGCAGAGATCTGCTCTGCACTTTCTTGAGTCCACTCAGGGATTTCTCAGGAATTTTGTAAATAATTTAATATTCCCATGGGGAAAATAGGAACGCTCTTTAAGAACAAGAGGATATTAAACGCTAACAAGGAGGTAAGAGGCTTTTGAACATGGAAGTTATGTATTTGCAAAGTCTTCTTCCAGATTACACTTACTCTCCTCTCCATATATAACCACAACAGGTAGAACTGCAGTAAACATTTAAACTGCATTGCATTATTGTGTATGATAAGAGCTTGACATTTCTATTTTCTCCAAGGAGAAGCACTGCCTATATGCTCTCTAGTGGATGAACAGGGGTTTTACAAGGTCCCTCCTCCCCCCTCCTTTAAATGTGATCAAATATGAATTGAAAAGCTTTTATTCTGCCAGAATCCCAGTTTAAGGTTTTGTGTTTCTCTAGCAACAATGACACACTAACAACTGAAGAGGGGCAAAGAGCAGCTTCTCCATCTCTCTATTACGTTGGGGGAGCAGGAACACCGCGCAACTTTTGACCTGGACCTTGCTGAGGACTAAGGGTAAATGGATTAGTATTAAATTCTTTTAAGTCACATTTTGAAGCGCATGTTTATCTTGAGTATCCATATGTAAAGTCTTTCAGAGGCAATTCCTGAATTTCACAACTAGCTGTAGCCTTCCAGAAATCAAATATCAAATTACTATGGTGTGAATTCACCGAGGAGGACTTCTTCTCAGGCTCCCTGCCTCGCAACCCTCCCGGCACCTCAGTTCTGTTCTCCACTGCCACCATAAGTCATAGCTGGAAGAAAAAGAGGCTTCTCAGAGATTATTTCCTAGCAAGACATTTTTTCCCACTCTGAAAGTTTGCTGGGGAGGGATGTGAGGAGAAGGGACTCAAGTTTGACCTACCTAAATGCCACCATGCTTTCAGAACTAACCGAAACCCCCACATCAACAGCAAAGTAGCCAATATTTTGGAAATTCATATTTACAAGCCAAGATTAAGCACTGCTGCAAAATACTTATCTTTAACTGGTTTGGGGTAAACCAAGGACCGTACGCTCAAGGGGCAATGACCTTCCATCAACACTAAGTTAAAAACAAGCCACCTTAAAGATCATCAGTGTTTTCACATTTTGACACAGGAATCCGTAGCACAAGCCTCTCCCCTCCCAGACAGCAGGTGCACAGGCTGCAAGAGCCCATTTTCCTTTAGATTAGGTGTGTGCATCACTCCTTAAAAATTTATAAATCACTTAGCTTTCCAAGATTCAAATTCCCAGTAGAGTAACTGGAATTACAGCCATGCTAGCAGTAAAGAGGGAGAGAGTCTGTTAGAGTTGGCGTAATACAGTGATCCATACTATAAATTACTTTAGGAAAATGCTACTAATGCCCTCTCTGTGCAGGCTTGGGGGATATCACTCTCCCTGCAGTCCACTTGTGTGGAAATTAAAGAAGTTTAGTTATTTGAACAGAGGATATAGGCTTCTGCTCATCTGAAAGCATTTTTTCCCACCTAGAGGGCATAATCACCAATTACATCTAGATAATATAAATTTAATTATTTTTATTGGCTAATATGGTCTCTATCAGCAAGGAAAGAAAACACACTTTCAGGGCTATCATCAGAAATTAGTACATTCACAACAAGCAGCTAATCCCTGTGAGATGAGATACTTTGTTGGACAGTTTCTTAGAGCCAACTGATGGAGAGTTCCCGCTTTGATGAATGGTTAAAAAAACCCAAACCTGAGACAACAAAGAAAACCCTGAAACCCCTCTTTGTTCCATTTCAACTCACCTTTTCTTTTCTTCTTCTCTTTCCTTTGTGACCAATTTCTGAATTTTTAAAAGTCTTCCAAATATATATATTTATATACCGTGTATTCTGTGCACTGAAAACCACGTATCTCCTCCTTTTTGGCTTTTGAAGTCGGGCATCTTTGTAGACTGCCTTATGCCAGGACTTCAACTTTGCTTTGCTTTGAAAACATTCATTAAAACAGCACAATCTTTAAATGCCTCCCTTTCCTAGTTTCTCCTCACGTCCCTAGAAGTCTCTTCACATCATCCTGTCCTCTCAGATGCACAATGTCCTGATGCCTATGGCTCCAAAGGTCACAGCATTGCCTCCTTGTCTCATTAATGGACAAAAACTGGCCCTCCAAGGCCATTTGGTCGGCCTGCCATGCATCTGCGGCTCAGGAAGAGATGAACATCCCAGGATGCCCCTACTCCACCAAGGAGCACAGAAGAACCTGAGATTACAGCCCTGAGAGGATCCATAGGTAGAAATCAACCTAGCACCACACAGGGTGAATGCTGATATTACTGCAGGGTGATGGTGTCACGGCTGGGGAAGACGCACTGCTGCTACGCTGACTTCTGCTAATTATCACCACAATATCGACCGTGACAGCAAAGAGGCACCAATACTGGTATTCAGCATCACGCACCGCTCTGCTGGGGTCTGGCACGTGGGTGGTTCACCCTGTGGTCTCTGCCATCGTGCCTTTTTTGTTGGCATGACCCATGGCAGCCAGGATTAAAGCCTGCTGGAGGCGTCTCCAAAAGCAGCACGGACACAGCCCCGGGTCTATTAAGTGCCAGTACCACCTGCTTTGCATTCCATCCCCTTGCAAATACAACCATCCATCAGGTTTGTCTTGTCTTCTCCCTGCAAGCATCTCTATGGGAGAGCTAGAAACATGGATGCTGCTGTGTGACCTTCCTCAAGCTCCAACTTTTTCCTCCCTCTCTTTACATCTCCCCCAGCTCAGCTCAGGAGAGGACCTTGGTGCTGCCCGACCCAAGAGCTGCAACCAAAGCCGCGCTGCAGCACCTGCCTGCAGGGTGAATCAGCAGCTTTCCCCCCCCAAAAAAAAAACAGGCTACTGGGAGAGCTGGGGCAGTTACATAAGGCTGCAGCAGCCCAGGAGAGTTGATGTCTGAGAGGGATGAGGCAAGAGCAGCACCAGGAAAGCTCGTCAGGAGACATGGATGCCTCTCGCAGAGGGCTTGGTAGGTGACCCTTTTTGGTGAAATGCACAGTTGGGCTGAGCGGGAAACCCACATCTCTCAGTTCTTGACAGTGGAGGCCAAAGACTGCTGACCCCACGCAAGGCAGTGGAGGTGGAGCTCCCTTTAGACCCATGGCCAAGCGCAGAAAGCATCTGCTGATTTTCTATCGGCTCTGGGATGTTCAAGGGGGAGGACGGGTGATGAGGGGCCTGACAACCCCTCTGAGGCATGTCCTCGACTCCTCCACACGCTGGTGAAACAGAGGAGATGAAGGGAATCAGGCTACACCTTGCTATAGCAGCTGTGTTACTCCTTAAGCATCCCTGAAGGCATCGTTATATCCAACTGTCATTAGGGCTCTCTCTGCTCTATAGGAAGGAAAAGGTGACTAATGACTACGATAGGAGAACATCCAACTAAGCTCTGCACCTTACCCACCGCACTGCAAGCTGTGACTGGATCATTTGAAAACATGCAGACTGTCAACCCCCTATCACATATAATTTTAATTGACTGCCATTTCAGAAACTTTTTCCAACCCAGGAGTTTGCATCCTACTTTCCCCTCTGCCAAGCCGTCGCAAATCCTCCTGAGCGTTCTCCATTTTTCATATTCCTTCTCGGTTTTTGGATTTTGCAGTTGTGTTTCCAAAACCTCTTTCAAAGCTCCTCTCAAGGGGGGCTGGAATTTGCTGGTCAGAACCATGGCATGCATATTTGTACAGCAATACTGACCGCTTTCACAAGGGACTGCTTGTGATCAATAACGCAAAAGCAGAGCCAGGAGAATTTTCCATGTGACTTTTTTGTGCGTCTTGACTTTGAGTGGTTTTGTGGGGTTTTTTTGTTGCCTTTTTTTTTTTTTTTAAATTTTTAATCACAACGTAGCAATCACAAATCCTGAGAGGAGATTTAACATCTGCATTACTCTCTCTGACACTGCCCTTTTTTGCACCCTCAAACACATCCAGAACACCCGTCCTTCACTCCCTGCCAGGATCTTTCTGCTTCACCACTTCCAACATGTTCCTTTTTTTATCGCTCCCTCTCCCTTCCCGCTCATTTGTTTTAAGTATTTCTTTCCCCGGACTCTGCAATTTTTCAAACTGTTCCGTTTGGAGGGCAGCACCTCCTTGACTGCACTAAAATCCCTCCTGAAAAACACATCTGCTGAATCGCTTGCAAGAAATTAGTCCTGTAAATTGTGTCTCTCTTTAAATGCATCTGCGTTCCTGCTCTCCGAGCCCAGATTCACCTCCCCAGGAGCACCGTTACCCCAGACTTCAGCTGGGAACACCAGAGAGAAAGAGAGGGAGAGAAACACCTCCGGAGGATCATTCTGAGCACCTAAGATTTAATGTAATAGAACTATTAATAATACATAAGAAGAGAATTATCCAGAGCTTTTTAGGCAGAAAAATCTACAGCTCAAGTCCCATTTAAACTGAAGAGAGACTTTTTTTTTTTCCCCTGTTCACTGGGACATGAATTAGTACCAAGTACATAACCTACATTTCCAGTTGAATGTGCAGTGTTGCATCCAGCCCTTGCTTTATACTTTAGTTCCCTCTTCCAAGTATAATCATCTCAAGCTTGCACTGAAATGCAATTGTTACTTACTGCCCGTTGTGTCAACTGTCAAGGTTTGGTTGTTGGATTTATTATTTTTTTTAAATCCTGTACCCTGTACTGTTGTTCTCAGTCATTAACTCTGTCTCCAATTTTAGTGTTTATTTACAGCCTTAAATTGGGTGGATAGCTTGTTTTCAGCACAGACACCCAGATTGCAGTTGTTGGTATCTCTCTCTCTCTTCATTTTTAGCACTACATGCACAGGGCTGAATTGTCAAAGTGGTGGGAGACAAAGTACTTAATGTACAAACCGGACCATGTCCTTAACTGTGGACTCAGTGGGGCCCTGTATCATTAAAATTAGGCACTTCGTTAAATGCTTTGATGAACCAGCGCCACCACGTCCAGAGCCTTAAAGCCCTGAGCACCTTCTTTAAAAGCCAATCTTAGCCCCGTTCCTACCAACTTCAGAGCAACCTAAAAGTTTCCATCGCAGGTGAACTTATCTCTGCTCTCTCAAATGGTGTCTAATTCAAGCTTCTAATCTGTGGCTCTTTATCTTATTCATTGCTACGTGGAATTCACTATCTATTTTCAATAGGGAAGTAAGTACAACCACTGTTTCCTAGACAACAGAAGAGCAAAATTAACTCTTCCCCCACCCCTCCCAAAAGAGAAGCAGAAATACTGAATTTTGCCATCTGAGCCATTAATGAAGAGCTACTGCTAAAATAACCAAAGTTATGTAGCAATGCATGGCCAAAAGAAAGTGTCACGTCACTACATCACGAAAACACACTTTGCTTTTTACTCCATGTCCTTTCCCAAACAAAACACAATTAGCTACAGAACCTACAGACTCCTCTCTACTTACGATAATTAAAGCAGAGAAATCTAAAAAATTTCACTCATCTAGCGTGGGTAAAAATCCCTGCTTTTTCAGCAGGGCACACAAATTTTGCAGTCGATCGTCTTTGCGTAACATTTCAGTGGGCACCGACACAACATAAATCTTGGAGTTTGCAAAAAAAAAAAAAAAAAAGGAAAAACAAAGCACAAGTTAATCTGAATCTACTGCGTTGGTTTTCAGGGCGCTACAATACACTGAGGGTATTCATCCAGTGGGATTACTGGTCTGGATGAATCTCTTCACCTTTAATAACCTGGAATCCAGGGATGCCTCATGCTGGGGAGCCTGCCCCTGGCTTTTATATTATTTCCTTGTAAAACTGCTGGACTGCACCATTTTGAGGTGACAGCAAAGGGGAAAAAGCATTCTTAGACACCAATAAAGTGAAACTATTTCAACTTGTTTTATATTTCAGTGCTTTACCATTAGTTTTATGGAGCCTTGAGGATCCTGGGGTCTTTCTGTAGTTGTGTTTTGTGGCCGTTTGGCTGGGTTGTACCCATGCAATTTCAATGCGTAGTCTTACAGTCCAGAACCAGACTTGAGATACACCACAAGACAAACAGACATTCTCTGGGGACACCACATATGTTTATAAGAGATGTGAAGAAGAGACTGGTTTTCTCTGATAGGGGAAACTCCAAAAGCACCATATATTCCTCTGCAGGCGTGTATCACGCAAGAGCACAGTCCCCAAGCCTGCGAGATCATAGCATGGTTCATGAAGCTCCTGGATGTTTTTAGTGTAAAACGCCTAAAGAACATTCGCAGAATGACTGGAACCAGCATCATGAGAACACTCTTAAATAGTCATCAGCCTCCCTAATATACAACTATAGAGTATATATAGGCATCTCTTGGGTTTCCCAGGAGTCATTAGCACACTGTGCCAGTGTATAGAAGAGACATGACAAATTTCTTCCTTTAATGCAGACATGTTGGTTGGTTTTTTTTTCCTCCCTTCTCCCAGCCCCAGCATACAGCACAGCAATCCATCATGCCTCCAAGCCTTTTTCCCTTCACCAAAAATACCCTTTGTTGAGTTGCATTGGTAAAGGAGAAGAAAAAACACAGGAAAAAATCAAGTGCATATTGTAAAGAAGGAAAGAAACAGGATTCTTGGTGGTTACCTACTCACACAGTAGGTTTAAGCACATTGAAAGACATGCTTGGACAAAGAACAATCACTCATATAAACTGTATTAAAGTGCTTATACGTATATGTGTTCACACACATTTTCCTCCTTTCCAGGCCATGCAGATCTCCAAGCTGCCCTGAATGTCAGAGACATCCAGGGAGAACTGCAGATAAGAATTTTAGACTTAAGAGTACAAGTCACAAAATGCATTATTTGGCTGTCAAACCAGGACTCGCTAAATTAATGAAGCATTTTAATTCCCAGATCAACAGAAGCAAAGTTAATTTTGTGAAAGTGTGCTAGATTCCAAACCTATTACTATTAAGACTAACTTAAACCTCATCTACATTCTTCAGGGAACAGGAGAGGAGAATAAACAGAGGTGAAATTAAGCACAAATGTGAAGTGGGTTGTTGTTTTTTGGGGTTTGTTTTTGACTGCAGTCATTTTGATGAAAGAAACTTAGAGCCCTGTTAACACAAATTCCTAATAGACTGGTCCATTTTCCAGCAGTGTACCAGATGCCATTTTCTTTATGCACACTATTTTATTTTTTTTTCTTCCACCCTTCAACAACCAGCAAATACATTTGTTTTTGCAGGGGTTAAGCCTATATTTCCCAAATGATTATTTGCACTGTAGGAGCTGTTCAGATCTTTCATGGATCAGGGTCCCCAGAATTGGGTTTTGTATAAACACAGCACAAAGAAATGGTCTTTTCTCTGAAGACCTTACACAGCCTAAGGTCTCAAATGAGTCTGAAATGAGAAGCAAATTTGTTCAGTAAAAGGAGTTTGGGACACAGGCGAGCTCTTGACTGTAAGTGGTCAGTTTGTGGACCATCTTCTATAGCTTTTAAACTGCAAAGCAGCCTTTGAGCTGGAGGGCACGTTAATAAATAGATTACTCTACTAATCGCCAGAGAAGTGCAGACCTAGCTCTATAGCCTTCCTTAAAGGAACAATATTTACTTTAAGGTTAGAAAAGGTATGCGTAGATCAACTGGATGTTCTATGACAGTCCATCTTGGGGAGGGGCAGCAGCAATGACATGGGATGAGTCTTAGACACAAGAATTGCTATGACATCTACAGGCCAGAAAACATTCAGTTTTGAAGACTAGATCTTTCTCGCACCATCCGTGCAGTTTGGAACAGGAGGGAGGGAAAGGCCCTACTTTTTCCACCGTTGCACAGGAAATCACCAAACAATTTGGCAGGTAAGGAACTCAGCTGATATAAAGACTCTGCGGTTCAAACTGGGTCAGTCTAGAGAGTGGCCCACTTGGTAGCTTGCTACAACATCTAAATCAATCTCTCTTTTAATCCACTTCCACTCTTGGGCAAAGGACTGCTCCTTGACAGAAAGCTGGCGTACTTCTACAAAACCAACTGTGATAACAAAGACTTGACATTTTGCAAAGAGGATATTTTCACTGGAAGTTTCCCAAACCACATAAACCTAAATTTCCCTGTCGCTTTCAAAGTTTGATGAAGAACTTTTGAGACAAGCTTGCATTTGGGATGCTGCTTTTGCTTTCTCTGACCCTACTGCTTTCCAGCTGGCTTGGATGGAGCTGCTGAAAGCAGCTCTAGGGCTCAGCCAGGACAAATTGACCAGACAATTGACAAGACCTAACCTGCCTCACATCAAGATGGACTACATAAAGACAAACATCATGGAAAAATCTGGTCTCATTTTTGTGCAACCCAAGGGTGTCCCACCAGGCCCTTCAAAGGCAAAGGCTTATTCTTGAGCAAACACTTGACAACACCAAGTTTAATCAGCCCCACACATGCATTTTTGATCCGTGGATCTTGCAATAATAGAAAAAAGCAGGACCTGAAAGGACAAAAGTCTTCCATGTGACAACCATGGAGGAATCACTGTCTTTGTATACTGCACTCATCGCCCAAAAGAAAGCACTCACAAAGCCAGTCTTAGGCATAGGAATGCAGCGCCCTAGGATCCCGCACTGACACCAAACAAAAAGCTCCTCAGACATATGAAGCAGAGCACCGACACTTGGCTGCAACAGGACATTTCGGAACCAGAGCCTCTCATTCCCCACTGATTACGGAGGAACCCAAGAAAGATGGTCCTCCATGCAAATACCTCCAAAGGGTCCAGGCTGGGTTGAAAGGACAGTTGTGTATTAAGATGAGAACAGAGATTCAACTTCCCCATGTTTCAATATCAAATTTTCTTTACCAAGACATTGACATACTTCACAAAAATGTTCAGAGCTCCTCAGAGAAAAAGCATTAACTTAAAACTAAACCATCATTACTTCCATAGAAAATGAATATGGGGCTTTACAATACATTTCTGTGCTTGCAAAAATGGGTAGGCAGACTAAAATAATTGGCCTGATTTTCAGTGTCTAACTTTAGATCCCCAAATTTGAAAATGTAGGTCATGTGACAATCTATACTATTTAAATCTCATATCCTGGATTACTGCAACACGAAGCCACCTTGTATTGTTCCTCTCGTTGTGATTTTAAAATGAAACCCGTTCGAAGTAAGAAGTAGATCTTCTCTGTATTAAAATGTTCTCAAAACAACTTCATCGTATCAATCAGCAGTAGGAACTACAGCGACTTTCAACTCCGTGCATTTCATTTTAAAGAATTAATCATTAAGAAAAGCCTCTGCACTCCTGGAAATGCAGAACCTTTGCCAAGTTTATCAATACACAGAGGCAAAATTGCTGTCAACCTGACCTGGACAATTGCAAAGGGTGCATTATTCATGCTCATTCAATTTCTGGCCGTTTTGCCGAGAAAAGGATGTTACTCAGTGCCAATTGAGATGGTGGTTTTGAGATGGACACTTTCCCACTATAAACTGGACCACATCCACTGGCTTATTTCATGCACTGAACAGCTGTTGCAAGAGGGAAAAAAAAAATAATCCTGATCCAAGCCAGTGTCCCAGAGGTAAAAGATCCTGTAAAGAGAAATGGTATTCAGATGTAATGTTTATAAAATTATGTTTCAATTTAAGTGTTGGTTTGGGAATAGAGAAATACAAAGTCTCCTTTTAACCCTTTGCTTTCTACCTTTGAAAATAGCCAAGCTAATACAACTTTGATGAAAAAACCCCAAACAAACCTCAAAACTGCTTTCCCATGCAGCTTGCTATAAAAAGTTTGAAGCAAAGGAGAGACTTTTCTGAATGTGTAACTAATACAGAAGGGTAAGGAGGAAAAAGCTGTTAAGAACATCCCTTATATGTAGCAGCTGTGAGTGGTACTCTTAAAATTACATTTATGGTGAACCATAATATTTTAATAGGGTGTGCTATGTGAACACATTCCCAACTATTGTATATTGATTACATAATAAAGATATGTCACAGATTCTTACAAACATCTGAATTCATTACTTTCCACCATTATTCAGGTCAAGCATTTTTCTCACTAAAGCTGTACCATAAACCTTAGTTATTTTGGTTCATCTGTTTGCTCCCTGGGGAGAAAATGGCATACACAATTAGAAATTTTAAAAAACCTATTTCGCTGGCACTTTCTGTGCATATTTACAGAACTTCCTGAGAATACAGCAGCCTGAAAATGGGAGAAATCACATTTCCTTTGAATTATTTACGTAGTTCTACTCCTTGAACACAAACATTTTCTTCCTTAGCCATTCTTATTTATATAATAGACCACCTGTTATAGTACAGCAACATCACAATACTTTCCACAAGTCCAGTAATGTTGGAGACACAGGAGAATGACAATCCACAACTTGCCTATTTACCTTGATTTCAGAACGCTGAGTAGACATGACAGCAGTGGGAAACACCTTAAGTGAGTATTGTTATGTTTTGAAGTTGTGTACAGCCTTCTTTACACTCTGGTTCTTATATGCTTAGCTAGTCACTCATGTATGAGTGACATGGTAACTCCTGCTCTAAAATTAGAGCTTAGATTTTGTCCTTTTTGGTGGACTTTTAGGGTTAAAGAAAATTGAGCCAGTTGAGCTGCAGGAGGACTTTCTCTAAAAACATCTTAGGAAACTAGGACTTGCTGAAAGTAATTGGGACCCAGAAGCCATCAAGTGTGTTCTGAAGATGGGATTGGGTTCCTACATAGTTTTGGAGCTCCAGGAAACACAACCCTTATCTAGGTGCAGTCACTTACGGTTGTTACTTTCTATACTACTTTGCAAAGGAAAGCTAAGCTTTAATTGCCCATGCAGCGTAGCTTATATTAATGATGTGTTCACATCTGCAACACAAAAATAGGACATGCAGAGAGGTTTAGAAATACTGTAGGATTTTGTATCACAGTATCAACCTAACAACAGTGTGATTTCTGAACAGACTAGTCACCAGCTCTGAAAAAAAAACCCCACTCTGTTTCCTTCCTGATGGCATCCAAAACTCATCCAAAAGGCTGTTACCCCGTCTGAATTCAAAGACCCATATGTGACATGCTTTTGAAATGGAAGGGGGAAAATACCCAACACACAAAAGATATTTCCTCCCCCAGCATCTGCCAGTTTGTCTATCTGCCTGTGCGTAAGCTCCTTGGCAGAAAGCATCTGCAAAATATGCGGCACGTAACTAATGGTATCACAAACCAAACCAAAATCCAAGGCCATTGAGAGGGCACAGGACCAAGAGAGAGGGAACCAGGCATCTCCTGGCCTCTGCCTGTGCCATCCAATGAGTCGGGGGGGGGGCACCGCCTGCAATCCACATGTGCTTCCGTTTCATTTTTCACTCCCCAACCTTCCCCTCCCTCCCCGCCCCCCCATGTTGGTTACACTGTATGGTTGTTAAGATGGGGACTTGTGGGTCTTTGGCGGGGTCTTTGAAGAGAAAAAAAGAGCCCATAGGTATCATGTAGCTATCAACATTAAAAAAAAATTAAGCGTGAGTTCACTGCCTCCCAATATTCTGGTCCACCTTCTCTAAGGATCAGCACCACAAAATTAAGAGAAAAAGAAAACTTCTGCTCTTGGTTGCTCTAACGCAACAACTGAAGCCAAAAACCAAGCACGTAAGGACACTTCTGTAAATTGTCCCTTAGATTCTCAAAGTGACAGATATTATTTAAGCTCTTGAGAAAAGAAGCCAGCACACACCCCAGGAGCAACAGGTGCATGGGAACAGTCAAAATTTAGATGGTATTGGCAGGATTATCTTTAGGTCTCATACACAGTCAGCTCAAAAGGAATATATCTTCCACAAATGTAAATATTCTCTTGCGATGCTACACTTGTTTAACATCCACTGCTGTATATTAGTCATCCCTCATCTATCCTGAAGACACAGTGCAGTTAAGCTAAACACCACTGCTGCATGAGAGAGGTTCGGTTTTAATACACGCAAATGAATTAAACTAGACATAAGCAGGTTATGAAACAATGAGAGAGTTGCCAAGAATCAAAGAAGAGATTGAATTTAACCATTATTAAAATGACAAAACTTGGGATCACCAACTGTAAACAATTTTCATCACCTAATTAAACAGCCCATTAGTGTTTTCAAAAGAGATGGCTGGCGGTGGCCACTCAGAAAAACTGTTGACTTTGCAATGGTTTGTGCTCCGAGTTAATGGAGTTGATTTCAAACAAGCCCTTCCCTTCTGCAATTCATTACAATCGCATCACATCCTTCCTGTAATGCTGTTTGCTCTGGAATCAAAACACCAGCCCATATTGCCCAGCACTTGGGGCAGAAGCTTTGCTGCTCTCCAGCATTAACTGCCCCAGAGGGAGGAGCTGAAAGCAAGGCACTGCTCATAATCTGAGCACCCATCATGGATTAGGATTACTCAATGTGCAGAGTAATAACAAAAATATAAACAAGACAAAACAGGATGGGGGTAGGGACAGAGACTGAGCAAGAGAAGAAATGAGGAGCCACCACTATACGTCTAATTTTGTTTTCATTCTTACATTGAGTTAAACTATACATCTGGAAATGACAAAGAAGAACCTAAAGCATGTATTATAAAAATGCAGTGCCAATGAAAACCAAAAATCCCTCCAATAAAGTTAATTTTCAGAAAGATTTTGCAGTATGCTGGGTCCCCACTGACAGGGCATTTTGTAGTTGTGAAGAAGTCTCCTGTCAAAAGTTTCTCAGAAGTCTTGAACCACACGTTGGCATCAACTTCTAGTGAAGGGCTTAACAAAAACTCCCCCGAGGGGGTGTGCAATCCCAGTCACCTGCTGAAGTGATTTGCCAAATGCTTCGGAGCGATCTATGGCAGAAAACTCAAATGCTGCGATTCTCTTTGGTGCCAGCACCCAAGCCAAGAAAGCTGAGCAGAGCAAGACCTGCCTGCAGCTCGAACAAGATATTGTAAAGGCTTCCCATCTATCCATAGAAAATGAAAAATTAAAGAACGTGAAGATTTGTTGAACTGTTCTAAATGATTGCGAGTCATTGTTTAGAACAGGCTCCTTTCTGTCTTTATCTCTCTCTTAAATAGAAGTGTATCAGAAAATATATTTGTTTATGCAAATTGGACATCCTTCTCCTATTTGAATTAGCACTATAAGTACATTCTGTATCAGTGCAGACATACTCGATGTATTTAATGTCAACACTGCTAGCAACGATGGAGATTGGAAATATTGCTCTGCTTGTTGGCCGTGGAATAAATTTGCCAAACAGAATCAGTGTAGCTCTAGAGTTTAAATTAATGCAAGCAACACTGTTATCAGTAGTCTTTAGCCTGCCACTCTTAGCTTCTAACAGAAACATTTAGGAATAGGAAGCATTACATCTGGCTACAGCTGCATATTACATGGTCCATTGAGACTTAGATGCTGATGGCTGAACTGAATAACAAACAGCTGGGTATAAATGCAAAGATCAGGGAATCATAAGGAAAAACTTGTATAGTATCTTTGAAGCCTCAAACACAATGATACTGTATTAGCGCTATTAGCATCACAGAACAAAATAGCCCGAGGATCGGCGTTCAACTCCTCAGCGTGGGGAAGCAGCCACTTTAAGGCAGGTAACAGCAGACTCTTTCCTGACCACTGCAATGTTTATATTCAAACAGTGTATTTTTATTAAAAAGTTGGTTGTGAAACTAACATCAGTCTGCAGCACCAGGTAAAAGTCAGCCTCCTTGGGAGTTACGGGATATACTTCTCCATCCTTGGGAACACCTTGAAATTCTTCTAAAATTAACAAAAGTGATATTTTCAGTGCCGCTGGAAATTTAAGACACAAAGATCTGAAACGAGGCAAGCTTGATTCAACACGGGAACAAGCCATTTAACTGAAAACTGTTTCACTCCCCCATAGGTCTAAAGGTTGCCAAGAAGGAAAATCAAATTCCAGAGTACTGGTGTGGTCACAGTGATAGGTCTTCTCAACGGTCCTGTAGGTGTTCACAGAAACACAAGCTGCCGTGCAATCCTTGCAATTCAGCACCTTCTCCTGAACAAGGAATTAATTTCTAAGAAAAATTACTCAACAGATTGCACTTTGCCAGGGGTGACACCAGACATGACTATCTGGCCTACAAAGCAACCATACAGAAAGGATTAAAAGATCTCTCTAAGGCGACTGAAGAATAAAGACAAAAAAAATCTGAGTGTGGAAGAAGAGAAGACCTAAAAATTGTCCCTAATTGGCATAAGGGAAGAAAAAATAGCTTGTAGTTCCTTTTATAAAAAGACTGTTTGTTCGGTAAGTGAACGTGAGTAGTCTGGAGCTGTAAGGCCTAGAAACCCACTTTCCTGTCTGGTTTGAACTCTCCATACCTACCTAACTGGACATCTCGCAGTGCAAACGACACTTTGCTAACTCTTGTCCATCTATTCCAGCATTAGCAGAGAAGGGGGTGCCTGGGGAAGGGGATGATTATGCAAGCTGAGTGAATATAGGTATACAATAAGAAAAATGAAGAGCAGCTCTCCTTGTAGCCTACTCAATAGAACACATTTTTCCCTATACTGAAGGTCTTCAAATCCATTGAACCTTCCTGTCCCAGGAAAGCAGGTCTTCCTGTCACATTTCTGCATGGCCTAAAGACCACAGATATCTCCCAAAAGAGATCCCGAAAGCCTGAGGAAACAGAGTTTTGATTCACCAGACAAGACTGAACAGGCTTGAGACTGTGTTTGGGATTCCAATGAAGAAACAAATATTCAGGAAGACAGTGGAGACGATTTGTTGAGCAAATGTAAAGGCGGGTGATGTTGCAAGCAGAGGCAGAAGATACGTTTCTAGCTTACTGAAGTTAACCAACGAGGAAGGAAAAAAAAAGAGATTCTCGAAAGGAAAAAGTTATCTATATAACCATGTTACAGTTCTTGGGCCTCAGGATATGACAGAAATTCGTAAGGTGACACAGCATAGAAGAAAATGGCGCATAAGCACAGAACCTTGCATCTCGACAGAAATTCATCGTAAAAAGAAAATCAAAAGTGGGTTATTTTCACTAATTGACATATCACTGCCCTTTTATCTGTCTGGGTCCTGATACTATGATATAAGAAGAAACTCCCATCACAATGCTAAGACCAAAGTGGGTTTAACTTCAGCAAAGAAAGTTGTTTCAATTTCTCTACTGGAAAGACAGCCTTTGCCAATGTTGAAGATAGCTCTGAGAATTCAGGAGCATTAAAGAGGCTAATGTACTTGAGCTTTGTTCTAATTACTTTTCTTAATAAGTTTTGCTGGACCACTAAGAATAGATGCTGTCCTGGGAACTCCAGCGCTCAATCACCATAGTGTTCCTGTGCATAACTTGCAGCAATCAGGCAGCAGAACTTAGAGGCAGAATTACCAACTTGGGCAGCAACTGCATAAAGCACGTGGATCTAATTGCCCTTATTGTCACCTGGCTGCAATATGAAGTTGCCCAGAGCCCCTCCTACAGAAAGCTAGGTGGTCATAAACAGATATGTACTAAGACTCATATTATTTCATTTAAATTATTTTTAAAATTGCTATTAAAGATAACTGTGAACCTACCAAGAGCTATGAAAAGCATCCAAATTATCACTTTCTTTAGAATTGAAGAAAACAGCCAGACTGAAAGGAAAGCAGTGGACACACACTGATTTTAGTCCAGACTATTTGTGCTTCTAGCAATACATTCACTGATCTACACGCACGCGCTTATTAATTGCTCATGGATGTACAGGCATTCAGGACCATCCCTCATTTATTTATTAGCATTCATGTGATCATTCAACACCTCTACCCATACTCCTTAATGCAGTAAATCACAGAACCGATAAATGTATTTGAGAAAAGCATGTGCAGTTATCTCCCTGGGCTCATCCCTACAGAGTCAAATTCCATTTTCTGAGAGAACTGAAATGCCCTACTTATTGGGGTAAAAAACCCAACACTTAAACCTAAAGTTCCCGAGAGGAAAAAGAATGGCTGGGTGTTAGGAACAGGTGACTGATATATTGTGATTCTGTGAATTTCTACTTTAAAAAGCATACTAGTAAAGTTCAGGATTAGCCGTCTCCATCTAGGAGCTTATGTCTAAGTTTCCAATGCTTGTTCTACACAATTAGGAAGTCAAGGACACCTCTCTTCTCTCTACTTCTGGTACTTCAGCCACTGGAACTGAAGATGGTAACATTTTGCTGTGGGGAAGAGGTGCTTAAGTTAGATGTGCAGAGTTTGAGCTGCAACACTAAGAGTCCTTGGTGTCCAGGAGAACATCATAAAAATCAGAGTTTTCAGTCCTATTGTTTTTCTCCTGAAACACATGGCTGTTCCACAGCATGGTGTGGTAGGAAGTTTCACCACCCATGTTATGACCTGTGTAATAAATCTTTGACGTTACCACCAATTGGGAATAAAATCTCAAATCCATGAAAATAATATTATAAATAAGCAAACAGAGTAATTACTCCAACTTTATTTATACCGATCTCAATTACAAATTTTAGCTCTAGGAGTTTCAACTGCAGACTACTGGAAATAACAGCACTAGCTTGATCATCAAAAGGCCACAATTTTCAGTGAAAAATACTCTAACACAGGCTAATGGTGCAGGTTTCCTGTATCTGAAAGCTACGATACTGGGCCTTATAGTTTGATTTTTATAAGCCTTATAATGAGGGTGGAGAGGATATACAGTCCATTCTTCAGCTGCATTTTTGTTCCACAAAGACTGCAATTTTCAGTCTCTTGAAAATGTAATTATAGATAATGTTTGCATCAGTGGCAAGAACACAATGAGCACATGGGGCATGAAAACTCCACTCAAATCACATCCTCTTAGGTTACGAAGCTTGTCTTCTGCCAAGAGTGGAGGCATTTCAACAAGCTAACGTTCCCTATGAAAAGGATTGTGGTTTATACTAACCCATACATACATTATGCTTTTCCTATTATACTACTCTTTGCGTAGGGGAACCTACATAAACCAGAACAAAGATTTATCAGAGTTACTTTGAAAGTCTGATGTCTATAAAAAATTTAGAATACAATAACTAAAAATCTAGAAGTATATCAACACATCTTGTTCAAATGACCACGCATTTTGCAGTTGCAAAAGCAAATCAAATCCACCCCAAAAAGATAGCAGGTGAAAAGGTATCAATGGCGCAAGAGGGGAAGTCACTTCGAGACAAACTAACCAGGTTCAGGTTAAAAGTGAGACTGAAGGCTGCTTCAAAGCTAACACGGTCAGCAATTTCAGAAAGAGAAATCAAGCATTTGATTTGGTGAGAAGATCCACCCAGGGTACATTGTTTTTGGGTAAACCAAAATGCATGTATCTGGTATTGAAAAAGAAATCCACATCAGAGGAGTTCTGCTTCATATAAGTTAATCGTATCCTAAGTAAAAGGGATTTTTACTTCTATATTCAGTGTAACTACTTGTCCGCCTCAGTAGTAAACCAGAATCGGCCTCAGGCATAAGTGATCTTGATGCTGCTTTGGTGCACCTTTCAACATATCCATCCCTTGGAGTGCACTGAGCTCCTTGACTAGTAAAATTAACCTGCTTTCTAAAGCAAACAGAGTTTTACACACAGAAGAGGATGCAGATTTGCACATCAGAACAAAGAACCTACGCAGCTTCCCAAAATCTCACAGGCAATCAGGTACGAGGGGCAGGCAGACCCAGAGCTTGATGCCACGAAATATTCCCCAAACAGCACAAAGGGATGAGAACGGAGGGCGGTCAGCAAGCAGAGAACCTCATCTCACTAAAGCCCACAATTTAACTGCAACTCTTGTGATGCCATTAGATTTACTGCCATAAACAGATCAACATGACTTCTTTCTAAAAGGAAAAAAAAAAAAAAAAAAAAAGAGGTAAACCGAATGCCTTAAAACCCTGAAGGTAAATTAGGATAACCCCCAAAACATGTTATCAACCATAGCTTCCTCTCCATTCACAGAGTGTTGTGATTCTCAGCACTAGGAGCCAGCACTTGCACTAATTGGGAGTCCTAGCATGCAGCTACCAAAATACTCATCTTCTAGCAACCCTGGGGAGAAGCACACAGTTGTGTTTCATAAGCAAAGAGGAGAATCAGACTTAAGCTCTTGTCACACTGAATATGTCCAATCAACTGAAATTCTTTGTTTTTATTTGTTCGCCGTGCATTTGGATCACGGATACGGAGCGCTTTGAAATCAAAGGGTGTCTGCCCATTGACTCAACAAGCCTGGGATTCAGCCCTAAATTTATTCAGAAAAACCTGTCTTTCTGGAATCAGAATCTCCAAGCTGATTCTAAACCACTCACGTTAGTTGAACTTCACCACCAGTTTCACTGTGTATAGAGTCGAGTGTTTAAAGAAAGGACTATATTGTGCTGAAGCCCCTATCTATTTTCCTGCTGCACCACCCAGCTCACAGCTGCGTACACTTAATGTATAGGGGAATACCATTCCCCTTAATGATAAAAAATTTCACCTAAACACCTCAACATCGAAGCAACTGCTCAGACACAAAGGCTGTCAAAGCTACAGGGTGGGAGAATTGCTTAATATTTGATTAAATTTAAGTCCTACTGCGTTTAACCAGGTCTTCTTTCAACGCTCGATATTCCTGGCGGAAACTCCCAGCTTATCACGTGGAATTAACAGATGCCCTTGAGAAAGGCATATTACGTAGATGCACAGTGATATGCATTGGGTAAGTAGGGCAACTTGTGGTTGGGGAAAAAAAAAAAAACAAAAAACAACAACAAACCACAAACCAACATGATAGTATCGTATTTGGTTCACAACTGTTGTACGAGGCTGTTTTACAAAAAAAAAAAAAAAAAAGAGCTACCTAATAAAATATCCACTACAGAAAAACCCACAAGAAAACCTACCATATTTTGTCAATTAACATATTTATTAGACAGGAGACCTAGAAAAATCATAGGCAGGGCTGATAATTCCAATATGCTGGGTCAGTGAGCGCAGACCAAAAAAAAAAAAAAAAAAAGGATACTTCCAGGGACTTTCAAGACACAAGCTGGATAGTAAGGATACAAAATCATTAAGCAGTTCAGATCTAAATTATAGCTGGTTCTCCAAGATCAATAGGTATCTCTTGGCCATCTTATCAAAGACAGAGGAACATAAACTACATGTTTTGCAGATTTATAGGAACTTCATCCACCAGAGAAGCTGAGGAGGAATCACAGAGGTGTTTAAGTATAGGATAAGGGGGTAATCCAGCAAGCAAAGCAACCTTTCAGTGGTGGTGAAGTAGAGATAGCACAGCAAGGTAGGTCCTACATGGTGAGGTAGGACATGGGAGAGGGTTCTTCCAGGCACGTAACATGGAGCAGAGCATGCTGCAGGCCTCCAGCATTTTAAACAGACACAAGCAGGGCAAATTGCATATGTCAAGGACAGAGAAAAATATGACATGAGGTGGTAAGAGACTGGGGGAAAAAAAAAAGTTTTAGCTATGTTAATGGATTTTTAAAGTGCTAGATACTAAGCTTCTTCACTGATGAAAAAAAGAAATAGGTTTTTCAAGTAGATCTATCAGGGTTTTCATTATTTACAGCATATTATAGGATTGGATAAAAGGGCTTTGTTTGCTGGTTCTTGGCAATGTGATTATTTGCTGTTAAATATTTACAGATTTTTTTTGCCCAAAGAGTTTTGGGGAAGGAGAGGGAAGTTGATTTATTTCCTTCTAAGTTTCCATGAAGCCTTCCAGGTTTGCATTCAGAAATTATCAGCAGCAATTTTGCATTTTCTGGGATTTGAGGCTTTGCTGGGCTTAAAAATACAATCTTTGTTTCTGTTAACACAAATGATGCTCCACTTTTTAAATATAACATTAATTTTAAACTATTATTGTCTCTGCTAAGTAATCCTGAATTTGCATCTTTTATGAAAGTCTGCCTAAATACATACCTTCCTCCCCCCATTTTCTTCTGCACATCTCTCTTCCACAATATTCATCTTACCCAGGGGCCTGGCATCTCTCAACTCCAAATCCACTCTGTATCTGTGGCTTCAAATTGAATAGGAAAATCTGAGACCCGACTGGCCAAAGTCAGCAGCAGTCCTCTCCATTTCCTTTCCCACTTGAGCAGAAACTGAGAGCCTGGGGAAGCGCAGAGACCTTCAAATCCTCTGCAGGCCAGCAAAGTAAAGAAGTCTAAGTATCCCCTGATGTGGAGGTGAGGACAGAGGGAGCAAAGAGGCACAGAAACAGCCAAAAAGTCTCTAGCTCCTGCAGAGCTTCCAGGTAGCAATATGGACATCTTAGCAAGCCGAAAATTGTTCCTTTCTGAATCCTGGTGTGTATCTCTTGCTACAAGTAGCCTGCTGTTCCTTGACAAAGACACACAGGCAACAATGATGCTGCTGCAGGACCTTTTCCCAAATCCGATAAACTGTACACACAGAGGGAAGAAGAAATGACCTAAAGAAGGCTGGAATAATACTTTGAAAACACAGGGATCAGCCAGTGCTGTTGAAGGCTGCTTGGGCCAAACTAAGCCTTGTAAACGATGTTTCTGGCTGGAAAACAGATGCGGTTCCTCTATGAATTGCTGTGTGGTTGTTTCAAAGGAAGGGTTTGCATAGGACATTGAAGAGTTGCTTCTGTTTTACTTTACAATGACAGCTAGGAACCGTATGTCAACATCTACAGGGCAATGTTGTAATGGCCGCTGCAGAAAAAGAAAGCTTAAAAACACGCAGGATCTGCCCCAGAGTCATTATGCTCTACAATATAGAATACAGCATACAAAGGTTTGTTCCATTCCAATGAAATACCCCAGGAACAGCACAGGCGTTGACCTTGGTTGGAAGATATTAAAATTCTGCGTTTTTCCTATTCTACACAGCCTTGTCTTGAAGATAAATAAACATGGTGTAGCACATGAGGTACTAGACTAAAGCAGCAATGAAATCAGGCAAACACAATTGTTTTAAAAATCTGTAATACACTGTTGGGCTTTCTTTGACTACATCTGAGTGCTGTTATGAAGCTGCTGCATTTACTGCCTTCTCCACAGACAGCAAGCTAACTTAAAAGGAAAACTTGTACTCTGTCTTCTGCAGCCAAATGATAGAGATGAATGTCGGTGAAAGCTGCGAGCCCCCAGGCATCGAGATGAATCCTTCTTTCTGGCAAAGGGGAAAAGGTTCATCAAGAACAAAAGAAACCCCCTGCCCCAACCTGAGATGTGTGAAGATCCCTCAAAAGAACACACACCAAATTAAAATCGATTTATCTTCCACTCCATCATCAAGATACTATTCTACCTGGCTGGCCAAGAGGGATGTTATCTGAAAAGTTAGTTGCCTCTTGTTTCCATGTTGAAGTTCACTCTGAAGTGAGCGACCAAAAAAAAATAAAAAATACAGAAACAATTTATACGATTGCAATTCATGGTTCAGAGCTAGACAGCCTGGCAAGAGATGCAAAGCCCAGCATTATGCATTCCTCATTCAAGCCAAGCTCCTCTAAACCCATTGGAAGGTTGGCTTGAAAATGGACTGCAGGCTACAGTTGGTAATATAGTATCAGATAATAGTGCTTTAACACGTCCAGAGACATTCTCTTTTTCTAAGAATTGCTTCACTTGACATCTAATTTTGACATCCTGCAAAATTAAATGCCAATTTTATTTCTTCTTCTTCCCCCCGGTCTCCTCCCACTCAATACTCATCTCCAGAAGGAGCTGGCAATTCTGAACCTGTCGGAGAAACCCAGCATTCACCTTGCGATCCTAAAAGTTCAGTGTTTCAAAGAAGAAGTTACATTACATGGGTCAGATTAGGGCAAGGGAACAACGTTTGCAATTTTTTCCCTGGAGACATCATCTCTATCATACCTTAATTGGGCATTTATGGTTGTGTGGTAAGATCTCTGAAGGAGCCCCCAATCAGGATACTTTCAAAAATCAATTTTAAAGACTAAACAATCCAAAAGCGCTAGGAATTTTCACAATAAAATTCATATTTATAGTAACAGAGACTGCAATTTCCTGAACTTTTTTTCTCTCTCCCTTATCTTTGGTCTTTTGCACAGCAGGGTATAAAAGTAGTTTGGATAAGGGAGCTAAAGTACGAAAAAAAAAAAGTTTCTAAGCAGTAAGATCTTGGAAGAAGAAATTACACTGAATTAAACAAAAAAAAAAAGGAGAAAGTTCATTTACTGGCTAATGAAATGATCAACTTTTTCCATATGCTTATACAGAAACATTGCAAACAAAATGATAGATTGTTTTTTTTCTCCTGAAAGACCTGACAAGGGAATCAAGTTTACTAAAACACAGGGTGAAATCACGCAAAACCACAGTCATCAACCGTGCAATTTCTACAGCGCTTTGTATGAAAACCAGGTAGAGAATAGGGTTTTCTCTAAGAGATAGCCACTGGGCACGCAGTGTGTTTGACAATGTTTCAGACTCGTAATGCTTGTTCTACGATCCATCTGTGGTAAAATATTTAAAAAACCAAGCGTTTATTGATAAAGGGCATAGCCAGATGTCTCTCTCGCTAGCAATGAATTGGAGGTGAAGGCTGACAGATTCAAGCAATTGAATGAGGGGGGAAAAAAAAAAATAAATAGAAGAAGGGAATAGATCGCTTGATTTTACAGATTTTCAAATACAATTATCCTCTGCCAGAACTTAATAACTTTCAGTTACCAGGGTCTGTTTCAGGCAAATGAAGTGCACTTATCTCACACCAGGCACCGTCTCTGCCACCAGACCAGGTGCCACTGAGCTCTGGAGTCAATGACACAACAAGTGGTGGGTCAAGCAAGCTGTATTTCTTCTATTTTATTTTTGGTTTTTTTGCATCTCTGAGCAAGTTAGTGATGTGAAGCTATCAGGAAGCAAGAAATGGGAAGAGCACATGTATATTAAACAAGACGACAGCATCACGCCTTTGGATTAAGAAGACGAAGGATCTTCATTATTTGTCAGGGTTATGAAACAAAAGATAGCTCTTGTCAGCTGTGACTTGCAATCAGACTGGAACTGCTGCAAAGCATATAGGATATAGGAACATCCTATAAAGAAAAAGAAAAAGCACAGTATAGTCTGGGACAGGAAGGGTCATAGCTCATTGAAAATGAACTGCCCATTCTCCCATCGTGGAGATATCCAGCTACACACACCGGCTAAAGGGAGTGTGAACCTGGACATCTCTCTCACCCATACAGCGACTCCATTTTTGTCTGGGTTCCAGTATATTTGAGTGAAAAGAAACCAAAAAAAGTTGTAAATTAGCATTGCAATGATTTACCACCACTGCTGGGAGGCAGTCAGTGTTAGGCCTTTCTGTCAGGACTATATTTGCTTTATGATGCTAACCTACATGGAAAAATGAAAATAATAATAATAATAAAAATCAGCAGATCACTAATGTAATTTTCATGAAAGATCAATGGCTGCATCTCTGAAATAACCACAGTCGTAAACTTTACAGCCCCAGAATAAGATCCACAGAACAATTTAAGAAATTAACAAGGACATGACAATCATAAAACAAAACTCTCAGGTTGCTGCTGTTGTTTTCCTGGGAAATCTGGAGTGGCTCAACTCATATTGGCTGACAAGGAAAGAAAGGGCATAGATTTCCTACATATTCCTTCGCAGAGGACAAGTGCATCCCAGGAGGCAGTAGGGAGCGGGCTGAGCTGGGCACAAGCCCATCCTTTCCAGAGTCACCTGGGCACAGCTGGACCATGGGTGCATCCCTTCCAGTGTCCCCTGGGCACAGCTGGACCCAAGGGACATCGGAAGGGATGCACGTGTGGTCCAGCTCTGGAGCGTTGCTCTTGAACTTGGCTTCAAGTATTGCCACCACTTGAAGGACAAGGGAGAAGCTGTCACGGGGCAGAGACCAGACTCAAGCTACTCAGTCTTCTTCAGCTGAGTTCTAAGAGGCAAGAGAACACAGCTGTTCTCTTTGGTATAAGCCATTTTTTATATTTGTGTAAACCCACAGGAAAAAATATATTAAAAAAAATAATCACCAAACAGTCACTATTGGTACAGTAGGCAACTCCTTTGTGAATTGGCTCATTTAGGCATTCATTTAAATACAGTAATTAAGATTTAACACAAAACAGAAGCTGCTTTCAGATGTCATTTTGAAGGCCAGATGATCTCCTCTTTATTAATATTATAATTTTAAACTATTGTCAGCTGATTTTTCAAGGATCAAGCTGTGAGAAAAGAGAATACTCTGCTGAAGTGTGTCCTATTTACGTAACACGGTCTCAATGAAAATGAGAGATTGATTATAAATCTGGGAGACGGAGGCTGGATAAACAGCACAACTAAATCTCAAGGTGCTTTGTCTGGACGATAGGAGTGAATTTACAGCCTCAGCATCTGCCATTCACCTTTTCTATTTAACACCATATGGAAGAACACAACAGCGTTTAAGGCAACGTATTTCTGAAAACCTTTACGAGAGAGCCAGCAGCTTACTGCAAATGAAAAATGAAAACCTGGAGGGAACACAAGCGCTTCTCTCCCTTTCCATAGGCATGCAGAACGCGGGAATGGGGGGGGGGGGGGGGGGGAGCAATTAAAGTTTGATGATTCTAAAGGGGAATAATTATTTCACAATTACTCGAGAACATTACATTTATTGCTCTAATTAGTTTTTATTTTCCAAATAGGCATTCTTGGTTCCTGCATTTTTCTTGCACCTATGAAGGTTTTTGCTGTTCTCCCACTTCTTCGCAAAGGAAAGTTCAGCCTCCCTCCCTACGTGTGTTCTCTATTTTGTGACTTTAGCCTCTGGTTAACCTGGCCCTGCCACTAGTTTGTTTTAATCAAAAGAAACCATGTCAGGAGATGCAATATACTTCACAGTTATATGAACACACTGTAGGAAACACAGTTTGTAGAAATAATAAAAAAAAAAATCTAAAAATCACCTCTCTGTTTTAAAAGGGAAGAGGTTTTCATATGCTTCAACTATAAGACAATACCTTTTCTCTAGACAGTTATGTTTTGTCAAAGTGTATTCTTTACATTCCAGGAACTTTTAAAATCTGAAAGATTTTGTACACCTCTCCCCTGTGTCAGCTGGGTCAAATATTTTTTATATTAATCTATGAATTAATTATGAAATTTGAATAGTCCAAATGCTCATAAGATATCAAACATCCAAAAATGCCAATGAAATATTTAGAGTTATCAAAGTTTTTAAAGCAATCATAACTGATGATTAATTTGAATGATGAATACATGTGGGGGAGGCTTAAAACCTTGTGAGATCATATCATAGGAAGTGGAAGATATATTTAAATATTAATGTGCTGAGAGTTTTCATAGGTTAAATACTGGATGGGGTTCTAGGAAGCTACTAGAAAAGATGATGGGGAGAAGGACACCATGAAATCGTAATTACTTAATCAACATCCAAAGATTTATTTTCCTTTCTGCAGCTGTCAGAGTCAAGAATTTTCTTCTCTTGCTTTGCTTTCCCTCAGTAGCGGCACGAGGAATCTGTCATGCAAGTAACAAGTCATAATACTTAAAATAAAGGTATTACTAAATCAGAGTTAGAACAAAATACCAGTATAATAATGAGGCTACGGACTTAAAAAAAAAAACAGCTGATACCCAACTATCAGTTTTCAGTTAGTGATTCATCATTTTATATTCTACAGATATTTTAAAAAAATAGCTGAGAAATTATTTTTGACAGTATGTTGAGTTTTCCCTCTGGTGAAGTTTAAAAAAAAAAAGCTGATTTTATCACCACCACTTTATGCTGGAAAAAGTCCTATTTTGCAGGTTTAGTGCAGAAGGGCAGCTTTGGTTTTGTAAAGTGCAAGAATCCCTGTGAATGATGACATCCTTTATTTATTAAACAATAAATACAAACAAATGAAGAGTATTGAAAACTGATCTTCACTGCCTTTTTAATCAGCATATTGCACATATATCCAATTTTGACTCATCTTGGGTAAGAAGAGGCAGGAATTCAAAGTCTAAATACGTAATTGCCATAGAACCCATGCAATTGCATGTGCGCTGCTTTAAGCATCACATATTTAATTGGCATCATACAAAGCTATCAAAAATTAAAGTTAAATTTTGAGTTTGTCTCAGTAGTAACACACGCTCTTATTCATTTACATTAAAGGTAATCCCTGCAGCAGAACGTGCATCTTGGAACGGAAAAAAATCTTTGGTGGTATTGCAGAAATCAACGTGGGGGGTAACTACGATGAGCATTTAATCCTCAAAGCAACCACTTTACAACCATCCAGTTGGCATGTACATGTAAGGCAGTGAAATTACTAAGCAAATTACATTGAACTCGCATTTTATAACCGCACTTAGTAACCATTAACCCTCTCCTACCCTGCCGAAAACCACACACGGTTTCCACTTACATCTTCTCTTCACAATTGCTTCTTCCTCACAATTAGCACACACAGGCGACACAGAACATCAGGCAAACAATTTCTGGTCCTGTAACCATAGCACTAACCAAGCGGCCCCTTTGCAAGCACTGACGATGGCTAAAGCATCCAACTTGCCATCTGCCCTGAAGAAGAAAAGTTCATACATCTTTATGCTTCATATCCTAGAGGGTCTATTTTCCAATGCTACGCCATTAGTTAATTTTTATTACTAAAATTGCCATTCAGTTACTAGCCAGGTACACCCATGCCATGCACACAGTTTAATTAACTAAATAGTCACACTCAAAGTAGCTGATGTTCTGTTTTACTTATATTTAGCTAGATAACAACAGCAGCAAGATTTGGAAGGAAGAAATGTTTAAGAGCAATTAACAGTCTCAGAGAGGTAAGAGTGCTTTAACTTTGACGATTATCAAGGTGTCAGTTAACTTTCACAATAGGTACGCACTGAAAGTTATTCCTTGAAAATACTCCTCGGGTGCTTGTTGAAAGAATGGATAACAGTGAAAAGATTTCCATTTACAAAGAACTTTTAAATGCGTAAGCAACGGATCTGTGATACTGTACGGTGCTGTTTTCCTAAAACATCTGATATGCCACCGGCATAAAAAAAATATAAAATAAATATATCTAGTTCTGCAAGTTTTCACTGTGAAATATTTTTTTTACATACATCTCGCTAATTGCCTCACTCTAAAATAGGAAATTCCTTTCTGCTAAAGGCTGGACGGGGGGATACTCAATGGCTCGACCAGATGGCGAGGTTAAAAGTTGTGTGCAGTGTCGTAGCGGGGAGCGGGCTCCGTGCTGCACCGTGCCACCCCACACCCAACGCTGTCGGCAGCCTGGGCCGGGCCAGCCGAAGGGGGAAGGTGCACGCGTGCCCGTGACCCCCTACGCGTAATCAAACTGCATCCTCGTCAGCGCTGATTAGTCCAGAGGGCTGGGGACTTGCAAATAAATGCACGTCGCCACTGGGCTAGAAGGACAAAACGAAGAGGTTTTGAAATAGCAAACGATGGAGTTTTAGCAAGGCAGGGTAGCAAAGGTTCCGCAGACAGCATCTCGTTTCAATATTTTTTGAATTTTTTTATTTTTTTTTTAGGAGAAGCTCCCTTAGTAAATAGCGATTTAGGCTCAATATTAATTTGTAGGCATGACACATGATCCCTTGAAATCATACATCTCCACAATTAGATCAGCAGCAAGGCAGAGCTTGGTTAAGACAAGGAAGCACACCACAACACTACCACTGGCAATGCAGGAGGTAAACTTTTCTTTTCTTCAAGAGATTACAAAGTCCTGTCCTCCCCCCCCCCTCCAAATATATGAGGAACCAGCACCAAATCCTACAAGGGTGCGCGTATTTAACAATTCCATTATTAACCTTCTGTATTTAGAGATCTACTGAGAAGCTGGCATGTCTCTAGAGTAATTCTGGTTTCTTTGGACACACAGTTAAGATCTGCGTCTGATGAACGCTGACTGCCTTTCAAGCTGCGTTAAAAATATATGAGGGATGCTTCCCAGAGAAGAGGAGTACAAAGATAGCAAGGCAGAAGGAAGAGTTTGACATGGTACGTCCTCCCCCCCCCTCGAGGGGCAAGTTGGAGATAAAGTTATATAAGCCTAAGTGACAACAGGGCATTGTCAGCCACAGTTAATAGTGTCTTTGAGCTTGGAGATGTTTGTTAGCGGTATCTTTTTCCGACTGCCTGGAAGGACAGCAGGTAGAAAGCCTAATCAAAGCTGAGAGGATGAAAACAAGGGGAAGCTCGGCTGTGGCAAGTCCCTACAGAGGGCTGCGAAGCCGGCGATACCAGTGCTCAGCTGCAACTTTGCACCCCGACAGTCAAACCCATGCCCGCTTTTATGCAAAAGGCGAGAAATACAGCACCTCTTCCAACACTGACCCGTGCCAGTAAAAAACAGGGATCTTACAATGGGAGAAACAAAACACAGCAGACAACTTGTATGAATCGAAGATCGCGAAACCGAGACACCGGGCAGCGTTCACGCAAACACTTCGCTGTCCTTCAAGGACTGTAAAAATAACGTAAGGCATCCGCACCGAGTAGCTTCTCCCCCTGCCCCTCTCCCTTCTCCCACGCGCTTATTAAATCTCAGCTGCCTGAACAACTGCCCACCACCCAAATATCTCCACGCAGAACCAGCGCCGGTGCCAGGGAGAGCCCCTCCGCCTTAGGAGAAAGTTTGCTTGCCAGTAAAGAAGGTAATAAAAGTCTGAATAGTCTCAGATGGGGGCACAGTATGCAGCCTGATTTGTGCAAATCGCAGGTGACAGTCTCTGCTGCACACACGGGTTTATTTACACTTGTAACTTAAGCGCTGCCTCAACCCGAATAGCTCCAGCCCAGAGTCAATGCCAAAGCCTCTCGCTTCATTCTAATGTAACTCAAACCACATTTGTCATCCCGACGAAAGAAGGAAAAGCAACAAAATAAAAGACGTTTTGGATACTGTAAAAAAAAAAACACAGCCCAGCCCTCACAGCCCCTCGGAGCTTTCAGCAAGTGGCTACTGCCTTGTTTCTCGCTTTTTTTTTTTTTTTTTTGTTTTTCATATAAGGCTTAGGTTACCTGAAAATCCCTGTCAATTGGCAATGCCCAGGAGGATGATAATAGAAACTTTCAGATGGAGATTAATGGAGCAGAGACGGGCTAGGGGAATACTTTTCTTTCTGAAATTCCAGCGTTCAGCTCCTTCCGATAAATCTCAGCCCCAGTTCAACCACACGTAAAGCGACCACCTCACCCTAATTAACACTCTCCGCACCAGGCAGCTGTCGGGAACAGGACGGGGGGGAAAAAAAAAAAAAAAAAAAAAAAAAAAAAATCCCTGCTTTCCGCCTGGTCTGACTCCCAGCGGATGCTCAGCGTTTAATTTGAAAACTGAGGAAGGTTTTGCAAGGGGATTTTTTTTGTTCTGCCGGGGAAGGGCAACGTGTAGACGACCCCCCCCCCCCCCCAACCTCCCCTCACCCCTCCGCCCCTCCGCCTTCACCGACCCGCCGGAACGCCGCACAGCCGGCTGCCGCCTTTTCGGGAGAGCTGGGGGGGACACACAACACGGAGACCACCAAGTGACTTGAAAAGGCGGGGAGGGGGACGACGACGACGACACACACGACCCCCTTCTCCTGCGGCGGAGGGGCGGCCGAAGCCCCGCGCCCGGCGGTACCGGGGAAGGGAGGGATGAAGGGAGGGAGGGAGGGAAGGGGGGAGTTTACCCGGTAGCAGCCCCGCCACCACTCACATTCTGTCAGAGACCAGCAAGCGGCCGTCGACCATCATCTCCGGAAGGAAATCCAGCTTGAACGAAGAAGTCATGCTGGGCTCCGGGGGGCGCCGCGGCGGTCTGGCTCCCGGGAGGATGCGGCGGGGCTCGGCGGATCCCACAACTGCGCCGGGCGGCGGAGAGGCAGGCACAGGTGCGGAGGCCTCCCCGCGGCAGCCGCCAGCCCCGGCAGTTGTCACATTTCTCTTTCCCTCCCTCCCCCCCCCCCCTTTTTCCTTCCCTCCCTCCCTCTCTCTTGGTGTGGGTTATTATTTTTTTTTTTAATTTTTTTTTATTTTTTTTATTTTTTTTTTTTATTTTTCCGCCAATCCCCTCCGAAATCGACTGCTGAGGCAACCGTCGGTGGAGCGCCAGGTGCTGAGCGGGGAGGCGGAGCCATCTCCCCGCTGCGGCTCCCCGTTAACCCCTCCGGCCCCGGGGAGAGGCCTAGCATCGCCGGGATGGAGGGGGGGGGCTGGGAGGTGGGGGGAGGAGGGGAGCGAACCCCTCCCGGGGCTCCCCTCAGGGCCAAACTTTGAGGGTGGCGGCGTGGGAGGGAGGGAAGAGCCGGCCCAGACCCCTCAACATCTCCCCCTCGCCGCCCTGCGCTCACGGCTCGGGTGGGCACCCACGGCGGGATGAGGGGAAGGGGAGGGTGATGAGGGGGAGCCTTCCTCCCCGACGGAGCGAAGAGCCAGGCAGCGGCAGAGAGCCCTCTGCTTCGGTTTCTACCAGTGGTTTGTGCATACCCAGTTCTTCCCAGTATAGGAGGGAGGCACAAATGGCCGCTGCCGTACTGGGAGCGTACTGGGAATGTTCAGGTGGGTCACTCAGGAGAGGGTCTCTCCACCCAGGTTCCTACTGTCCCGACCTCCTCACCCCTGGAGCCCTCCAAGGGATGTTCCTGGCTCGGGAGGGACTTGGTCGTAACTCTGAACCGGGATTTAAAAACTGGGATTTAAGTAAGTAACGATGGTAAATCCTCCCCTCACGCCTGTAACCAGCCCAAAGCCCCTTCCCAACCCTGGAGCCGGCCACAACCAGCCACACCACCAAGACCCACACCAAATTCCACACATACAAATCGCTGGAGCCACCCTCCCTCCACGCTCCCGCCCCCTGAAAATCTGTATAATTTTTCCTTTGCATCTCCAAAACCTACTTGCTTCAATACAAAGCAGCTCCAGGCGAAAGAATATTAACATATTTACAAAGATTACTGGGTGATCTGAGCAGTCTAGACAGAGAAAACGTCTTCTCTGCGTTGTGTGTGCTTCTCCTTCTGAAGCTCTCCCCAGGTTTTATAATTTGATTTGTTCTGGATAATCAACACTTGAAAATAGTAACAAACACGAATTTAGAACTACCACACTTCAGCTTCTCAAAGAGTATTCTAAAATAAAATTAAATTGACCAATAAATAAATATGCTGTTGCTCCGGCCAAGTTTTATTTAGATTTTTGACCATCGTCTATTTGATAATAAAAATACAGACCAAGCAAATTTTCAGTGTCCGGTTTATTGCACTAAGACACTTTTCCATTTTAAACAGCTACAGGGAAGAAAAACCCCTCAGGCTGCTAAAATTTTTGCCTGCTTTGCAAGTCTAAAGAAAGAAAAGGTTCACTTGGCCCTCAGCATAATCCCCCTAGGACAGCTGCAATCCCGAACAGATATCTATAGTGTTATTAATCTGCTTGGTTCTATATGTTCACATACTGTCCTCATCACCATGGCACCTAAACGTCCACATGGAAATGCACAAAAGCAAAGCTATAGCTCCTCTTTACTAAATTAATGGCAGTTCCTCTACGCCCCAAATCCATCGCAGCGTTCGGCCATACGGCGGATAAAAAAAATAAGTGGAGAGTCGCAATGAAAGGAGAAACCAGCACAACTTTCTCCAGCTGGATGCAGCCACCTGGGTTTTTTGATCTGAGGCCTCCATGGTGGTTAATCCAGCCCAGAGCAGAGTTGGATTAACTTTCAATTTCAAAATCTTGCCACTGCAGAAGGGGCAGGTTTTAGCTCGGAAGAAATACAGGCAGCTCAGTGAGGATGAAGATATTCTTTTAAGTAAGAAGTCTCCACCCCCACCTCACCCTGTGCGGCTGGATCCATACCTCTTCATCATCATTTTTTTTTTTTTTACACGCTTAATCTAAGGGACTTCAGTCTCCCCAGCTCGTTGCTTTTAAGGACCCCAGTCCCACTGCTGCTGCCTGAAAAGTAAATCCACGCTTTGCACAGGATGCGAAGGTGGAAGGAGGAGGGGATGACAAATAATTTTGCTTAAAACCTGCAAGTGGAACAGCGAGATCTTTATAAATTTGCCCCATTTCACAAGGTGTAAGTGCTCAAAAATGCTTCATTAAAACGTATGTTCTTTTGAAATATTTATTTTCCTTTTAATTACATGTGAATTAGCTGGAAGAAGCTGTAGGGAAGCCCTCTTACTGACTTAAGCCTTCTCAGCAGTTTGTTAAATTCTAGCCTCAAATCCCTTGAGGGAATAGTGGATTCAAAGCAGCTTTTAATCATACTATAAGGAGGGTGAAGTAGTATGTAAGTAGGTCATAGAGAAAGCATTACAAGTGCATAGGTTATTGCTTTATTTAACAACTACAGTGTAACACACTTTTCAAAGCACATTTGCTTTTGCCATTTAAAAGTTAGAGGCAGGGCCAGGGTCAGATGCAAAAAGAAACCCCCTCTATAAAAGATACTGAGATATGACTCAAGGAGAGCTTATGGGCAGAAACCGCATTCGAATCATTTTGGTTCTCAAACATAAATTACGTAGCGCCTACGTATGAATTAACCCTTGAACGCAGAGGGTAAGTGGTGAAAAACAAAACCACGACAAGAAAAACCAAACCCTGAATGTTTCCCACTGCTACAGGCTCAGCTCGGTTGTTTGTAATGTTAATGCCAGTTCCTCGACTGGCACATGTGCGCAAAATAGCAACTTTTATTAAAAATGAAGGAAAAATGGAAGCTTTGGTCTGTTACTGTAGTACAGAGGGAAATGGGGAGGGGGAATGGCAAATGAAGCTGCATTAATTTTCACAGCATAAATCAGACAATAGATGTAAACACGGGCTTAGAGGAGCTGTGTTATTGCTGTGCTGTCGCTGCCTGCCGATATTAAGCTTTTTCAGCTGGTGGGGCATATGGCAGTTTTGAGGAAGGAACCTTGAATTTGGAATCAGCAATTCTCGGGCTTTAATCCTATTCCGGCTACAAATGTCACCTCCTATCCATCCTCTCCTCATTTCAGAGGCCCAGACCCTGCAGTCGTATCATTTACTCTTTGTGCCTCGGTTTCTCCAGATGTCTAAGCGGGGCAGATGAAGCAATTCCACCTCACGTTTCCCGATTAGTCACCATTCAAGCAGCTTTTCGAACACAGAGCTATGTGCAATTTCTCCAAACAATCCAACCTTTGAAAAACGAACCCCTCTTTGGAGCAAAAAAAAAAAAAAAAAAAAACAAAACCCCCAACCTGTAAAAAAGTTCAGCTGGGGAAAGACCGGTGGGTTGCTGTCAAGCTGCATGAGCTCACTCTGACATCACTGCCTGTGGCTTTCATCCAACAAGTGACAAAGAGAGCAGACACCCCCTTCCCTTCCAGATCCCACAGCCAAATCCAGCGTGGAGCTCATATCATGGCCCCTCTCTGGACCTCCTCTTCACCTTTTCCTTAATCCATAGAATCATAGAATCATAGAATGATTTGGGTTGGAAAGGACCTTAGAGATCAAGTTCCAACCCCCCTGCCATGGGCAGGGACATCTCCCACTAGAGCAGGTTGCTCAAAGCCCCATCCAGCCTGGCCTTGAACACCTCCAGGGATGGGGCAGCCACAGCTTCTCTGGGCAACCTGTGCCAATGGCTCACCACCCTCATGGTAAAGAATTTCTCTCTGGTATCTAATCTAAATTTCCCCTCTTTCAATTTAAAACCATTGCCCCTTGTCCTGTCGCTACACTTCCTGACACAGTGTCCCTCCCCAGCTCTCCTGTAGGCTCCCTTCAGATTGTCATCCCTTTAATCAACTCCCCCCCCCCTTCCCCAGCCCCAGTATTGGGCCAAGGAAATGCTACTGCTGGAAGCACTTCAAGGGAAAGTTTCCGAATGACTTCACTCTCTCCCAAGGCTGCAAGGCAGCATGAAGAGAGTTCAAATCCTCTGCTTTATTCCCCCCTAAGCCAATGAACATGCTCGGGATTCAGCTTATCTCTGGCATCAAAAGCAAGTTTCTAACAGAGGCGGCAGGAGCAGAGCTCGGCGACAGCGGTGTAAACTTGGAGCGGGCTCAAATGACTTCAGCGGAATCACTCAGGATCTTCCACTAATGCGAGAGGAAAAAGGAATCTGGTCCAGGCAGCGTTCCTGCATGCAAATGAGGTGTTCGCTATCTTTCACAAAGAAATAACCTTCCAGGCAAACCACGAGACTGAAAGTAGTAGCAGGGCTAATGGCAGAAAATGCAACATTTTGCTTTGTGCGGCGGGACGTGAGCCTACCTGCCTATAAGGGAGCGAGGAAGATCATCAGCTTAATTTTTATTAGGAGACTTCTGGAGGGACAAGAAAAGGGGGAGAAAAAAAAAAAAAAAGGAGAAAAAAAGAAAAGAAGAGCGCACGAGCACGAGTGACACAAAGGATTTGGCCAGAGGTACAGGATGGTGTAAGCACTGTAGGTAATTAAAAGCAAAAAGTAGAGCATTTCTTGGAGTGGCAAAAAGTAGTGGACCTGATTCTGCACCGTTTTGCCATTTGTGAAGATTTGTATTACTTTTAACAAGTCCACCTTTGCCAGTTAGATCTAACATCAGAAGAAAGTTTTTCATTACGTAACCTTAACTTTTCAGTAAGGAGTTTTTTATTTATGAAACCAAACACACAACAGTCTTCCCTTTATCTTATTTTAAGAAATTAAACAATTTGCGTAGAACCAAAACCCTTTTAAAAGGAAAATCAAATTATTGGTTGAAGCTGATCAATGAATTTTAAGTATTGAAATGTTAGCCGCTCATGAAGCTCCCCCCCCCAATTCCGTAGGCTATTTGAGCTAATCAGTAATTTTCAGAAAGAAAAGTCATTTAAAATTAGCCTTGTGAAAAGGTACCTCAAATTAAGCATTTCTAGAGCTTTCACTTGAAGCACATTGGTATTATGTAAACTTGGTTGCTATAGTAAAACTTCCCACTCACTTTTTTTTTTTTTACTTTTTTTTTCCCCCTTCCTATTTTATACCACTGAAGAGGTGATTTCACCCCGCTGTGGGTATAAAGCCTTTGTTCCATTTTGTGGGCAATAACTCAATCTTTCCGAAAACAATTAGGCAAGATTTTGTGGCGCAAGGCAGACGCTACATGCGATGGAGGGCTTTTAGGCAAGGCCTTTAATTGGGAGGAACACCCTACTTTGCTAATAGCGTGGAAATACTTGGGACAGTCAATAACGACCCTCGGGTCCAATCCTGCACAGTGCTGAGCAGGACCTGCCCGGTAGTGTTCGCTATCCACGGCTCTCAGCACTGTATTCAGCAAATACTAAAGGAGTAACAAGTAAATATTTGCAAGACCAAGTCTTACCGTCCTGTTGTTTATTTACAGCCCCATTGAAGAGCAGCGCTATTGATCTGTAGGTGTTGCCTTTGTGTAGTGCCTTGTCCATATAGACACAAGTCCGAGGCTTTTGTCAACCCTGTCCTATCTCAACTTGACAACAGGCATTGACTGGTTTTTCCTCTTTTTTTTTCTTTTTTTCTTTCTTTTCCCTTTTTTTTTTCTTATATGAACTACCTTATCTTCTCACCCGCTGACTGATTCCATCAGCAACCACTACCCAACCAGAAGAGAAACTGAGGCATTGCATGCACCAGGCAGACCTGATTTTCTACTAGACAGCAGGCACATTACTTATGGTCAAAAAAAGCACCTTTCCAAACAACCCTGGAAGAGGGAACTTAATATTGTTGGATTTGGCTATTATATTATCTGCACACGGAAAAGTATAATCTTGAGTTACTTGGGATAGAAGGAATCGCACCACTGGTGCTCTTGTCTGTATTGCTCCATCCTCTCAATGTGCAAAAGCCCCACTTATGCCTTCACAGGGCAGGAGAAAAAGCCCACTGTAACCCAAAACCTCTCCTCCCCTCACCATAAACCCACAGGAACAACTACTAGGAGACACAAAATCCTCCCTCATTTTATAGAAATTTGAGATTTCAGCAGATTTTTGCCCAGTAGGGAGTCTGGTTATTGAGAGAGATGAAGGACCAAGGATGGGGATGGTAAGGATGGGCTGAACACGGCAAAAGGCTGGATCAGGAGGTGATGATTGAGGGCAGCTCCAACTCCAAAAGCAACAGGCGGAGGCAAATGTGAAGTTCTAACATGGCATCAGCAAGGCAAGAGGATGGGTAAGTGACATGGAAAGGGACGGGAAGCCAAAAGTAGATTTACTTTTAAAAACAAATTGTAAAGAAATCTGAGGGATTTATAACACTTTCTTCTGACTAACTGCAGGATCTTTGTGATGTTAACCACCATCTTCCCTCTCATTCACTTCTGCTACATGTCTCTCTTTCATTTCCACTGGAAATGACTGGATTTCACCTTACACTTAAGGTAAAAGGAAATTTAAGGTAGGAAGTCTTTAAGGTAAGAAATTTCACAGGTCTTTTTTTTTTTTATTTGTTCTTGAAGTGCCTATCTCAGTCTTCAAAAATAACAATCAACCACCTTGATAATATGTAAAGTAACTATCTTTGTTTGACATAATTATTTCCTCCAGACAGAACCCATTAAACCTCAGACATGAAGGACAGAAAGAAAAGGCTCCTGCAGTAACTGTAAAGCACTTGGACATGCAGAAAACTGCACTGTGCCTGGTTTTGGGGTCTTTTTTCCCCCCTACATAGTGTAAGAATTGCCACGTAGGTCAGATGAAAAGGTCCAGCTAGTCCATGACCTTGACTCTGATCATGGCTTGTAATGGACACAAAGAGAAAGAGCATGAGTGTGGCAAAGTGTATCACGATCCTTCCTACCTCCCAGCAATCCGTGGCTGAGGGGCTTCCTAAAGTCAAGGAACGCACCCGAACCAAGACGTTTAACAGGCTCAAAACTTCTGATTCAATTTTTCCCCCAAATTCTCTTTGAAACGGACATTGATGATGAAGTCATATATTGCTCCCAGAGCTGCCTCTTAAATGGGCTGTTCTTAACTTCAGAGATTTGGGGCTCAGTACAACTAATAGGAACACTGGCTTTCTTTCCTAAAGCAAAACATTGAACCCAACGTAGTTTTTAATGTAGAATGTTTCGCTTCAGTAGAGCCACAATAATTCATCTGCAAATTTTTAAAGAAACCCAGCCCATTGATAACACAATTATGTACGGGAAAAAAATGCTAAAACCATGAGGTTCCCAGGGCAGGCAGCTAGTTTGGCATCCTTTTGTGAGAAAGGCTCTTTAGGGAAAATTTTGGTCACTCTGGGTTGCTATATTTGGGGGTGGGGGTTAAGTGAGTTAAATGTATGTTCATCAGCCACGCACAGACAAATCTCCATATGATTCATTGGAGCAGCACTGCAGAACACCTGATGTTGCCGATGCAGTTCTGTTAGTGTTTTGTTATTTTTAAAGGGGGTTATATAACTCTCTCATTAAAATTAAATGTGGGCTGAAATGATGCAGGCAAATTCTCAAGCTTTAGAGTGAGCTTCTTCATTGCAGTTTAGCCTGAAAATAGATGATTTTTAGGCAGCAGAGAAAGAAAATGAAACCAAGAGGTTGTTACAGTTGAAAATCGAGTCTCTAAGAATTTAAGTTTTCTGATAATTCACCATTTCCTTTCTAGAGGGCCTCAATTCTTCAGATGCTGACCTGCAGCTTCCAGGGAGAGCAGGTGCAGGATTTGAATCTTAGATTCACTCCGTAGCACAGCTATCGTATGATGCACAGCTATCTACACTTGCAAGGTTCAATTTCCAGATGATCTACGTTCGGGTGCCCTTGCTTTTTCTCTTCACTTCTCTATTTGTCTAAAAGGGACAGTGAATTCCCGTATCCTCTCTCTGATTTTCTATCAGGTTTTCCCCCCCCTGCCCTCCCTCCAACCCTCTGCTCTGTCTTCCTCCCAGTGACAGACTGTTGTCTGGCATCCTCAAAGGCTGCTCTTGAAGATGACCTGCTGATTTGCTGCCATGGGAACTCCAGTGCGAGGACAGCGTTCACCCCTCACGCACCGAAGGGTGCCAGCAACAGTTCCCCGTGCCACCCCTCTCGCAGGTAAAAGTTTGCCCTCCTCTATTTCGGAAGCCTTGCAAGGGACATCGGAAGGCTCTGCCTTAAAGAACTGGAGTCCTGCAGCCTCTCCAGTGCCCAGCACCAGCCCCCGCTGAATAATTCGGAGGAAGGTGAAAAAGTCTACTGGCATCTCTGAGCATGCAAATTGCTTTTCAGAACTAGTGGGGAAAAAAGCTTAGGCAGCAAAGCATGAGACTCGAGAAAAACCCTCTCTAATGTAATGGCAGAAAGTATTATCTTCCTGTAAGTGCCATATTTAAAACTTCCCAAGCAATTTCACGTGTAACCCTATTCCTTTGAATCAGAGAGAGTTAACTCCAAATTAGGTTATTCTGCTGGAGTAAGGGACACAGGCTGCCACATCAGCCACCGAGTGTGCTACGTGGAGAGACAAGCAAGTAATTCTCTCCCTTCCCCACCCCCTAAACACAATTTGGGGTGTTTTAATTGAAATAGAAGGATCGTTTTTACTTGGCTGCATTTTGCAGGGCAGCTTGTGATCCACGCTGTGTTCAGTCTTGTCAGCGCACTGGCAGGTTTACAGACCTACGCTTCTTTCCGACAAGCACCGACTCCTAAGAGCCTAATCCGGTAATGTGGGCTTAATGCACAATATAATTTCACGAACCACCTAGAAAGTGAGTGCAAATTTGGGAGCCGATGCTTTCCAGAAATGTCAGTTTAGCCATTAGTTCAGAAACCCTGAAGATGGATCTGTCTGATATTAGCCCACGAAATGGTCCCTGATCCTTAGACTATCAGAGAAAAATAAAGTTGTGTGTGACAACAGCTAAAATCCTGTTTACATCCTGCCCGAGCTGATTACTAGTTGTGCTATCTCAGTCTCAAGACCGGAGTGAGAGATGAGAAAATTAGGGTCCAGATCAAGATGAACACAAAATTTGGGGAAATTCCTGCCCCCTTCCATCCAATAAAGATAGTTAACCTTCCGTGCATCATTAGCTTGCCAAGAACGGTATTAAAGTGACTTTAATTGACACATTTGCTTCCGCTGCAGGCTGAAATAACACAAAAGCAAAACAAAACACACACAAAAAGCGCTTTTTGCCACGGCAAGAGTGTTAGAGAGGGAGGGGGGTGGGGGGGTGGGAAATAAATCCCGTTTTTATTTCCTCTGTGAGGATGCCAGCAGTCCTGTTTCATAAACTCCAGTGATTCATCACCATCCCAGGCAGCCAATCATTCCGCAGGTCAAGTAGAAATGGGCTGTAGAGCCAGCAACTCCTGCTGCCCCGATAATGCATGTCATTCCAGGCATGGCGACATGCTTTCTCAACAGCTGCCATTTTCAGTTACCTTTTCTATGGCTGACATACAAGTAAATGTGTTGGAAGCAGTAAAACAGTCATAGGAAAGCAGTTGCGAAGATAAATAGCACCTGCACGTGATAATCTCTAATGTCATTAGAGAGGAAAGAGGGATGTGTTGTGAAACAATTTCTTTCTTCTGAAAGCATCGCTTGACTTTGGGGAGGGGGGTTTATGTGAGTGTGTGTGTGACTGAGAGGGGGGTCTTGGCATGGTTTGGTTTTTTTTGTTTTTTTTTTCCTCAAACAAACATCCAGGCATTCGTCATGGCTCTAACCTTAATAGATATAACTAGGGAAAAAGGGGGAAAAAATTACCCACAAAACACCCAGCATTAAAGAAAAAAAACCTTCTTGCAATTCACTTGTGAGAAAAGATTTTGTCTAGCGAGATTTAGCTTGCATTCAGTAATGCTCACTTTAAGAAACAACTGCTCTAATTAAGGGGAAAGAAAAGGATTTTCTTCCCCAGTCTTTTTTCTTTTCAGTCTTTATTCCTTATCACCTAACTTAAATTTCATGAACTACTTGTACAATACCTGTCCTCTGAATTATATGTAGTTGAATACTTTTTTTGCAGATAGAAGCTGAGTGGGAGTTTTGAGGGCACAGGACCACAGAAATAAACATCCTCAGTGCAAAAAATGTTTAAACTTCTGTGTGCACATGTATATGTGTGTACATATGCACACAGATGTGTACCTGCATATTAGATGCAGAGCACGTGTAATTTATGTACATATACCATGTAAAGCCCCCATGTCTGCACACAAGTGGTAAAAAAATAGAATAAAATAATAAAATAACTGTTCCCAGTAACAGTGCTGGAACAAGATTTTGAATGCATAAGATTATCCATATTAATTTATGGTAATCTACAAATGAATGCTGCAGAGACAGTACAGGTTATCCAAAATGGTACTTGCATTTAATGAGAAACTACCACAAAATATCTTCAAGACAGATTTAGTTGCATCTTCTAATACCCCCTGAATTAATAGCATGCAAAACATAAAGTACAAGCTCTGTTTCCCCTTTGGAACAACTGGCTCTTGAAATGCCAAAGGAAAGCCGAGCTTTTCTCTGCACACAAAGTCCTCTTAGACATTTTGCTTTCAGATTTCATCAACTTAGGTGTTTTCAGGGCTGTAAGCAGTGAACTTTCCATCAGCAGCATCTTCAGCTAATTAACCCTCCTGATTACAATAATTAGTATTGATTCACTCCTGAATGACTTCTTAAGTATTCAAGCACAATCTACACTTGCAGTAAAACTTCTAGATATGAATATTAATTGAATGCTCTCCTTTGTTTTTCAGCCCCAAAGGTATAGTTTGCAATCTTATATACTTAAATTTGATAACAGAAAGACTTCAGTTTTATTCTCATTGAACAAAGAGAATATTAACATGTTGATGTTAGAGATTGTGGTTCATGAATCTGAAAATAATAATTAAAAAAAAAAATAGAGAGAGAGATGACAAAGACTCCGGGCTAATAAATAAATATAATTCCCTTCCATCTCCTATGGCAGCATGGAAAGCCAGTTCCCAGGGTAAGACCCATCCCGCTCTTGCTTTGACAGGTAGGACTGAGGACCATCTTTCTTTTTGGCGTTGTACCTGGTCATTGCAAGAACAAGTAACGACTCACGCGGAGTCGGAATTAGCTCTCTCAGCTAATGTTGTGGCAACAGATGTTGCCAAGTTTGACAACTGCAGGGCACCACATTGCTCTGCGAATGGGCGCGATGCAAAGCAGGTAGCGCCAAGTTCCACCTGCGATGCTCACACCTAGGATCTCTAAACCTGTACAGTCTTCTCGAAAGCCGACACTTTTGTTAAAGCATGCTGAGAAATGGCTCGTGTTACAGATTTGCTTCACCTTCTTTGATGTTAATAATAATTGTTATGGCTCAAAAAGCAATATTTCAGTAAATATGCATAGAAAGAATAGTCTTTTTTTTTTTTTTAGAGTAAGGTTCACAGAGAATAATTCAAAAATTAGTCTTTGAAGTGAATGCGGTGTCAGAAAACACCCTTGGAAAAGAACAAAGTAGCTGGTAATCCAAGACAAAAATCCATAGTACATGTATTTTATGCAGCATTTTATCTGAAAACATAGGAACTGCTGTAAGTTTAGCATGAACTCACCTGTGAGAGAAGAGTGCTTAGGGACCAGGTTTAGTATTGAATACTCCTTAAAAGTGGCAGTTGGGTTTGCTGCCCAGGTGCCTGGTGGTGGCCGCTACAAAAGTGGCGTTCACCCTACTCTGGGCAATCACTAAAGGGGCATTTCCCTGTCACCGAGAGCAAGGGATTCACTTTATTGCCACTCACAGAGGGCAGCAGCTGCTAGAAAACCCAGGCTGAAGGAGGATAACTTGATTTAAAAAAAAACACCCCAAACTCCAATTCTGTCAGAGCAGAGCAGTTGTGAATGAGTTAATGTTTGTCTCGAAAGAAGTTCTTCCAAGAAAGTGAATTATAGCATGGCCCCATTATATTAAACACCATCCTTGCTTTCTTCATGTTTATGCACAACACACAGCACACAAGTACTACCTGGTAATCCATAACCTCTAGGCTTCTAGCATATTTTATGAGAAATTACCTTTTTGTTCACGTAAACTCTTCCCTATTGATTTATACCATCTCAACACACAAGGGAAGGAGATGCAACAACAATAAAAAAAATGCAAAAAAGCAGAGCAAAAACTCAGAGCACCCCCCTAAACATTTTTTTTTTGTTGAAAATACATGCTCTGACTACCAATAAATCTTTAATGTCTTTTTTTTTTTTAATTAAGGGGTCAAAGAGACCACTCAACCCATATAAATCATGCACTAGAGACCAGTTTAAAAAAAAGCATGAAACCCCTACAATTAATTGACCTAAGCAAAAAATAGTAACCAGTGATAGATACCTCTCTTTTCTCTCAGAAAATGATTAAAATTATTACTAAAAGTAATATATTTATTTATCATGTGAAGTACGTAAAGACTTTAAACAGTTTCAGAAACTCCACAGACTGATGACAATTCATTTCATTTAAGACAACACAAGCTGCTGTCCAAATAGTAACTCAGAATTTTTCAAAAGCTTTGTAACAATTTCTTTTCATTATGCATAAGGTACATGAGCATTTTTGCCAAATTCAGACCCAAAATTGTTAACTGTTCTAGTGCTAAACTATGGCTGTCTAAACAGAAAGATAATTCAGGAAATGCCACATGAATAATTTGTTAGATTTTGGGATAGGAATCATCCAGGTAAATTATTCTGCCTGACCTTAAAAATTCTAACGTATGCTAATAGCTGGATTATAAAAATGGAAAGTAGCATGGGCTCCCACTTTGAGATCTGATTTATCATTTTTATTGCATTTTCATTACCTAAACAAAATTAGAAACAGTATCTTCAAAACAGCAGTTAAAGTTGATATGATCAGGCATAAAACCAGGCAAGGGCACATTTGGCAACTATGTCTCCTCCAGATTGACAGCAGTATTGTAAGCTTTCAGAATCAATAAGTTTTCTCGTCACAGTTAAAGGAGAGGTTAGTAATAAATCTCCAACTTAATGCAATAGGCACAATTGTTAAGATGCAAACCTCCCCCTCCCTGCACTATTAGCAGCAGATATCGAATGAAGCCACCGTCACAAAATAGGAAATGCACTTCATACCCTACCGTACAGACAAAAAGATTAAGGGAAATGAAAAAGGGGTTGAGAAAAGGAAAGGAAGAAAAAAAAAAAAAACCACCACCACCAAAACCCACAAACCCAAACCACCCCACCGCCAGACATACATTAAGCTACTTTGACAGCACCATTGTTCAGCTGTCCCATTGTCAGACCAAAAGATGTATTCAATGCTACAACGTCTGCTAGCAAATAAACAAAAGACTACATTTTTCAAAGCGGGGTGCCAATTCTAGCATAATTCTCGGTGTGTGTATGTGCGTGTGTGCGTGTGTGTCTGCGTGTGTGTGTGTGTGTCTCTGTGTGTGTGTGTCTCTCTCCGAAAAGAGTAGTCGATGCCGGCCCCCCGCTAAACCTTGGAACGTTAAGAATATGTGTGTAATCCCACAATGGGGAGTATTTAGGTATTTTTAAAACGTCTTCAAGGGGTAAAAGACCAGGTAGAGCATTAGTAACTATTTACATAGGCTAAGTGAAAATTAAAGTGGTATTTAGGGCACTAGCTCTAATATGGAGTCTCCCTGAGCTTTTTCCATGCTTATTCCATGCCCAGTGCATAATAATGAAGCAGGCAGAAATATTGCAAAGGAGGTGATAAAAGAAATATCAGCTCTCGGTTAGGGGGGAAAAAAAAAAAAAAAAGAAAAAAAAGAAAAGAGAGATATATTTAATTTTTTTCCTCCTTGCCCTCTCCGTACATTTGTCGTCATACATGAAAGGTGCAATTCTAACTAGTGGAAAATGCTACTTGCACGCAGCAATGCCTGTCTTTTCCTTTAAATAGGGAAACTACTTAATACACATCACGGTTATACTTGCAGCGGGCCCAGGCAACTCGAAAGCACGCGTTAAAACAAAGGAGACAACATACCTTAAAAGCAGCTCCTCATTTCTCATAGTAACAGCGGATTTGGGACAGCGCATGCTTTCTGCACCGATATTCTCAACAAAAGCCAGTTCAGAAGTGCGCTCAAACATCAATGCCACAGTAGCTACTCACTAATGGCTACTCTTTCTCTCTTTCTCTCCCTAGTCAGACGCTGAGTGGTGGAGCAAAGGGGCCCCTGCAGATTCACTAAGCAGAAATAATCCTCTCTGACAAGTTATGTTGTCTGGGCATATTTTACATTAATGCACTGTGCTGCCTATAGGGGTCTTGTTTGCGTTCACTCTAGCCTGGCTGGTTTTTGCTATCTTAATTACCATCAAAAAAAAAAAAAAAAAAAAAAAAAAAATTAGCAACATTCCCCCCCACCTCCCCTCTGGGAAAAAAAAAAATTAAAAAAAATAAAAAATGTATATAACTGAAAGAAAAAGGGGGAAAAAAATCTAAGGGTGAATGAGAGAAGGCTTTCCCCCTCTGGAAGGACGCATGCTTGATATGGATCTTTTGTTTGCCCTGCGAACTCAGTGAATACAGTGGCAAACAGATGCTGTGGCTCGTAAGGCTCGTGCACTTTAAGGGAATTGGGTTAGAGGCTCTTTCTGGGGCTCTGGAGTCACAGCTGGAACTCTTGCTGTGTCCCTCCTTCCCTTCCCTCTTCAAGGCTGAGTGGCTTTATGGGACCTGCCAGCTCACATCAGAGGGACCGGGGAGTATTAATGCTGGCACCTGCGGATCTTCTTCAAGTTTGCAGTTTTTCTTGGCAATTTTAACCCCTCCAAAACACAAGTCCCAAATCCCTCCAATCTTAACCCCTCCAAAACACAACACAGTTAGCAAGTAACTGAGTTTGTTTTAACCCAGACCCTTAGGCTTGGCTTTGGCAGAGTTCTCGCAGACTGGAAAGGGTGCTGCATTATTCATTGATTTACTCACTTCCTATGTATGAAAGGAACTCCAGCATGACGCTGATTTCAGAGAAACAGCCTCTTTGGCCCTACTTGGGAGATCTGCCATGTACTTTGTAGAGACAAGTTGTGGTCTTCCCAGTTGCCAAGGCAGTCAGAGAGGTTTATTTTCATACCTTGGTTTCAACTTCTGCTGAGGAAATCTTTAAACCATGCAGCTACTTTTGAGGCAGGAGGATGGTTGGTTTATTTTTTTTAAATTAATTTTTATTTATCTTTTAAGAAATCTATATGAGATATTTAAGTAGGTGCTTATTCGGCAGACTAAAAAAGTCAACAAGACCTTGATAATTTTTTCAGTCAAAGGCTTCTCTGCACCACTGTGGCAGTCAAAATGCATCTTAAAAGTGATTATAATTTCCTCTGAGGTCCTGTTAACTTTAGAACACGTAAAACTCAATAAACGCGAATTATCCAAAATTGACAACTAGTAAAAAAAGCCCAGTAGGAGTCAAATACGCTGAGCTATAAATAGATCTAGACCTCAGAACTTGGATTCAAACTTTCATAGGCTTCTGGCTATGTCTGTCTTTGAACCTCTTTTCCTACATTATATACTATTGCCTTAAAATACACTGCTACAATATTCTGATGCAGTGCTACTGCTTCTAATTCCTTAATAGAAGTTGGCATTTAGAGGCTTGATCTTGTTGCTGGGAATGAAGGCAAAGAGGGAGCAATCACCAGTATAAATATACTGATAGCAAGATCTTGCCTTTCTGATAGCAGCTGTAAACTTCTATTAAGGTCATAAATTGCTTGCAACAGAAACGATCCTTTTGTTCAACGCTTCTCATTGAGCACTGAGAGACCCTGGGATTAGTTTCAGTCATTCTGATATAATATTTGTCAAATGACCAAAAGAGAAGTTAAACTCCAAACCCAAGCATAATCTACTTTTAATGATGCAGAGAGAAAGAGCTGAAGACAGTAGTTTTGGAAACATGGATATCATGAAGGACTGCAAGTCAAGAGAAGACAGGTTTCAATTTGCTTCCCTTTTCATCTGCAAAACATGGTTGGGATTCCAGTTGCTCTTGCAATAAAAAATAATAAATTATTTTAATGATTAGCAATTCAAACCAATTCCATGTTAAAATGTCATGCTCCAAGGTCAACTGAGACAACATAGCTTGTACTTCATGCTAAAAATATCCGAGCAGTCATGGAAGGCGGCCAGGAAAGTACTCAGCCAACATGACAAATCCCATACCTCCTGCCCCAAATACTAAATCCATTACTACCATTTTGGGCATGGCCACCAGCACTCCAGATTCCTCCTCCTGCACTGTTTGCCTCTGAATGACTTTTGCCCAGCATAACTCACCGTGACGCCTGGGCTGCTCCAAGACCAGTCTCGCACTCGTGAGACTGATGGATGAGAAGAGGCAAATACCAGAGTGGGCTACAGAATATACAGCTGAACGGGAAGTGTCAAACAGTCTGATGAACTGCTACAGTTTTCCAAAAATATGGCAAGGATCAGCATCTTAAGACACTACCAGCTGAGGGAACAAAGCTTTCTTTTCAGGCTGGAGTAGAATGGCTCACACAGAGCCCTTTGGTGGGGAATCAATGGGCTTCTGTTGGGCGGCTCCGCGCAGTTGCAAGTTCTTGATCATTTTTGTACTTAGAAAGACGGCGAAGCAACAGCAATAGGAAATAAAGTGAAGTATTACGGAAGGACTCATCCACAGCCAAAGGAATAAATAAAGAAAAAGAAAATAAAATCCACAAAGCGGTAACACAGACAGACAAAAAGAACTTATGCTTTTTATCACATATAACGAAACGTCTGACAGAACAACATCTGCAGAGGGATCACAGCTGCTGAGCATGAGAGGGAATATGAGTATTATCTTTCAATTGTAAGATGTGCTAAGCAGGAGTGCCTTTAAAATAATACGGCTAAAGGGAAGATTAAACCAGATGCACAGGGCTATCTGGCTTCTTTCAAGATGAAAGTCCAGCTGCGGTGTTTAAATTCAACATCTAACATGAAAATTGATTGTAGATTCATAACTCATATGTATATGTTGCAGAATGTTCTGCACAAATTACACATGGTAGAAGTGTAATAGTTTCATTGCCCTTCATTTAACGTAAACCCAAGCCTTCTACATGTGGCCTATACGTTTGCTAAACTAATTACATGGCGTTGCAAATCCTTGAAAGGCCATAGGAACACCAGTCATTTACAGAGGCAAAATGATCAAAACTTCAGTGGAAAACCAGTAACAATTAGCAATTTATATCAATTAAAAATATGCCTTCTGCTCTCTACTCTACTTCACATTATTCTTTGACCATTCCATTTCCTTATGGTATTTTTTAAATACTCAGAAGCCCAAAATACAACGGCATTTTGCTACCCTAAAGCAATACTATCAGTCAAGCAATGAACTACACATCATGACAGAGAAATGGTAGACAAGAATCCAGGACAACAGCCCAAAAATCATGAGTGCAATCATGAGAGCAAGAGAAAGCCTTGATTCATTTTCCCATTTCAGCATACATCCCCGTGTCAGATCTTATGCCAGCCAATTAACCTCTTGCTCACATCTCCATCTTTAAAATGGAAAAACCCAATAAACTCCAGAGCAGTGTGACAAAAATGCAGAATACTAAAAGCTATGTAAAAGGGTATTATTGTGAGTCGCACAGACATCTAAAATACATCTTCTCCTCACCAGAGGGACTTGCAGCCTAAGTCTCAGTTATCTGCTGTTCTGTGCAGTTATTTAGGCTCAAATCACATTTGTTTTGTATAGGTGTGAAAAGCTACTCTTTAATCTGATAGCATTGTACTGTTTCAGACGGATAAATCCCACCTTTGAAGTTGAGCAATTAGTCTAAGCTAGTCATCTAGGGTTTCCCTATTGTCAGCGAGGAGAGATTAGTTATACTAAAGAGCATTACCACCCCTCTCCATTGACTACAAAGGGATTAGATCCCTAACTTTTAGATACATATATTAGGCAAGATGAATCCCACCTATGTGCCTAAAGTGAAGCCACTTCCAGATGTAGCCATTACCAGCCTGCAGGACATCTACAGCAATTAAGTCGGGGCTACACAAGACTTCCAGGGCTGAAGCAGACCTATAGGATACAACCTATACAAAGTTTCAGGTAGAAATGAAATCTGCTGCAGCTTCAGAAGCAGAGCATGTGGAGCTCTGAGAAAGCAAGCAGTTCATTTAGGTATCTCCTTCTAAAATCTCCTAGAAAAATGAGCAACTCATCTCCTGGAACTCTTATATATTAGAAATTGTGGAACGGGAGACCAGGTGTTGCAAGAACCAGAGTGCTCTGAACCACTTCACCGGTGAATGTGAATAGCAAGCAATGGGCTATAACTCAACATGTTGTATCTAATTAGGCTTTAGCTCTGCTCTTACTGAGGCTTTTGTTTGTTTTTATCCAGAAAAAATCATTGCATTTTTGTCTCTGTTTCCTCTGTTGATTTGGTTTTTTCTTTATACAGCCTTTAAGATAGCTGCATATGGGAGACCAGTTTTGGTCCCGAAATCCAGCAATCTGACATCTAAGACACTACTTTCACCAGGAGAGCAGCATCCATGTGGTATTAGACTGTCCCACATTTCCGATTTGTATTATGCACGTACATGCAGGTGGAGAAGTTTCTTTCCTGTTAGAGGCTATGAAAACACAAGACGAAGAGATACAGTTCTCCACCAGTATGTATCGTAATGTAATTACGAGGTTTAGAGGCAGTTGCACGTGTGCAGACCATGCTGTCTTCAGGACAGATACCACCTCTGTATGTGTTGTGTGCATTAACCATACCCCCAGTATCTCAGGTGTCATCTTTGTGCCCAGGGAAAAGCAAATTATTTTCAATCTCCTGCAGTAGAGCTGCAGCAAATCACATTTTTTGGGGGTTTAAACAAGCAAGAAAAATAGTCTAACATTTGCCTGCATCTTCTTTTGTCTGTTTTGGTGTATCTTTTAGATTACATGCCTACTTTCCCTATCTGAGTCATGGGGACGGCAATTACTTCCAGACCTGCAGGTCGGTCTGGATGATGCAAAAGGTCTTTCCCAGCTATACTTCTTCACCTGGGAGCATCCAAGGAGCGCCACGAAAATTAAACGGCACGGACAGAAAACACAAAAGTACAAAATGTTGCGAAAATGCTGAAGATTAATATTTGGGCAGCAGGGAATAAGAAGTTTCGTATTTAAAGCAAGACCGGTATCCACTGCTTCTCTCGGCTAGCAAAGGTGTGCGCTGCCTCTCTCTAGCGTTCAGCTGTGCTGACTCAGTGCGTCTCAGCATCTGGAAGGCAGAGACACCAGAAGGAACAACTTCCCCCTGATTTACTTAAATGATACGCTCTGGTGCTTCCCCCACCCTCGACAGGGCAGGGGCGAGAACTGCAGCTCGTGCAAATCACAAATTCTAACACATAAACACACACCGGTGTGCTTTTTAGAAGACAATACATCACTCGAAACAGCTTACAACCGGCCAGGTTGTGATTGCAGACATGGCTACTCTACAAAGCAAATAATTTATTTGGAAAGATCTACATGTCATAAGAACATCTGGCCTGCAACTAAAGGGAAGGAGGAGAAAGCTGATCAAAAGAGCAACGAGAAACAGAGGAGGCAACAGAGCACCAGATCTGAGAGAAAGAGAGAGAAAAGAAGGGAGAGAGAGAATAAACACAGCTGGTTATAGAATAACTTATTTTCTGCTTTAATTTAAAGTCTATTTAAGGTATAAGTAGAACCTACTCTGTCTAAACAGGAATATCTTTATTTTACACTTGTAGTTATGCCAAGATCATCACTTTTAGATGTGCCATGTGGAATATCAAAGAGCTTGTGGTCTTGGGATCACAATCTAAAGAAAGTGAACTTGAGAAATGCATATGAATGTATAAACTGTGTACATTAACACATATGAATGAATGTGAAAAATGTTAATAATAACAGGTGGGAATTTAATGGCTACTCACCCTCTTAAGTTAAAATTAGAATTAGAACCACATTTAACAGTTCTATTGAGCTTATTTTAAAATGAACTTATGGTGCCTCACACAGAAGGTTCATCTCACACATCCATGAAGTGTATCCAACACCAGGCATGAACGTTGCTATTTAAAAACAACATATCACCAGAGAGAGTGATGTTCAAAAGAAACTCATGTACAAGTGAAAATAAGGAAGCAGTTTAATTTCTTGGATCTGGCATCTAAATGAGTGATGCATCTACCAAGAGAACCTTTAGCGATGAACATGATGTGATAAGTGGACCTTACTCCTACACTGTTCAGCATGAAATGTAGGCTCATTGGAACAACTCATCACTCATCAAGTTGCCTGAAAAGGTATGTAATACGGCATTGTCCTATATGGAAGGGAAACAAACTGAATCCTGTATAATACAAATCAGATGAAGTGATCTTCAGTTGCAAATACTGATTGAGAACTCTTGATTCATTATCTGATAATACTGAGTTAGACTTTGAAGAAAGGAGTATTTACAGAATATATATATTTCTTCTTACATATGCTCTGAAGGGAAGGAAATGGATCAGTTTCTATACAGTTGCCATAAAACCCCCTAATAACTACAAAAAAATATATTATTTTATAAATGAATTAGCACACACTTGTTTCAGCAGCTTTTACTCTCCCTAATTAATTTTATTGCATGATAGAAAAAAAAATCATGTCTCTTCTTTAATACTTTAAACTCTCTACCTAACATTTTTTATCCAAAGGATACTCTTCCTTTCCCTCTCTCTCTCTTTTTTTTTTTTAATAGATTTAAAAATCTATTAGCATTGATTAAAAACAAAGAGCTGGGATATAAATCTTCAGTTAAATTTACTGCGTAAAAAATTTTTCTTTGACCTTTCTTATGTCATCTGACACTTGAAAATTTTGTGCAAGATGTTAAAAAATGGCTAGACAGTTTTGGTGCTTCTAGGGCCCAAATGCATAGTTTCATAGGGCCTGTAGTTCAGTTAGGATGTTGATTTGCAGGGATAAAGAGATAAATCAGACCCTGTGAGAACCATCCAGAAGATGGTGGCATTTGAAAAAAAAAAAAAAAAGATTAAAAACTTGCCAAAACTGAAGTTTGAGGCTAAGGGATTCCTTAAAATGTCACAGCACAAGTTTTTGAAGAGAAAGATACCAAGTTTGAATTTCCTTTTATTAGTGTGTCACATAACTTAAAAATTAAACATACTTTTTTTTTTTCTTTTGTTTTTTTAACAGTGAGCTAGCTAAGGAAAACATTGTTTAAGGATATCTTGACACTGCAGAGTGTCAAGCTACCTAATTCTTCGTAAAACAAAGGACGCAACATGAGAGGTAGGATAAGTCCACTTGGAAACTCGGGCTTCTTGCCATGCATGGCAGGATGGCAGGCAGACTGTTCCCACTAGCTTGCATGGTTTCAGTGGGTGATGTGAGCAACTCCTAAGCCACAAAGGGAGGAGGGTTCAAGCAAAACCAAACTACCTGATAAAGATGTGATCTCAGTTTGTGAACAAATTGGGTCCCAAGTCCCAAAGTGACCGCACTTTGCACGACCGAACTTTTTGTATAGCCAATTCTTTCCGACATGCTTTGGACTGATTAATGCCACCTAATTTTCGGTGCTTAACAAAGAAGCCCATGAGTACACTCACATTTTGCTTCATCTAACAGTCAGTGGAGAAAGTCAGATTTTCCCCCTAGTAATTCCAGTTCACCCCATCATGGATCTCCCTTAGACTAGGCAAGAAGCAGAGGTGAAATAGGGTCAATCTCAGCATCTCAATTAAGCATAAATAACTGGATGAGAGGTCTCCATGTCTGCTATGCCCACAGATTCTGTTTCCAGAAGAGTATTTAGGCAATGGGTGCAGACCCGGCAATGGCATCCTCTCTTGAAATGAGGTGTGCAATGCTGCTCACGATTCTTTTTAACCCTGGTATAACAAAGATGTACGTGGACTATAGATGTACGTGTGACACCTCCAGCACGCCTTGAGATTATCTTTTGTAAAAAAGCAGGTAATGAAAGAGACTCGCTTTCAGACACTTTCCATGACCCACAACTGACAAATGCCTTTGATTCAAAGGAAAAGAACAGCCATATACATTTTATCTACCCCCTTACTATAGCCAAACACCATCAGACTTCTCGGTATCTCAATTCACATAACCAGATGCTCAGACACCACTTGTCAAAACCAATTTCTGTGTCTCCAGCAGTGGATTTCCTGCAACACTTACCATGTTGTTGGCACCAAAGGCTCATAGAGCCCCAGAAGACCATGAAATAAAATGGCAGCGGAGGGAAAGGCTGGGAGGCCAAAGGAGTGCATGAGGAAATGAGTCATTTGCCTAAATTCCTCCCACTTCAGAGCTGAGTAAGGAAATACCGTGGAGCTGGTCTATGCTTTTGGGATATCTGCCTGTGCTCTTGAATGATTTGGTGCAACACATGGTCAGAGCACACAGCTTCATGGGACCCCGTCCATGTTCAGCCAGACGCAGCCCTTCAGCGTGCTCAATGCTTCAGTGAAACCTGTGCTCTGATCTTTACAAGTGCCAAGAAGTCTGTTCAAAGCGTTCACATATTGCAATGTTAAATGCTTGGTAAATCGCCACATCCTTTTGTGCGTTCCCAAACCCACAGCATTCATCTTTCTTCTGCAAGGCCAAGCCCTGCAAAACTTAACTCCAAATTAACACCCCGTAAAAAACAGTTCCTCCCTTCTTCTCATACGCTGTTATATGTAAAATCTACACCCAAAGTTAATTTCTTGCTGACCTTGTGCTGATTAATGCAAATTAAATTACATGCTAATTGCCCCAAATGGTTTGCATGCAGCCCAGAAATCAGTTCTTTTTGCCGGTGGTAAAACACATTTGTGATTTTTTACGCAATGGTTACATTAAGTCATTGTTAGTCTCGCAGCATCTTAAAAAAATCAGATGTTTTTGTAGCACCTCTTAGAAAGCAAGAAAAAATAACCTAAAAAAACCACAGCGTTATTAAGTTCTGATCCAGTCTTGCAGAAACCTCACTTCTACCTCATGGGAGGAATTTTATGGCTCGTTCAGAGCTCAAGCTCCAAGATGCATTTTACAAAACCTTAAGCCAGTTTTGTTAAACTCGTCAGTCCCTAATCCCCTTGTGCTTGTCAGCAGAGTACACAGGCACTTGACTTTGGACATCTGATTTGATGGGTGGGAGAAAAAGGGAGGGAAACAGGGACTGCTATTTTAGAGAGATCCTACAATATTCTTGCAATTCAGGAGAGAACAAGGAATTATTTCAAACAGTGATACCTGGCAGAGGAGCTCTGAGAAAGGGACTCTGCATCGTGTTTCAGGATATCAGTATTATTTTGGCACTGAATCGGAATCCCAGTCATCAGGCCTGATATGTGATGGTTTGCTGGGGCTTTGGTTGGCAATTGGCATGGGGATCAAATGCAACAGTAGGCAGTGCTTAGCTTTTCAGCTGCCCCTGGAGCGACTGACATTTACAGTACAAACGCATTTTGCATTTCTGCCCAACAGTGGGGATGAAATGTGATTTATGTCATGAGGAAGCTAGGGAAAAAAAGAACCCCAAACATGGTGTTTTCCAAGAGAACAGTTGTTCCTTCTTCACAGGCTCTGCTGCCCTAGGTAGTCACGCTCCACTCCACACCTTATCCCCAAGTAGGTAAACAAGATTATGCCCATTTTGTAGGAGAAGCTGTGACACAGAAAAGGTAAGTGAATTGCCCAAATTTACACAAGCAGCACGAGGCAGAGATGAAAACAGATTTTGCTGAGAGAAGAACAACGTGCTCAGATGTTACTTACACCTGAGTACTAAAGTCTAGAGGGGATCTGAGTCTTATCTCCCTCACCATGGGCAATAGATGCCTAGACCAAAAAGGCACACACCACCTACTCCCCATGCTCCCAGACACACAGAACATCCCTACTCTGCCAACAAAACATGGGACCTGGCAGCAAACAGCCCAGCTCCCACAATACCAACATCTACAGACCACAGAAAGGACAATCGAAGTTGAACTCACACACTGCTGTTACTCCTATTCTAGTCATCCAAAGACTGATCAAGTAAGATGAATGGATAAAAAGATCACATATATATATGTTTACCCTTAACTGACGCTTAAGAAATGTCCAGTTTGGGTTTTTTATAGTCTTTTCCATTATTGTTCCACTCTTAATTGATGCTATTTCTTCCTTCTTCGTCCAATATCCATGTCCCTGTTTGGCCTGATTTTGGTAGCAGACCTTCTTTCTTAGATATTCCTGACTTTGACTTCTACTACAAGCTGAGGCTGCCAAAATCCCAACCCCTCTGCACTAGGGATAGTAAAATTCATTTGGTTTAAACCATGAGTTCAAAGTCAGTGTTTAGGAAGCTTAATAACCGATACCTGAGTTTGTTAAACCTCCTCAATTCAGAGACCAAAGCGTGACCACCAACAACATGAGTTCTGCTCCACACCACCAACCCTAAGGGGCCTGTGCTGTTGAGAAACAAAAGTATTCCCCCTCCAAAGTCTCTCCTGAGCAGAGACTGTCGTGTCAAACTCCGTTAAATTACGTGTGATGGGTCTGTCGTTAGGATTACTCTGTAGAAGAGACAGCTTGGAGGCTGCCAGATTCATTAAACATCTTCAGTAGGACTTCATGGGGGCCTTTCACTTACCCTGAACAAACAACAAACACACCCTTTGTGCTCAAGAACAAAGGGAGTTTTTACACTTTTGTTTGATGTCAGTCACAACTGGAGATTAAAGCTTCTGCTCTGTGGATTTCAAAGTTGTCTCCCCCCTCCAAAGCTGCTCCTCTCACTGTTCGCTAGGCACTTCAAAAAGGTTTACAGCTAAAAAACCCCAAACAAAACAATATTAATAACAATCAGCTTCAGAAGTGCTACGTATTTTTGGCATTTGAATGCACTTAGCTCGTGGATATGACTGAAGAAAGGAAGTGCAGGAGTAACGTATGCGGGAACTGTGTTTTTCTTAATCACTTTGCATCAGGGGCTGGAAAACTGGATTTGTAAACAGAAATTTCTGTGTTAAGATTGAAGCAAGGCGCACTCTGACCCACTGAAAAAGATGTAGCTCAACTGAACTGAATCCAGAGTTGGGGGAAGAACAGTTTCTGTTTGCCCAGCAAAGGACGCAAATGGGGGAGGTTGTATTAAGCCCACACAAGAACCAAGTCATGGCTTCTCTTGCAGTCTCCATGCCCCGGTGTGAGTGAGAGATGGATGTTCACTGGTATATACTGTGGAGTGCTTGGGTTTGGATGCCTTTTCTGAAATCTGTAGTATATATACCAGTGAACACCCATCTTTCAGAAGAGCCATCCACAACCAATCAGGATGATGTCTAGGGGAGGCTTTCACCTCTTGTCATCTCAGGGACAACACACATTCCCATGTAGCAGAGCACCCTAACAAGATTCCATCTCTCTTACATGTCACTTCAGGCTATCTAAACAGAAACAAGGTGAGCTGCTAGAAAGGCTCCAAAAATAAGAACAGGTATTGTCCGATTCAGGAAAGAAACAAGTGACCATCGGGAAATCAAAAGAACTCTCTGGAATGTGGCAAGGAGTGCCCAAACTTAATCCTTTGCTTGTATGGGAACCTCTTTCTCCCCTCTCATCTGTGGGGTCTAATAATTTAAAGTCTCATCTGTGAGGCAGAGGTTAGAAGACACCTGATGTCTCAAAACAGCCTGACTCGATTGCATGTAGCAGTTTGATCCAGCCCAACTCTTCCCAACCTGTGAAGACAGGTTTTTGCTTTGCTTGATTCTCCTTCCCCACACCCCCAGCTGCAGAAGTCAGTTAGATAGAAAACAGAATATAAACTCAACGATCACATTCTCCTACCTAAATCCTTCAGTGCTGTCAAAGGAGGGATGGGAACACTCTGAATATAAGAGTCTTCCCCTTCAGCCGGGATGTCAAACATCAGAGGGCAGAACAGGAAGGTGAGAAGGAGCCATAAGGGTGAGTGACTGATGGAAAATGCCTTTCAAAGCAAAGGATTAAGTATTCCTACAGTCTCCCTGTGCAAGACAGTAAAGATTTTAGTGCTGCTGGATGTAACTCTCTTTAGATGGCTGCATGATTCTGAATTCACTTAGAATTCTATCATAATCCATCAGTATGAAAAAAATGTTTGTTTTCCACTTAAAATAATTGTAAAATGCAGGGTTTTTTCCCTCAAATTATCTTTCTATGCTCCATTTGAACTAGATGCCTATTCAGTCTTCTAGATCTTTCTCACATTGCCACCACGCACATCATATATTTATTTTTTACACTTGGTACACACTTTTAACCAGATACCAGAGCATGGCTGAAGAGACAGCATACAGATTTAAAATATGCCAAAGTAGAGTTTAACAGAAGCACACATGTGTGGATTTGATTTCCCATCTAAAGCCCTTTCTGTTCCAGTCATGTTTAGAAGTGTTGAAACTGTCAACAAATTGTGAGATTTGGAACTTAACACAGCTCTTTCCCAACTCTTCCAAGAAATAGCATATGAAGTTTTATAAAACCAAGCAATTTAGGGATTGGGCAAACCCAGTGATTTGGACATGATTTTTGCTTACCAGTTCTTGCAGTGATCTATCTGATGGCACCAAGGTACCTTACTTAAAGCATCTGGGTTTTCTGATAATGCTAGATAAAGAGTAGGCTACAAAACTTATTTCAAGTTCTTTCTGTTCAACCAGTTGCAAATAAGGTTGTCAATTTAACAGTTACTCACTAAGCCCACCCTGTAACACTTGCTTGGGAGTTCCAGTATGAAGTGATTGAATTATTGCAAGGAGCAGTAAACACAGTTAAATCCTCAACTTTGTGTCAGCATACTCTCCTTTGGACATAAATTATGCAGAAAGCCTCACCGAAAGTTATGTGCTGATGTGGATTGGTAGCACAGTGTTTTAATGCACAGCACACCCATCATTAATGTTAGGTTTGCTTTAAATAATGAAACAAAAATAAAAATGTTTCCCAGAGGGTGCAAACCTTAAAGTTGTAAAGTCATAGAGTGAGCAAGAAAACAAGTTGTGTAGTTCAGAGCATCTTCATAAGCATTAAGCAAGCAGCCAGGGGATGGACCCAAGGGGCTTCTGTTCCATGGGAGCTTTCCCATTCCCTTCCTCAATGCAGTGTGATATGAGAGTTGATTGTGTTGAAGCTCATTGTTCCAATCTAAGGCAGTGTTACAATAAGCAGGTCACTCATGTGCTGCAGAGTTCTTACTCTACCAAAATGTCTTCATCTCCTTATTTCCAGTTCATAAAGCTACACTGGGAGGGAGAGAGGGAAACATCCTACTTACAAATGATACCATTTCCCCAAAGCAGCTGTTACAGGAATGGCACTAGGAAATGTGCCTAAACCCAAGTTGCCCACTGATGGCAATCCAGGGAAGACAGATGGCAAGTGGAAGAAAGAAATGAGAACACACACTGCGAGGGTCATATCCTGACAAAGTCAGGATGCAGCCAGGGAGAGCAGACAGATCTGGGAGAAAGAGAACACTCTGAGACACCAACATTTAGATGCTTGCTGGGGTAGGAGTACAGTAGTGCCACGAGAGATATTTTCCAAGTTTTCCAAGACCATGTATGATTTCTGTCATTACCTTCGTCAGCTCTCATTGCTTCTACCCCACTGCACTGCTAACCCATGAGCACACGATACTCACACAGAATAGATGAAAGCTGGCACCTAAACCCAAATTCTTCATCTCACAAATGCTTGGGTAGCCTTCAAAGCTGGCCAGGTGACTCTCCCTCTGGGCTGAAATGCTTATGTCTAGAGGGCTTCCAGCTGCTCTCTGCATTATCAACTCTCAGGGCTGAAAAGGAAAACTTGCCAAGTTTAAGTGCCTGGACTGAGGCACAGTACAAGGAAATATGTAAACAACAGCACAGCACAGTAAGTCCAGTTCTTGGCCCCTGTGCCAGGTAGAATAAAAGACATCCTATGCTCTTCCAGAGCCTGAAATTCATACACCATGCATCAGTTGGAGAAGTCAAAGGATCCTGGCCTCAAGGAAAGGGTTATCTAACATTTTATAATAGTAAAGAATCTATTCCATATTCTGCCCAGCACAGTTCAACTTCGCTTTACTGAAAAGTTCTTTGAAGCCCTTGACCTCTACTTTCTGAAACAGAAGAAGAGTAGGAAAACATACGTTCAAAACAGATTATGATATTCAGCTGCTCCTTGGAAATTCTCTATGCAGCACCAGTAGATCAAATTATTTTCATTATATCATTTGGTCACAAAGAATAGTGACATAATTAGGAAGCTAAATAGCAACAGTTTCCTTCTGGTAAATTTGCTGTAGCTAATTTTGTTAATAAGACTGATAATTGTTTTACGCTCATTCAATATGTTAAGTTTACCTAATACTAAAACCAATCAGAACCTTTAAATTAATTTTTGTTTCATTTCTAAAGGAATCAATGTCATTATTAATCATAAAAGGAGTGCCGAGTCAGAGGATGATAAATCTCCTTTGGGCTTATTTGACTTTCATATTTATGGTTTGGATAAGGTTATTATGAAGGAATTTTCAAGAAATGATTGAGGAGGAAAAGGGAGGAGAGTGAGCTAGGAAATACTACGCTTGAATGTTGTGCCACTATTGACTTCAGCAGGATGTATGCAAACAGTATGATTTTTTTAAGTTCTGCAGACTTAAGCATAGTGAAAGCATTCAAAATAAAACAAACTGCTCAGACTGCCAGGCAACAGAGCCCTAAGATGTACAATTTCCAAACCAATCCATTCAAGAGTAGATTTATAGGAAAACATGTGAGAAGATCTGGGGCATAGAACTGACAGGATTTTGCATACCTGGCACCGGTGGTTTTGCTTTTAAAGCATTAGAAAAAAAACATTCCCTCAGATTACAGTTGCCTTTGTTGCGTTTCTAGCTTCACTGCAAAAACCTTAAAATACAGCAGCTATTTTAGCTACACTTCCACAACTCAATATATGGTAATGTGGTTGAAACGTCCTAGATAAATGTGTCCAGTTTTCACAAAGGCAGTGTTGCCCACATCGTTTTCTACATGCTTTGACAGGATAAGGTCAGTGCCCATTGGCTGTGCAAAGAACGGAGAATGTCATCGGTGTTGCCATTGTGCCATTGTCATAGTAACGTTCCAACTCAGCTTTGGGAGGTGGCACTCCGTGGTCACTGCGCCGAAGAGCTGCATGATCACACGGTCATCGTTAAATCTTAAGACAGGACAAACAGCACTTTCAATTTAAGCACGGTACTAAATTTTACTATTGCCTTGAAAGGGAAAACGCACGTTACGTTACGCTGAGATGTTGGAAATCAGAGGTTTTTTCCTAGAACTGATCATGCCTTCTGCTGAAGAGGATTTTAATAAAACCTGAAAGCCAAACATGCTGGAATGTAGGTCTGAATTCTGCCTGTATCTTCCTTCCGTTACTAAAGTAAACTCCCAAACGTTGAGGTCCATGAAGTGTGCAGCAAATTTTCTTCTGTATCCATCACGCCTGACCACTGCAGTCATAGAAACAAATCAACAAAACCCAGACACCTCATCACCACAGTCCATTACAAGTGCTCACTATCAAACACCAAATAAAGGTTTTTTGAACATGTATGATGGAACACATTTAACTGATTAAACGCATACCATGTGAACAATTAAAACACAAATAACTTCAATATGAATCGTACAAAGGCATCCTTTGTCTTTCGTTGTATCTTTTAAGAGACAAACCTATCAAAGGAAAATGTTATGATAATGTATTACCATGCTGAGTTAATTGTCAATTGCAAGTTACTTAAGTGTACTTTAATGATATGTTTAAAGCCTTATTTTCAACTCTAATAGCTATTAATGGTAGGAAGAGAAAATGAAACCAATTTTCCCCAACTTAAAGTGCAGCTGTATTAAGCATAAGTGAACAAAATTCTAAATATAACAAATTCTTTAGGTATTTCAGCTAATGGGAACCCACACTGCCCATATTTCAGTCTAGCTACACGCTACTTTCCAGGCAGCACTTACATAAGATCACACAGGATTGAGCATGTCAGCGTTAAGAGAAGTTGGATTTAGTTCTTCAAATAGTATGAAAACATTCCCAAAGACCGAAATGGCTGAACTGAAGGGAGAATGACATTCCCAAAAGATTAATTCAGTATAAAAAAACAAGGAGACATTATATATGGTTTTCAAGGATTCCTGTCTCCACAGACAGAGAAAGATAGTTTCATAGATAGTTGAACCTACAGGGGCCAAAAATAGCTTAAAGAATTTTAATAGCATTCAAAACATCTACAGCTAAGATCAGGAAAATATTTTTTGGGTGACAAAAATCCCACCCCCAAATAATTTCCATTTACTTCAATTGCTCTGCTACACTCTTCAACACATATCTACTCCCTCTCCATTCAAATGAGTATATTTTGAGAGTCTTCTATGATTTAAAAGAATATCACAGTCTTGATTCATCTGTTGTCCCATAAGTGAAGCAACATGACTAATTTAAGACAGAAAAATCATTAGGTTAGGTAGAGACTGGATTGAGAGAAGCCTTGAAGAGAAGGACTTGGAGGTGTTGGTTGATGAGAAACTTAACATGAGCTGGCAATGTGCAGCCCAGAAAGCCAACCACATCCTGGGCTGCATCAAAAGAAGTGTGGCCAGCAGGTTGAGGGAGGTGATTCTGCCCCTCTGCTCAGCTCTTCTGAGAGTCTACCTGCAGTGCTGCATCCAGCTCTGGAGTCCCCAATATAAGAAGGACATAGACCTGTTGGAGAGAGTCCAGAGGAGGCAATGAAGATAATCAGAGGGCTGGAGCACCCCTCCTATGAGGACAGGCCGAGAGAGTTGGGGTTGTTCAGCCTGGAGAAGAGAAGGCTCCAGGAAGCAGCCTTCCAGTACCTAAAGGAGGGCTACAGGAAAGATGGGGAGGGACTCTTTATCAGGGACCGTAGTGACAGGACAAGGGGTAACGGTTTTAAACTGAAAGAGGGGAGATTTAGATTAGATATCAGGAAGAAATTATTTACTGTGAGGATGATACCAGGTTGCCCAGAGGGATACCCCATCCCTGGAGGTGTTCAAGGCCAGGCTGGATGGGGCTTTGAGCAACCTGGTCTAGTGGGAGATGTCCCTGCCCATGACAGGGGGGTTAGAGCTAGATGATCTTTAACCTCCCTCCAACTCAAACCATTCTATGATTAACTTAGCTGGTACCCTGTGTCCTGGAGATGTCATAAGTGTGAACAACTAATTGCAAGGTGTTTGCAGATTATTCTAGAAAAGACCTTCTTTCCTAACTCATAAATAAAAATAAATAAGATTGAATCTTTTCTGGGAAACAGCACAGAGACAGCATGACATCTTTCACACTCCCCCATGCTGGTCTTTTTAACCTGATAATTTTATTAAGGTATTTAAGTGTCAAATAATTTCATAATAAAATGCAGAGAAAATTGTTAGTAATGTGAAAATTGGCCATTGTCAGTCATTATGGGTTCAGTAACTTCCCTTTACATGACATAAAAAAAAAAAAAAATCTGTACTTTCATTACTGATTTTCTTCTTGCATTAGCACCTCTGAAACAGGCATATGAAACCTAATTCCTTCCTATTCCATTTTCATTAAGAAAAAAAATTGCAAGTCATCTTCTCTACCTTGGGAGCAAGGTACTCATTAGGAAAAGCTGTTTCACTCAATCATTAGGTTTCAATATGCTTAAATTAAGCTACTCCTAAATCTTACAACTATATACTTTACTTCAGCAAAGTCACTCGAAAGAGAGATTTTTAATGCCAGAGATGCTGCAATGTTAAATCTCCTTTGTGATTGTTTTGTTGTGCAGGAGCCCAGAAATGGGGTATGAATCTGCCAAATGTCAGCACGTGTTCTTGTTTACAGATTTTTAAGGGTAAAATTATTATTATTTTTTTTGCTTTTATAACATTTAAAAGTGACCTTCATATAGCATCAGACAAGCTTTATAATCAATTGTCCCTACATCTACACATCTGAAAGAACATATGTTTAGTTGTTTGTTGCCGCCCTCTAAACAAACATCGTAAATAGAAAAACTTCCAAAAAGAAGGTAAACTCTCCCAAACACAAACAATCCTACCATGTGCATGTGTCATGGCACGTGCTGGAGGCAATGGTGCCTGGATGAAACAATAAACAATGAATGTGATTCCTAGAAGTAGGGACATATGCATGTGAGTTTTTTTCTTGGGAATAGGACTCTTGTGCTGACTATTCTTATGAAAAAGAAGACAATATTCCCTGTATATATAGTCCCAGTATTCATTCCAGCATTAGCTCCAAAATTGCCCTCCACTATGTAAGGAAGGTCTCACCTGAGCAAGAATGTGAAATGTGGATGTTCATGTTAAAAAATCTGATGGCTTTGTTAACCGAGCTTTCCAGGTCCATTTGGATGCTAACTGGGGTGGACACTGCAAAAAAAATAGGTCAAAACTCAAATGTCCCTTCCCATGGGAGCCTTTAGTAAAAGAAGAATGATTTATACAGTCTTAAAAAAAGCAGAGCTCTCACTCACTGGTGTTATTACCTTTAAGCCCTTGCCAAAAAAAGCTGCAGATTTTCACTCGTGGAGTGAAAGAACAGAAGAGAGGAAGGAGGAAATGTTATGCTGTGTAAACAAATACTCTACCTGAAGGGGAATAAAAAAAGCACTAAAACTGCAGTCAAATATTTACACTTGTGAAGATTCAGGCAAAACATCAAATCAAGCTGTTCTGTTAAGAGCCCCGTTCTCTTCCTCTCTCTTCTTTCTTCTTTGCTTCCTTCTTTTTTTGCTCTTCTGCTGCTCCTCTCCACATCAAGACCTGCAGCTACAAAGGAAGATCATCTACAAAGCCACAGAGTTGGAGCTGGTGGCTGGCTGGGGACCCAAGGATGGCCAAGAATCAGCCTCGTGGAAGGGGCTACACCAGCCATGCTGAACTCCCTGCAATATCCACTCATGTTCCTAAAAACAGGTCCAAAATTTTTGGCATCTTAGGTATTTTTTTTTCCTTCTTGTATGTTTATAAAGTGATTTTCATATTTTGGAAAGTCCCATCATTCCTTTAAAGTAGCTACTTTGTGAGATCAGATTGATTTTTTTTGTTGAATTTTGCTTTGTGTAGAAAATTAATTCCCAAATCCTTGGAAGTATATCACATTGCATTTCAACTAGACCGTTATAAAAGAAGATGCCCAAAATACCGCTGTCTTTTCTTAAGCTCATTTTATAGAGTGTCTGTGCACTTGATAGTCACAGTAACACAAACACTTTCCTGCCTGAGTCTGTCTACCACCTAACTTCATAGAAATTGCTCCTCAGCTGAGGAAAAAAACCAAGCAAACAACACGGTACTATTATTATTATTTTAACTCAAAGGCACTAAAATCAATATTTCATGATAACAGTATCAAACAGTTCTTGATAGAGGGTTATACTCCCCTTGACCAAACCAGCAGCAGTATTTTAAAATTACCAAAAGAATTTGTTCTGGATAGGGTTTGGGGAAATAAAAGAGTAAATAAGTGTTTTCAGTTGTTCTCCACCGCAATCTGTTTATTTTCCTTATTACCACTACTTTTAAAAGCATCACCAAATAATTAAAACTGTCAAAAGAATATATTTAGAAGATTGTCACATAAGAAGATGACATCTTACAGAAAGGGACTTCTCTGCATATTCAGCTAATTGATAGTTTCCATACCACCAAGTCTGTCTGTGTGTTTTATTCTGAAACAAAAACTAATTTTGTAATAAGCAGCTAGGGCTAGAAATGAGTTTCAGTGGGTCACACTTAATCCCTTTTCATCTCTCACCAAATCAATCACTTGCTTCAAAAAATACTTAATTGCCAAAACAAAACAATTAGCAATATCAAACAAAGCATTTTCTTTCCACACTCTCCCTCTGGTTCATCAACATTCATCCGCCTGCCTCGCAGATTTTCTGATGCTCTGACCGTCCACTCCTGTTAAAGATCAATGAAAGCAACAATCACTCAGAAGATCTGAAAAATCAGGCCCAATTGGGCAGCCCTAATTAGTGGATACTTCTGACATAGTGGGCATTTCAAAAGAGTTTCACAGGAACCATGTGCTGCACAGTTGCCACACTTAGAAAAAAAACCATAATTTTTTACTTTTTATTTTTTTAGTAAAGGAAAAGCAGCGGCTTTATCCACACTAGAGAAGTTAGGGATGAAACAACTATCAGAATGCTGCTCTGGATATAAGAGCTGCAGACACATACCCATCTGGTTTTTGGTAATGTAATAGATGAGATTTTTCCACAGAGCCCTACCAGGCACAGAAGCAAAAAGGCACTGGTGACACCAGCTGCCCTACACGGAGGTTCACAGCAGATATTTTGCCTGATCCACATCACCTGGCCCCAATCAGCAGCATCCTCAGATGCAGCATTCCCCTGCAGCATCCTCAGATGCACCTGCAGCAGGAGCAGCTGGGAGCTCAACACCCCAGATTTCTCTTTGCAGAGCTGCACAGCTTGCAAGAAAAAATGGAGGCCACCTTCCCTCCTCCGTCTGCAGTGGGGACAAGGTTATTGGATGTTATTTCATGCAGCCTTGGATAAACTGACTCCTAAGAAAGGCAGCAGAACATGGGTATGGGCATGGGCAAGGTCCTGTGCTCAAGCTGTCCTGTGAGAGTTGCAAAGCAGAAAACCTCTTCAGCGCCGAGATATATAACATATATATATATGTTATATATATATATATAACATATATATATATATAAAATATATGGGCCTTTTTCCCCCCTCACACACATATCCCCTCTATGCTGCAGACATTGTATGCAAGGAACTGAACCTAGGTGTAAATTCTTTCCTACAGCTGCTTTATATTCCAGAGAGACAGAAAAAGACTTTAATGTAAAAGATAATCACCCTCCTCATTCCCACGCTTGCCTGTGTATTATGTGAACAACCTCCTGAGAAGAAAGTGCTGCGGATGCTTTATGTGTTGATCAGCTTTACTCTTACCACAAAGCAGTTTTACACCAGTGTCAGCGATTTTCTTGGATATATTAGTTTTATTACCGTAGCCCCTCTTGGCCCTACCCATGCACAAGGATCACCTCAAAGACCAAAGGGCCTACAATTTTCCTTAATTATATCAGTATAAATGAGATCAGAATTTGGTTCTGTTGATTCATTTCCCAGCACACAGTTAGTGTCAGTTTAGGTAACTTTTCAAGCAAGTGATTCTTCTGCAATGAAATTCAATGGATTTATTTAAGTTCAACAGATTTTAATATTATACTTTCAAGAAGCGACCAAGTCTTTTTCTTCTGATGTGTTTTATTTTTCAGTAAATGAGCTGCCACACATCAATTACAGCAATGTAATCAATGCAATCTTTTCACCTTCCCTGGAAAAAAGGAAAAACCCAACTGAATAAACATCTCCCTCTCTGAAAGCTCAGTTCCTCAACACGACCCCCTGAATTTATGTTCCCCCATTTATTCAAAGTTTATCCAGGTATCCAGAGACCTCACTACCCATGAAACCTAAGGGAAATTATACAGTGATTGACTTCATAGTTATTGCAATTTGACATTGTGCTTTTCAACCTCCAGGGTCTCAATTCTTACTTGAATTACAGAGACTAAGTATAATGGCACTAATGAAATCACTGTCAGTTTATAAAGGTGTAAAACTGAGAACAAATTCTGCCCCAAAACTTAACCAGTACAAAGACATGACCCTATCAGTGGAGGCTCAGCCTCTTTCTGTACACTATTGTTATTTGGTAGACTAAATTGCTTTCGAATTGCACAAACTCTGTTTTTAATGTTACTAATTTAGATGGATAAAAACATTTAGGCTTGAAAGAGAGATTGGTATCATTAAATATTCTCCAATTGCTTAAAATCAGATTGAGAAGGTGCATTAGATCTTTTGAAGCTATTCTTAAATGAAATAAGAAAAATATATGTAATGCATCATCACACCTGATGGTTTATGTAATGGAGCTACTCATTACTTCAGATTTTCATGAAGTTAAAGAAAAAAAACCAACCAGCCAGTCTCTCCTTTTTACTACCCACCTTAATTGCTTAATACTTTCAATAGTCATTCCCCAGATCTTCTCATTCCTACCTGTAGCAATGAGAAGCAAGGCAGCCTATATTAATCTCATTCAGGCATCACTTACTGCCACTTATATAATTGCATTCTAGACAAGCAAAAGGGTTTTGGAGTCTGAAAGTCATCAATATCTCATTTTTATCTGTGCTTCAGACATGAGGCGCATCGCTATGCAGGGCTAAGAATAAAACCAGCATTAGAAATAACAATTTGGCCTTTGGTCTGTAGCAAACTCTTCTCCACTGCAAGGTCTGATTTTCACTAAAACTCTAAAACTAGGTCCCTGAAGCATGAACCCCAATTAGATAGTTGCAAAAAAACCTCCCCAGATCACTACAGAATAGCTACTACTGATTATTGTAGGTAGTTTAAGAATAAATCCAGCACCAAGAGAGTGCAATTCCAGCATAATCACAGCTGGATTTGTTTACTACGTCCCCTTCTGCATTCAGATGAAAATGACACACTCAAGTTCATAAAACTATCAAAAAACTTAATACTTTAAAAACTAGCAAGCAAGGGAGCAGTCCCATGATTGTGACTGACTTAGTAAATTCTTACTTTCCCCTGATGAGTGTTGACTTCACTCGCTATGTCGCGCTCCCCAGGCTTTGATCCTGACGGCGTTGCTCAGAACCAGGCTCCCTAATTTTACCAGATGTGTGCAAATATTCATTCATCTTCAGACTGTCGATAAAGTACATGACTGTCGTCTGAATCCGATCTTAGATCTGCACCTTCTTTGTAGGACAGGTTCATATTCTAATCACGCAAAGCACCTTAGAAACGGTGTTTTGAAGAAACAGATTTTAATAATTAATTCTGTCTATATAAATCCCCTACATCACTTGTAAAATAAGTGTATTAATTAGCGCTGTTTGTGGCAGTTTTACAGGAACAACAGCCTTCTCTCCCTGGCCCCCTTTCCTACAATGTTCTCTAGTAGGGAAGCCTCATGTCTCTGCCCATCCCTCTCTCCTGTGACTGCACCCCCAGAACAGGTAACAATTTTGTTTTAGAAAACCACAGCATTAGAAGAACAATGCAATGAAATTTTAATGCTGAACTAGTAACTGGTGAATATTCACCAGAGTTTAGTCATATTCTGCTTATGCCTACACCTGCATCTCTTGCTAAGAGAGTGCGAGTCACCTGAAAGGCAGTTACAATATTAATGGGTTAGAAACAAAATCAAAAATATCTTTTATTAACTGTCATTTCAGAAGGATACCATTTCAGCTGCAAGGACCCTTATGTTTATGAACGTACTACAAAACCCTGAAACAAGTTATGTTTATTTATGTCCAGAAGTTGCTATGAATAAAAAAAAAAAAAGACTTCTAAGACATAACACTGCAACCGCTTTTCTCCAGCAGCCTTCAAAAATCTCCAGCAATTTAATTGGAGATTTTTTTTGGATTGTTTAGTGTTTGTTTTTTTTAAGCTGTATATACAATTATCTCTGTAGAGTGGCACAAATGCAAGAGAAAGTAGTTGAAGGCAAAATGTTTGCTCAGTTCAAACAGCATCACATGATAATTCAGGATGGCATGCCTTTGAAATGGCACTGTCAAAAATCAGAAAGCTTCACCATATTCTTCATCTAATATCTGTTTTCGATAGGACTTACAAAAGACACTCTGTGCTTTGATCAAAGAGTTATATTTAGTAAGGACTACACAAGCCAAATGATTTTTCCAACAGATTCATGCCTTGTTTTCTGTCCACTTGACTATCCAAATAGGTCCCTGGATGGTGATAAATGGAGGCACTTGTTTTAAAAAGCAAAAAAAAAAAGCATAGCCCATCACTAATCAGATAAAACAAAAGGTATTATTTATACTGAGGACGCACTGTTTTTGCATAACTTTAGAGGCCTCGGTTTCTCAAAACACTACTCTCATCCCTGATGTCAGCAAGACAAACAAATGCTGACATGCTTTGCTGAAACATGGCATTGAACCAACATTCAAATTAAAAAAGAAAAAAAAAGTACAGAAGACTGCACGCACCCTTTGAGTTTTATTTATTAATTTGAGTTTTATTTATTAATGGACAGACGGGTGCAGGAATAGAAAAGATACGAGATTGGAACTTGCAAGGAGTTGGGAATATGAACCAGAGGATCTGGTCCCAACATCTTTTGCAATAGTACTGCGGGTTACACTAATATTATTATTTTTTTAAAGAAAATATATAAATCATCTATTATGCTAAGTAATGAATTTTGTCACACTGCAATTACTGGAAGATGATCCTCATAGAAATTCAAGGACTATGTCTTACATTTTCAATCTGATGGTGTATGGTCAAGCCATCACGTTCTCCTGTTCTCTGCTCTCCGAAACTTTCGCAGAACACCTTGACTACTGGAGATTTTGCTTTCTGCATTTGTATTGCTGACTGTTGCAGTACAGGAGGAGGATTTTCAACATGACCGTAATGACAGGAAGGAAGACCCCCACCTAAGACGGGGCCTTCAGAGAAGTCGGTCTTGGTTTCTACTAAACAGAATGTGAGAATTCCCCAGCTACTTCAACGTCAACAGAATTAAACTGGTCATAACAGTATTGCAGAGACCTGGTTCAGCCCATGAATCTTTGCATATATTTCTCTTTTCCTGACTCTCCTTAGTCTTCCATTCTCATGAATTCCTACAAAGATAGCTGTAAAAGTTTTGAGGTTTTGTTTTGTTTGTGGTGGTATTTTTTTTACCTTACTCTTTTATAACTGTACTTAGCAAAATGAACAAGTCCCTAGAAACTTGTCTAAACAACACATTAAAACACAGGTCAGAAATGTAAAAAGTAATTACAAACACTACCAGAAAGCAAAATGAAAATTTTCAAAGTCTGTGTTGCAAGAAGAATTGAGAGCAATTTTACACCGTATCTGGCACTGAAACACATCTAAATTAATTAGTGATTAATACATCTAAAAAATCCTTACTCTGAAGATCAAACTGTTTTAAAAATTATTTTGAATATTTACATCAATTTCTTTGCACACGTAAATCACCTGAACTATCTATTTTAGTGGAGCAACAACACTTTGCAGCAGCCCGAGGATGTGACAGGTACGAGGTCTATTATTTCACTTGGATTTAACCAGATAGAACAGCTTTCAAAGTACATTACTGATAAGGGATGGTTTGATACGAACAGCCTAACTTTATTAGTGGTTCAGCTGATTCAGAGGCCCAGAAATAAGGCAGCTGAAAATCCCCCCAGTTCTTTGATAACTTCAACGCTGTATAAGAACAGGAGACTGATGAGATGCTGATAAATAACAACCGGCGTTAGAGGAAGGGAATCAGTTATGTACATTGTCATGAACAGATTTTCCAGCTTTTGAATACGAGGATATTAGCTTTCTAAACGTAGGCAGATTCGAAAGCCCAAATCAAGAAAAACTTAAATATTTACAGGCGATGTAATCTGGATATGTTATTAGAAAAGGAAAGATCGCTCCCCGTTTGTCTCAAGCATTTCCAAGCTTTTACAGCAGACTGGCTGAGAAGTTTCTTACCTTGCCATCTTCACCGCGCATACTTCGAAGCTCAGTTGGATATGGTTATTAAACAGCTCCCACATTTAACAATCAAAACTCCAAAGACCCATTAAACTGATGAAGTTAAAGACGACAACCTTAAGTACGAAACATTTAAAGTAAAGAAAAAAAAAAGTTACACTCTTGACTAAAGCAGACAGAGTTACTTACAAGGAAGGCTAATCCATTCCACCTGCTAAAGCTATATTTCACATTTGATTAAAAACATGCCACTCTGAGTACACAGAAAAGGCCGGAGCACAACAGAGCCGGGCCACTCCTGCTCTAGCCAATATTTTTTGTGAACTTGCGGGGAACTGGCAGAAGCATTAATCTTCTTTCCTTCCCTTCTCTCCCCCCGTTAAATCCGCTGCTAGGAAAACACTGTCTCGTGAAGCCCACGAGGAAGATGTCCCTGCTGAGACAGGATAAAAGACTCTTACATGACTCTTACTAGCCTGTATGGGTCCATCAGTGGCTCATATCCAGGAAAGCAATCTTATAGTCTGCTGATCTGTGAAAGAGCCCTCTACAGATTGTGAGCAACGAGCGAGCCACGTCTAGTTCTCGTTACAAACGCACCTTTGCAAATAAACATGCTACTGGGTTTTTTGTGGCTGTAGTTTGCTGCATTCTGTTATCACTGCAATCACAGAGAGGCAAAAAGATAAAAAGGACTTTGGAGAAAAAAATATATCATATATTTTTTTTTTATGCCATGTACATTCTTAATTCTCTTTTCAATCCCATGGTGTTGTAGGATGCTAAATGCACTTGAAATTTAAATTGGCATCCAGCATCCAAATCAGTGAAAGAAGAAGTGCAGCAGACTAGAAAATGAAAGAAGCCAAAAGGCAAAAGTCTAAGTACAGCTGCTGGCATATTTCCCCTTTTTCTCGCCTTGTTTTGTAAGTCACACTATTTTCTAATTTGCAAGGAAAGAAATTAACCTGTAACACAATGTCACAGTCTCTGCCACACAACAGGGTTTATAGCATTTCAGCCTCAGTAAAAATTAATCCTAACTTGTAAATAAGAAGTGGATTCTCTTAATGATATAATGGGGCCAGCTTCTTTTCTTGTATTAAATCTATTGAGCAATAGAACCTACTTTACAACCACTAAAGAAACTTCCTAGCATTTGGAATAGTAGATTTGTTTCTTTTATTAATGGAGTGCATCTAGGCCACTTCATAATTTAACCCTTTGTTTTATTTCCAAGGCTTTCCATCCTTTAATCTGGTGTAGTAGTAAATGCATTTATTCCTGGATAGCGCTGTCTTGAACAGGAAATGACAGCCATCAGTGTATCTTTAGGACAGAGGGTGCATCTCAAAATCCAGATGAGTTTTACATTTATGGGTCTACATTCGCAATGTCAAAAAAAAAAAAAAAAAGAAGCCAAGATCTCAGCAGGCTGTGAGGATTGCTTCTCATCCTTTCAAACTCATCCTCGGAGTTTGAAATGGAATTGGTAAAACACTTTGAAAGCATCAATTGCCTGTATGTACCTTATTGCCTCCAATGCCTTCAGTCTGATGCTTCTCTGAATGGACAAGATTCTACCATGATATACATGCTTTATTTCTTAACCATTCTACTGGGAATTTGTATGACTAGGTACAACCCACCCCCCAAACCAATAAGGCAACAAACTCCCCCTAAATCATGGCACAAGAGGACAAAATTCAAATGAGAGGATCTTGCGGTCATCCTATGCTAATTCAGGAGAACACTAAATATTTGCAGGTTCTCAGAGCTGGAATAATCTAGCCTAGGGCAGAATCATTCTCAACTTCAGCCTGTTATTTAATTAGGCAAACATTAACAATAGGATCAAAGCAAACATTGTTTGGGGAAATCTCAAGTATGTAAACCATATCAGAACTGAAAAAATCTCTGTTGTAGGGCTTCACAATACAGCTAGAAGACAAAAAACTTCCTGTGAAGCCATCCTGAAAAAAAGACAACCTATGAGAACTTCTTTTGTGTATGTCTCTGATGTTTAATAATTGTTTAAGTATCTCTGACATAAAGCTGTCATCTGCCAAAGGGATCAATGATACAGAAATTGAGCAAATGTCATGAAACTTATTATGAGATCTAGCCCTTCTGGAGTTGTCTATTTGGTTTTGTCTCCAGGTCTTGATTTTGGGATGAAGACCAAAAAAAGAGTTAAGGCCTCCCTTGTCTTCCATAAAAGAATTAAACGGTTGTGTTTCATCTATGAAATTCAGTGAGCAAAAATAGATTTTTCAAAAGTACTTGGGTTGCTAAATTTTCTGGGAACCAGAAATTCACTGGTTGTGACTGGGATACAAGCCTCTAAATGCTTAAACGTTTTTCTGCTGTAAAACTAAGTTGTTTTGAAAACTGTACTAAATCCAGTGCTTCCCCTTCCTTCTGTGAAATGGAATTGTTACAGGCTCACTGAAGAGAGGATATTTTCTGGGCCACAGTTTAGTAAAGCCTATCTCCACAAACACACAGGTAAATTAAGGCAGTTTGACTTGGAAAAGAAGCAGCACTTTTCAATGTAAGCATCTTTTAAAAGCTCTTTTGTCATTACACTTACAAATAGAAGGCCCAGTGCAACACTGCGGGATGCAGTCAGTCGAAGGAGTGTTTTATTTTGAAGGTAAGGCAAACCAGCAGAACAACGCAAAGAGAAACGAAGGAGCAAAATGGTGGAGGGGGAAATTACTCATTTTGATTTGCAGCCATTCTTCTGATGGGATAAAGTCAGCCCACCACATCCTATTCTTATCTTTTATAATTTTACAAGGATGAGTAAAGAGTGAAGTTTTGCATCCTGCTCTGATCGATTCTGTACCACTTGCATTCACAGCATCAATACGTAAAGTTTCATCAATACATGCTATCGTACCAAAGACAACCCTGTGTATTCCCCAATCTACTTAGATTTTATTTATAAAATTCTAGCATCATCATGTATCCATACACACTACACTGCAATACCCGAGATATTATTGGGTCTTTTTATGTAGCTTTTGTTGCCCAACGATCATTTTCCTCTAGCTTGTAAAGATTATCTATGCATTCATATTCCATAATTCTATCTTTCAGAGCTATAAGGAGTTTAATTTTGATTTCTTTGAAACCAACTTCATGAAAATTGTTTGACCATAAAAGCTAATTAGTAAAGACTCTCGGTGTTAATCATGTGCAATAGATTATAGCTGGAGGATGCAAAAAGACCATTTCTTCCATAATAACTGCTGCATTTCATCATCTTAAGCTACACAGCAATGCAAAGGTAATGACATTTTTATTTTATCTTTTTTATGATGGGACTCATCAATACCACTATCCATTTTCAAGTTTTTTCTACCATCTGCTCGCAATATCCAAGTAAAGTCTCTGGAGAATCATACAATCATTTTCAGATGCTAGTACACAGAAAATGAGGATTTTGAGATCCCAAGAAGTGTTAATGCCAAGCAGCCTAATAAAACAAACGTTAGCTCTGCCTGTGACTTATTCACATTACAGGCAGCTAAAAAGACCTGCTAAGAATGGTGCAAGACAAAGCAGTTGGCTTGGTTCTTTGAGGCTTGTTGGAAATCCAAGGGAATTTCTGTATTCCACAATAAGGGTGGCCTCTAAGCAGAAAAGTTGGTTTGCTCCATTTGCATCAGGATGATGAGCCAACTTTCTAGGAACATTCAAGAAAAAAGAGCTTGAGTAGAAAACCTGATACCACTTACATCCTCGGGGATGAACAATTTTAAGGAGGTAATGGCAGTACAATTCCTGGATGACTTATACGGAAAGAAAAGCCAAAGAATAATGCTGTATCAATCTCTTCCCTTCTGTGACTTTTATGGCTCTTGGTAACTTAAGAAACTAAAATTGTCTGGTTGTAGTTGACCTGAAATGGCCCTTCTCGTTCATAGAGACAAGTACAGTCCAAATCTGCAAAGTTTGGTGGCTACCTTAGACTAGGTAGGGAAAATTTTGAGAAGCCTCACTAACCATCATGCAATTCATATGTTGCTTGCAATCAATTCTTTTTATTGTTTGATATTTACAAAGTACCAACAGTGTTCTGCATCAGCAGGTAAAGGCATGAAGAGAAGTTTCTAGCCACAAAGAGATTGCCATTTAGATACACTGTGCACTGACAAAGGAGAGCATAATGGGAAGCAAAGAGTGAGCAGAGTAATTGAATGATGCATTTAAGCATACATTTTGTTATCTCTGTGGAGTTTTATGTTTGTTTTCTTCTTGACTTATTGAATCCGGTGTTCATACTTTTCAATCATTCATTAGCTAAACAGTTCTCTTGTGGTTTGCCTAGATTAGGAAATGAGGACTGGGACAAGCTAAAACTAGGAAAAAGGTGGGTATTTCGTTAAGTGGAGGCAGCTCGCATCGCTTCTGGAACACCTCTTTCTACTAACTCATTAGCATTTACCAGAGAGCTGCCTGATGGAGGCTACACTCCACAGAATCAGTTTGTTCTCAACACCAGCCAGCCAAGCCTTTACAGACAAGATGGTTTGCTGCAGACACTGCAAGTCGGCCAGCCAAAACGCAGGCAACCAAATCACTGGGATTTGGAACGTAAAAAGAATTTAGGCAGAATCTGTCTAATTAACTTGACAGATCATGGAAAATGGGTGATCTTTTTAGCATCTGTCAGTCCATTGTAAGTTATTCTGCGAGACAGTATAATGGAAAAGATTTATGGAAGGAATTTTTTTTCCTCCCCTTAACAAGTCAAGAGGCAAACTGGTACAAACCATTTCATACGACTTTAGACCTCTTTGGAGAAGGTGTCCACACCTGAACCACTAACTCAGACTCCCTGGGTAATAATGCCTGTTTTTCCCCCTTGAGGAGCAAGCAATCTATACAACCTATTTCAAATAGCTAGCTTGGGAAAGGTTATTTGGAAAAGTTCCTGTTTTTCTCTGCTGACCGTAAAGGAAGCACTGAATGGCCAGCCCAGATAAGTACATCCACAAAAATGATTTTTCATATGCAATTACAACATATTTTTTAGTATTCATCAAATATCTCAACCACTACTCAATGGGGAACATGGATCAGCAAACATTACACGCTTTACAAATGCCAAATCTGCATAGATCCTTTACAGTGGAGGTATCTGTCACTTATTTAGTAAGTATCCACTAGGAACCTAGTGATGAGAGGACATTTGAAATATGTAATGTTAGGAAAACAGGTAAAACTGAACACAGATAGAATGTTTAGAAAATGTCAAGATTTAAAGTGAGTAAACTTACAGGCAGACTTTACATGATGCTGCCCTTATTTAAAGCAAGGTAAGAGTAAAATGAAGAGGTTGAGCAAGTAGAGCTAGGATGATGTGACTTTCTTCCAGCTAGGTCAAGAAAATAGTTACAAGAGTGATTTTTATCCCGCTTTATCACAACAATATAAGTACAACTTCTCCCTAGCAAGGCAAGCAAACGTTGCTTGCCGTATGGTACTTCTCTTCAATATGACATGCAGAGAAAAAATCTATTAGGAAATCTTATTGGGATATCCTTAATTAGCCAATAAAATTGTGCTTGTGACTATGGATATTACAGTCTCTTGGGACAATAATCATATCTCCCTGTGTGCTTGCCCTTTAGTAGGAATAAAAATATCCCAACCCACTGACCTGACCCTAGTTGTTTTTCACCACTCCATTATTGGGATCTTATTGCTAATGAAAATAAAACCTAAATTCTAAAAATATAACCACAGTGTATATTCAGGGTCTCCAAAAACAGAACGGGATCTTGTTAGTCAATATTATTCCTTCCTGTTGGAGAGGAATTCTGTATAATTCTTACGTCCTCAGAAACATCAGCTCAGGTTCAGTTCTGACTTTTAAACAGCAGCAATGCCCAAGGTACTTTTTCATATTACAGTCAAGAAGCAAGAAGTTTTCAGGACAATACAGGTGATTTAGGTACAGCTTAAAATGGAAGATGATGAAGTCACCTACATTTATATTCGACGCTGATGTAAACCACAGCATGTAACATTTCCAGTTGCTACACACAAATCTGTCTGGACATTTGGTGGACTTTTCTTGGCCATGCTTTGTTTCAGGGGTCAATTATAACCAGGAAGGTGTTTGTCATCTTACTCAACGAGGTCCTTAACTAGTGCATTAGACTGTGTAAGTGGAAAAACAAATTTAAAGAAAAATTCTTATACATCCTCAGATTTATATTTAGGATAACAGTGTCCTTTCAACTATCCCTGCAACATTTTATTTCAGCTACAGCCAGAAGTAAATCAGAAACCACAGCTATCAGAACATGCTTATCCGACAGGTTTGAGGCCTCTACTTGGAGAATCAGTTTAATTAAGTGTGGGGGATTTTTTAATCTCATTTCATAACACTTTGTTTTTTATGATGAGGAAAAAAATAACTTGCAAAATAAGTATCCCACATTCTGAAAGCTCTTTCTGGAACATATGGCCTTATCCTTCAAAAATTATGAGTTCTCTTGACACAGGCTGTGACAATCAAGTTGCATATGAACTACTGCTATATTATAATTACTCAGTTATGCCAGGCTTTTCAACAAAACTTTCCCAGAAGTTCCTGTCACTCAATTTCGAATGTGCATTCAGACATTTGAAGCTTTAATGAGCCTTGATCGACTTAAGTAAAGACCCCACCCAGCCTGTGAAGGCAATCTCTGCTGGCTGTGTTGAGGCTTGGCAACAGTTAGCCCCAGGCAACGAATACCAAGTCTCAGGCAACTTCCAGAGAATTCAGAAAGCTTCAACCTAGAAACAAAGTCTCCCATGAAAATGGCATCAACACACTCCCATCTCCTGGGAACAGATGGATCCATCACATAAAGCTTTGTGAAACAAGAAACGAGCCAGGCTGGAAGCGTGGTACCGTATAATAAACTCTGCTTGTCTTTCCCCAACACCTTCCTATAAAGAGGCTCATTATTGACATTATGTTAATACATTTCATGGGGGTCACCTGATAGTCTCCTAACTTAATAATGGAGTGAATTTGGCTGGTGTATTAGCTGGTGCCCATGCGAGTTGCATTTTAAATCTAAATCTGAATTTAGTCTGGATGGAATTTGCATCTCTTCCAGATCAATTCTGTACAACTGCAAATCCTGTATTTTAAAGAGCTGTGCCCAGTCACTTTTCAGTGAAGCGCACAGTTTCTGATTTTGTCAGCTCTCTCTTTGCCATTCCCTTTCTAAAATCCAAAGCTCTCTCCCCCAACTATGTGTAGAAAAAAATAAATTTACAGTGATAAGCTCTGACAGCTCACTTCAGGGCAGCAAACAGAGCTACATAAAGCCTATATACCACCCTAGCAAAATGTAAATACGGTTTAGGGCTCGGCATATTCAGAATATGCTTCTGCTCGTAGAGTATGGCCTGGCCCATGGACTGTAGCTGCAGAAAACAACAAACTTCGGCCACCACCAGACATCGTTGCAGTAAACTGGATCCACATACGGGAGCCCTGCATGGGTCAGCAGCCTCCAAACCTCCCACCCCACAAGATGGAAGTGGATCCTCTGAACACGCCAAGCAGATTAGCACAGATGTAATTCCAGCCTGTGGCCAGGTATTCAGTCTGGGGACCTGCCAGACTTTACACTCAGCCAATCCATTTTTAAAGACAGCGTCTTATTAGCGCCTTACAGTTCTTAAATTACTTTGCCGAGTCTTTCTAATGAGACAGCAATCTGTCCAAGGGTATTAATGGAAGTAAATGATAGACCTTTACCTTCTGATATGATTACACAGGTGTATTCAAAGGTTAGGGGGATGACAGCAGACTGGAACACACAAAAACTTAGAGCAGTTGTAAGCTACAACACGTGCAGGAACAGTCTTGCAAATACTGGCTTTTTGGCTTTGCAGAGAATGATTATTTTTTTATTCTACCTCCCCTAATAGGTAATAGCCACAGTACACTCAACTTCCCCTTTGAGTGAACCCAAGTACAACCTTCAGCTCTACATTAAAGAACTTTCTATGTTTATGCCCAATCTAAACAAACTCAAAACATCTGCATCAGCTCTTTTCCTCCCATTTACATTTTACTGACCTCTAATTAAACCAGTTCAGGAAGGGGAAATTTTTAAATGCATTTTTCTAGTTCTGCTTCCCAACATCCAAGCAATATCAAGAAGTTATGACCACTTACTCCTAGAAAGATAATTAAATATATTTCATTAGCCAATATCTATTCGTTAACGTTTAATGCTCAAAACCACACAACATATTCTAACTTTACCATAGTCTTCAATCAACCAAATTTGTGTGGTTTGATAATGGCACCATGTAGTGGAATCTGCACATCACTACAGTCCCCATCAACGACATACTATTTCAACAAAATGAGAATTATAATCCCAGTCTCACTAAATGATGGCAAAGACAACAGCGAAACATTTCCCCTGTAACTTCACCTGTCTCCAACATGGACTTTTCCATGGGTACCCTGTTGCGTAGGTGTCCTTCAAGTCAGGAGCGAAAACAGACAGGAATGATTCATCTCACTCCAATATGGATATGTAAAGGGCTGTGGGATGAATCCCTTCACCTGAGAAGGTGGAGAACCATTTCAAAAAAAGTGGGAATAACACAAACACCAGCACTGAGTCACGCAAGTGGGGAAACACATGGAAACTCAACATGTTTCCAATGGAAATGAGGCAGTTTGGATTTTCACTTCCCTTCTAAAAAGTTTAGAATTTATATTTAAATTTTTTATTACATGCATTTCCCCTCTCCTTTTTTCTGTGAACACTTCCCATAGAAAAACACAGTCAGAAACCTCCATTCATAGATAAACTGCAAAGAAAAAAACCCCACATTGTCAGTGACAACCACTTTATACAAAGCACAACAGAAAGAGTACACTGAAACTGAGAAGCTTCTACTAGAAGAGCATGGGCACGACCTTATCTTTCACCCCTCATGTATGGTTGGGGTTGATAAGGTCCTGACAACTTTAGGAGCTGGGTCCTGCCTACATGGGTTGTGGACTTTGGTGGGGCATTGTGGTTAAAGGAGCACAGTCTGCCCAAGTTGCTGCTGCTTGTAGAGCCACACAACAGCACCCCAGACATCCAATGGCCTCCCTGAGGCACAGCACACAGTCGGGTTCCTTCAGTCTGTGGATGTACTGGTTTGTGAAAAAAGACCATAAAAATCCTTCCTCACTGGCAATTTTCCTCCACCATCAAAAGTGCATTGAACATGCAAAAATTAAACTTGCTTTATTTGTACTTATTTTTTGCCCTTCAGTGTAGAATTATGTCTTTCCTGAACTCAAACACTTCCCCAGCCTTCCCCAGCAGTCAGTTGAACAGTCATGTGGCAGCCCTCCTTTTCTTCCCAATCATGGGAGCGCAAGTCACAGATTATAGAATTAATCCATGCAACCTCTGCCCAAAACGACCATGAGCTTTGGAAGAAAAAAACCACTCCAAAGCACAGAAAAATCTCTGTGCTGTACTCCTTTGATGCCCTCCATCAATCCAGCAACATTTAGAGGATAACATATTGCATGGAGGCACAAAAGAACATACTGTAAATAGTAGTCTTGTTACAAATTTGTAAACATAGCTAAGCAGCAATAATACCTCCCTTCATGCTCGCTTTTGGAACAGCTGCCGTCACTGTTGCAGACCATCTGCAGATAGGAAGGTATCTTAGCAAATACCTCCAAAATCCCTCTGCTTAATGAGTAGGTAAAGAGTGACAATAAAAACTAGAGCTGCAGCAAGAGATGCTCATGCTTCTGTGTTCCCACGCTTCTAGCTCTTAGGATTAATTTCAAGCTTTTGTTGATGAATTGGACATGGGTTGGTTGAAGTTGAGCCACTGAAGTCAATGTTGCTGAGAGCTGCCCTACCACTTGTGAAAGCATTTCCATAAGCACCAGTGGGATGCAGTCTAGCTCAACCACTCTCTTTATTCTTTAAAAAGGTTTGATTTTATTTTTAAATACAAAAAGCAGCCATTTGCTCCATCTGATGTTCACTCTCAGAAGATCTAAATTCACTGCTTGGCAGATTACTGAGCTTTCCTGGGAGTTTGGAAACAAAGTTCACCCTCAGGATTTTGATGCAGGGCAAGACACCCCAATGGCTTTGTGGGGAATTCAGCGCAGACAAGCTCAAGGAAAGGAAAGAGCTGGGATGTGTAGAAAAGTGCTTGTTGTATGGGCAGCAGGAGGCAGCTCCAAGCGTAGGAGGTGAGAGAAGGCTGCACGCTGGGAGTGGGAGAAGGCTACAAAGAAAGTCAGCTCTGAGAGGAGAGTGAGGAACATAAGGAATATCACAGTGTGTGGGATGAGATGAGAACAGAGATGTAGGTTTTTAGAGAACTTTAAAACAATTATAGGTTTTTGCCATGGGAGGTTCTGTTTGACTAGATCAGAGCGCTTGCTTCCTTGTTACGTGCCTGGAATTGAAGCTTTCTTTGAAAGAGCTTGCTAACACTATTCCATACTTTCAATTAACATTTTATTTAAATGCTTTAAGATGGTTTCTAGATATATTAAAGCCTTACTGATGAAATTTTGAATATAATTTACATATCTAAGTCACATTTGCATTCAATAACAAGACGGCTTTCCAGTATGGATCATGCCATCAAGAGCCCCCTTTACTAGCATCTTGCTGAATTTCCCTAGCTGCAGCATTCACTTCAAATTCAAAAGGCTCCACATTTAGTTGAAATAAAGGAGACAGTGATATCATCAATGATCCGTTATCTTTTCCAAATTCTAGCCTGATGCATTGCAGAATAGGATTTTAACATGTGTATATCCTTCAGCCACCACTTGGACATATCTTCCGGAGTTTTACAAGAGACAAAAGTCTATTTTTTAATTTAATATTCTGTTCTGTTAAAAAGAAGGGGAGAAAGTGTTCATAGCCTTCCTACAAATAAAGCACAAAGTGTCAATATCTTTCTTCAGTACATCTGCACGCCTCCCTGGGGGATTTTTAATTATAAAATCATATCTCAGTTATCAAGTCTCAGCATCATAAAGCACATATGGGATATGTGATAAAAGCCCTTTTTTTTTTTTTTTTCAATCAGGAAATACCAGTAAGAGAGACTGGTAGTTCGAGCAGATTTCTTTTTTTTTCTTTTTTTTTTTTTTTTGAGAGCACATTTTGAGAATTTCTGAATGTAAGGAAGACTAAAAAACATGGTGAGAGAAGTAAAAGATGACTGATGCATCTCATTGCCGAGAGAGGTGGCAGATGCCCCATCCCTGGAAACATTCAAGGCCAGGTTGGATGGGGCTCTGAGCAACCTGATCTAGTTGAATATGTCAAGATGGTTGAACTAGTGGGCCTTTAAGGGTCTCTTCCAACCCAAACTGTTCTATGATTCTATGTCTGAGAGCAGCAACCCACTGGTGAGCATTGAACAGGCAATACTGGATGCAGGAAAATCATGTGCAGCTGCCTCCAGCTACTCTGAGAGGTTCTTACACAGAAAGATTAATATCAAGGGTGGGCTTGGTGGAGGGTTTGGGCTTTTGTTTTGTGATTCCTTTTGCTTTGGACAGATTGTTTTTTCTTATATTAGACTTGATGCTTCACCCTAATAATTATAGAGACTATAAATCTTATAAGCCTCTGGAAGGTCAGAAGAGACAAGCTTCGATGCATGCAAAATACAGGGAAGAAGGGGGGGGGAAAAGGAATTTGGGGCTTTTCCTTATTTATTGGTAATCCTTGTTTCACTATTTATTGTTTTCGTGAACTCTAGCCATAATTCTTTAAAGCTGGGCCTTGTCTCACAGAATAAAATTAATTCAAAGTTGAATTTACAACAGGAAACAAGTTTTTTGGTTTTGGTTCATCCAAAGAGAGCATTACAGCTGAAAGTCAGAAGAAAAATATACATCTGTGTCTCTTGAAAAGGTAGAATATCAGGAGTTATAAAAGCCCTGAGCCTGATAGAAAACAATGATATAAAGCATCTTCTCATTGGGGTGAAAAGAGGTTTGGTTAGGGACTGAGAAGATTTTCCTGCAGATATTTCTTTCCATAGCTGCCTCTTCTCAACTTTGCCAGTCTGTCTTTCAGACCAGCTGTTAGGTAATACCAGATGAAGAGATGAACCACTGGCTTCCTCTTGAAAAACAACTCTTACTGTGCTGCAAAGATAACCAAGTTAAGATCAAAATTTGAACACCTGCATTAGACTGGCAAGCCAAACTTGACTGCCAGATTTTCAACATCTGCCTGAGCTCTGAATCTTTTCCCAACGGATGAGTATCTAAAAATGTCTATTATGTCCCTGGCACTGTGAGACAAATTCATGATGGGAATTTATTTCCCATTTATGTGTTTCATTACTTGACGGAGCTGCTGAAGAAAGTCAATCACTCACAAGATAAAACGTAAGGTGGAAAAAATGAGGTGGAGTCTCTCACTGCCTTGCTCTAATTCTACAGCTCTACAAGAAAGCGTAACAAAAACCTTTCTCAGTCCTTAGAGTAACTTTTTATTTATTTATTTATTTATTAATCACCTCGAGTACTTGCCATTCATCAGACTCACTGTTTTTACAGAAAAACTTCAAGCAATCAATCTAAACCCCTTGCATTAATTCTAAGAGGTTCAGAGACTGGAGAAGTACTGGGGTTGTGGCACGAGTTCATGCGTAGCTCAGCTAAATCAATATCCCCTTTAAACCACATCACTCTTTTTCACCTTGCAAGTTTTGAAGTAGAAGATATAAGTTGCTGCTTTAACTGAATGTTTTTCTTATGTGATTTCTTTTCCCGTTTCCACTTCTGCAGTATTATCCTGAGGGATACTGTGTTTTTTCCCTCTGCTCCAGCTACCAAACTGCTATTTCCACAGGCATTCTCTGTAACGGGGAAGAAAAACATCACCACTGCCTCATTTCTACAAGAGAAAGCTAACATGAAATGCTAGTTAAAAGTTTCTGCTACTGTACTCCCGTAGCGGATTGAATACTTTCGTTGGAAGCGGGAGGCAGCTGTCAAACACACAGCTCTGGACACAACCGTGCAGCTCCTCTGAAGAACAGGTCACAGGGGGAGAGAAATCAATAAATAAAGAGCCTTCATCATTAATCATTTTTTGAATTTTCAGATCAGCCAGAACATTTACAAGTTTCTTTTGTTGCCACCTTTTTCCTTGCCTCTCCGCCGCCCGGCACGCAGCCCGTGCTTTGGTTGCGCGACTTTCTGCTGATGCCAGGGCCGGCGGCTGCACCGAGCCCCGAGCTCCTCTGGGGTCAGGGGTGCAATATCTATTCTGTTATTAGAGAAATTACTCAGTGCAATTTCACAGTTCAGCAAAACGGACTTATTGCTTGTACGCACTGTGTGTGCATGCCTTAACAAGCACTTAAAAGTTTTTCTACTTCTGTTCTTTCGTGGAAACATCCATCTTTAACAGCTTTAGAAATGTTAGCGAGTGTGGTTTCTTCTACTTAACTTTAATAAGGAATTACTGCCTTGCATATAATAAGGTTTCTAAAGAGCTGGACTTCCCTCTCTGCTATAAATTCAGAAACAAAAAAGTGAACTCTAAGGTTTAGATAAAAACTGAAGAAAGTAACAGGTGGCTTTTTAGTAGCATGATTACTTATATTGTTACATTCTGAATATTCAGAGTTAGCAGCAACCATCTTGTCCTGTGAATGCCTTTCCAAATTCAATTGCTTTATCTAAGTTATCTTTGTTTCTGCAGGGACAGGACCAGGGAAAAGCAATGCTATTTCTGCAATATTTTATTTTATTTACTCTCAATGAAAATGAGAAGGTCTTTTTTACAGCTGCACAGCCTGTAATGTCAGCTCCAAGCAATCAGCTAAAAAAAAACCCTACAGTCACTTTGCAGGTTTAAAAAAAAAAAGAAAAAAGAGAAAGAAGAAATCAATTCATGTTGTCACAGTCTATCTAGAGTCATATTGTCCCCAGCCATTGATACAGAATGAGAACATCTGGGGATTCAATTACTCATGACATGAATAATAATATTTCATTTTTGTTAAATAAAACTTTCTAGTTGCAGGGACTTCTGCCTACTTCACCATGCAATCCTGGAAGGAAAGCTACCAGCCACTGAGACACGACAAGCCAAAGTCTCTTCGGCATCTGTAGCCCCCAACAGAAAAATCTTAATATAGAAAATAATTTTTGAGCATCTAGTTAAAGGATGGGCTCCTGAGCTCCAAGCTTTAGCAGATTTCTTAAATGTCACAGCTGCCTTTTAAGAGCTTGAATCAATGGCCTGGTTCAGGAAAGTGTACTTGCCCTTTGAACAGAAGTCAGTGGCACCTGCAGTTCTCCAGTACTTTTAATTAACCCAGACCCTACATCTAAATAGCATTAGGAACCATTTCAGCCCTTATTTTAGGCTTCCATTTTATGAATCTCTGTTCATGTTTCAAGCGGATGCGACCAGAACCGAGTTTCTATGTGTATATTCTTCTTTCTTAATCAAGTAGAGCTGCCTACAGTCTTAGTGACAAAGTCGGGATCAAGTAAGTTGATACTCATCTTACAGCAATGAGTAAGCAGCAATACTCATGCTAAAATTGCACTGACTTGTGCAATCACTTTGATAGCGGCAGGACTATTCTCTAAAATTAAGCATGTGAGCTGTTGTGAGATGAGCATCTAGAAGTTCAGAAACAAAATAAGCAGAAAGGGCTGAGAGTCAGTTCTCTATTTTTTTATTTTTATATTTTTTTTGTGTGTTAGGTGAAGCCTGGCATCTTGTTTCCCCTCTTTCTTCTCCACGGGCATTCATTAAGGTTCGATTATGGCAAACAAACATGATTTGCATCCACTCTACAACATCATGGCTTTGCTGAGGCTTAAATGTTCCCTGCAGAAAATGATGCGAAAGCTCTAAAAATTCCAAGGGTCTGAATGAAAAATATTTTCCATTACAGCCCAGCTAAGAGAAGCGCTGCACCAGCACTTTGCAGTTGTAGAAGTGCTGTGTAGGGCACAACTTGCAAAATATACTGGGAGAACACACACAGAAAGTGGGGTAGGTCCTCAGTGGCTCCAAACCGGGAAAACATCATCATGAGGGAGAGAGTTACAGCACCCCTACGAGATGCTGCTCCCAACACGTGAGTTTGGGGCTCACGGTCTCCTTGGTTGACCACAGACAAACCTTAGGGGCTGCCTGCTTCTGATGGTGAGGCACTGATGGGAAAACTTGCCTCCTCTCACAGGAGGAATCTCAAGTCAGCGCCCTCAAAAAATAAAAAATAGTCACCAATTACCGCTTGCAGATCCCGTGTCTGGCTTTATGTAACCTACCTAGTCCCAGTGTGATCATTGCCTTTTAAAAATGTGTAACATTTATGGACTCCAGTAAAAATGTTTTTAATATAATGTAGATGAAGTATAAACTGTTAACCTTGAACACTAGGGAACATGTTAGATTCTTGGGGTTTTTTTTAACCTCCTTAAATAATTTACTAAGAATTGTCTAAGATTTGCTTGTAATTCATAGCAAATCTTGTTGATTCATTCAAATAGTTGCAATTGCTGTAGATGATACGCTAGCTATTATTTCATAAATAAAAGTGGTGCTCAGAAGGCAGAGAATGTTGAAGAGGGCACTAAAGTGGACACTCTGCTGTTTTAGGGTATTGGTGTGGGTTTCCTGCCACTGTCCCGTGCGTGTCTCTTGCTACTGCTCTTCTGGGACCAATGGTAAGGACAACACACAAAGACCCCCGTTATCTGCAGTTCATTTCTGAGTATTTACAAAACATATGATATAATACTCTGTATTATATCAGAATATATGATACGTGCCTTCCCTATGCTTTAGCAAAGGTACTAAGAGAGAGATGCTCAACTCTGCCATGTTAACAAAGTTCTCCTTGATCACAGGTGCTGGGCTGCTTCTCCAGAGGCACTTGTGAATATCCCCAAGTTTCACCCTTTTTTCTGATGATCTTAAGTGCCAAAACAACACTTAAGCAAAGGATACACACAAATGACTAACTTGGAGCACAAATATTTCAGTCAAGCTGGGAAATAAAGTGAGGAGGGGAAAAAAAGATTTTCCTTTGCTGTTTCTTACATGGGAATGGCCTCTCAAAATCCACCTGCAATGGTCTTCGTCTAAACTGCTGTTGAAAGGCTCATTTTTTTGAGCGAAACCAAGAAATCCCATTCTTGCATCAGTCAAATCTTCTCTGCAGACCAATGTAAATTTAACTTAAACCAGTAAGACATTGTAGCTCTATTAAGTGGAACAGATAATGAACCTAAATAACTGCTCAATCTTATTAGTGCAGCCCTCATATACCTTCCGTTTTTCTTCAAGCCCTGCTGCTTAGCATTCATACTGCCTGATTTGAGACTAAAATTAGATTATAGGAATGCGTGCTTTTTACAAGAGGTCTTTTATTTGTTCCATAAAGTATTTAGCACTCTTTAGGCACTGTATAAATAAAAATAATCACGATCTTGGAATTCACCTTCAGGAATGGAAATGAAGAGATCCGAGTCCTTTCATTTCTGCTGCACATTATCCTCATTGGGCACATTTGGATGGCAACGCTTTGTAAGACAAGTTAAAAAGATGCTTGGAAGTCTGGTAAAGCTGAATAACAGAAAAAAAGAGAAGGGAATATGTCTCTAGTTTTAGAGTTTTACAATAGGGAATAAAAATAAAAGCCTACCAGACTTTTAAGATAAAGGTCTGCTGTCAAATTCATTAGTGTCTGTGAGAGATGCTAACAACTGCTGGTGAAAAATGTTGTGGGTTCAAAGCCCAGGTCACTGAGTAAAATCACTTACACCCATTTTAAGATTCAGGGGCTCCATGTAGTTAGGAACCTCTTCAAGACCGCGAGCTGTGATTTCTGAGGGCTCTGCACTGAGAGAAGAGTTACTGCCTTCTGGGTCAGAGGCATATCAAGTCCAACAATCATTTTTGTTCGACTTTCTCCCCTCCTTCCCAGGGTCTATATTTAGCACTTAAGTACCACACATCGTAAGTTTTTTTGAGGTTAAGCATGCCAATGTCCTCAAAACTCCAGCAGGCGTCGGCATACGTCACTTGCCACTTCAACACTTACAAAACTCAGGCTGCTAGGACTCACCTTAAATTAAAGCTATCATCAGGTGAAACATCTAGTCTATGCTATTCCCGCAGGCTCTGCTTTCAGGCAATGGAGAAAGAAAAACAATTCCCCAAGGTTATTCACCCTGTCCTGAGATAAGGCACCTATTTCTCTTCATTTCTCCCCTGGTTCTTTAGACTGAGGACTTTTGTGATAGCTAAATTTAGGCAATGTGAATCCTGTCATCGGTATCCTAGTAATTTTTGAATGCAAGTCATCAGTAAGCACATATGGATAATCACCTCTATACTTCTTAGGCTCCTCTTAAGATTTTAAAAATATCTCTTCAGAAAGGGATCAGATTGCACATAAGTGTGTTTTAAGATTAACATTAGCTGTAAAAAACATATTTCAAAATGGATGTAAAACAACACAAAAAATGCTGACAGCTACTAGAAGGAATAACTCCATGTCACATTTTAATGACATCCAAGCTTTACTTAGAAAAAAATAAAAATCAGAATAATGCAGAGACAACTTGTGTATTATTTCCTCCAAAAAACACAGATTCACTTACAGTAACATCAAACCCATTACTCTCCCAAACAATTACTGTAATTTATATGACAGCACCTCAGAAAGACCAAACAGCATCGAGGCATTCCTCTACAATACATACAATGGGTAACAGGCAGTCCTGCTTGCAGTACAGAAAAGCAGCTCAAAAGTTAGATGAAAGAAAACAGTACTTAGAAATAGGCATCTGAGACACAGACAAAGGTCAAACATATTTTTTTTAAGGGAGTGATTAGTTAAATTCATGTCTCAATTTAAAGTAATTATTTTATTCAGAAAATGGCAGGCATCCAAATTACGGAAAACCTGCTCTTTAAAACAGTTGACTTAAGAACTTATAAATATCGAGGGCTGGAATCTTTTTCTTTTCTTTTCAAAGATTCGGTTTCAGAAAAGATACAAGATGATATCATTTCCAAATACTAACTCTGGTTAGCTCCATATAGTTTGACATTCAAGAGATTTTAATGTTATCAGCCACCACTGCCTGCCACCCGGGATGCACAACATTTTCTTGACCTATTATTTATATGGCTCTAAAGGAAAGTAAGTTCTGAGAATGGATTTAGAGGTGAAAAGCGGAACTTCTGCATTAGAAGAGAGGGTCACAAATGGACTACGCCAAATCCCTGCTTTATTTAAGGGAGAATGAAACTTCAGTAAACGTTATATCAAGGTAAGGAAAATTCTGTCATAGACTGGCAGATGTGTATGGTGTAGGTGGATGGGTCTTCAAGCCTGACACAACTGGCAAAGCAGCACCAGTGATGTGAGAGGACATCAGCAGTACATGAAGCATGAGGGGGGGAAAGGTATAACCTCATGTTCTCAGAGTGAGAGAAATTGCTTGGCAGAAGACCTGAAGGGGACTAGAGGAGCAAAGACTCCTAGCTAACCCCAGCTCCCACCATCCATGCAAAGCCACTGAAGACAGAAATTGAGATGTCAAGTAGGTCTTTTGTCCATGCCCCTATTACTGTCAGGAAAAAATCCTTTTCATTTTATAGTAATTAAAATGCTCACAGATGTTTTATTAACTCACTCCACAGAGTCACATAGATTTTATAATTCATCCAAGCACTTACAAGCAGTTACTTGGGTTAGGCTGTCAAGACAGAAATGATTCAAAACCTTGTGTACTTAGCTCCTTGGAAGACATATCATTCCCTAACACAATGGTATTAGAAAGACTGCTGACAGTTAGTGATCAAGAGATTTCATTTTGCTTGTCATATGGTGGGTTGTCAATTCTTCTTTTCCCTTTAGATAAAAGCTTAGTTGCATTAGATTTAAATAATGGTGAAGTTGCAGGTTAACATTTTTCAAAAGTACCAAAGTGACTTCAGTACTTAAATTCTATTTTCAAAATGCCATAGACATGCAAGAACATAAGTCTCTACAGTAAGTGGAACTTAGACACTATTAAAGAAGTTTATGGAAAGGTGGAGAATAAAACCCCAACTCAGGAGGGCTTAAAATTTGTACCCTACTCCAGACCAGCGGTTTCAAATGTATAAAGTTGGCAAATTATTGCAATTCTCAGAAAAGCTAAAGATTTAAATTTCTGTTTTGAACATACTTGATAGTTTTCACATCAATGTATCCAACGCCATTATATTTCACTGCAGATTTCCTCCCACCCTCCTAAAAAGATTTCTAAATGACAGTTATAAGATGGCCTATACCTCAAAATACGTGTTTTCCGGAGTTATGCTCATGATTTAAACAAGGGCTGCAGAGATCTTTCTACAATAGTTTCTCCAAAAAATATCTATGCAAATTATTCTCTTTAATTTTTTAACAGTAAATAAGAACAGCTTAGAGGAGGAAGCGACCAGACAAACTTTACGCCCACCCCTGAGTGAAATCTAAGATTGAGCCACTACATAAAAGCAGAAAAGTAGCTCAAATTTATCTTCTGTATCATTACTAACCTAGTATTAAGCAAATAAATAATCCATGTGGCTAGTCTATATTTAAAATATTTGTTCTTCTTTAAATATAAAGTAACTTTCACAGAAACAAACAGAAGTGGCTAGAGACTGAAATCACTCCTTTGATATTGAAGCCAAGCATTTTCTCGTTTAAGCTCCAAACATCATCTCCCTCGTGCCCACAGGGCTTTGCACTGTGCTCCAATGCTCCACCTCCCTGATTTACTGCTCCCCTCCACCGCTGAGCTCAGACCCTGCTCTGTGGAAGGGTGCTTAGGTACCACAAGATTTTAGGAGGTTATCTCCATTCATTAATTGTTCTGTATCGCGTTTAAATGGTGGAATTCTCAAGTTAAGCTATATTTCTTCTAATACTTTTAGTTTGGTTTGTTATCGCAGGTACCATCTATGTAAAGTTGAGAACAAATACAGTTTGAAATAGGACTGCCATAACAGCTATAGAACATCTCAAAGAAAAAAAAAAAATAGGCCAGACCTTTATTAAATTTTAAAGAATGCCTTCACTACACTCTTGTAAAGATCCAAATAGAGTATTCAAATCTCTAGAGATCACCAGTATAATTTCTTTATCATGTTCCATTTAAAATTTAATTATGTAGTCTACAACAAGAAGTATCCGAGTACTCTAAATAGGTCATGCAATGAACAACTTAATATTATTACAAAGTTTTCCTTGTGAAGATCCGTTCTTTGATGTGCTGTTGCATACAGAAAGCCTTTCGTTGAAAAAAACAATATACATTCAGAGATATAATAATGTCATTTAATATAAAAATTGTTAAGCTTCTTTATCATATTTTAAGTTTAAATTTTCAATTCCCTCTGTAGCCTGAGCTTCCCCAAATCGTCAGAAATAACTGGTAAATTAGAACTGACACAATGTAATCATGCTGAATATTTTTATATCTTTCTACAGGCAAAGTTAATCTATTAGCTTTCCTTCTAAATGATGTCCACCAACTCAGATATCAATGACACGTGTTCTTCAGTGGCAAGAGTAAGGTAATTTTTTCCTCTTCTTAAATGCAATCATTAGAGATCAATCAGGAATATTTAAAGGGAAATTACTATATTAAAAAGTCAGCATTTACCAAGATAATTTGTTATATTTTCTCTTTTAAAAATGCACATATGTAATCTCTCTTGGTTACTATAGGAGAAGAGAAAATATTCAAAATATTCTCTTCTGTAATTTCTGACAATTTACAGGGCTTTGGGGGAACAAATCCCTAACTTCTTTAATTCAACTGCGTAAAATTCAGAATGGGTTTTGGGGAATTTTTTTTATCAGTTTTTTTTTTTTTCTAATAGCAACAAAAAAATTAGTGCCACCAGTGCTTAAGCCTTCCTGAAAGACAAGCGAAATATTCCAAGCACAGACACAACTGCTCACACTTACATCTCTTGCAGCGAAAACCTTTTCACCAGGTTTGTGAAAGACTGAAATGGATTTAATCAGTCCTGGCCTCAAATATATCCACGAGTCATTATGGCCCTGAGAAAAGGCACCACGTTTGCCTGTGCAAATGAGAGATTTCTAGCTTTTTCTGCCCGATCGGACACAACGCAACGAGCGCAATGATTCTGGGAAAGCGGTTATTAGTTTCATCATTTCAAGGCGCAACACCTAAAATTTTGTACGCTCTCAAGTAGTTGCAGGGTGAGGGTGGAAGAAGATGCGGCGTTGGTGGGGAAATTAGACTGTTTCACTGTCATGAATTAACAATAGCAAAATGGTTCACTTGAAGTTTGAGAGAAGGACCAAAAATATTAGATTAATACATCACAACGTAAGATTAAAACCCCCAAGGAGCTGCCTGTTCAGAGGAGTGCAGGAGCAGGTGAACACACGCGAAGGCTGGAGGACTCGCCAACCTGCATACAGCTGTAAACATTTGTTTTAAATCCAGACAAGATCGTTGGGTTTAATATTTATAACACAATTACAATGCCTCGTGCACATTGCTTGTATAATCTGATTTTTACTTGCAACCATCTTGCCACAGTTGAAATTAAAGCCTTGTGGTAATAATTCAAAAACCACATTTAGGCAATCGCTAATGGCAAGTACGAAACTGGGTGTTTACTCAAGCACCTATATCTCTAATTCTAACTTTAATTTAAACTGGAATTCATTTCTGCAGTACAAGGACTTCATGCTTCCAGTATATTAGTCATGTAATACCTACCCAATTAGGGGCATGCAGTCAAACTGGAAATATTTTAGCAATGAAACCAGTAAGATATACAGCTAATCACTGTTATTGACACTCCTAATAAAGGAGACAGCTACCCTATTGAATCTCTATTTTCCTTTCTTTTTTATTTTTATTTTTTATATGTATGAAGTGTAACTCTTTTGCAACGAATATGAATAAAATCTTTTTATGTGTCAGGTAGGCCAATCATTGGTCAGCACTTCAAACGTTTGACAAACTTTGACCAGCATATTTGATTGCACAACTGAGGATGGTGAGTCATAAGAAGAAAGGTAACTAATAAACAAAAAACTGATATAAATTGTATAAGTTTGTACCTACAAAACAAGGTGATACATTACAAAGTGGGAAAAAAATCATCCCATAAAGTGAAAATCTACATTTTTACACCTTAACACCACAGTCAAGCCAATGAATACACACCACAAAAAAGGCAGACATTTTTTCTCTTCCTTAGAAGCAGAAATAACTTGTATATATATTACTATCCTTATAGAAAACTGATTTTCTTGTTGAAATGACCTTTTAACATTATCTATTGTATGAACTACAACATACACCAAACCACAATCTCATTAAAATCCCTGCACCTCAAGAAGTGAAACTGGTGGCAGAAGATGCAAGAGGACTGAGAGCACCATTATTTTTTTTTGCTCACCAGGCTTCTCTCCTAAGTGACAGGTTACCATATCAGGTTTTTTTTGTTTCCCTTCTCTCCACCCTTTTCTCTATCTGCATGATTCGAGCGCTTTATTGCAGCCTCTGACAATACGTAGGCAGGTTTCTCTTCAAAAGCTTCTATTGCAGCCTGCGAGTCTTGTCTAGTTCTATTATTTTATGAAAAGCTTTCTCAGCATAGAAGAATTTGGTCTAAGCTGCTTTCCACACGAAAGTGCCTTAAGATCACAGTGTTTTTTCCTCCTACCTCCAAGTTTCCCTCCCCTCACCCCTCAGGTGAAATTTAAAGCAAAAGCCAAACCACCTGCAATGGGTATAATTGCACAGCTGGAGGAAAGCCACATCTGGGATTTTTTTCTCATCAGGGCCACGACTGTGCTGAGCCTCAAAGCAACTTCAACGTGTCATTTGAAGCTGGGGAGTTTTGGTTGCACCAGTATTTCATAGCCATTAGTCTGTCTACGGCACGCAGTGTGTGTTCTCCTCTCTGCACCCCCAGATCTCAATATCCCAGCAGTTTTCCTTAGGAAAAGGATCGTGTTCTGGCTCAAAAGGTCATGCTTTTCAGCACCTTCCAGACACTGCCACACAGATGAAGTTTAGAGCAACTTGCTTACCTGGGTAATGATCCAGATAACTCTGTGGCTGTCTCTCTGAAAGACACAAAGCGAGGAAAAATTAGCTTGTGTTTAAAGAAGCTATAAAATTTTAAGGATGCCTTTATTCTGCTTATATTTTATAGGAGTGCAGACACACATACAAAGCTTTAGACGCAAACGCGTCACTGGCGGCTGCAATGTCTGCACGATCATATACACGAGAATGTGGAAAACAGATGATGGAGTGTGATCTAAGGATTTCATCAGAATCAAGTTCTCAATGGTTCAATTACTCATCTTTTCAGCATAAAATTATCACTACTTTAAATGCCAGCACTGCATGATCCTACATAGCCAAAACGTAGCACTGGGCCAATTTTCCAGTGGGAAAAGTTCCCTTTTTCCAGTGCTGCAGCAAAAGCAAGACGTAAGACATATTTGTAACTATGTTACGCACTGAAAAAAATACCGTGTTACTGTTAAATCTTCTTATATTGGCTTTTAGGCAATATTTATTTTTCAAATATGTGATTTTTGATCCAATTTACTCTTTTGAATCTGTTTTGTGGGTTTGCCACTTGTTTAAAGGAAACTGAGTGTGAGAGAGTGAAAGTGGGCTAATGTAACCAGTATCTCACATTAAAGCATGATTAAATACATTAACAGTACCTATGTACATAATCCTTAAAACACATCCCAGATTTACTACCACTGTGTATCCTTGCTCCCTTCCCCAATGCATTTGGTTAGACCTTATCTAAACATCAAGAAAAAAGCTGGATAGAACCATTTCTCATTTTTCTCCCATGTATAAGACCTTAAAAAAGGCTACATGAAGGCATAAAGGGGTTCATTCTCCTACACTTGACCTGAGGTCTATCTCATTGCACACTTTGTTCATCCGGTTATGAAATCTATGCCCTGTGCTTAAGTTCACTGCATGAAAGAAAGCTGGTCAGGTCATACCCTATTTAATTCAGCTGAGATCCAAAGTGAAAAATTTCACATCTGTAGCTTAAACTTGTGGTGTGGGACAATTCTTAATATAATACTCTCTATTTGTTTACAGCTGAGGAACAGAAAATCTTTCCATCCACTTCTACATATGCGGCAGGAAGGAAATCTAATCATGTATTTGGGGGGTGGTGATGATAGTTAAGACAGGTCCCAAAAGCTTCCTTGCCTTAACACTTCCCAAAACCAACAATCTAGTGATCTCTAAGAATGGAACCAAGCCTACACACTTTTGTTGCAAGGGTAGAAACTTTATAAATACAGATCGAACCCCCAAACCTAATTTCTTTATGAATCCAAAGAAAAAAAGAAAAAAAAAAAACAGATATTTTTGAAGGCTTTTGTAGAGCTTAACCATGTTCTGAAGCCACTTTTGGTTCTTTTTGATGGGTCAACTACCCAGAACTATTGTGTTTTTATTACATTAATGCCACAATAATTCAGAGCTCCTCTTTAGTTGTAGGTCCCCTATGCTTTTTGGCACTTTATGAACTATGAGTAGGTACAAGGCTCTTAGTTTTTTAATTGTTAATATTTTTTTTTTTATTGAGCTCCCCACAGTGACACCCAGGCGTCAGAGAAGATAAAATGGTCCCGCTAAACATGCACAACTTTGCATTTTCCTTGAGTCTCTCTCTTCAAGCTGGGCAGTTTGCTGGTCACAGAAGGTCACCTTAAACCTCCCAGTGCTTTGTTTCAAAAGGCACAGAGCAGAACCGTGTTCGGTCATTGCAAAGAGGAACAAGCAAAAAATAAAAGAGGTGGCTCACACACTTTTCTTGCTCACACCTTTCGGCATCAGACCAACAGATACATAAGCCCTCTCAGAAAAGCCAGTTCCCACCCCAGCAAAGGCAGACTGATAGGTATTTCACAAGTGCTTGTGATAAGCAAAGTCTATGATATAAATGACATCAAAGGTGAGAGCCAGGAACAGGAGGAATAGAACTGAAAGAAAACAAAATTAGAGTGGAGCAAAACAGACTTGGTTTCTATGGGGCAATTTGAAACATCTGCACATTTTAGATATTTTGATTTTCATTACACTCTCCTGCACATTGGTATCATACCACCTTATTTTCCAAGCCCTACTCATAACTTACACAGCTCAGAGAATTAATATGGTATTTTCTGTAACCTATCAAAGAACTGGATGACAAAATGGTTCCAACAGTCAGGAAATTTTTCCCTTCCACCACTAATCATAGGCAGCATTTAATTTCTTTGAAATGTTTTTTTTTGGGAAAGAACCTGGATGCAAAAGTCAGGCTGGGCATTTCTTTGTTTCTTCTAAAGGGACTCACTAGACTTTAGGTATCACTGCTCTAATGACAGAATAGCACAAACCTTGTTGCTTTAGGAAATTTATTTTCCACACATATTATTTAGGGAGTACGTTTGATAAAATAGCAGTTGCTCCTCCAACTTAAAGAGACAACCAGGCAAATTGCAGATAGGTATTTCAGGAAGCATCATGAAGCAGAAGCAGCTATGTTTAAAAGAGGACGTTAAACTGGAAACACCCTGTCAGCTTCTGAGCAGAGCAATGAGTGATCGGTGCATCTAAATTTCTAAAGATTTTCATTTTTGTTAAATAACCTTCTCTACAAGAGATGCTGGCCTTATGAAAACAATTATTAAGTAGTCGATACAGTGGTAAAAAATCTGAATGTGTTCAGAATCTTAAACAAAGACGCTGCAGGACTTTAACATATATCTTTTTACTGTAATTAACTGTGTTGCCAGTTTCACAGATCAAATTCCAATTTAAAAAAAAAAAGTAACGATTTTTGCAATATAGTTCAAACTCAAATAAAACTGTAAAACTCACAAGTAAAAGTCTGATTACTTCCCAGCTATCCAAAGATATCACTGTTTCTCATCAACTCAGTAAACATCTAAACCATTAAAAAGAATTCAAAACCCCCTTTAGATTATTAAATTAAAAATACCATTTTCCTAGAAAACAAACACAATAATCCCCGCAATGTCACTCAAAATAAACGGTACATGGACTGCTGAAGATGGTTAATGTCCACTGTAAGTGTCCTATAAATATCAGGAATTGAAACACTGCTCTATAAATATACTTCATGGGACTTTAAAAAGGAAAATCTTGTGGAGCAAATTACTCATCAAGAAAACCCTTAAAGTTTATTTAAAGATAATGGATACTCATTCTGCAGTATTTCAAGAAACTGAAGCTAGACTTACACAACCAATTTTCAGATCTCTAGTACTCCCAAATGACATATACAATAAACATACTTCATAACTTAATGTATTTACAGCAAAAACGTATTTTTATTTTTTCAGGGATAAAAAAAAGAGAAGGATAACAGTCAAAGGGAAAATGACTATAAGACCGTGTGTTTTCACATTCTACCTATGACATGAAAGTATGACCTTGAAAAAGAGTACAGATGGAAACGTAAATGCTTCGTCAGGGCTGCCCCGAATTCCACTGAAATCAGTGCCAATGCAAATGGGATAAGCTAATGCACAGCAACGCTAAGGACAGAAGAGGACAAGGCTAAGACCCTGGAGAAGCTGTTAGGTGGAGGGTGACATTATGAAGTGCAGTCGCAGCATTCCCGGGAAGGTCATTACCAATTTCTCAGCGTTGTGTGTTCAGCAGTGCAGGACAGATCTGGGGCAGCGTGGTCCGTACATATGGAAGGTGAAGGTGCTGTTGAGGGCAAGAGGGTGCTGGGTGGGAGGTCTCCCAAAAAAAAAAATAGTAATCAAACCGCAGGTTGGCAAATTATTCACTAGACATGTGAGGAGCTTTAACCTACTGATGAGGCTCTGCACCCTCCAGAGAGGACTACATAGCTCTTCTCAAAACCCAGAAAGCCAGTGTGGGCGAGCCAAGCACCACACACACACACTTTGTCATTTCTCTCTACAGGCTGAGAAATCCTTCCTGTAGGATCGGAGTAGGATGTGTACCAAAGCAGAAAAGTATAAATATTTTAGTCAAAACCTTATAGTGAAGTGGAAGTGGGAAGATCTGCATAAAGATCAGCAAACAGACTTTACTGCTTATTAGTTTTGTTTAAAGAAAGTTGTTTGGGAAAACTCTTCAGAATATTTGGAGAGTGTTGTGTTTATATTAAATGTTTTGTTCACTGAGATCATATGGTGCTCTTCTCTCAGAGGCTGACTGGCAGCTGCTGTGGCCCACCTACGTGCAGGGTTTGGCACAAGACAACTCTAAGCTTTAACTGTGCAACATTTTTGTCTGGTTTAATATCCTGTGCTGTGCTTCTGCAGTGATGTAAACTGAGGCACAAGAGACAGGGCAGGGGTTTAAAGGGAGACTCAGGTAATTTTGTGTGTATCCTGCTAGATGCACGCCAGGAAACTTAGCAAGAACTGAGTTCAAACCATGCAAATCAAGACTGAGCTTAGGAAAAAAATTTGCTTCTGCAGGATCGTGGCCATTAGTGATTTAGAAAGATCTCCATTAAGAATTAGTTTTGCTCTGAAAAGAAAAGCATATGGATTCAAGTGAAGCAATCCATCGGGGTGCTAGGGAAGATGTGAAAAGAAAGGCAGCAACACATTCCTGCAATCGTGTCACTGTTCTTCCATTTTCCATCTCACACTTTGGGGAGAGGATAAAGCCCGCCCACGGCGCACAAGGCACACAAGGATAAGGATACAAGGATAAGGATGAAGCTGAAGAAGAGATCTGTATGGTTTCTATTCAGAAAGCAGCACAAATTCAAGCTGAAAACCCCTAGGATGCAGGATATGAGAGTATTCCAACTTGTGAAGAGAAGTGTCCAAACCCTGAGGTCATGGTTGTAGGCATCAGAGCCAGCAGCTGTTATTTCAGCCAGGAGGGTTAGAAGGTCCTGTCATCTCCAGGACAAGAGACCATGACCCATTGGATTCCCTGGAAATGTAGCAGCATTTAGTTCTATCACTTCTGCCTATTTTCTGTGAAGCACAAAAACACTCCAAAGGTTAAGTTGATATTTCTGGCTTGGGTGAAACGTTCAGCCCTTTACTAAATGGAGTCCTACACCGGGCACAAGCATCAATCATACCAGAAGGGATATATTTGTGAACAGAAATAAGTAGCAGTTGCAGAGAAATTAGGTATCTGAGAGGACTGCTTGAGAAGTCAGGCATTTTCCAGGAACATCCGCTGTGGGCATAACCAGATATGCCAATGGAGCTGATAAGGTGTGTGTAACAAATTGAAATCATGTTGAGATCTAGGAAGTTCTACCTTGAAATATTTCCAAATATTGCATCACTGTGAAGTGGTTCTTTGTTTTGCCCCGGGGGCAAATCGGGCTTGCCAGAACAAAACAACGCACCTGATGCTTTTGACCGCTCTTTCCTGGGTCTGCCTACAGGCTGATGGGGAGCAGACACCCTGCCACCGAGAGTCTCTCCACACCACACTCCCCTATACAAGAAAATCAGGGCAGAGAGGGGTCCAAAACACCCAGTTGGGCAACAGCTCTCAGCTACAGCATTGACGGCTCCCGTGACCACCAACTCAAAGGGACACGTCCCGTTCATTTCAATGGTTTTTAACCAGACCATCAATAAAAAGGCTTTTTAAATTGTAGGGGTGCGTGCTTGCACACACGCTCACTGCCACTGCACAGACACGCATCGGTGATGTGGCAAGAGAAAAGACAGCTACTAATTGTCAGTATAAAGCAGAACTAAAGAAAAGTTTACAAAGGGAAATGAAGGATTTTCCACTTAAAGCAGGGGAGAACAGCTGAAGAGGAACAATAAATTAGCTTTAAAAGGAAGGTTGTATCAGGAGGAATATAATTACTCACTTGGAATTTCCCCAAGACTTGGGAGTCAATGCCTCTACTCTTGCAGAAAAGTGCCATGGGATTTTTAATGACCACAAATGGTCAGGACATTGATTTCACATTTCAGCTGAAAAACGGCACCTCCAAAGACACATTGTTGTCTCTGCTCTTCCTAAAATCACATGGGGGGACTACATCCAAGTTGTCTTGGAAGAATTAATAGCATGTATTGAAATACCATTGTGAAACACAAGATATTTCACTGATTTAAAATTGGATAGTGTCTCAGCTTTCTTAGAGTGCAGCACAATAAACAGGCTACGTTTGGATAAAATATGGGGTTTAAATTTTGAATTCGGTTTTGCTAGGACTAATTTGATGGATTTCATAGAAGGCTTTCTTTCTCTACATCACATGCTTTTAGCATATCCTTTATTTTGTAATTGTTCCCTATGACCAGTAAAGATAAAAATGGTAGTAAACAATTTCATTTGTAAAAAAAAAAAAAATATTATTAAAAAAATTTAAGATTTCAAACTGATTATTTTGCTATATTTTATCTTTCATGCAGTAAGCAACAAATAAATACATTGCAGTTTTAAAACTTCACACAGAGCTTAGCTACCTAACAAGGATCATACATTTGCAGCAGAAATACTGCATAAACAGCCTCTGAATGTGCTATTTAAGTACAAGCTAAATACTCTTTTTTTAGGAAGTGATGTAACAAGTTCATATGTAAAAATCTATTTCCATACAAGCTGACATTCTGCAAGATTAGCTGACTGAGATAAAGGACATGAGCAAACATGCCTGTTGTTTTCTCCCATGATTATTTTTAAAAGCTGCATTTTTCACTATTCTAAATTTGCTACTTCTGAATTTTTTGTTCCTCCTTATGTAAGAAGGAAAGAAATCTTTGTGTTCCGTGATAAGCACCCACCACCAAAACAGTAAGTCCAGTGTACAACCAGTATACAAATAATACCCTACACAAAACAGGCCCTCTTCATCGTGACTATTTTATATATTTCACAAAAATTTAAGTTTCGTTTTACCCCCCTCCTCCAACATTGAAGGCACCAATATTGTAGCGTACATGTTAATGTATAATTCAGGCCAAATCCTCCTTCCTTGCAATTTACCTACAAAACCCATCTAAGATCTTGGCCTCTTGTCTAAGTACCTACCAAGGGCATCAGACGAAAGCTCCTCTCTCTTATATCTTCTGTTCTAGTGTTAAAGACCAAGATAAAAATGAATAGGTGGAAGAAACAGAGCAGTGTGTCCGTTTTATAGATTGGCAAATGGGGACACAGATAGGATGCAATTTAGCCAGGGTCACCAGAGGGAAATGCCAGGGCATAGAGGAGAAATGAAGAAAGATCCCACTTTGTTGTTCTGCTCCAAGGCTATTTCCTGCCATCATGCATATGCAGATCCAGCAGAACACTGCTGCCCTGTGTTTTCTCAGGGAAGTGTCTCATTGTGAAAGGTAATGACTCGGAAATGAAGGACGGAAGCACCGTGGGTACACAATCTGGCTCTCTGGGGCATAGCAAACAACAGGAAGAGCATGTAGGGGAATCCACCAGGGTACCAACTCTGACATCCTCACCCAGTTAGGACAGGGAGAGAAAAAAAGTGATGCACAGGCTCCTGACTCAGGAAGCTGTATGAGCTCAGTGGGAGGAAAATACCATCCATCTCTCTCCAAGATGAGACTAAAGACATCCAAAACAGACGTTCTTCCCCATATGTTCATTAAACCTACTATAACCTCACTGATTAGAGAATTTTGCACACTTAGTATTTGATTGACCTGTAGCTCTTGCTGCTCTTTCTGTTGGTTCCAGTGTTTTACTTTGCCACCATCTCTTTTCCACTGCACAAAGGAAAGGAGGGGAATCCCACCTGAAGTCTCAGCAGTAATTTGAGGAAACACAGAACTGAAGGAGAACTGAGTCGTGTGTTAATTCTACAAAAGAAGTCATATAATCATGTGGATGCATAAGATGCATGAAGACAGACATGGGAATTATTCAAGTACTATAGTAAGTGATGGCCTAGATTCTTTCCTTAGTTTCTAGGATGTTTTGTACAGGGCTGCAGTAAATATCTGCTGATATTTAAGACTTTCTCATATTTGTGTAGGGTGTGGGGAGCAGCTATACGTACCATCTACACAAATGTCTTATGATGTAGCAGCTGTTGGTTGGGTCAAATGTTGATGTCCTAGGTGATGAATGCCAAAATGGAAAAGCCACCCTAACAACTGTTTTCCATTGAGTGTCCACACTTCACTCTACCCTCCCGCCCTCCCCACTGGTGCTAACAGTTCAAAACTTTGGTATTCCCTGGTGTTGGATGTTTTCAGTAAAATACACAGACTTGAAGACACTCAAAGAATTTTGAGGCTTTATTTAAACTTATTTCAGAGAACTAACTCTTGATTCTCCACAAAGAAATGCCAAGCTTGGAATGGCATCTCATCCTGGTCTTAAAATACTTTACTGAATCAGAACAACTTGGATACTTCATCTATTATATATTCAAATACTTAGTTGTTTTCTTACACCCAATGCAGACCAGGCAGAGACCTGCATTTGGGAATCGCTGAAGGTTTGTAAAGCTGAGGGAGCTTCTGGAACAAAATTAGATGCTAAAATTGGAAGAACTAACATTATTTAGGAAGGGGATGGCCTTGCGTGCTCAATTCAATATGCAAACAAATTGTTTTCTACAGGAACTGCCTTGGCAGCTGCCAGAGGGAATAAAAACAACAAACCAACATCAAAAAACAACAACTACCCCCCAAACCCCACAGCTTTCCAAGCTTTGGGGGCTTCCTACTTCCAGTTTTGAGAGCAGTGAACTCTCAAATACCAGAAATCTCACAAGGACAGCTTTTGCTGAAGTGTCACGCGGTAGGAGGGATGGTGGGCATGGCCACATGCTGTACTGCAGGCAGATGCAAGCTCCTGCACCCCACAGCTATGGAAACAGAAATCAGCTTTGATAAACACTGCAGCTACCTTAACCCAAGTCTGAGGAAGCATTCCACGACTTTGGAAAATCCTGCCTACACTTTGGATGCTTCTCTCTATCAGAGGTTTCATCAGATATATACAGGAACTACTGAAAACAGCTCATCTCTACCTGGAACACTGGTGGTGCCAACATCTCCTTCAGACATCTGCCTTTATTACCTTTTAATCCACCTGCTGAAATAGTTACTGCCTTCCCCTCTTAGTTAAGGATAAAGTCACTACTTAGCTCCTTTCTGTCCTGACATCTTCTCCCTGTGATCCAAAAACCAGCGATGTCAGGTTGAAACGTGGGATGGAATAGGAAAAAGGCAGAAGGGACTCTGTGAACAAGCCTGGCAGGCAGCAGGCTGTGTCCCACTAGCTGCAGTTCAAAACAGTCCTTATACTATTTCCATAAATACTGCAGTGTCTTCTGGAGTATCTCAGTGCAAACCGCAACAGATGTTGGACGCTATTATTTCTTCATTCTTGTTCATTTGTTGTTAATCTGTTATTTTTTGCCTGTTTTTTTTTTTTTTTTGCCTCTTGCCACCTGCTCATCCACAAATCAGAAGTGTTTAAAACAACACAGTCAAGCTCTGTTCTTACTGGTCCCTCTACCACTGCCCAAAATTAACAGGACAAGAGTAGAAAGGAGATAAAGATCTAATTCACTCTCATAATTCTGACCTTAAAAGGATGGGTTGAATTTATTTTTAGAGACACCAAAACTGCTGATCTGGCCACCTCGGGAAGCTGAAGCACATGAGTATCACCATTCTCTAACGAGTTCATTAATGTTACTGAACAGTATATTGATGGTGTTGTGAAATTATTATATAAAGTGTTTTAAGGTGTAAGTTACCAGTGATATAAATCTACCAGCAACTCCTTTTCCCCCCAACCACATCCAAACCAGAAGATGTTAAGATAGTTCTTTAATGGCAAAAACTATTAGGCTGCAATATATAGCAGGTACATCTATTAATCATCAGACCATTTATGTTCTGTAATTCTACCACAGTTAAATAACATGGACTACTAAGTACCTGAATCAGCTATTAGCAAGCATTCCTGCTCATTAAAACTCACTTATTTAGACTTTAGCAATGGTAAACGTAACCAGCCCTGGAGGAGTGTCACAGTGCTTGGAAATGGCACATTAAGCTTCATTTACCCAGCTACACTCATAGGCAGAGGAGGAAGGGAAAAATACAGTGACGGTCCACAACGAAGCTCAGAAGCTTTTTGAAGCTGCATTAAGAAAATGACAAATCTTACAAAGAGAGCCATAAAGCTTCCTCAAGTACAACAGTTCTGTAAGGAGCTATTTATCATAGTTTGTTGAAAAGACTCCTACGTTTAATACTATTGGACTGTGAGAGCCGATTATTAAATGTAATTACAGAAGTAGCACAGAAATAATAGTTTATTGCCGAGCATAAGCAACACCGTATTAACAAAGAGGAGCAGGGAACATGTTCAGCATTTGGAATCGTATCATTAGTTCTTCTGGGAACGCATACACAAATGTATACACATTTAATTCCACATTAGCTTCTACTAACCAGAATTACCCTTCGAGAATTTCTGATTGGGGTCAACGCATCCATCTATACTGGGAGTGAGAAAACACGAGCCAAAGTGGTTCGCTATTTGGGTTTCAGCTTTTATTCCTTTTCTACTTAACACAGATTTATTAAAAAACACCCACAGCCTGCTGTCAAGAAATATTGCTCACATTTGCTTATTAGCAGCCCTGTAATAGATACATTTTTGCTACGGTGCTGCCATTTGAAGTGAATGCTTTATTTAGAACACGCCGGTTATCAGGAGACTCTCCATGCAGTAAATCTTTTGAAACAACAAGTTTTGATTTCTCATCGGTACCTTCAAGAACAAGCTTTAACTTCTATTATGTCTACATCTTTGCGTGCTTGCTTGTGTAATGAGCCATCCATTTTACCTCTTCTTTTTGCTGTGAGTGATTTCTCCCAGTTTTTTTGATGCTGCTTCCTACTCTCAGAAATTTGCCTCACACTTCTTGTACCTCACTGTCCTTTCTCAGAAACCCACAGTTCTTTTGTAAAGCCTTCTCTACTGTAGTTTGGGAGAAGTGTTTATGCCTACCCCAAAGCAAAGCCAAACAAACTTAGAAGTACAGCTCCGTACAACCGGGGCTCCAGTTTGTGCCAGCAAACAGGCCAAAAACCCAACCCTATCCCAGCAGCCTCAAACAGCCCTTCTGGTCCACAAAGTTTAGGCTGAATCGACTCTCCTGCTGGTCCAAGACATTTCGCAAAACTATGTTTTGGAAGGAAGGCATTCAGCGACAGATGGATTTTATTTATTTTTGGGTAAAAGGAACATCTTAAAGCAGGTTGGGAACATCGGAGAGGATCCTGGCACATGAAGACAAGGACTGAATGCATCTGAAGTACTCAAGAGATGCAGAAATTACCACCAGGAGAACACGCACGCATTCATCTATGATACAGTGCCCACTGACCCTCACTCTTCCAGCAATGATCTGTTCTGCAGTAGGAAATATCACCAGTAGTTCTGAAGCTCAACAGCCTCCTTTAAGCACCTGCGTTCCCTCTTTAGTTCACTATGTAATAACAGCTTAGTGTTTTAGAGGCAAAATTGCACTCAGAAACAGGAGCTGTGTGCACGCAGCTGAAAAAAAGAAGTCAGACTGTGAATCAGGTGCAAAGAAGAGAAATCAGAGTCTACCTTTAGGCATTTGCATCTCTAGATTTTGTTCAAAGCAACATTTTCACATGGGCTGAAGGCCCACGGGTTACACTTTTGAGGGGTTTGAATGTAAAAAAACTTGTGGGTAGATGGCTAACAAAGATTTTCAACCACGCTGCAAAATCCTTGGGAGCTCAGTGCTGATTATGTTGAGATGCTTAAAAAAAAATCCTGCTAGCCATTTATCTGCATCAGCAGATACACAAGGGCATTTGAGAAAATCTCTCCTGGTCACATCACATGGTTGGTGCGAAAGAAAACAAGTTTTCCTTTTGAAGGTTTTTGACTCATTTGGAACAGATAAATCACTGCAGCAGCACTTTACGAGTGACAATTATCTTGCCACAATGGCCATAAAAATAAAATAAAATCAACACGGATGGAATCCAAAGTGGGAGACGTAAATTATACATAACTATATGCATAAAACTACACCTCTGCTCAAAGTTGCTCTGTACACTACACATATGCCAGGATCTTTTAATCTGCTGCTGATGTGCTGCATATTGCGGTCGTGTGCAATTACAGTTAGCTATAATTAAGAACAATTACAGCTTTTATTTCTCCACTTGTTCTTTAAAAAGCACAGTTGTAATAAAACTTTTTCCCCCCTCTTTTTTTTTTTTAAAGGTGAATATAATTATACATCCCTATAACATCTACAATAATTAGTTTGACTCAAGTTTCTTCTGGAACAATTTTCATTTTAACTGTCAGATCTGCCACCTATAGTCAATAGAACACATTGTAAAAAAATTCTATCATTAACCTTTTTTCACCCCATAAATCTGCAAAAGAACTTGAAGAAATTGAAGAATTCATTGCTTAAACATTTAAAGGCCAAATTCAACTAACACCCCTTCCCCAGGAATACCTTCTTAATCACACTGAAACATTATTATTATTATTATTATACTAGTTAAATATAACAATAATAAATTAAAGCTGGGCATAAAAGATATTCAGCATCTCTCTATATTTTACAGGCTACTTTCCAGCCCTATTCTCATAAAAGGATCTCTCTACTGTATCTTTGTTTAGAATCTACCGGCGATTACTAACCATGCAGACTGCAGGGAAAAGTAATTAAGTTTAATAGAAGCCACCCTCATTTTTGAAGCTGCCCTCAATTTAAGCCATAGAAGGAGAGTAATTAAATTTAATGCGTGCCACAGCTTTTAAATGAAGATATGGCAGGTAACATTCTCTCACTCCTTAATGCATCTTTTCCGAACACTGCAAAATAAGTGTTGTGATGCAAAGATAGCAAACTACAACCACCAAGTCATGTTAAGTTTTCTTTTTCTACTGGCCATGTCTTTGAAGGGGTGAGGCCACTGAACAGATTAAGAACAGCATAATTGGATTCACGGGAACTGGGAAACCTGGAGCAGGATCACAGCTGAACTGTTTCCATATCCATCCTTTGCCTGCTTCATCTGCTTTGATTAGGTTTAGAAGAAGCTTTTGTGGCAGGGCCCATCTTTTGCATGTTTTTAAGAGATGAAACAGGTTCCTAACTACAGCCACAAACCTCTATAGCACAGACACTGTTCGCCAAGAAGAGCAGAAGAGCCTCCCCCAAAGTTGCTCAAGTAGCAACAGGGACAAAAGAAATGCATTTCAAGACACAGCCACAATTCTCCAAGTACATCTTCAGTTGTCTTCGAGTTATCAGACGAAAAAAAATAGTGAAATTACTCAAGGATTAGCTACTTTGCCAAGCAATAGTCTTACTTTTACACAGAAGTAGAAACTGCAAAACAGGGCTGATGAAGATGTTTCAGTAATGAATGAGGAGCTCTGAGAAAGAAAGAGGCATTTCCCTTTTCCAGCTCTGTAGAGAAGTGGCAGGCTCTCTGTGTACGTATAAACAAACTCTTTTGCAGAGAATCAGAAAGTTTCATCAACTGATTTAAAAATAAATGGAGAATTTAGAGGTTTGCATTACCCTGTAAAAGGGAAGATGACTTCCACTTTATGTTCAGGAGGAGGTTGAACTGAGGTACTAAACTCACAATTGGTTCACAGACAAGTTCTGAAAAATGTGAAGTTTGCAACCTACTTCCAAGCAGCCTCCTCTTCCTCAACAGAGGTTTGTACCTACCACTAGTACTGGGCAAAACTTCTTCACTAAAAACAAGATCAGCCTTGAAAAAGCAAAACCCAAGACAGAATTTCAAAGGTTTTTTGGTCCAAAGGATTCTCCAAAAAACAAAACAGTGAAAAAAGGAGAGAAAGGGGGAAAAAAAAGGGGAAAAAAAAAAAAAGAGAAAAAAAAAAAAGAAAAAAAAAAAAAAAAAAAAAAAAAAAAAACCCAAAGTAGGAAGACAAAAAAAGAACCCAAAGTAGGAAGAGAATAAATAGATCATTTATTTCAAGTTTTGACCCCACCACAAACCTACCATGTACCTCCCAAGACGGAGGTTGAATACTTCATTTTAGCAGCACAGAGAACTGGCGCCCCAATCCCTGGTGCACACCCTGCACATTGCAGGAACCTGTATGAACACCAGTGAGATTCATACGTTTCATCTGGCTTTCATTCCTTTACGAAACTATAAAAAGTGAACATTCATAATAGTAAACAAGAGGCAAACAGGGCTTCACGTCTGACTGTCTCCCTGACAAAGCCCACAATCTGATATCCATCAGTTCAGGGACTGTTCAATAGGCAGATCCACGCTTCGAATCTTGAAGCCACTGCTAATATAAATTGCAGGCAATTTGAGAAAGAGACTGCATTTGCAGTTATTTTTAGTTTCATGAAAGAAAGAAGACATTTGTTTATATATATAATAACAAAAAAGTTGGATTTTTTGATTTTAAAGTAGCAAAATAGGGACAAAATTGCTGTTTAAATTCTAATTTTTACTCAATTATATTTTAAAGTGATCCTACCAGATGCTGGAACTAAAGCAACATGATTTTGCTATATTTATAACTAAGCTGCAAAACATTTCAACATTTACAAAGAGAAGAAATCTCTCTGCTAATGCCAGGAGAAGAATAAGCTCAAATGCTATTGCACATGATGGCTCTTAATAGTTGGCAGAAGGAGGGGAGAAATGTCTCTATAACAACAGTATCAAGGAAACTTGCACTGCAAATATCACATCATCACAACAAGGAAGAAAAAAAAAAAAGAAAAAGGGGAGGGGAAAGAAGAAAAAGGGGGAAAAAAAAAGAAACAAAGGGGGAAAAGAAAAAAAAGAGAGAAAAAAAGGGGAAAACTCCCCCTGTGACCCCCTGTGTTTGTGGACAGCGTTAACATGAGGATGTAACATCCACACGCTTCCAAATAGTCAGGATGGATGAAAACCAAGGCAAGCTACAGTTTTCAAGCTGCAACCTTTCCTCCTTGCCCCTAACCCAAAATCCCTCTTCCCATCCAAACCACCTGCTGTTCAAGCCTTCTGCTGCCTCTTAGGGAGCAGTATCCTTTTCTCACATGTTTCCCTATCAATACTTTGGCCCTTCTGCTGTTGGCTGCCAACAAGGCAGTGTTCCCTAGTATGTCCTCATGACTTCTTCCCCAGGGGCCTTGGCAGAAACGTAGGCTGTGGACTGGCTGGCCAGAAGCTTATGGAAAAAATCTAAGCCAGACACAAAGTAAAATCTTCAGAAGCCTCTCCCCTCAGTTCCCACCTGCAGCAGCTGCTAGGCTCAAAATACAACCTTCATCCCTCATCTTAAACTCTCTTTGGAGGCTGTGGGTCCTGTAGGGTCCTGTCGCAATTGCCAAGTGCTCCAAGTGTTGGTGGGACGCAACTGAGTCTGCGATGCTGGAGCAGCCAAGCTCCCCCAGGGCGCTGGCACACGCCACTCAACTGGTTAAAAATTGAAATGGAGCAAATGGGAAATTTTTGAACAAATGCTTCGAGATTATGGAGCACACGTTACAGCTGTAACCACCCACAGTTCCCTCCCACAGAACAGAAACACTGAAAGCAAAAACCATTCACCGCAGAAGTTGAAAAATAACAAAAAATGCAGCAGTAAGTATGAAATCAAAGCCTACGGGTATTTCCTGCAAGAACTTCTGCAAAGAAAGAGGGGAAGTTTGCAAGATACAACAGAATAAGAGAACGCGAGCTTGGTTTACAAGTTCATGAGAAGCGCCAGGACTGGTGCACAGGCCTGTGGTAGTTATGTTCATCACTCACTTCTCACTCATGAGGGAAATTATATTGTATAGTAAAAAGGTGCAACAGTGGGCGGGATGGGAAGGACAGCCTCTTCTTTCCATTATTAAAAATAACTAAACTAGACAAAACCCCAGATAACCTCGGTTAAAAAATTTTCCAAGTGTCTGAGGACAGAAAAGTGAAGAACAAGAACTGAACGTGCCATTCAGCAGGGAAAAGGGCTGAACATTCTGAAATGCTCTTGGAAAAGAAAAGGAAAAAAAAAAAAGATAAAATAAAAGCAAAACTACATGCTTTCCACCATGGAACTGATTTTTTGTGTTCACTACTTGCAGTGATCATTCAGCACTAAGGATCAAAAAATCCTACTGATACCAATGTGCGTGGTCAATCAGCAGGATATTCCGTTTCAAATATGAGATCTGAAGTTGTTTCTTTGATTTTTTTTTCTCAAAAGCATGACAGAATTTTCTACTTCTCCCAGTGCCAATCATGTTCAGGTAAATGTTATAGCTCCTGCAAATGCAAATTAAAGACTATTATAACCTGATCATTAAAATGCCTGGCATAACTCATTCACCCACGGAGTGGAGATTGGCCACTATCACATTAATTTGAGTAGGGAAATACTTGTCTTTAGATGCTACTGTCATGCTGATAGCTCTGCTCAAAGAAGGCAAAAATGGAGGTGCCCCTCCAGGGAGGAGTCCTGCAGCACAGGTGGAAGAACATATTGTTTCTGTTTGGGAACAAACAGTTCCCAACAGCATCGTAATGCAGGTGTGTTTAGGAAAAATGAAGATTTATCCTTCTGGTACCCACTGCTCGGGGTGACCACAGCAAATGCACAAAGAAGTAGGACCAGTGAACGAAAGTGTTAAGGGTCTTAACACATACACCTGAGGGGGTACTATGTTTCCAACTGGTATTAGGGAGACCTTGCATATGAGATCCAACTTAAGTCATCACACCTCCATGACAGGTGGAAGTTGGGTGCAACTACAGAAGCTGTAAACAAATCAATGCCAAGGAGAAAAGTAATAAAAGTATAAAAATAACTATCAGGAGAAGTCCTTTAAAAGCAGTCTCAAACGCAGAAAACAGAAACCTCCAACCCTCCTGTCCACAGTAGAGATATCTTCAACTGTCTATTTCCAGCTGGGGAGTCCATATAAACGAGAACTCCCTCTAGTTGCATTATATTATATTATATATATATATTATATTGTCTTTGAGCCAGAAACAACTTTTTTGTTGCATTTACAGACAGCACAGAGCACAGCTAGGGCTTTGAGGTAATGCCATTAAGTGTTTCTATAGAAAAAAAACCACAGGAGTGTTTCAATACAAGAAAAAAATTCCTTATTGAAGTTTTAGCCCATTTAAAATCCTTGCTTGTTTAGGTTTAAAACTTTATAGCAGGGACAAAAGGAGAGTTTTCTCAGCCAGGCAGACATCTCAACATTTCTCCCCAGCTGAATCCCTTGAGAAGGAGGGGTATCAGAGCAGCTCTCCCATCCCACTGAGAGGTGCAAAGCTTTCTTGGATATTATTAGTTTATGAAGCCATGGGCAAGGCTCTTGAAACACTGAGGATGTGGGAGGTGTGGAGTGAACTGGCATATTCAAACAACTGGGACATATCAGTTGACTGAGTTGTAACCACCTGAAATCCTCACCAAAGCTCTGATACTCAAGGGTTGCCCACATTCGCTTGCATTTGTGGACCAGATTGCCATCAGTTAATTTCAAGCCAAAAGAAAAATCCCACAAGCAAAACCCCCACTCCTCTTTCATTGAAACGTGACCTTTTCATTTCACAAAACGTGTGTCAACTTAAATCTTGTCAGCCTGACCCCAATCCATCCTATTCCCCGAATCTGTGGAGCTCTTTGCAGAAGCCATTCTCACCCCGGGCTATGATCTCGTCAGATCTCATAAGTGAAATGGGGCCAGGTCTGGCTGGTACAGTTGGAGACACCTCTGAGGGAACCCCAGACGCCTCAGGAAGTTCTTGGTGGTGACTCTCACAAGTAACACTCCTTGAGTTAACACCAAGTCCACACCCCACAGTGACACTAAGATTATTAGGTTTGTATTTTAAATAGGAAAGGACTAGAAATTAGAAACACTTCTATAAGCTCTGGGGACATTTCCCCACATGCACAACAGTGACAGTCACATTATCATCTGACAGCTATCGAAGGTCTCCCTTCATACTCCAATACTATCAACGTGCATGAGATTTTACCCATCTTTTTTTATTTAAAAAAAAAAAAAAGGACAAAAAGAGGCAAGCTGACTGGTGTTCTTGCTTTTTCCCTTCCACTGCTGAGGTTTACTCCACATATTTTCCTTGCAAAAGCCTCAGTGACCCTTTGTTATTTCACTGCCAGTAACATGTCATTTTAACTTCTATTTTTAAGTCTTTTCCAGTCTGGTTTACTGCATTCAGTTCACAGTCACCACCTCCTGCTTTTCACTCCCCTTTCACATCACCTTCCTCTGCCCCCTCTTGCTTTATTCTGGCAATTCTGATCTGTTTGCGTACCCTTGCCTCCAGAAATACAGTCTCCTATTTCACCTCCTCTACTATCAATCAATAACATTCAAACACAAGTATTTTATCCATTACACAAAACTTTTTTAGTACATCAGGCCTGTTTCAAAAAGCCAAATTTTCCCCCAAACTATGTAGAGCAGTGAACCAGGAATCTACCTAACAACCTATTGCCCAAGTTACCAATATTTACCTATAGACAATTGCCACTTCAATTACTTCTTACTACGCTCTTATTATGTCTATATACCACAGACTACTTAGGTACAAGTTATTATGACCTGGACTGCACCTTCTCTCCTGTTTAGCAAGTGACAGACAGACAATGTCCCAGAAAATAAGACTAACCATGGAGCTGGTACATAAAGAACGGTCAGTAATTTTACGTAAGATGCTCCATTATTGACTCAACACAGGTATTAGTGATGCTTTTAATGGTACTAATCTTTCAGCGCTGTTCACCTCAAAGGTTCTCACGTTACTGACTTACAGGGTGGGGGGAAAAAAGATTAGGCTGGCTAGTGTAACAGGTCTTGCAACTTCAAAAAGAGCTTTCAGTATAAAAAAAAAAAAAGTGGAAAAAGATTGATTTTCAAAGTAAGCCATGGAAATCATAAATTCCTGCACTCTGTTTTAAAGTGTTTTCTACCCTGGCAAAGGCACAGATACGTCTCGTTGAGCTGCATAAAGAAAACCAGCTTGTGTGAATGGTAGCTTTTTTAGCTGTCGCTATATAAGCTCTACTTGTTAGGTTTCTAATCGATGGCTTTCCGCTATTTTCTTTAGTTATTATGTGAGATGCATTTGCAGGGTTCTTAAAGAACAGTTGGAGCACTACAGATATAGTACGTGCATTCTCTGAAATTTCATTATGTATAGATTAACACCTCCAAACAGGCGCCATCTCACAGAACGGCAGCCAGAAGTAGAGAACAACAAAAAAGCAAATCCACAGATTTCAGACTGAAAAAAATTTCCTTGGCTTAGATTCGCTTATAGAGTTGAATTCATATACATGAAGAATTTATACCTTTAGACTTTTTTAAAAAAAAAAAAAAAAACACAAACAAAAAAACAACGAAAACACTTAAGTAGTAGATCGTTGTTTTCTGTATTATTTCCCAGAAATAAATTAAGATTTTTATCCTGTGATTAGGAACTGAAGAGACACACAGAAGCAGACTGTGCCTTCACCAACCTGCTGTGTTTTCACTGGGCAAATCACCTGGAAGTTCACAAAACTTCCACTCGTGCTCTGGCGGGCGGCTGCAGGAGCCGAGAAATAACTTGTCGAGTGACAATATTAGCATTCACAGGCAGCCCCAGAAATTACATATACACACAGAGCATTATTTAACGGCACATCCTTTCATTTCCCCTCAACGAAATCGCTACCAGGCTACAAAGCAATGTAATTAATCGGCACTGCAAACACACACAGCCGGGCTGCACCAGCCTGCCCGACCCGCTCCCGTGCTCAACCAACCCCTTTAACCACACGGGCTATTTAAGTGCGGCTCTTTTCCTGCTCTCCCTGGCGACCAAGCCCATCCAGAAATAATCAGTGAATCTGAAATCTAGCTTCCCGACTGCCTTTTGCATTCAGCGTAACGCTACTACAGCTCACGTTCATCTCATGTCACCCCACAGTGTGCTCAGACAGAGAATTATGCCAGATCTGCTCCTAATGATTCAGCTAAACGTAGGGGTGGGAGAAAGACGAGGGGTTCGGTGAGCGGAGGAACCAAAGGGGCCTCGTTGCCTATTGATTTATGTCTCAAATTTGCCCTCCCACGCGAATTTTTGAATACCTAATAAAGGTTGATCTCCTGACTTTCCCTTGTAGGGACTACTTTTTCTCCTCAGTAATGCCTGATATTTTCTTGAAACTGGCAGAAATTAAATATATCTGAGACCTCTGTGCCTGTCAAATTTGGTTAAAATGTATTCACTGGAGTAAAAAGTCAGAGAGACTAAAAGACAAAAAATAAGGGCTGACAGACAATTCAACTATATAAAATCCTTGCTTCTTCAGTGAAACGGAGGGGAAGAAAAAAAGAAAAAAAAAAAAGGAGCAGCAAACTAAAACCTGGCTCCCACAAAACACCAGGAAAAAACACACACCACATTTTTCCTGTGGTCAATCATTTAGAGCAAACCCTTCATTGGAAGGGTCGAAGGATGCGGAGCGTCTTACAGTGAACGAGGGCAACAAAGCCAACCCAAATGCAAAGGGGAGTGCCAAAATAAACCAGAACCAGCTTTCAAATGCCGCAGGAAAACCCAGAACTCTTCCATGGCCCACAGCCAACACGCTTTGGGTCAAGGTGGTGAGCAGTCAATGGTCAACGCTTCAGGGAGACTCTGGAGAGTATATCACCAAGTGAAAAAAAGATTAAAGCAGCTACTGCAGGTTCACCCTGAACTCCACACACCCAATATGGTCCAGTAATGTTACCTGAGGACTCCAGAGCCCCAAACAACCATGGCTACCAAAACTCCACTGACAGTCCTTAACTTTTGTTTGCTTGTGCCAGAAATGACAGTCAGACTTGCTGGATTTCACCCCTCTTAAGCACGTGGTTAACTTTAGGCACGTGGTGAACACAAATGAAGTGGAAAAAAGAAAAAAAAAATGCTCGTGCTTAAAAGCTCCCGATGTGTTAATCTTTCTGCTGCCTCTGGGCCTTTGCGGAGGGGAGAAACAAATCTGAAAGGAAAAAAACCTCACAAGTCTTAACTCTGAGCTTCTCTATGAATATAAAGTTGGTTACTTTGAATTCTGTCATCAACCGTTAACGTTTAAATATATGAAAACGTCCACCAGGAGAACATACCGCTCTGTCCCCTCCTCCCGCTGGAGGTTTAAGTGGAGGATCCGCTCTGTGCGTGGAGGTTCCATATGAAACCTCCCACCAGCAGCGAGCTTCAAGCACCAGTTTTGATCACAATGGATCGGCGGGATGCTACAGAATAAAAGGATAAGAAAAAAAAAAAATCCCACTATTTGAAATCCAGGCTAGATCACAGAAAGCTGTGAGAATTTACCCCAATTCCAAAAGGATTTGCCGAACAGGCTGCTCGTGCCTCAGTTCGGTGTCATACGCCTCGGCTGGGCCAAGACACACCATCTGGTTCCCAGCAGCGCTCGCTGGGGTCCGTGGGAGTTCTGCCTCCAAAGTGACAGCGTGATGTGGCCCATCGTCCTCTACAAAGCTGGCGCCTACACTTTTAATGGATGTCGTTTCAGGCAGGCATTTGAGGTAAAACAAAAAAGGAAAAAACAAAAAACCCACAAACCGACTAGGTGAATGCAGTGCTGAGGATTTCATCTGTGTTCATCCAAGTTTCCAGAGACAAAAAGATTCTCCCCATGTCATGGTTTAAACCCAGCTGGCAGCTCAGACCATGCAGCCACTCATGCAGTTTTCCCCCTTTTTCCCCCCAAAGGAAGGGCAGGGAGAAAAGAAGGGGAAAGGAAAGGAAAAAAACCTCACAGGTTAAGATAAAGACAGTTTAATAGAACAATAACAAATAATGATAATGGTAAAAGAACATACATGATAACGTAATACAACAGAAGTCACTCTCACCACCAGGGAACTGCTTGCCCAGCTCATCCTGAGCAGTGATCGTGAATTCCTGCCTCCCTGGCCAACCCCTGTTTATATACTGAGCATGATGTCTATGGTACAGAATATTCCATTGACAATTCCATTGTTGTGTCTATGCTCCTTCTCAGCTTCTACGGGAAGCTGAAGAAAGTCCTTAAATAGTATAAATATCACCTAGCAACAACTAAAACAATATGCATTAATGACATTCCTTTCATACTAAATCTGAAACACAGCAACCACTAGAAAGAAAATTAACTCTATCCCGGCTGAAATCAAGACACTCCATTATTCCACAGCAATTTTGACCTATCCCCACATAAGCTTTGCATTACCGTCCCTTATGTCTGCTTCATCTTATTGGGTGTAACCCTCTCTTCCATTCACTGACTTAGGGGAAAAGTCAATTCAGATACATTAGTAAATAGAAAGATTTAAGATGTGCAGCTCTATCCTCATGCTTCAGACTTCATAAATATTCTACAAATACTTAAACTGGCTAGAAAATTTCCAGACAATGTGTTTTATGTTTCTTTATTTCCAGCCAAATCTTGCCGAAGGAGAAGGTTAGACCATAGAAACCTCTATCTACCCAATATAAATACATATGCTATTCTCCTATTAGATCAATTTCTAAGTCTGTTTGAACAGTGTAAATTATTTCAGCAAAGTATACATCGTTGCAAAACACATTATGGGATTTCTGGTATACTTAAAGCCGGCCTCAGGACAAAATGCCCTGTATGCTCCTTCTCAGACAGTTTGAATTTAAGCTCTTTTTTTCTTTTTTTTAAACTTATGTTTTGCCATATTCATTACTGCTTCCCATCAGTGCAGCTGACATCAGTTGTTGCATTACATATGCCAGCAGACAGACTCATACCTCTTATAGACTGCTGCCTACATACTACCACTGTTTATTATTCTCAATGCACAAAGTGCCAGCTAAATCAATAGTTCAAAAGCCTTGTTCAATTCAAATGGACTTTACAAAGTACTGCACTTTAATAAACACATGCAGGCAGACTGTTTCCCCTATTGCTTACATGACACAACTCTTATCGCATAAAGCAATACAACCACCATATTTTTCTTACTATGCAGAGCTCCAGTTAAGTCAAGAATGAAATTATCCTATTAATCACAGATGAACGGGGTGTACTGGCAATGACATATAGTAAATAAAGTGATAAAAGAGAAATACAGTGACAAAAATCCTCACAGAGATCACTCCTAACGCATTAGGCACTGTAGCAATTTGGACTGGTCTCCATTTCTTACTCGGCAAAATTTCCCCACATAAGTGGTTTTATAGGTTCCAGATAGTTTAAAGAGCCATCAAGACAAAAACTGTCTACTAAATTGCAACGGAAGCAATAAATATGCTTCTCCTGTGCCTAGGAGGACCATTAGGTCTCCTCCATACCCTCACTAGTAGTCCTACTTCAGGCAAATGGTGCTGTCGACTTCTTCCATGGTGTTTTACTGAATTAAGACCAGGACAAGAGATATTCAGTACAAGGATAAGCCTAACATGAACGGAATGAAGGAGTCAGACAAAAGGGTGACACATTCAACATGACCAGCAATTTAGTCAGTAGGGCTTATTTACACAGAGATGATGGAAGGTCTTAAACTTTTGCCCTAAATCTTTTGACATCATTGTCTGAGCTCAATCCAGGTCCCAGCCCAGCTAAATGTTTAAAGTAAAATGGATCACTCAGATCCTTAAAACTCAAGGATTTGCTCAAATTTATTCAGGCTTTACTAAAATTCCTTACAAAATAAGAATAATAATTACCACAGGGCAATTTATCCTACTTTCTTTTTCCTGCTCTATTAGCAGAAGTCAGTCAAAACAGAGCAATGACTCCAGCCCTCTTAAAAAAGGTGGCAAAAGAGTTATCATCCAAGGATGGCATTGTAAGTACCAGCCTGCCCACTCTCTATCAATCAGATAGTACTGGCAGAGCAATAAAGAAAGAGTGAGATAAGAAGGAAACATCTGTCAAGCAACATCCCAGACAGGCGAAAAAGAAGGAAAGCAGACTGGGAAACGAACAGGATAACAACAAAAAATTACGAGGAGGTAATTTTCCCAGTGTCGTACATTCCTATTCTCCCACTCTATGAATAGAAATTGGTCAGATAGCCCAGGCAGCGAGTTTGCGAGTTGAGGCAACTTCTGGCTGAATGGATTTTTTTAGTGACAGATCATGTCTGAGGAGCAACGCTTTGGGTAGTTTGACAGCTTTCAAGGCAGTTTCCCAGCAGTCGAGCCACTTGAAGGAGTCATGACACTTTTCATTTACAACTTACATGTTAGATAGCAGGAGGCCAAGCTGATGTGCACAAGCCATAGCTCTTCCTGCTCAAGAGATGAAACGGACTTCAAGGCTTTGGTCACTCCTATGGGCACTTGAAACACCAGGACAATTATGCCCTTTATACAAAACTGAACAGTGAAAAGGTGATGTTTGAAGGTCTCCCTAACAGTTGTATGGAGAAGGAAAAAAAAAAAGGCAGCTTGTTTTCTTGAGTTTGTTGTGGATAGCCATAGGACGAGCAGGCTGTTGAATGCAGATATTAGTTTATTAGTTATCATGCAACATCCTGGGGGGAAGTGGGAGTAGAGATTGTCCAACCACATAGATTAAATGTTGAGAGACTAAGAAAAAGAGGTAAGCTTCATTCTGATGTATGGGAAAAAGACAAATGCGGCAGAGGGCTACACAAGCTTCCACGTGATTAGCACTAATAGTCTTCATATTATCAAGCTCACGTTACTCAAGTGTATTTATTTGCATAAGAAGCCAAATAGGACTGAACTTGCCAAAGCACAGGAGAGGTGGGTCTGATAAATTCAGAGAACTGTGATGGCTGCCTTTTTTCCATTTTGCAGCAATTGTTCTTGATGTGTTTCTTTTTAAGTTTTTAAATCTAGTAACTCCTAAATAAAGTTTAGAAAAATATATGCTGTAAGTAATCATTGTCTGCTAAACTGGGTAAAATGTTAAATTCATATCCCTTGCAGTGTCTTCCTTCTGTCACTGGTCCTGCCTTAAACCAGCACAAACTAATCAGGAAAAAAATAATATAATCAACCCCTAATAAAACAAAACACTACCCTGTCCATTGCCGAGTTTTCTCCAAATTTGTTTTGGATTAGGACACTGGCTGGGACCTCGTATGAGTATCACTCTGACCAATTACGCATATGAATAGAAAAAATGAAAATGAACTACAGATGTTCCCCCCCCCATTTTCTGTTTATAAGGAAACATTCTGTTGATAATGGAATACTAAACATTTTAATTTCAAGATAATAAAACCAAAACAAAACATTAACTATACCTAAATTTGAACTGGCAGCTCACCCATACTGCAATTCAAGACAAAATACAAGAGTTTCAAGCTAGGGGCGAGTGAGATTTCATGCATACCCAGGTCAAAGTCAGGAAATTCTCAAAGGTATGTTTTGGAAAGACGGGATACAGGATTAGCAGCTCCTTCACTTTTCCTGCAAATCCCATGGTAGCACTTTTCTTAGCAGGATGCTCTTTTTTTTTTTGTTGTTTGTTTGTTTTACAAGCAAGTTTCTATGCCTCTTTTTAGTGGAGATTAAAATAAAATAACAACAACCAACCACAAACCAAAGTAACAACTTCACATCTCTGTATACCTTCAAGTATTTGAAAGACCATCTCCATTTTTTTTTTTCTGAGGGCCCATGCCATAATTTTTTGACAAGGATCTCTTAAATACCTGGTTACCTGTGCTGGGATGGATGGATTCCTATCCTCATCCAGATAATGCCTGCTTTTCTCATCTCAGTTTTTGCTGAGCCATCGCTTGGGTAAAAACTTTGACACCAAATTAAAGACAGCAGCTGGTTTTCAATTAGACAGGATCTCAAGGTGCACTGTGTGATGCCACCAACCCTGGATCTGAGACACGAGGTGCTCGGATCCTGGCTTGCAGGAATTCAACCACTCCCTGCATGCATTTGCTGCTCTCTTAAGAGTTTGGGAATGCAGTAAACCACAAGTCGCCCCTTAAAACACTCGCTCCTCAGAGTTTATGGGATACGGATTACTCTAGTGTTTTCCACATCAGGGATTTGCGTGTTTTGATCTGTTTCCCCCAAAGGGGAGCAGCTAGGAAATAAAACATCCATTTAGAGATCCTCCCTGCCCTAGTCCAACTCCTCACCTCTCCCTTCTTGGGGGGGAAAGGAAAACACCACGGTCGCTGAGAAAGGCCTGTGTCCCCGGGTCCTCCTCCCGGTGTTTGGCTGCGTTATGGGAACTGGCAGCGTTTATTTTCCATTAGGAGGAAGCGCGTTGCTGTGCATGGAAGGAATTAATTGCGTTCATTTGATTACCTAAAGGCTGACCACCTGTGGGTACAATCAGCATTGTTTTCCTCTCTTGATGTAAACAAGAAAGTAATTGAAAGCCTAATGTGCACCCAGCAGTAAGGAAACCAAGAACACCAAAAAACCCCCAAAACCTAGCCCGTAGCCGAACACTTTAGCCAGTCCTATTCTGTCCAGTTACTAGCGATAAAGGAATTAACATTTTAAAACAAAAGAGAAATTATCTTACAAATTTGGGGTGATCTCAGTTACAAATTTGGCATTATGTTCTTGAATCTACCTGAATACATCCATCAGCCGCAGGACAACAGAGTCGTCTTTAAGGCAAGTTGCAAAAAAAAAAAAAAAATACTTCAAAGCTCAATTCAGACTCTTGCTCACTTGCAGCTCAGGCAGGATAAGTGGAGACTCATGCCTGAACCTGAGAAAGAGTAAATTTACAAGCTGTTCAAAACTTTCATCAAGTTTTTACAAAGGAAATTACATTAAGACCCTGATGAATTGTAAATTATATATGGACTGCTGCGGGGCATTAGCCATGAAAACCTATATAAGCTGAGAACAAAACATACTCACTGCAATAAAAAGAGTAAAATGGTAAGGTGAGAAAACCAGCTCCATTTCCTTCCTGGCTCCAGTCACATAACCTATTGCCCAGGCAAATTAAATGGCAAATTGAAATGGCTATTTCATGTCATAACCTAAGAGAAGAAAACTCATTTATGAAGAAGACACAGATTTTGCACAAAAAACCCAGAAGTGTTTACTGTCAAGCGTTTGTTATTTATTCATTCAAGGAACTTCTTATGTATAGATGCAGTATCTCAGCAATGCTATCACATCTACTGGACAATAAATTTTCAGTGCAATGGTAGAACTTTGAAAAAATTCCCACATGGAGATTTCTTGTGAAAAAGGGAATGTGTCTGGATATGCAGTTAATGTCTGAGCACAGATTGGGCAACAGCAAAAACCCCAAATCGCCATTCTTTTATTGTCCCATCAGTCAGCCAGATGGATAGGATCTCTCAACATCTTCGGTTCTGGATGCTCTTTTTGAGCCTTTCCTACATCAACAGGCTCAGCTTCCAAAACATAGGCTCCAGGCACATGGCTCAAAGTTTTGCAATACAGCAAATTCAACTAGAAAATATTTCAGATAAATTATCATCCAACTGGACAATATTTATTTGTTTTCATTACAGCTTAGACTGGCCAAGTTTAAGGAGTTCTTTCTGCAGGCAGTTAAGTCCTCATACACCAGTGCAATGTGGACATAGTGGGAAGAAGGTGTTTTGTCTTGAAAGAAGCATACAGAGATGTGAAGAGAAGGGTGGGAAGGCCACCATGATCACAGGAAAGATAAACACAAAGTCAGTGCCACTGCCTTTACACAGTACAGTGGAAAATGGGAATTTTTGTTCCACCAAAGTAACTTTTAGCAAAACACACTCTACCCGGTGCTGCTGAAGTTTCATCCACCAAATTACCACAATGTTATGAGCCAACTTGAGAGAGAGCCCAGAGGAGAGCAACAAGAAGAGGATAAGTTCCAGATGCTATGACCTACAAGTAGTGAAGGGAGGAAGAACTGGGGTTGGTGGGATGGTCTGGAGAGCAGATGGCTGAGGAGAGCTTCAATATCCACAAATACAGAAAAGAATGCCACAAAAAGAGGAGCATGATAAGTTTCCCATGTCCAGAGTGAGAGGAATGCAGAACTGACATAACTTTATTTAATGGTAGATGTCTGACTTGCATGTTAGATGTGTCATAGGTAAGCACAGAGGACAGATCACAGTAAACACTGAATTTCCTTATGGTCCCTTAGAGTATCTCCTGTAGCTCCAGTTCACATGTAGAAGTATGAAGTTAAATCTTACAGTCCAAGGAAAGGCTGCTGTACTATAAAAGAGAAATAGCAGCATCAGAAGAGGATAGTGTTTAGTGGCTTATTAGACGTGGGGAGGCATCTGTGATGAAGACAGACTGCAAGACAAGGGAAGAAGTAATTACTCAATTTCCGCTCAAAGATTTCCATGTTTTATAGGAGACGATTCAGAAGGAGGTGAAAAATTAGTAGGTACTAATACCTTTTACTTCATGATGGCATTGGCATTTTTGGCCATTGAGAAAACTACAAACCTGGGAACCGGATCTCTACAATATTGCAAACAAACTCTCTACAAACTTCATAGCCCAAAATATAGATTAAAAAGAGGAGGAAGAGGAACGCATAATACCCAAATGATGACTGAGATTGATCTTAGCATGCTGCCACATACAAAAGAACCACAGGTCAACAGTAAAAAATTTTTTCTCCTTCTATGATTATTAAGGTGGTCCAATTATCAATTTGTAACACAGATGATTGTGGTCTGATCTCACAACCTTGTCACGCTGAAATAGCAACCATGGACAGGACAGCTGTGTTATTGCACATGCATTGGCAAGTAAATACATCATATTTCACCTAGTGTGATTGTTCAGAGTTCCATCCAATACTGCTCTCCTGCCAACATTAATATTTTGCCAGTTATTTTCCCTCAGCTGATTTATTCACCCCAAAGCAAGATCCTTTAGCTAAAACAGAATCAAAGTGAAATCATCTGCTTCTACCGTTTCAACAGCTGTACCTTCCAGTTTTGCTGGGGAAGGAAGAGAGGAAAAAACCCTGCTGTTATCTGCTAAAGGCAAGACACCTTATAGATAACATGCACCTTCAACAAGCATGGGTAAGTTCCTTATAGTTTCTGGAAAACAATCTACTGACAAGGTCAGTGAATCAATTTTTTCTTCATGGAGGTCAATACTGAGCAGTGTAGGATTCGTGCAGGCAATCAGGTAGTTGATTAGATGCAGTGGTGATCACTAATGCTTAAGCTCTTTACCTTTGAATGACTGCTTAGGGAGAGTTGCAAATGCTCTCTTGTTGGAAGGAATCACAGGGTAAACTTTTTTAAAAATACCCTTCTGACACCCTACACTTGAAACTTTGAATAAAAATATCTTATGCTTGAAATGCCAAGATGAAAGAGATTTTCATTCCCCTCTGGACCAGGAATTCAGAGAGAGGTAATATTTTAATAGACTGATGTGATTAGAAGAAAAAGAAATGGGCAAACTCTGAGGCAGAAGTTATTTGAATGTATTCAAGGTTTACCTCACCTATATCCCCATAGAGTAGCAAGGTTGTAGGCATCCCAGTTTAACAAACCAAGCTATTGCTTTGGTATAATAAGTAGCACCCTCTGAAACCCGTCTGTGTTGCAGCTGCATTCAAAACCAGATACATTGAGACACAGGAAATTAAATTATTCTGCAGTGACCACAGACACTGCTGTGATATATGACATGGAACCCTGACCTCAAGCCCTGGCCTAGGAACAGAAGGCAACAACTTCGGGAGGGTTTGGTGAGGCTCTCAGCAATAAGGTGCTTAAACAAAAGGACCTCCTCACCTTCCGAGGAGAATTACTGTTTTCAGTAATGTGTGTGTCCAATTTCTGCTGAAGTTGGTCACGCACAAATAAATGACCCCTTAAGTTCCATACACAGAGTGGAGAGAGTCTAAAATAAATATCCAAAAACAAGTGCGTGTTGATGGAAGGAAGAAAAGGAGACAAAGGCCATCCCATAGCACAAGGAAACAGAACAATTAAGTTTTACAAGCTCCTTTTTCCCCCTGCATCCCTCCCCCCTCCATGATTAATGACCGTGCTTTACTTCCCTTAAGGAGTGGGCCCAAGGCTTGTGTATCAGTTTTTACAATCTGTTTTTAATGTTGAAAGATAATAACTGTGCAAAATGGAGCAGGCTGTATAAAAATTCTCTCTGCAAATGTGATTACACATAAAACCCATAAAAATTGTACAAAGCAATAGATGAACCAAAACTGAACAGCTGTAGTTTTTCATTATTTTGGAACTGAGCAGAAAGAGTGTATGTATAGAGAATGACTTCAATTTTTTTAATCTTCTGGACTTAATTGAATTATACATCTGCTGGGAATTTAAAATTTCAGAAGGAATATCACATTTCTGCTAAATTGAATTCTATATTGCTGAAATGAAGAACCGTCTGTGAAATATTAGCAATAAGGTTGATATATTTCAATAAACCCCTAGCAGTATAGTTCAAAATAATGTGGCATAGTTTTATTTATATATATATATATGAAAGTTATTACAACTAAAATCATTGGTAATCTCAAGACATTTTTAGCCCAGAGGACAAATTAAATAAAGTATCATGGCTTTTATGTTTACTTTAGGGTTGATTTTAGACAAATAAATTAACGACTTAACCACTTCACAGCTGCTGCAGAACCACTTCTTGCCCTGCTCTAGACTATCTTGTAAAATGTTTTTGCTTCTGAAGAAGCCAAAAAACCACCAAAGCCCAAACCATTACATGCTTCAGTTCTAACACAGTTGGAAAGTTCAATACAGTCTAAGGGGAAAAAAAAAGTAGAAATAAAATATACTTGAGCAACCCAGTTGTTGCTCAACCAGTACAGCACATGGATGTAAATGAAAGGATGGACTTTACAGACTACACACAATTTTTGGATATGGCATTAAGCACTATCACAAAAAACTTTTTTGATAGATGGATTAAGTTATTTTATGGTGTGAATAAGTCATTTTAAAATGGCTTAGTTTTATTTAAGAGAGACATAACATGGAAAAAATGGAGAAAAGAGATTAAAACTGCAGTGAGGTACTAACCACCTATTTCAGGTGACATAAATAATCTCCTGGATCCACTTGAATCAAACACTCATCTGCTGCTGAAACAAGCTCTAGCCCTCGGTGGTTCTTCATCACAACCAGCCCCTTTGGTAATACACAGACCTTGACGCTAAAGTTTTTCATGCCATCTTAATAAACCTAACCAACCTGAGCTGTGGCAGGGTTACTTAAAATCCTGCTGCTGCCCAGTTCAACACTGCAAGAACATGGGAATTACCTCCCTCCTGTGATTTTAGAGGAAGCACCCCATGGTGTTGTAGGCTCCAAGGGGAGCATCCCCAACATGGGCATGTCTGTACCTGGGGCTAAAGCTGTCCCTTTGGGACAATACATTACATGGCCAGATTCAACAGATACAGCAAGACACATACCAAGTTAACTGAAGATCTGATGACTAATTTCTTATTCCCTGGAGGTGTTCAAGGCCAGGCTGGATGGGGCTTTGAGCAACCTGCTCTAGTGGGAAGTGTCCCTGCCCATGGCAGGGGGGTTGGAACTCGATGATCTCTAAGGTCCCTTCCAACCCAAACCATGCTGTGAACTTACAGGTATCAGCTGAATGAATTCAGTTCCTACTCTGCATATTGCTATCTGCAACCTCCAGGAACATATAGGAAACAAGGTTAAAACAAAAAAACCCTACCCCTCCAAATGCTAGATTATCTGCAGTGCGTCAGTATGGCTGCTACAAACAGCCTAAATTGCGACACATCTTATTAAACACCCTGGCCAGAACCCAGTTCTCTTATCATGTAGTGTGTTTAAATAGGAGATGTCACGAAAAGAATTGTGTTTACTTGATGAAAAAAAGGCAAACAAGTAATGTAAGACATTGCCAACACTATTGTTAAACACGCCATTTTTTTTCGAAAAGGGTCAAAAAAGCTTGCTACATTCTCCCCACAGACACACATACACAGAAAACAAGAAATTGCTATTGCAACAGAACAACTTAATTAATAAACATTGATTGTGCTCATTGACTGCTGCAAATTGTATTAAATATTAACAACATTTTGTATATTTTATATTACTCATGAAAGTTTTATACCTTTGCCCTACAGCAGCCATAGATTTTATGTAAGCTCGCAACAGAAGTGACAAACTATTAAGCAGCATGGAGCACTTCTATAAATATAAGCTGCACGTTATTATATACAGGTATAACGCCTTTGCTTATATCTATCTGTACAATAAGGTTATTTTCAAAACTAACAGACTTCAAGTCAGGAGTTGCTGCCTTGCCATGGCACTGAAAGCAACTCCTGAAACTCTGAGGTCATACAGTGGCAGAGTCACTGGGCACCAGTATTGCCACTGGGCAGGTCACATTTGTGATACCAGCTCTGGCTTCACTTTGTCTTGTCCAGTACTGTCTTTATTGGTCAGGGTTATGGCAAACCACTTGCATGATGGCTGCACAACTGGTTAAACACTGGGGACAGTTGCTTTTTGGTCACTTTGAAGGAAGGCACCACTGCACTGTCTTTGGACGGAGGGCAACCACAAACCAGACACATGGACTGTTGAAAGACTACGGACCACCCATCCATTACAACAGAATATCTTCAGTGACCTTCAAAGAGAGGCAGTTCCCAAGAAAATATCATTGCTTTGGACAGTGGCTCCCCTCTTCTATACTTTTCATTAAAAAGCACTTAAAGTGTTTCTGCAAACAGCACAGCTTAATGCATCCGCCTCTAGAGAGGACGGTAACAGCTGTTTAACAGTTCACAGTCATGCGACACAGAAAGAGTTTCAAATACTGTATCTAATCCAAACTGTAAGGGAAGTGAGATAGGGAAATCATTATCCATTCTGGAACATCGCCAGGACATTGCAAGCACATGCATGTGAGTGTGTTAGACACTCACCATCTTACCATGACTTTCTTCATAAAAGGAAGTTTTCTCTCTTCTACTCCCTTCAGTGTCTCCCACCCCTAAAATAATTACTCTTCATCTTTTATTTTTTTTTTAAATACAGTAGCGACTAAAGAATTCAAAACACACCAACCTGAGGAAGAAATTATATCAATTAAAGTTTTATCTAATGAGTGCAGATCACAGTCAAAAGCATCTTCTTTTCCTTTAAACAGAAAGCAATATAAAATCTTTGAAAATCAGACATGAAAGGTTTTGAAAGGCTCAGGTAACTAGCCAAGGGATATTACTGACTTTGGATCTTGTCTTTAAGTAAAAATATAAGCTGGTCTCTTGTCTTAACCACACTCCTTACCATGGTACTAATGCTCCAAAAAGCAGTTTTAATGTGACATCCTGACTGAAGATGTGACAAACCTATGGCTTGGTGATGGGGAGCAGCCCTTTGAGTGTTTCTGGAAGCCTGACTTGGATATGAAGCAATGGGCTGGTTCCCAGTGTCACAGCTCAAAGAGCCAGAGCCATGACAAGGTGCAGGCCACGGGCATCTAATTGCATCTTTATGGCGACAATTTGAATTTTGATTTTCCTGCGCTTCATTTCACAACCTGAACATCCCATTAGGGAGCATTTCAGCCCTTTGTCTATTACCATCAAAACGTTGGCAGAGACAATTAAACATCACCTTTCCACTTAGATTATATCATTTCATGAGAGCAGAGAGACAAAAATAAAATAAAATAAAATATCAGAGCATGCTTCCTCCTGCAAAAAAACCTCACAACCCACCACCAAAAAACCCCCCATAAACCCAAACCCTCTGTCCATTTCTACTACTATACGTATGATTCATTATGTCTGTTACCTACTTCCACAGAAGTATTGGAATATATATTACTCCCTACTGCTTGAGAACTGAAGGGGAACTGCTTCATAGAAGCACATGTAGGAGACCAGAGGGCATGCTCATTCCTGGCAGGGAATTTGACAGGTTCAGTAAACTATGTATGTACCTGAACGCAACACCTCCAGACACAGACAGTGAACTGAACGGATTCAACCATCTTTACTCCTGGCCTGTAAGTAAATTAAATCTGCATCTTGACCATGTTGCCTGGAAGAGGTTATTCAATTATTTACGGGGCAATAACAGGTAACTGCACTTTACAGCAGTTTGTAGACAGCTACTATATAGTTTCGAACAAAGAAAATATGGACTGTGGCAGTCAGGATATATTAAAAAGGAGGGGAAAAAAAATAAAAACGAACTCCTGCAGACCCAGAAGTATTTCTAACTATGTTTTTCTCCCAGGCTCCTCAAGTCCCTATATCATACCTATCCTTGTCATATATTCAGCAAAACATGCAGCATCTGAAAATGGGTTATTGCTGGAATACCAGCTGATCTCAGAATCTGAGGTTTGCCCAGTTTTTTTTCCTCAAGCCCATTTTCAAAGGCTCACTTCCCTGCCTGCCCTTCGTCTAACACTGATCTCCTTTTCAAGCTTTTGAATATGTTCTTGGTTTTAAGTGTCAAGAATCTTCGGTGCATATTGTAGAGAGAAACTAAAATCGTGAAGTCTGAAAAACTGAAATCCTTACAAGTCTGAAAGAATTTGCCTGGACAAGTCTCCTCAGATACTCTTGAATTCTCAATTCTCCACCTTTTGACCACAGTCAAAAAAATCAGTTATTTCTTTGTATCTTCCATGCTCTTTCACACCTGCTTTGCTCTAAAATAGCATTTATCATCAGAAGATACTTTGGGACACAGCTTGTATGATAAATTTCAAGCATTGCTTAGGCAGGTAGGTGTCCACATGTAGACATCCAAATCATCGTGCCTCTACAGCAGCCAGCTGGAACTGGCCACACAGGGATTTGCAAAGTGCTCTGCAGAATTAACACGCTGGTACGGGACGCAGGAATTACTCACGTATTAGGGCAATAGAAACTGAGAACGCCCAAAGGAAGAAGAGGAGCTGAAGGTCCCCCTGGCTTTCAGCCCAGGATTCAAGGCAAGGAACTGAATCCCATTAAACATGATTAGCGCAGCCTTCACTAACAAGTGGGGGCTCTTTTTACTTATTAGGGGTTGTTTGTAGAACAGCAAGTTGAAAGCATATTAGGGGTTCGGACATGCCGTTTGCTAAATCTGACCATGAGCTAGTCAACACGATGCTCTACACACCAGCTTGTATGTACAGTAGAGGGCCAGCCCATGCTCGGCTTTCACCGGCTCTGTAGTGAGCCATTATGGGATTTGGCTTTCTTACTCTCAATTTTGCAGCTTTCTGTTCCTGAAAGTGCCTCTGGCTGGTGTGAACTGTGGCTCTAATTCTGATCACAGCAGAGTCTCAGCCCTGCACATCAAGTCACCTGCCATCTCTGCATAGTGCGTTTAATTAAGGGGCATTGTGTGGAAGTAAGAGCTGGAAAAAAATAAGTTGAATTTGCCCTAATTGCACATCAAAATAAAAAATTATGCTCATTGAAAGAAATCAATGTAAAAGCCCTTTCTCTGAAGAGTGAACATGGGGCTAAATCTTTGGGCTCATTTATTTCAATCAGGAAGAGAAATGATTGTTAAACAAAGTTCACAAAGTTCAATTTTTTCTCTTCCAGATAATAACATTTCCTCATTGCTAGATGAAGCCGTGCAGAGGGCTTGTGCTTCTCCATATTACATTTCTTGGAAGGTTTATTTGCCATTCAGAGAAAATTATCACCGGCAAGTACCTATTAGTTTACTGTTTGAGAAAAGGTTTCAGAATTTCCAGGGTGGGATATGACCTCTGCTCTTGCTGACCACGCAGGAAGCAACACCACACCTTTATATACTTAAGTTCCCATGTACTTGGCTTTTCTAGATATATTAGTGACATCCAGGGTGGGGTTTTTTTCAGAATTTGAAGCAGTATTTGAAGGACTTTAAATAGCACACGTTTCCTTATCTTTAGAAAATATGCTTCAACCAGCCCCTTATACCACATAGGCCTCCCTCTCCTATCAGTAGAAAAAGCTTCCTTATCAGTATTTGCTTTGAAAATGGAACAACAACATTAATGACTTTCCCGTTGGTGTACCTCAACATTAATTGGAAATAGAACTCCCTTAGCAGCTCCCATCATGACCAATTGATTGCAACTTTGCCAAACCCCAGCTCTTCCAGGGTGTAATAACACTCCGGGTAAACCAACTTTATTTGGAGCAATCCACTAAGTTATGAGTTCGAACAAGCTCTGGGAAAGGGAAACAGAAGAGGTTTTACATGATATGCTACGCACCTTAAGCACAAAGGCAGGCAAAGCTAAAGGATGTTGTGAAGGCTTCAACGCAAAACACACACTTCCACCCTTTTGCCTCCCCAAAATTCTAAAAATGTTAAGTCAAAACATCTAAAGCCCTTGAAGGGCTTTATTTGGAAAAACTATTAAGTCACACAACAGCTAGTGAAATCATTAATTAAAAACAGGTATCATCATACCTTCTACTTTGGAATATGATAAGGAAGAGTATTTAAGCAACGCTCTATGCTGATAGCAATAATGCGTTTAATTTAATAAGCTATTCCTACTACTCAGGGAAGTTCCTCTACAGTGAAACTTATCTCAATTTAGACTATTTAGATATGATATATGATAAATAACTGCTGAAAACAAAGTAATAGATTGGGCATGGAAGATAAAAGAATATGCAGAACCACTAGATTTTGAAATTGCTGTATTTCAAATAAGATTGCTTTATCTGCCTGGATTCACAGGACTTGGTTAAGAGTCAGGTGGGTTTACAGGTGTTAAATTAGCCACTGGCCAGCTATCACAGCTTCTCAGGCTACCACAGCTTCTCCAGCTACCACAGCTTCTCCAAACACAGAAGAAATGTTTTTCCTTCACAGCAGAAGTGAAATAGAAAACTCCTTCTACTTCTACTTCACTTTCATGCATGCAAATCTTATGCAATTTGGATTTATCCAACTTCACTCTTCTTCTTCAGTGAAGACGTGGAAAGATGATGATTAAGCAAGTAGTTTCCTCCTACATTTTCATTCCAAATTGTTTCTACAGGCCCAGGTCTCAAATGACATGTGCCTTTTCTGGCTGGTCTAAAGTTGGAGTAAGTAGATATGTGCATCCCTCTCCACTCCCTGAAAGACTAAAATTAGGTTTCAGCGCTTGAGATTGTCTGGATAACACAGATTCCACTTCAGCTTCTCTTTTGCATAGATAGCTGTGATGATGTCCTCTTCTTTGGAGGGACTTGCTACTTTGAGTTTCTAAGACTCATCACAGAACTTGAAGTGAACCTTTATATTGAGTCCAAGAAAGACAAGTTAAAGAAAAAGAATAAAACAACACATTTCTTCAGATTGTTTGGGACCTACGATTACAATTCCATTTTAGAGAGGGGATAAAAAAGAAGCAGCCTCTCAAATTACAACACATTTTAAACTATTTGCCCTGTGGCCTGTTCATAGGTGCTCGGTGTTATAAATGCAGCCACACAGGACAGCCCTGATAAACAGAGGCTGTAAGCCTGCTGATATCTATCTCTGCAAGCAACTTAAATAGTTCTACTTTTGCTTTTCCAATACATCAACACCCATGAAATTAGATCTAAAAAATAAATAAATAAAAAAGTCTCTAATAAGGAATTTGATTTTCCTCTCTTAGACAATGTAACTATGAATTCCTCCCTGAACAGAAACCAATCTGCAGGTAAAAAAATCAAAAAAGGATTTGCTATTAATAAATGTTACATGAAAGTACTCTAACACCCTCTGCCCCTGCCAAGAGTAAGATTTTATACTAAAAGGAACTTTCTCCTGCAAAACATAAACAACACGATATTAAGAATTATTGGTTTTTTACAACTGAGCTGTGAACACTTCAGTTCAGGAAATGAGAGCAAATATAATTTAATATTAAAATTCTTGTGTTGCTTAATGACTTTGGCCCAACTCTCATAAAATGAAAGCTTTGCTTTCATTTTAAAGCATCATATACTATTTCCATTCTGTCAGCAGTGATGCTCATCACTCACTCATGTATTTTGCATATAGGTACTACAGTATCTTGCTTCTTCAAGAGTATCTGCCTCAAACTAGTCCTCTAGGAAGCGACATGACTACCTGTAACAGGTTAAGTGGACTCTTTTTATAACAAGCTCAGATTCCTAGGAAAGATCCCTCCTGAAACACCACTTCTGATATAGAAACTATCACTTCTTCATTGGAAGAGGTTAGCATCTTCCCAAGCTACATGTATTTACTGATTTTGAAGACATAAAACTCTCTACTTGTGCTGAAAGTGCTTCTAAGTGACAAATATATTTTATATCCAAAGAATCTTGCCTTTTGCTTTACAATGATTTCCTTATTGCAGTTTATTTTAATTAAATTGTGATATAGACTGAATTTAGCTGCTTTTGTACACAGCCCAGCACAGTGTACAGGGTCAACCCAGGTAGGCCTGTCTGGGTTTAGCTGTTTACACAATAATTTATAGAAGGAGAAACCCCATTTACATTTCCCTCTACTATTTTTCTGAAGTACCCTTAAGGAAAAATAAATAAATAAATAAACCCAAATAAATAAAAAATTACAAAATAAATATCTAATTTAAAAAAGGTTTGGCAGAACACACAACCGCCAAATCAGCCTCTTTCTATTAAGCTGTCTTCAGGGAATGGACTTTTGTGACTGTGAATTACTGTTTTTAATATAAAACCATAATCGGGTTAGTTATTTGTACAAAGTAATTTAGCTCGCATGATGCACTGTTTCATTCAATCCAAGCACAGCATCCCTCGTTTCCAAAAGGATTTTTGCTCCTCCCTTGCCAATGTAACTGGCAGAACCATGGAAAAAAAAAGAAAATTCCACTCCAAGTCTATTCTTATCCTTAAAGCACAGAGAACTGGACTTTATCATATTCTGGAGGACAGACTGAATTTTGATTGAATCTACCTAGCTGTGAAGTTAAGGGCACATCAGGAAAGTGCTTTCATCTTTGCAACACCCAAACCCCATGCAAGTGCGAATGAGTTATATCCTCATAACACTTCAGAAAAACAGGATGATACTAACTAATACTGAACAGAGGCCCCCTAGATATTAAACGATTTCTTCAGAGTCAAACAAGATGCCTATTGCCATCCTGGGCTGGGACACCAGATTCCAGTGGAGTCCAAGTCCTATATCTTCACCTCATTTGATCTATTTATTAACTATGTACCTTTGCTTTTATTAGGCAGATAAGTAATTAAGCTCTGGCCCTTACAATGCAAGAAACTGAATACAACTTAAAAACAATCAAACCAGGCAACCCTATTTGGTTATTGCTTTTGATGCTTGTTCTGGAGAACACCTGAAAGCTGGAAATTTTAAAAGGAAGGTTTGGGACATCCCTTCTCTCTCATAATAACCACTGTGTCAGACCACACATTAATACCTACAGAAGGACCTCTTAGCAGTCACAGAGAAAGCAATTGCATGACATTGCCTGATTTTCACTCATATATGGGTGAATATGGGAATATATTTAAAAAAAAATAAATCACAATTGAAGTATGCTGCATCTCAAGAATTTGGGCAAACAAGCTTGATTCTTCTTGACTAGGGCATTTGGGAGAGTTTTCTTTGTCATGAACAGATTTCTGTCATTTGTCTGTGCTTGGTCTGCATCAAGTAAAATGTTAAAACCAAATAGTAGCATTGGCACTGATTAATTTTAGTTTTATTCTGATGCCCTCACAAGTCTCAGTGGCTAACAAAGGTCTTTCCTGCATAGCTGGTTTCCCCTGTTCTGCTTTACAAAAATATAATACATCATCTCTCTATATGTAGCTCTATAGCTCGGACTTTAGACATCAGAGTGTTTTAGTTGTTGTGGGGGTTTTTGCTTATTTGTTTTTTTAAACATAACAGTTAAGAGCAATTGCTGCTGGCAATCCAAAGAAAGAGAAAAACACTCAGATTTTGGAAGCCCCAGGTCAGACTTTGGGAAGGACTAATAGCGTCTATAGAAGAAGCAGCAGCCAAATTCAAAGCCAGTAGTTGAACCAGATGCTTCCTTTAGATTAAAGAAGTTTGATTTAGTTCTTGTTCACGCTTCAGATAGGTACTGCAAAGGGAGCCTTTCTTTCAGTTTTCTTTCAGATTCATCCAAAGTCAGAAATAAAAGAACTGTATTCATGTTGGGAGAAAATCTCTGAGGAAGCAGATGCAGAGTCCTGTCAAGAGATGTCTCCTTGCACCTTATTTTTGTCATGCATGAATCTGCTTTACTTAGCTTTCACTGTGCAAAAATTGGATACATCCTCTCTAATTTTCCCTGGTTTTACACATATGCTATGGACAGGCCAAGGCACTTGCAGAGAACAGGTCGAGTTCACCTGACACTTCCATGTCTAACTTAGGGCAATAAGAGGCATCCAAGAAGGATTAATTTACTCAGCTTTTTAAAGTCTTTCCCAAGTAGTAGGGGCTATTCACTGCTTTTGGTTGCCATCTAACAATAGCCAAAATGCCATGTTAGCCACAAGGCTAAGCAAATGGGATGTGAATAGCTTTTCAATTGTTCATTGTCTGCATAACTGCTTGATACAGCAGAACTGCAATTACAGTTGGAATTTTGCTCCACGTCCTTTGCCTACATTTTTGTCACCATGCCCTGTTTGATCCGAACACTTTGAGCGCTCATGCTCTGGGATTTCTAGATTCCTACCCTTAATTGCTTATAACTTCACGGAAGTCAGAAAGAACTGTGTTTGGCAGAGGGAGGGTAACTTCTGAAAGGGGACAGGCAAGCCCAGCAAAATGCAACCCTGTCGTGACCCCTCTTCATGTTCTTCTTCCGTATCACTTGCAAAGCTTTGTCCCAACCACTAAAAAAACGTACAGACATCTGCCTGCTTCTCAGCCATGGTAGAAGCCATCAAAAATAGTCTGCATAGCTATGGAGAAGCCCTGGCTTTATTTTAAAGTTGAATTTGAGCTAGTGAAAGAGTGACAGCTCTACAGCTGGAAGTTACTGGTGGAGTTCAGTGCTGGCACATCATGGGCAGGCAGCAGAGAAATGTCTACGCTCAACAAGCAGCTAAAAGCCTTGACTTTTGGAGTAAGTCATCCTTGGTCTCTCTTCTGAGGTAGGGAAACTTTTTTTTATGATTATCAACCTGTGAGACAGGACTGAGATGTGATGTGTTTCACCAGGGCATTACATCCAGCCTGGGTTCTCAAAGCCTCTGTGAAGTTGTCTCAGATCCTATCAGCTTGACAAACCTCTGATAGCTAAACCTCTCCAGCTTGTTAGGTTTGTGCTACGTGGTCATTGAATTAAACCACCTTTTGCTATCAGTCTCCCCAAAAGACCAAAATACAACTGTACATTATTTTTCAAAACATTACTGTTGAACAATTAAATGTTTGAAATCAAATGTTTCATTAACTCCTACTGACCAAATCACGTTTTCATCCATCTCTGATAAATTCTTCCACCAGTATTTAACACTTGTACTGCGTCCTCATCTGCTGGGAAGGCCAACACAACATGCAGTACTTCCTACAATTAACTTCCCTTGGTGGTGTTATGAAGTTTCTTCTTTAACCAAGACCTGCCTTCAGCGGGGGCTTTGAAGCAGTCTGAAATGTAGCAGTCCCATGAAATTACTTTCGGGGTCTGTTCTACCAGGATGACTTCCCAGCAGCAACCAATAAAGCAGTGATGTCTCCTATGTCTGTAGATTTTGATGCTGACAACCAGAACCAACACCCCTCCGGCTGGCTGGCTGGCTTCCAAATTGCTCCAAAATAAGAGCGGGGATGAACGACAGCGCATTCCCACGCCGAGAAGAGGGCAAAGCAAGGAAACCACTGAGCTAACACAGCGGTGGCACCACAATGCTGGAGTGGAAACCATGAATCTTTTTACCAGAAGACAGAAATTCTACCTCCTCGCTGGTGAAGGGGTTCTCAAGGGGTGCCAACGGGCTGCGTACGGGCGCGATTCCGCAGGAGGTGCCGTCTCCCCTGTGGGAAGTCCATCCTACGTGACAGCTACGTCACTTCTGCGCCGCGATGCTTCTTTACACCTGGTCACACTTGTGGACATGCTTGCCAAAACAGAGCATTCGAAGGGGTGAGCGAGGGAAGAGGCCGAGCGCCTGTGTAAACGAGGCTGCCAAATTGACATGCGGCATTACAGCAGGGGCTCGAGAAGTCTTTCAGCGTGCATGTCCCAAGGATAAATAAAATAAAATAATAAAATAAATAAGCAGTGCGACTGCTGACACGTATTGCACCCACATACCTGGCTGAGAATGGCACTGAGCGTCGAGGGCAGAGGTCTCCTGGCACTAAAAAACAAATGAGGAGCCAGAAGCCCCCAGATCTTATGAAGCCTGATTGCTTTCATAGCAACATCAGAAGAAAAGCCCCAAAACGGATAACATCATTTCCCTCAAGACATCCTTCTCTGTGCATTACCTGCAGCGGGTGACAGACAGCTCTGCTAAAGCTGGTAATTTGATCTCAGAGAGTGTCCTGTGCATTCCCCCACCGTTCTCTAACATCCATTATTTGTAGGACAGTAGCTTCCCCCAGTTCTTATGCTTTTATTAACAATGAACAACACCAGACTAGCACAAGAGCAACGCCTTTTAGACAGAGAAGGTCATCGCTGTAGACTCCCCAGTTTTGACCATTTGGGCAAACTTGTAGAAACATGATTGTCTGCAAAGTTTTCCCCAAAGTATATCATACTGGTCTTTCTTTTTGATTCACTCTTCAAGCCCAAGCAGTATGTGCCCCTTCTAAAATGGGCAAGAAAACTGGGGGGTTGGGTATTAACTAATACATTCAGCTTGGGTTTTTTTCACTCCGTGGTAAATTCCTCAATTTCTCCACATATCAAATTTTTCCATAAAAACTGAAACAAAAGGAAAAATTCCAAAGATTAACTAAAAATCTGTGGGCCTAGCATACTCAAGTTGTAACAGCCAGAAATTTAAAACAACAATAAGTCATTTACTGTCTTTTCCCTCTGAGCTCAGCGAAAGAGCTTTTCACTGTGCCACCCAAATGACTGGAAATGTAAAACGAAATTAAAGCAACTTTTCTTCCTTCCTCTCCCTGGATAAACATGTTTTGAGAAATCTAACTTTTAAAGATTACTAATTCTCACCTAGTAGTAGTCCTACAAATGGGATTTAATCTGTAGATAGATTTTGTTAATATTAAACAAACAAAACCAAAAACAAATCCACAGCACAGGCAAAAGTCATATTTCTGTACCACAGATCTGGTTATTATATAGAATCATATAGGATATGATTCTCTTTATATAATCATTTTATACGTTATTATATAGAATCATCGCTTAATGATTAAAACAGACGTTTTGGAACTAGAAAGCCCACCTGATCAAAGAAGTATATTTTGCACAGTAGCTCCATGTTATTCACCCTTGTGGGTGAAGAGACTCTAGGACTGAGCTATAAAATTCCACGTTAAAGAAATAATAATAGCAAGTAGGAATACGTTTGGAATGCCAGCCCTAAAATGGGAACCAGATCTGATTGTATCAAATGCTGCATAAAACACATTGCCAGGAGGGTCTCCGTCCATTGCAATCTCAACATAAAAGAAGCAAAAACTTGGAAGGGAAACAGCCACAAAAAAAGGTGAAGATAGTTACTATGTGACACATACCAGGCACTGGCTAAACCATCTAGATGGAGTAAAGGCAGCTGGGATTTTAAATCATCTACATTTATTAGCTCATATATTGCTAAGATTACTGTCTCATGGGAAGGAGAGGTGAGAGACGTAATAACGCCAGTGATGATTAAAAAAAAAATCCAGCTTGACATTCAGAGCCCAGTCTGAACACGCAAAGCTGGCACTTAAAATAGGAACCTGGTGTTCCCTTACATACTCAAGTTCTTGCAATAGCGCACTAAGAATTTTGAGCCATAGTACTTCATAGCTTCAAAACCATCAAGTAACTGTATTTTCCAGACACTAATACTGTAGCATCACAAAAAATTTTACTGCTTGTGCAAACCACGAGGTGTTCCTGCAGAGCAACTCACCATAAAACACTGAGGCAATATACTTAATTTGACCATCCTTTAAGAGATGACTCCTTCACATCCTGAAGCACAAATAATCTGTCCCCTCTATTTATCAGAAATGGTTCCCCTGTATGAATCCAAAATGCAACTTTGAAAGCAAAATTACGTTTTGTACGGGATCCGCTCCCAGCACACCACAAAATTGTACACAGAAAGAAAATCCACAGTTTTGCTAATTTTCCTTCCTGTACTGCGGATATTAACTAGAGCCAACCCCAGGCATTTGACTTAACAACAGGTTGAATTTAAGCCTATCCCTCTTGAAAAAAAACCCAAACCTTCTCAGCCCGTTTTCAGAACATTAACAAAATAGATGAGGAGATTAAATAAAAAGGGCTTTTCACTTGAAATTTACTTAATGGTGCAATTTTATATAGAAAGGAAATTGCTTTTCCTTGCAAGGATTTAATCCAAGGATACACGCACAACATATAATGGGAAACTGCAATCTTCAGATATCTGATACACCTACAGAAATTCCCCCCAAGCCAAAGGCCTGGTTGGGACAGCACGAGCACGGGCTGCAATGTACCAACATGTCCAAAAAGCTTAGAATATTTACTTGAAAATACTCCTAATTGGCTATAAAGTTCATCTTTAAAAAACACCGTCAAAAAGCCACAAAAATAACAACGCAGCTTGGTATTACTTTAATTTTGATTTAACAGTGTGCAGCTTGGCACAAAACCTCATTCTGATTTCTCTTCAGTGGTACAGAACTTGTCATCAGATCCCCTTCTAATCTTACTTCAATAAAATATGCTTGACATCAAGATCCATATACATTGCTTTCAATACTGCCTATAAACACGTCTCTCTGCTTTGCTTCAAATGGAACCTCAGGGTACAAAGCAATACAACGCAAAAATAATTGTGCCATTTTATGGTTCTGAAAGCCGTGCAACTTTAAAAGCACAGCTCAACAAATTGGAATGATAAAAACATCTTTATTACATACAATTTTAAGATATATATATTTTTTTTTAAATTCATGTCCTCATGATGAAAGAGCTAATGAAGAGATGAAAGGAAAACAGAGGTTATTTCCTGAGAATTAAAATGCTCAGCACGGCCCACAGACAGCAATAATGTAAAAATGTACGTCTAGGGACTTAGTAAATTCACCTAAACAGGCTGGCATCTGCATGAATGGAAACACAATTGCTTTTAATATCAAGCCGTCAGCCTGTTGTGTTTCATAACGACAAAGGAAATTCAAACAAAACAAGAGAGTATCTTTGTAATTGCAGGGGAAGCACAGGCAAATGCTGCCTCCATTTTACTCGGTGCAAAATCGCTAGAGTTTGCACTGCACGGGAGCATTTTCCGTTCTAAAGAAGTTTAAATAGTAATTAAAAAATTAATTTATAGTAAAACCACCAAAAAAACCCCACAACCTAAGACGGACTTTTAAACTAATTGCCAGTAAGAGGCATTTGTTCTCCACACTGCCTATGGTCAGAAGCTCAGAGTTACTAATCCTTTTTGCCCAAGCGCCGTTTTTTTTTTTTTTTCCCCAATCATTATGTTACTAGAGGTAAAACCAAAGCCCACAGCCCTGGAGGAGAGGGCTTAGCTGGAAAGCAGCAGCTAGAAGAGGAAGGATAACTCTGTGTTTATTGCAGCAGGCTTTTCTCCACAAGACCTGGATTACCATTTTCATTTTTGACAGAGGATTTCCATGTCACCTTGGGCAAGGCACCTAATTATACCCATTCATATCACGGCAGCAACTATTCCCTTCCTCTTCTGCCTCCTCCAGCCATACGCTCTTACAGAAAAGCACATGTTAGAGCAGGCACGTACACTGCCAAGCACAACAAATCCCGTTGTCCTCCTCCAGTCCCCAGCGTCATGGTACTGGTCAGCAACTCGCAACTCACGTCCGTGTGTGCACTCAGGGCCAGTCAGGACAACTGCTGAAATATAGGGAAGATAAACTTCTTCCTGTGTTGTTTTTTTATTTCTTCTTTCATTCTGGTGTTCTTTTCTTTTTTTTTTTTTTACTACTTTGGTGGAATGAAGAAATGAAAATAAAATTAAAAAACCCCAACAAACCAAGTAAAAAAAAACAACCAAAAAAAGACAAACCCCAAAAGAACAAACAATTATTCTGTAAATTTCAACCACAGTTTCCAGTCACTAGTCTCAATTCTGGACTCCACCAATTAGGTAAAGAATGGTAGTCACAGAATCATAGAATGGTTTGAGCTGGGAAGGACCTTAAAGATCACCCAGTTCCAACCCTCCTGCCATGGGCAGGGACACCTCCTGCTAGACCAGGCTGCTTAAAGCGCCATCCAGCCCAGCCTCGAACACCTCCAGGGATAAGGCTTCTCTGGGCAACCTGTGCCAGTGTCTCACCACCCTCACAGTACAGAATTTCTTCCTGATACCTAATCTAAATCTCTCCTCTTTCAGTTTAAAACCGTTATCCCTTGTCCTATCGCTCCATTCCCTTATACAGAGTCCCTACTGGAAGGGGCTCTAAGGTCTCCCCAGGGTGTTCTCTTCTCCAGGATGATGGACTACAGCTCTCTCAGCCTGTCCTCATAGCAGATGTGCTCCAGTCCTCTGATCGTCTTCTTGGCCCGAATGTCTCCTGAAGTCCTCCCCATGTCTCCTATAGCTGATACGGACGTAACCTGGTCCAGCACCATGGAGCACTGTAGGATGCTGGATGTGTCTTGATGCCCTGCGGGTACCCACCACACTCCCATCAAGTGGGATGTTTTCCCCTCATTCATTTGCCCCAGCGTATGAGTGTCTTACATATATAGTCATTGCCACTATAAAAGATAACTAAGAAAAAAAAAATAATCAGAAACTCACAAAATCATAAGTTTGATGCAAGACGACGTTCTGTCCCTCCTTGTCTTGGGCTAGACTTTTCCTAGACGTAACCGGATTGCAGACTCTGTCATCTTTCCCTTTCACAGCCCACTCAAGTCCAACAGATATAATTGCGTGCAAATTGTCTGTGATTTTTTAAGACGGGCAAGATCCTGACTATGCAATCATCCTTTGAAGCACAACTGAGCTGCGTTTGCATCCAGCATCCCCCAGAGCTCTCACGAGGCAGTGGAAAAACTTACCCTGCCTCTTCGCAGGCCCTGCCCCATTTATCAATAATTTGTAGCCAGTTACATAGAAGATCCCAGTTTCCCTTATCCCAGTTGGGATAAAACTGTTCAAGAAACATTGATCAAATGTAGATGGGATAAAAGAAGTGACTTTGCCTCTTTTACCACAATCCTCTGTACTGTTTAAATTGAAATAACTCAGATTTTCCATCTTACAATTTTTTTTTCCAAGAGAAAGCAGCAAGAGAATCATTGTTTTGGCCTCAAGGCATTCATCAAGCCCTCTCATTTCTTTCTTGAGTTCAGCAGAGTAGCCACTTTATCTGGTGTGTGATTGGATAGATTTTTTTTCTCCCCAGGAAGATACTTCATTTTAGTGTATATGGAAGGTATATTGCACATAGAAACCAGGGGAATAGAGTAGCAAGGCACTAAATCTATCTGCTAAAGAACATTTATTCAAAGACAACCACAAGGCTCAATCTAATTGACAATTTCTGCTCGGGGCCCATGACTAAAATACGAAGGCTGCTGCAGGTAAGAACAGGAGAGAACTAGCACAGCCATTGGCAAGAGCTTGTACAATAGCTGTCATGACCAGCAGCTATCACCAATTTGCTTTTAGCACCTAGTATTAATCAAGATGTGATGAAAAAAGGCTTCAACTCAATAGCAGGGTGTAGCCCAGGGGAGGAAGAGGTTAGGGAGAGCACACACAGGGTTTTTGTTACAAGTACCCTCTGGAATGTATGTTGGATATCCCAAATATGCACGTGTGAATTGTAGGGTTTTACAACACATTTTAGGCACATTAACCCATACATTGTCTCTGTCAATGTTTTGTATAAGCTTATCAATTCGGTGAGATTCTTCATAAAGATTTTCTTCCTTTCCTGTCATCTCTGTCCAAGGGAGAAACAGAAGAGTTAAGAATCCATTTCTGTTTCTGAAGAGTTCTCTATCAATTAACCCCGACAGATGATAACTATGCTATGCATATGGCGTGACTCGCTGAGTGAAGCATTTTGTGAACCCAGCAGTTGCGACAGCAAATTTTTTTTTTTTTTTTTCAGTCAGCAATCAGCAAAGGAGATGTGGTACAACCATCACAATAATACAAGAAAATGCAAACACCTCACGGCTGCACCATTTTCAGGTGGTAGTGGAAAACAATCCTTGTGTGCAGCACATTATTCTCACACGTGCATCTCTCGGTGGCAGACCTTGGTGCAAATGCTGGTGGAGCCCCCAATTTAATAATACACCTACCTGGACATCATACCAGTCAAACTGCTTTTATAGCTGCAGCACAGAAACTAAAGACACACTTAGTCCTTTAGTCCTTTGTGAGTTGAGTTCAGCTCATAGATCCTAATGTACCCAACTTACTTGAAAATGGATAACAGTACATGTGTTTACATATTTTTTAAGCACCAAAGAACTTAGTTGGTTGGGGTTTAGTTGGTGGGTGGCTTTTTTTCTTGTTTGTTTTTGTGTGGTTTTTTGTTGTTTGTTTGTTTTTGTGGTTTGGTTTTCTTTGTTTTTTTTTTAATGTGGTTGGACTCGATCTCAAAGGTCCCTTCCAACCACTAAGATTCTGTGATTCTGTGATT
>JAOQGH010000001.1:6186911-6235234 GCA_025769975.1 Gallinago jamesoni | reverse complement strand
TTTTTTTAATGTGGTTGGACTCGATCTCAAAGGTCCCTTCCAACCACTAAGATTCTGTGATTCTGTGATTCTGTAATAAAAAAGAGGCATTCTGTAACTGAGCCTTGAAAATCTGCTCAACTATTTTCTGGCAGATTCTGAAAGCCACACTGAACTTAGTAGGGCCACTGTCTGCTTGGGCACCTCTCTAATCACTGTAAATCTCACACACAAAAAAAAGTGCCATGTAAATTAAATTGTTCTTACATTTTGTGTCTTCATTTGACAGAAAGAAATTGCAGTCAGGCATTTGGCCAGCAGTTACATGAGTACAAATCTCTAAGACAGAGACTTGCATAAAGGAAAAAATAACCCAATATTGCACTAGAACCATGCTTGTGGTTACAGAGTAACTTCACTTGACATAATTTAAAAGGTCTTTGTTGATAGACATATTAATATATTTTAAAATCTAACCTAATCGTAGTTGCATCAGAGCCAACGTTGGTCTGCTTTTAATGGCAGCACTGGTTTGGCAGTTAGGAGTCTCAATCACCACTGGAATTTGACTAAAGGTGATCCAACCTCTTTCAACTCCATCAAGTATAAGCATATGAACCTATAATAATTAGTGACTCTCATTCTTATAAGATAGTTTGAGAGCTCCCTGTGTATGTCTAGAGACCAATTGTCTCTGCTCAGTGCCTAAACTGTCTTTATAGGATTGATTACTTTCCTCAGTTTGGGCTAATACAGCTACTGCATATTCAAGCTAACCTAAAGAATGAGATTTTGGGGTCTGTTCTGCTCATATTTATGTTTCATCATTAATTTCAATTAATGTTTGGAGAAGATAGACTTAGGATGGTGAGGAGATGGGGGCAGCCGACTCTAAATTTCTAAACCCTCAGTGGCAAAGGCTATAAGGAGGACCTGCTGGAGGAGAGGCATCTATGCTAGAAGAAGTTTAAAAAAAATAACAATGGTTTACTAGCTTTATGTAGGAAGATACTAAAATAATAACTATGCCTGTCAGCCTTTATTCCAGCTTCAAGATACAGACCAGGGTTTTACAACTACTTTTCCATGTCTTTCCTGTGCAAAGTTAAGCCATTTAAAACAGTTTTATCATTCTCTTCACTTTTAGAAATGGCTCATTTTTTAAGAAGCACAGATACCATATTTATTAAAATTTTTCCTTAAAATGGGTTAGCTGCAAAATGTATACGCTAATAATTTGTATCAAAAGTCTCTTAATCAAAGCATGGAAAGTTTATCTCTGTACTTGCTAACAGATGCAACTATCTTCATTCATACACAGTTTTGAGAGGAAACCAATTATGTCACTGACTTACTCCCTTCTCTGAGGACTCTTTTCCCACAGCTAACAACCCTTGATGGATTATTATGGGAATGAGAGAGGGGGGTAGTTTCTACCCGAGTATCAAAGAAAGCTAGAAGGTGATTAGAGTGAAGTTTGAGAGTTCAAAACAAAATATGTTATCCAATACTATATACAATCATTTATATTCAAAGACCTAATTAGGAATGTGTATAATGAATCCTACCCACTCTTCACAGAAAAACCTTTAACTCAAAATGTTTCAAGCTTATTTGTGCCTTTTGGAAGTGGACTGGCATTGAAATGGCAACAACAATCTCCTCCAGAAAATATGTAGGATTACAGTGCTGCTTATAGTCTTGCAACCTACTATACATTCCATAAATGGAATTACTGTAATTCCACATCATCTTCGAGCCTGTATATCATGTGCACGCATATATATATGCATGATCTGTTAAGTCTAAGACCAAGAATTTCTTTTGGGCTTTTGAAAGTGCTACATATGACCACCCTAAGGAGCACCCCTCTATATGTAAGCTCGAATATCTGTTAACGTTTCAGCAGACCATTCATGGCAGTGTAAGGAGTTATTTAGAAGCCAAGGACATTCTGTTTTACCTTACCCGATCACCTCACATACTACATTCATGCTACATTCACAATGAATCATCATCCCTGCTCCGGGAAGGCTGTGCAGGATGCTGTGTTGGTCCATACTGTGCCACTGCTTGTAGTTACCCATCTTGGGCATCATCAGCCAAGGTCTCCAGGCATCCCCAACATTCATTTCTACCTATTTTCCTCATCTCCAGGACTTGCTTCACTTCCCAGATCTTTCCTCCAATTATGATCTTCATTCTAAACATTCTTTTTCTCCTCCTCTCTAAGACCACTTCTTTCTAGGAACACATCTTTTCAGCCTCCTTTCTGGGCCCCCAAACTTCCCATTTACCAACCAAAATAGTTTATGTGCAGAAAGACAACAAGCGATCAGCCTGCTAATTGATTCACTAGTGTCATCTCTTTCTTAATTGGGAGACTTGGCACATGTCACTTTTGTTTAGCCCAGGTGTTCACAAGATTTCCAACCAGCCTGTTAACAGTTGCAGAGAGGAAGCAGCAGGCTTTTAGGCTTTTGTGCTCGACAGTTCAAAAGTTCAAATGTGGACATTCACCCCCCTCCCCCCCCCGATCCTAATTATCTGCCTTATGTTAGCATTCATGATTTTCTGTTTCTTTTTTGGGGCTTTTTGGCTGTAACTGTCATCAAACATGCATTAACTCATTTCCTGCATGTGCTTCACTGCACAGTCATGTGGTTTGAAGCAGAAGAATGATAAAAATTCCATTTTGTATAGGAATACAACATTCGTTTACTGATTATGCGTATATCGATAAGATTGTTGTTCTCTGCTACTTTTATCAAGAGGTGTAAGGCGGGCACTCATCTACTGATTTGCATGTATCAGCACTATGCATTAGCTCTCCCTTGCCTAGATAACCTGTTGAGTTGCTGCTACATTTCATATGAATCCCCACAAGGCAGCAAGCATAACTCATAAGCTAGATACATCCCTTCCCCCCCCCCCCCAAAATACCAAACACATTTAATCATGCCCACAAATATTAGCTTTAGCCTTATGTAAGCCTCAAATGAGCACACAAATCTTACTATCACTATTTGAAGTCTAAAACACTGGCAAGATTCCCAAGTAAACCACCGCGATTTTGGAGAACACTAGGAAATTCAAGCAAAGCAGTAAAACTCGGCCTGCCCCAAACAAGCAAACACGCTTCTTTGCCAAACAAAAGTTCACAGTAAAGTTAAACACGGTATTAGGAACAACTGAGATTCGCAGAGAAGAAATGGTAAGAGCGGTTCAGAAACCTTACAAAAGCATATCTTCCCAGGCTGGAGGTCTGCTCCAAGTATTTGATGTGCCAGCATGGAATCCAGTCATCGGCACCCTTTGAAGTCAAGAACAGTTAAAGGTGGCCAGTACCTTGAAGGAGATGCTTTAACAAGAACTGGCTTAAATACTTCCCAACCAATGTCTTAATTTTAAACTGTGCAGATTGGAAAAAAAATCCCGGTGCTCAGGCTAGTCTCAGGATACAGGCAAAAGGCCAGACACTCTTAGGAGCTCAAATTCCAAAAAAAATGAGCACGAAAGATTTTTGAAGCACTAGCCATCACTTTTCCTGTCTCAGCAAGTGCCAGTGAGCAAGAGGATCATTTGAAAACTTGGCTATAGGCCTCTCATTTTCATTTTGTTTCTTTTAAACAAATAGTTCAGCCTAACAATCTCCAGGACAAACACAGCTAAACAAAAAAGATCCCCACCCAGCACTCACTGATTATTAAGCCTTTGGTTTGGCGTAGAGTTGCTCTTGACAAATAAAAACATAAATACATTGTCTTCATACATAATCTGGGCACATGGAGCCAAGATTGTTTAGTACTGGTATGAAGTCTTAAAAATAACAGGTCTTTAAAACAGCAAGATATAAGTATGAGAATATAGGAGAACTACAGTTAAACTATTTTAAAATAACTTAAAACCTTTCCCTCAAGCACATTGTCAGAAACCTGCACAAGCTGATGTCTTCTGTGGATGTTGGGCAGGAGTTTTACTTAGTTTCTATAGTAGGCGTTTAAAAGAAGCATGAAAATTTGCCCCAGGAACAGGACTGATGCTTCCATTTGGAGTCAAAAAACATTTGTAGTACAAGCAGTCTGGACTTAGGGGGAAATATCATAGCTGAAGCAGAAGTGAACGTTTGGTCAGAAGTTCACGCGGAATTTAGAAGAGTAATTTCTGTTACTGTGTGAGGCCAGAAATCTTTGTGCAGTTCCCATTTCAAAGACCCATGGACTGACAGCTTCAAAAAAATTGTGCGTTTCAAAGCAAGTCCAAAGATTATGCAATTATCTTAAAAAAAAGACAACCCCACTAATGATTTTATTTATGATTTAAAAAAAAAAAAACCCTAGCAAATTTGTGCATTTTTACCTTGACTGAAAAAAAGGTTACTGACCTTCAAAGTCTTTGTGTACATGTGAGCACCTGTACCTATGTGTTTCTAGACCAGAAATCCCCATTCATATATTCATGTTTCCCAGAGCCAAGGAAATTTGTAGCTATGACAACTGGTAGCACTGGATTCATTATCTTTAATCCTAAAGATTCCCCAACACCAGGATGATGGGCAACACCATATTGCCCTATGATACAAATTCATTCATAATGAAGGAACTTAGGTCATTGCTCCTGTTTTCCCTCCACTAGCATTGACAACACTGCACAGAAAATTAAAGCTCACGGTTTATATTGTTGCTCCCTCAAACCAAAAAAAAAAAACACAAACCAAAAACAATTTAATTGAAGACTTGAGGGGTAGAAGGGGAGAGGAAAACCCAAAACTTTTCACCACCTTATCAAACGTGTTTTTATAACAGTTTGATTCTGTTTGAAGGCAGGAGTCATATTTTTTTCTGCAGGAGGGAAAGAGGGAATGTTCAAAATCATCTTTTTACAGAGAAAGAACATAAAGCTGCAAAGTAGTAGGAGTTTATTGGGATGATTAAGTTAAGGACCATTCCTGCAATTTGATGCAGTTCTCCACAAGCTTAAGAACCACTCAAAGGTTCAATGCAGGTTTTGATGCTCATGTAACCAAACCCCTCAAATTTGACATTTACAGACCTAAATTGACTATTGCTGATTTCAAAATAAAGTGAACATCATAATTCCTTCCCACCCTCTTTAGGAAGCCGATGTGTAAGTACAGTCACATACAAATGTTATCTTAATCCCTCCCACCTTTTTTGAACTTCTTGCCTAGCTTCTGAGACGTTTGGAAAGGAGGTGGTAATCTCAAAAATACTAAATTGTCTTAAGCCTCTAAAAATAGGCAGTCAAGTAAAGACAGAGATCCTCTCAGGTACACTTTTTCAGACAAGGACACTTTTAATCCTCATCAATCAAAAAAACCCACCGCAAACAAACAAAAAACCAAACAAAAAAAACCCCAAGCTAAAAACATCCACCCCAAAACAAATCAAATAAAGAGAAAAAAAATAGAGAAAAAACTGACCTCTGGTAACACTGAAACCACCAGCAATATCAAAAAATCCAGAGCAGGACCCACCCCTCCACAAATCTGAATATGTGTCTGGTTTAGCGCAAGAGGATCCAACCAAGACTCATGCACAAATGCCAAACAACAGATTTCAAGGGTTGCAGCTCTTCCAAACTAATTTTTTCATCCTTAACGTGTAAAGATAACGTAGACAAAAACGAACTTGCAAACCCAAGTGAATCAAGCTTTTCTTAAAAAACCAACTTTTTATAAAAAATAAAAAAAACATCCGAGTTGTCTTTCCACACAAAAGTAGAACTAAGTGAAAATCATAACTGGTCCAAATTATATCAAGGCTTGTTATGCACATAATGCAATTCTCAATCTGTATATTTTCAGACGCTCTATCCAACTTCAGAAAATCTGAATTACAACATACAAAAGATCTTATAATCTTGAAATATTCAGGACCCTGTCTTTTCTGGTCAGTCTAATCTAATCCTTTACCTCAGGGATATGTCTGAATTTATCTTTGATCACCATTGCATCAAGCTCCCAGGAATTAAATGAGAATCTTGTTATATTAAAACAAAGTTGTTTATAATCAACCATGCACAAGCTGTTGGTATGGCTAGCTGCCACACAAATCAAGGTTAAAACAGGCCAGGCTTACAGCTGAAATATAACTAATATGACATTATTCTTTCAGATATTTGGTTAGGCTGACAAATTGGAACTCTGCAATTTACACAATGTCCCCATGACATGTGGCAGTACAGCTATTGTGTATGGAGATTATTTTTTTTTTTTTATCATGGGAAGGAGGGAGAGAAATTCTACATTTTCCTAATGAAAATCTTTCCCATAACTATTTTGGAATGCATGCTGGGTTGCTAAATTATACAATTTACCTATCTGAGAGTACATAAAGTTCAAATGGTAATGGACAATTATTTTAATGCAATGCAAAGTTGCTCCATGGAACTCATCAGTCCAGGAAGTGGTCAAGATACATATATAATGCTGTTAAATAAAAGTACGTTCATTAGTAACACAAAGCTTGAAAGATTTGTTCTGTCTTTTGACTCTTGCATTGCATTAATAAAGTAAATGTTGTTAGAATTCAGTATTAGGAAAGAAAATTCAATTAGTAGGATTTTAACACTGTTGTATAACAACAGATTTGTCTCATGGGATCAGACGGGAGTTTGTTTTATGTGACCTTCCATCCCTAAGATGTACAAAAAGCCTACATGGATAGGGATATGTTGCCAAATAAGGGAAGATTCTTCTCAGCCTCAGATAATAGCTGGCTAAAGTGTGAGGACTTACATCCTTGCCCATCCATTTTAATCCCATCTAATTGTAGATGTTCCCATCACCCATAAAAATAATTTTTTTTTTCCAGTTCTAAGTATTTAGCATCCCTGGTGTCTACTGGCAAAGTATCCTGTGAGTTAATTGTCCTCTGGGTTATCGGTTTCAAATCTATCACAAGATTTCCCCCCTGCTTCGTATTATGACAAAATTCAAACAACTAAAGCCTAAATCACCATTTCTGAAAAGTGCTTGTTATTCTGTGCAACTCTTTGCCTCTGTAATTAAACAGTCCTCATAAGGAAGTCCTTCTAGGTCTGAAATTATTAGTTAACGATTGCTGGAACTTCTTGGTTAAAGCACATATTTTTTTTATCATCTTCCTGAAGGAATTCAAAATTGGCTGCTACTACTGAGAAGATATAAAGATACCATATATAGGTAACTGCTCTGTTCCAGACCATCACATCTTAAGAAACCATCATACATACTGATTATACAGCTTCCTCCCTGCAAAGCTGATTTTATTCAGCAGTGCCACACCAAGCTTCCAGCTGCTGAAGAAATAAAAAATGCCCAGCCCTTTGCTGCTGAGCTAGTTCTGCTTTCCCATCCCACTTTCACTGTGTAGATTTGTGCAAACTTCCTGTGTGGTCTCACTGCTCTTGTGTATTATAAGAGCAAATGGGGGGAAAGCATAAAAAAATAAAAATATGCAGAACTCATTCTTTCCTCCAAATTGTCATGGTTTGTGGTGTTGCAACCTGGAGCCCAACATTCTTTCATGTCCAAATCACAAGCTTACTCTATACACGGTTCATTTTCATCAACAGAGCTTGTTTTCCCCCCGTTGTTATAGACTGTATTTTCATAATATCTGCTTAAATTTAATCCATAACCTGAATTGCCAATACATGATGTACAATCAACCCTGTAATAACTTGCAGAGAATTTAATAGGAAAACAAAGCAATGATGAGTACAGTCAAATTATTACAGGTACACAGTACATTCAAGCTAGGATTCTGTACATTACAGGATTTTTTTTTAAGGATGTTTTATTTTTCTTAAACAGCAACCACAATGTTTTTTTCTGAAAATTAACTGAAATCTTTTCCTAGGACTTTTCTCCTATGATGCCTGCCCAGTAAACATCTGTAACCGTAGCAAAAATAATTCTGGTAAAGGTAACTTCTTATCTGCATGTAAATAGGGTAGTTATGCCTTCCAGAATTGGACCTGGAATTGGATCCATAATCATTCTTCTTGTTGCCTTTATGCAACGACACCAATGCGAACAACATGTATTTTCTTTGCAGCAGATCAAAGTCTTTGTGCTATTTTGTCACTGTTACAATAATTACTTATTTTTGTTGTTGAGCACTCTGCTGCACATAGTTGTACAGCATCCACAGATAAGAGAGAGAAGAAAGGGTGTAAAGTGCATCCCAGACTCATACCAATAGAAAAATTCAGACTGTAGTTTAGGAGAGAAAAGATTAATAGAGAGGGTACTTTTGAATTAGGGAACCTCTTAATAAGAGAATAGCTTGCTTTTTTTCTCTGGTGTGTCAGGGTGGAGAACCATGACTGCTTCTAAATTCTTCTCATAAGAAAATTGAGTAAAGATGCAAGAAAAGACCTCGAAGTCCACATAGAATAGCCATCTCACCAGTTTTGAGGCATTGCGTATCAAGACTCTGCAATTGCACTTGTTAGACCTGCGTGTATGACGTAAGCTCTCATTAAGCACAGATTTTAATGAATCTCATGGCAAACAGAGCAACTTACTGCCAAAAGATGTAGCTGCAATTCTCAGTGAACAGCAGAGAGATCTGAACTCAGTTTAAGAGCAGTCCCAGAGCCATATGTGGGAATAACGTTGTTCTGGGTTAAAAATACAACCTGCTTTTGTAGGAATAATTAAAAAAAAAAAAAAATCTTCAAAAAAATCAGAAAACTTTCAGCTCAAATGGGCAGAAAAAATCCCAAAGTTACTCTACAATAGGGCAAGTTTGGTTTCTCCTGTCATCACTTTCCAATGATTTAAAGTCAATATGCAACTTACATAACTGGTTTACACAGCTTGTCTCCAATTTAGGATGCCATAAGTTTAGGTTTGTTAATAGATTATGCTAAATTTATTGGTCGACTTGGATGCTGACTAAAGAGCAAAGAGCTAGATCATGTATTTCTTTTAAATACAGGAAAAATAACTAGAAAATTAAAACTTAATGTAACCTTATTCCCAAGAGCTTTTAGAGTCCAGACTTTGGACAGAGTAAAGCATCAACAGGCTGGAAGTAATTCATACAGTAAGTGCTCTGACCAAGACATTTTTTCTCCTATTAGATCCAGAAACTTTCTGTTGAAAAAGAAAGATGTCAAGTCTTCTGCAAAACACATGGGGTCCAACTCTCAGATACTTTAAATCAGTAGATCTTGCTCAATGGAGCTTTGTCAGTTTATGTCAGTTAGAAATCTAACCCCAAAAGTCACATAAAAGACCCTGCCAATTAATTCCTGTTGGAGTCAATGAAAGTTTACATCAGTGTTTAAATACTTTTCTCCCCATCACCCCATTTGAGACCTTTAATACCTATTTCCCCCTTCCAAGCCCTTAATTCTTCCCAGGCTACATAAATCCTTTATTTTGGCACGTCCAGCCGAAACTTGACCCCAGTGAACAACAACATTTTGCAACTCTTGGCAAAGTCAGTTTTTCCAACAAGGGAGAAGTCCAAGGGATCCAGGGACACCCACCAGCCTCAGCACTGCCAGCTACTGGTAGGGACTGAAATTCTTCCCTAGGACCACACCATGGCAGAAAGAATGTCCAGCTGAAGTGCCAAGTTAGCAAAGATGCCCAGGAGCTCCACAGACAGGGCACACAAAAATTGAGGCTCAAGTACATAACACGGATTACAGACTCAGTACTTACTGAAGGAAGTTGTGTGGAAAGCCACACGAAAAGCCCAGAGACTAGAAACCACCTCTGATTAACATGCAGTAACCCCTGGCTTGCTTAAAGCAAAGAGTAATTACGGCCTAACAGACTGAGAAGGGAAATTCATCCTATAAAATGCTTGAAGGTGAATTTAGTTACTATTTGTAAAATTAGGTAGTCTCAGCTTCAAATTTGCCAGTGCCTCCTGCTTCAGGATGAGTGTAATGGGAAATGTAGAGCTGGCGTTACATGTCTAGATTAACTCACTTGTAAATGTATAACCTATTCTTCATGAAGAAAGATTATTAAGTCCACATATTTCTCAGAAGTCAAATGTCCACAGCTTCAAAGACTCACTTTCTATAATACATCACTGTTTTCTTTGGGACCTGGAAACCATAAACCCTATTGAAAACTAAGACTTAAAATTAAAAACTCTCGCCCTTCACTTTAAAGCTTTCCATAGTATCTTAAAAATTCTTGGAGGGAATATGCTTAATCAAACCACTCAAAAGTCATACCAAGATTTCTAACCCCAACAAAATTCTGGCTCTACTGATCTACTAATTTAATATATAAATGTAATCTGCAATTCAGGTGTCTTAAGCTGAGAATCAGCCTTCCACTACTGAAGACTCTTGCAAAGTTACCTGAACAAGTAAATTATTTTTTTAATCAGATATGAATTATCTATATAAAGCTTTTCTAGAAGATAACTGGCTACAGACAATTCAACTTGACATCTGAAAAAGAAAAGAAAAAAATCCAGCACAACTGACATGATGGATTTTTCCAATATCCTGAAATCCACACATTCAACACAAGAGAGAGACTGTACAATTATTGTTATAATCACTATTTCTATCTTTAGAAAATATTCAGTTTTAAATCTCGTTTGGAAAAAAAAAACAACCAAACAACAACAAAAAGCCAGTACTTGCAGATCAACGGGAGTCCAGTAAGCAAAGTAGTCCATTAATATCAGCTTGGGACCAATTCAAGAACAAGTATACTGTCATGAATTGTCAGAAGAAACTCTGTACACAAGGGATGCATAGACTTTCCCAGATGAGGAATAAGAAACTGAGGAACCTCCTCCACTGGAGATGAAACACAACTAAGGAAAAAAACATCTGGGAAGGCTATATAGAAACACAATTCATATGAGTTTGTTTGGCTATTATTAGAATTAAGGAAAACTGGACTATAATCAGTATAAGAATGTTTAGCTGTTTATATAAAAGAGGTTGGATAGTAATATTTAGGTTATGCTTAGAATTTTTTTTAGTACCACAAAGCATTTTTCAGAAATATTAGAGCTCCTGAAGTCTGAACAGGCTCTTTAAGAGACAGCGGTACCCACCAGACAACACCCATTGGGAAGAGTCAGAGCATTTTCCCCGTGGATTAGAAATCCAGCTCCTGCTCAGCTCAAGCAAAGGAAATCTTCTGGACTTTAAGGTGCAGCAAGAGAGACTGCAAATCTCCCTGGTTTCACCTTCCTCTGCTCCATACCTGATGTGGCACCTTGAGACTAGCAGGGGTGCAAGAGATCTTTCATGGCCCTCTCTTGAACAAAACACAGCCTGTTACACAAGCAATGCTGTAATAACGACTGCTGCAATAATAACTACTAGAAGAGCTTCATTCCTCTAATGACACCTCACCAGGGGGACAGCAGGGTATGCCATCGATGGCTGGGAAATTGCCACATGGCATGGATGTCGCTGAATGAAGGTGATGAAACACAGCTGAGTGAAGCTGCATGTCAACTGGGGAGGGGATTAGAAAAACGGAGAGCAAGAAATGAGCCTGTGAAAAGAATTATTCACATATGCAGCTATGAGACATGAGAAGAGCAGTTATGCAGAAGAAGAACTGCATACCAAAGGGGAGACAGCTCGGGGAGAGGGGGTAGGGGGCAGGGGTTAATAAAGCAGAACAGAAACCGAGCTTACAAATTTTTTATAAAATGTTATTGAACAGAAGCATCAAACATACACAAAAAAAAACCCAACCCCAAAGCACCCACAAAAAAATCCAGCCCCAAAGGGGAAGAATAAGAAACCTAAACTCCCAAGTTATATAATTTGTCATTAGGAAAAGCTCAGCCAGACCATTCAACTCTGGGTTCTGGGCTTCAACCAGCTTCAACCTGGCAAATTCTTGGAAAAAAAAGCTGGTGCACGCAAGGAATTTGAGCAACTCATCTGCAGAGCTGTCTTACAAAGGCAGAAATACTGAAGAAAGTGCTTTAGTAAATAAGTGAGAAGAGTTAAATTCTAGTTTCATTTAACCAAATTATTTTTATGAGGACAGGTGGTAAAAAGCCCAGCCCAAGGCTGAGCCCTCGCTGCTGTGGGCTCTGTACAGACAGAGCCATACATCTCTATAGCCATGAAAAGTTTATAGCCAAAGTAGATAAGACAGGTATTAACAACTCCATTTTACTGGTGGGAACTGAGGCACACAGAGATTAAGTAACTCATCCAAACTGACACAGAAAGCCTGGGAAAAGCTTGAAATTATAGCCTTATCTTTCAAGGCACAATGTAGCACTGCCACTGCCCAGTTACCTTTCCTTTCTACAGGCAATTTCCTCCTTATTTCAGTTCTACTGAGTGAGTGCAGAACTAGGCAAAGCTTAAAATCTAACCGCAAAGCGAGTTAGTTGTGAAAGAGCTGCAGAGATCTGCAGAAGAACATTAGGACTTTCATTGATTTAAGAGGTGAAGATGACAAACTGGTAGACAAAAAGTCAGTAGGATTAAGCAATGTGTGGAGGAAAGGAAGATCCAGTTTTTGCCTGCATCCTGCAACATGAGTATCCATGTAACTGGGTGTCACTAATCACCACTCAGGAATGAAATTTTTGGGATACAATCGATGCAGAAACAACCCAACCTCTCCCTCCCTTCAAAAGATAGGAATCTGAACTCAATGGCTCAAGGTTTTAGCATGGAAAACATTCCAAACAGCTACCACATGTCCCCAAATATGGACAAAAGACACGTTTTTATATAAAAAGAGCCCTTCCAGTGCACTGCTTTGTTAGCATAGATGCAACTACTGAATTTCTTCACTGCAAGATGTTGTGGGCTTAAGTTAAAACTGCAAAACCAAGCAGATAAATTCATGAAGGAAACATTCATCAGGAAAAAACCATCAATACCAGCACAGGAAGTCCCTTGAACTGCAAGTCACTGATCGCTAGGGGAGAATTACTACAAACTTTTCATCTTAGACTCTTGTTCGGCATCTCTCTTGCCAGTGCACTGATTTTACATTACATTTTAGGGGTTAGGGCAATTTAAACAATTAGACAAAGGAACACAGCAGCAATGGTAAGTAAACCTCTTTGTGATAGAGCATTCATTTGAATTGAATGGTTAAATCCCCCATAAAGCACCTGGAAGATTTAACAACTCGCGTCCAAATGAACAAGATGTAATAAGCTTGTATACAGGCTTGATATGAAAAGTGGATTGTTTTTAGTAAAACAGTGGAGAATAACCTCTTATTGAAAAGAGTGATATTGAATTTTAATCAGGGGAAAATAAAGATGAAAGAATAAACCTGCACAGGCTTAGAGGACTAGATGACTTTCTCAGACATCAACAGTGGATGCAGGAGTGTGTTACATCCTCATCTGCTATTTTTCTGGTATCTTTAGTTTTTCAATCACCCCATATATCCTGCATTTTTAAGAAAAAAAACCCACAACAAACAAAACAAGAAAAACCTGCCAGTATTGTCCTCTATAAAGTGCAGAGTAACCAGCCACAAAGATGAAAAAAATTATTAAGAACTCATACTTCAATATATCTGGCCCTAATTTTTCATTCCAGTGTTACTCACATGAGGGACCGTAGAGTTACACATTCAAACTGAAAACAGAAGAATCCAGACCATGTTTTGCTGTTTGTATTTTACATATTGGAGCTTAGTAACAACCTTCATCCTCCAGTGATACTCATCTGCGTCACCACTTGGGACTTCTGTGACCCTTATTACCACCCCTTTTAGTGCCATCTCTAACACAACCAATATTTTTGGAGGGGTTAACTGGAAAACCATTTCCGAAATGTGTTTTTAGTTATTATAAGATACACACACCCTCTTTTCATGCATTTTTTTTAAAGGGATCATATTGTGGCTATTATGGGGGAATTAGTATTCTCTGCTGACAGCTGAAATTCCATTATCTGTATTTTATGGTGGTGATGGAGTCCAGCATTATGTCCCTGGGCCAGACTTTCAGGGTTTGTTTTGTTTTTGAGGAGTATATGGAGACAACATTGTTCAGGTCCTCAGAGTAAAGCACATGTAAAATAACGATTTTTACCCCCTTTTCTGAACAGTAGTTCTCTGTTGCGGGTCCATGAACTAAACTGGTCTGTTTAGATACTGAGTACAGCACAAGATGCCTTATCTAAACCTTTCCTAAGATGGAAAGGCAAAAGCCAAATCAAGAACAATTTGCATCACTACAGTTGCCTCAGTTCATTGCTCTGTACCACCACCTGAATTTGAGTCGTCGTGTGTATTTTCCTCCTCTCTTCCCCAATTTGAACACCTTGAAGCTATTTAACCCGTCCAAATTCACAGGTAATAGCAAGAGTGGGGTGTGGGGATACGACGATGAGCCCAAAATAGCTCAGGATACAAACACCAACAAGGTTGAAATTGCTCCTCCTGGACTGACTTGCCAAGCATGAAAACCAGTTTGTTTTTTTCTTTCCTGAAAACCAAACCATTTACAGGCTGTTTGGATGGGATGCGTGGTGGGAAAAGGCATTCTGGAGAGAACACTTGAATTGGTACATCCGCCTGACACATGCCATGTTCCCAACAAGATGTTCCCAGCTCCACCAGCAGAGTTGTAGGGGCCAGTGCGACGGGACTTGTGAAATTTGGGCCATCTTGCTGGACTGCTCTGCATCCAGATCCGCTGCTTCACAGGTTGTAAGCTGACCGCTCATCTCAGTGAAAACTCCTACTGCTTTGCTTGGATTTCACCTTGACGTTGTGAAGTCAAGTTAAAATCAACTTTTTTTCCTAGCAATAAGCCACAGAAAGGCCACATACTTCTTCAGACAGGAATGTAAAGGGGGGTACAAGGTCTTCCCTGTGTAGGTAACCCATATGATTTATAGTGGGATAGTGTCCCCCCCATTTTTGTGCCTCTCCTTGCCAGGCTCCTGCTCTGCTGTTGTAGGGGCCCAGAGAACAGGCTCTGCCTTCAGAAACAGCAACCAAAGCTGTCCCCATCACATATGAGGAACAAAACCACATCCCAGAAACACAGGAAAAGTTTTGAACAGGTATTAGAGGTCTCTCTGGAGTCACAGCAGCTGATCTTGGTCTCCCTTATGTACCAGAGGGGCTAGATTCCAATTCCCGTATAATTTTGGAGACAGGTAAAACAGGATTTCTGTGCCTGCAGAAGGCTGGGCAACCACCATTTGCTGGTTAAGGCTCCGAAGGATTTTAAACTGGCCTGAAGTTTTGCCAATCTCTCCTGACTCCAAGGAGTACAACAGCAGACACGGGACTTATTCTAGTCACACTATGAAAAGTGAGAAGGCATCTATAAGGGAGGATCAGGCAGCAGCGTGTTAATGTCAACGGATCTCACACTGGGGGCTTATCTGAGAAGAGACAACAGGAGGTGAAAAAAATAAAAATAAAAATCAATCCACGAGCTCTCACAGATTACTTTCCAATAACTTTAATATTCAGATTATTATCAAGAAACTCAGTGAACAAAAATATTTTCTGAAGTGGGTTTTGTTCAGGACATTAAACTGTGTTCAGAGCCCCTGAGATGTCCCCCCCCTCCCCTTGCTGTAACGTGAACCCAAGGGGTGCTGAGACTTGCCAGAAAATATCGTAACTCACACTGTCCTACCCCAGACAGACACAGCGAAAGAAGGAGGCCTGATGTAATATTATATATATACACACACACACACCGTATTGCCATTTATTTATTTTAATACCTCTGTTACTCTCCCAGCCCTGCTGGGTGAAGTCCAGCAAAATCCCCTGTGGCTCTACTACCAGCCACAGCCTTGTCTGTTTTTATATTGCACCTTTTCCTTTATTATAACCTTTATTCAGATGGCAGAGGATATGCTTCCAGGAGATTTTGGGAGCAGGGCAGAGGAGCCAGATGGGGGTATCCAGCACCAAGGCAGCCCACAGCTGTCCTGAATCTCTGGGAATTATTAAGCCCCAATGCAATTATTCCCCCTGCCTCCATAAGATCAACATTTAGAATTTGCCACCATGGGACACCACTCTTGAGCTGATCGTAGCATTTGCTAGAGCATTTCATTTGGGTCTTAAAGAATTGCTTTGTGCCACCTAAGAGATACACACAGAAACACTCATCTATTTCTCACAAATAGTAGCTACAAGCTCCCTTGGTACATGGGAGGGGAGACACTAAAAAATGATAAGCTCAGAGGCATCAAACATGCTGGAAACCGTCCTGCAGAAGAACCAAAATTTATAAGAAGAGGTAGAAGTGGCATTGCAGTTTAATAAGTCTCATGAGTTGCATGTTGGCTTATAGCTTTTTTTTTTTTCTTTTACTACTGGTGATTATTGCACTTGTATTATATACTGCCTTTACCCACCTTTTAACCCTCTGTATCCTGCAGCTGACCTGCACAACGGCACTGGTGTAATCGTACATGGTAACTACACGAAGAAATGACCGGTAAAATGGACTTAACTGCATCTTTAACCTACTCTGTGTTCATACAGTTTTCATCTCCAGATTCACACACGAAGTTGGGAAACTTCAGTCACGCCCTAAGGGAAAAAGTGCCAGGAAAATATTTTTCCTAGAGTCATGTAAACAAGCCATTTTTCTAATAAAACAAGATTCTTCAAGAGGGCAACAATGTGTCTTCTTCAAATCTTTGATTTTCAAGTCCTCTGTGTCAGCAAAAGCAGGCATCACCTGACTTGACTAACAGAGGGATCAGAAGCAGTCTCACAGAGACAGATAAACTTTTAAAATAATCCCTAGAATATCTTTTCTGGAGAACACACGCTGTAAGACAACACATATGGAGCTCTGCAAAAGCACTTTACTGGCATTCATTGGTGATGACTCACAGAAGTCACCCCAGCTCTGGTCCGATGTAGTGTGACCACCCACCCCAGATTGCCAATCACAGCCCTGCACTCCCCCAGCCCGCGCAACGCTGCTTTGGAGCTAACATCCACACTGAAGTTTTGGAAGTCAAATAGAAACTCATCATTCTGTGCTGACAGTCCTAAGTGACTTCAAAAAATAAAATAAAATAAACTTGCAGTAAGACCGCTATGCCAAGTCTCATACCACAGAAAAGGATAAAAGGATCTTAGTCCACATTCCGACATACAGGCTCAGAAGATGGTCAGAGAAACTTTAACTTTGGAGAAAGGAAGTTCAGCGCTCTGCAAATATGAGGAAAAAACCCCTTAGTCATGTAAGTAGACTTTATAGTTCGACTTCTGAAGGGTTGTTTTTCCTCTTTTAGCTCAGGACACATTAAATTCTCTAAAACATTGTACCAAGATGCTAAGTATACTTTAAAATATTTATTAGTATATTAATAATAATAATATTCCAATCTACATACCCCCTCAAAATCCCCAAAATTTACTCCCTTAAAAAAAAAAATACTGTATTGGCTGCAGCTTTGTATTTTGCTTAACAGCTGAGGGAAATAAACTTTATATATAACTAATTGTATAATTTTGCCATCTACATTCCCAGATGGTTCTAATGTTTTAGTGAAGTTTCTGCAAACCATCTGCAAACTTTTTACACGTCCAGATTCTCAATAGGCAAAACCAAGCACTTACAGCAGCATTAAACATGGACATTTAACATTGTGGGGTTTTAATATCTGCAGCATGCATTAACAGTGATTCTCCCCCCTCTTCCTTTTTAGCAGTTTGAGTTATACCCATTTTTACTATTCAAAGGAAAAAAAAATAGCAGTGCTGAACATAAAAATCAGTATTTTTTAAGTATTTAACACATGCCTTAGAGGGACATCAAACTATGGAAGTTTCAACAGCAAAACAAAACAAGCACATTTGCCCCCCTTCCTTCCCCTAAGATTATTTTCCACTTCTTGATCAACTTTCAGTATGTTTTTTTGCTCTTCTGAAGTTTTCCACCCATTCCCCTGCAAAGCCCAGCAAGGAAAGCAGAGAGTTAATCCTGCAGTTTCAACTGGTGTGAGCCTTTACTATTAACTTAAATTTACAGAGCAATCACTCCTTAAATAAAAAAAAAAAAAAAAATAAAAATTCCTCACTGCACTGTAACATTGAGAAGTATATTTTAAAAATCTCCCTCGGGTCTCTCTAAACATCTGCTTAAAGGTTTGCTGTATCTTAAAAGGGCTCTAATTACCAGAAACTCCTCTCTTACTTAAGCCCAGGGCTCACATTTCGATTATAACTCAAGCTCCAGTTAATTTAGGGCTAAACCAGAAATGCCTGTACCCAACAGAAGAAAACATGGGCCTACCTTAAAACTTTCCAGCTTTTCAGAGGATCCAAGTCAGAGATTATAGACACCATTGCAGTAATAATAACAATAATATATATGTATTTAAAAAAAAAAGCCCACGGCAAGGAAAGCTAACCACAAAAGCAGCAGTACTCTACTCAGTGTGGGAATGACAACAAACCCAGCACAGCTCTTCCTCCTTCTCAAGCTGATAAGCACTTGTCCCAGCTTCTCTCCACCCCCAAAATCAATCTTGTGCTATATTGCTTCACAGTCCCAGTTTCATTTCTTCACCACTACCTTTTAAAGCCCTTGTAATCTGCTCCAACTGATCAAATTTGACCTTTTTGTAGCCCACTTTATTCCAAGCACAGCCCTCAGTTAAATCTCTCTTTATTAACACCGTCCTTCTTGGCTTTCTTTTGGAACAAACACAGCTCAAGCTTGAAGCCTCCAGTCTTTGCCAGCAATCATTTACAGATTACTGCAAGCTGCAGTCTTCTCCTTTTGGGTTTTTTCTTCTACCTCTGAGGTTTGCTTTTATATTATTTTCTGAAGGTTGTTGGGGGTCTCCCTTTCCTTATTCCATGCAGGTTGGAGTTTGACACTTTTAAAGGAGGGACTTCCTAATGCAACTCCTCTCACACCCTTCCCTCCTCCCTTCACCCTCCTCGAGATAGAGACACACATATTAAAAACAGTTCTCAACCTTTTAAATACAGAACCATCTTTCTCCCCCCCCCCCCTTTTTTTTTTTGAATCTATTAAACTTGGTAGACTTGTTAGCTGAAACTGTGACTGAAAGGAGTCTGGTTTATGGTAAGACTGCTATTATGGTCAAATAATAATAATAATAATAATGTAGAATAATAAAAATCTTAATAATGCAAAGGCAGATGTAACCCTTTGGATGCTTGAAAGAGGAAAAGGTATCTATAGAATTCCATTAAATCCATTTCTTCTTTTTGTTGCTACTTAAAAAATAAATAGTAAAGCATGCTCCAGATCACTATGGTGATATGAAAAGTTGTGTAACTGCTGTTCTTGTATGTTTATTTAGGAAAATCTAGATGATTGGCTTCTTTTGTGTTTCTGTAACACTTTTTGACATAGATTGCCTTGCATTTAAATATTTGCCTTTTGTATTGTTTTTCCCCTCCCTCTCAATGTTTTCCACTCATCCTGAGAATGACTGCCCTCTCCTTGAGCTCCACAGATTCATTGGGAATTCTGGAAATTCCCAAATTAAAATTTTGGGGGGGTGGGAGGGAAGGGAAAGCAAAACTACCACAACTGACAGATACTTCCACTTTGCTATTTATACCACAGGCATATGCTCCAAGTTTCTCTCTGCCACCACTTCTCAAAAAAAAAAAAAGGAAAAAGGAAAAAGGTTAAGATCAGCTCTTTTACATTAAAAATAAGCAGTAATATGATGGTCACATAGAGATATGGTAGTGTGACATCACACACTCATGGAAACATAATAAAGGGCATAAATAAGGCTTAATAAACTTTTGAGTCTGGTTGAAGTCTTCTACCACCTCCTCCTTTGGTGAGATAAAACTCGAGCTATCTCTAAACTGGTTTTGGGGCTCCCTTTTGGGCTGTAGGCTGGTTTTAGGCAGCCTCAGCTTCCCCTTGCTGGTGGTCCTGTGCTACAAAGGCAGCAAAATCTTGCCCTTGCCAGAAGTTGGCAGTGAGGCTTTCCATTGCCCCAAAAAGATTTGGTGACCATTTTGTCTGCCAGGAGACAGTGGTCAGATGGAAACAACCAGTTTTAAACTACTTAGATACAAAATGCCTCCTTTGTTCAAAGGCCAGCACATCATTGACCCCTCATTTGGGAGAAATGTGCATTAAGTCCTCTCCTGCCTCTTTTTCCACTTCTCAGCCTTGTGAAGCTCCTGGGTCAGCATGTGGGGCCATACCAGTTGATCATCTTAGAAAGTCAGATCCCTGGATTTTACATCTTCCCCTGGAGCACGGCTCCAAAAGCTCTGCTTTATCTCTGAGGGGTGTAACAAGGATAAAAACATCAGAGCCTGCAGGTGCAGATCTGGGGGAGGAGGCTGGAGGATAGCTGGGGGTTACAGATGCTCCACCTTCCTCTTAATGCTGGTGTGGCACAGGGTGCTTCTCGCCTGCTGCACACATATCTCTGAGCACTTCTTCACAGATAAGGGTTGTATCCACCTCTGGAGACTTTGAGGCACGAGATGAGTTAGATGCTTGCCACAAAAAATGAAATTCAATTGCCACTTGTCATATGTCTCTTTGTAGAGCTGAGGAAACCTTCATTTTTAGCGTGGTAAGCAATCAAAAAGAGATTGACCAGTGTCTCGTCCTTTCTTCCCAAAAGTTGGTAAACTACCGTTACACAGGTTAAGCCCTCACCTGAAGCTGGAGAGGACATAAGAGGTTACATTACATTGCCTTTTCTCTTTCCTGTCTAACTTACTGTCACATTTGCTTGTTTTAGAACTATATTCACATATTTTCCTATGTAAATGTCTCACTGGATGTTTCATATAGATGATCAGGCTCAAAGTAAGAAAGGCTTCAAGCTTAGTCTGCAAACAAAAAAAATTCAAAATACCCTGTTCTGTCACATCCGGATTGAGATCAGTGACAAGTGGTGTCCCTCAGGGGTCTGAATTGGGACCAGTACTTTTTGATGTCTTCATCAATGACATGGACAGTGGGATTGAGTCAGCAAGTTTGTGGATGACACCAAGCTGAGTGGTGCAGCAGTGGTGACATGACTGAGGGACGGGATGCCATCCAGAGGAACCCGGACAAGCTCAACAAGTGTGTCCGTGTGAACCTCATGAGGTTTCACAAGGCCAAGTGCAGGGTCCTGTACCCGGGTGGGTCAGTCCCCAGTCTCACTACAGCCTAAGGGATGAAAGGATTAAGAACAACCCGGCCAAGAAGGATTTGGGAGTACTGGTGGATGAAAAGCTGGACATGAGCTGGCAACGTGTGCTTGCAGCCCAGAAAGCCAATGGCATCCTGGGCTGCATCAAACGAAACATGGCCAGCAGGGTGAGGGAAGTGATTCTGCCCCTCTGCTCTGCTCTTGTGAGACTCCACCTGGAGTACTATGTCCAGCTCTGAGGACCTCAGCACAGGAAAGACATGGACCTATTGGAGCAGGTCCAGAGAAAGCCACCAAAATGATCAGACTTTTAAAAGTCTCTTCCAACTCAAACTGTTCTACATCTCTTTGTCTCCTTGGCGAGCCCTGCTTGAGTCGTCATATCCCACCCATCTGCTGTTGCACATGAAGATGAAGAAGAGGCAATGATGCTCTGCCTTTATACCTCATCTGGAGATCTAACTGGTTTCAGTTTCTGTGTGGGTCAGGAGTGAATGAGAGCTACAAGGTAAGAGATCTTTACATTAATGTTGGATGCTGCTATACCCTTTAAGGACTAGAAACACAAGGTGGAGGACCATAGTTTCCCTTGGTGTAGATGGAGAAACCAAGGCCAAGAGAAACAAAATAGCGCGTCCCCAACTTCAGGTCAGTGCCAAACTAACCCAGAGCTCCACTGCACCAAGATGCTGAACATTTTGTACTCTGTTCATCCAGGAATTCCACAAACTTACAAACTATCTCTTTACAAACTATCTCCATTTAAAGAATTTTATCTCTAATAAGTATATTTTATACTTTCCATAGACACGTTTTTCACTGCCTTCCCACAGCAAACACCCCATTATTTCCTCCAACATATCCTCATGAAAACCATACCGTAGGACCAAAGATTCATATTCCTTTCCCATTTGCAATTATTTGCAGTAATTTTTATTATATTAATCTTAAATTTTTCTTGTCTGGAAAGAAAGCCATGTCTCCATTTTGCTGGACGTGGCTGGCGTTTTGCCAGCTTTTCCCACAACACTGAAGAAAGCAACTATAAGCTTTCTAAAAATAAAGCTAGAAGATTAAGTTTAGCACAGAGAAACTTGCGACAGGCAATGGATTTTCCAAAACAGCCTCACGTATTTCATACAGCATGTAGCTATAGTAGGAGAAAACAAATAAAAGAGAAACAGAAACCCACTGCAAGATTATTTTAACTCTGGTGCTTGGATAGCGGTACTCCAGTCCATCTTTTAGCTAAATGTTTTCTCTGTTGCGGTTAAGGACTTTGTCTTCAAAACTTTTATTTTTATGCCTTAAGTGAAGAAGTTTCCTATGATCTTCAGCTTGTTTGCCAAGAAACAGCCAGCACATCTGTGAAATATTACTTAAGCAAATTTATTACGGTTAGCCAGAAGGCAACAGCCCTGACGGTTTCCTCTACCTGCTGAAATCCAGGCTATTGTATAATTTGGGTCTCTCATGCCATAACATATCCCATCAGCGAGAGCTTAGCAGTTCTCAGTTAACATGATAAAGAAGTACAAGCTTTCCAAGATTTTGAGAAATGTTAAAGTAAATATATAGACATGCTTGAAAACGGTATTCGTATATACACACACATACACAAAAGGATCTCTAAGCAATATCATCCTCCTTAGTTTAAACAGCTGTGGAGTCAAAAAAGTTCCAGATCAGCCAGCAGCAAACATTTGAAGGTCAAGTACAGGACAAAGCGTTTAAAAAAGCATAAGCAACGATGGCTACTGAGTATTAGAAAGATGGTTTTATGTCATGAGATTTTTTTTGCCCAGATGTTTCTTTACCGGAAAACTATTGGACTGAGGACTTCATAGAGTTGAGCAGGAAAATAAACCAAGTATACTAAGCAGTTTGGGTTGATTATATAATCTTCTTTCAAGGGTGTTATCTCATTCAAAATATTTTAGGAGCCAAGGAAGGTCTGCCAAAGCACAACTGTTTCATCAGGATGCCCAACAGCCCGGTTATCAGGCAGTAGTAGGGGAATAAATAACCTTCTAACATCTTCCCAACACATATTTTCCATCAGTTTTTCATGCAAAGCAATATTAAGTTATTTGAAAGAAATCCTGGGCTTTTACCAGGAAAACCTCTCTCTCTAGGGAGCCTCTTGTTAAACAAAAGCTTATCTATTAAGGAGTGGCCTCCAACTTCAGGGCTGCTGTTGTGGGCTGATAAAGACTCTTCTCCAGAATGTCTCATGCTGTCCCCCCTCACCATTATTTCCCCCCCCCCCTCCCCGCCTCTCCCCCCAGTGCCTACTGCCTCGCCTTTTAAGCAATGGAGTGACTAATTGAAAATGCATTCCAGTGCTTTACAAGCAGCTTTTCCTTTCCTGCTGACCAGCCAAATGTTTTAAAGTTGGCAAGATGCTGTTTTAACATAGGAACTCGGGCACTTGTTCATGGTCTGGATGTGTGAAAAAAATTCTGGCTGAATACAATAATTCTGCTGGAAAAAAATAATTAAAAATCTCGCTTCTAGAACTGAGATGAGTAAATCCAAGTATTACAAATCTGTAAAGTGAATCCAGTCTCTCTTTGTGAAATATGTGATCCGGGAGACAAGAAATTTTAAGTCCTAAATTTAAGAAATGCACAAAGTCGTGCACCAGTGCTTGAATGCAACCAGAGAAAAAACAGTTACAAGCAGGCATAAATCCAAATGACAATTACCCTTTGGGAAAGAGTACTGTAACCAAAACACCCCGGAGACAGTCAGTAATCGCTGATTCATGGCCAGTCAATGGCCAACCAGTCTGGGATTCAGCACATCTTATCACACACAGCGACTTAGAGGTTGGCTTCATCCAGCAGCTGCAGAGATTTAAGGGTTTTGTTTCTTTGCTAAACAGCAGGCCTGATTGTACAAAGCCTGCACTTTAACGGTTAATCATTAATCTTAAATTACATAAATGTGTCTCATACTTATCGACTCCTCACTTTTACGAAGTCTGTAGAGACAAACTTTCAAGAGATGGTATTTTTTTTTAATATGGATTGTGATTTTAATGGATTTTCAAGTACTTTCAGGTTTTACTCATGACAACTGCTACAATAAAAAGCCTTAAGAACAAAGATGTGTTTTGTGCCTATTCACCTAGCAAAAAATGACTATTATGGCATACTTTATTATGGAAGAAATGCTTTCCAGCCTCTCTGAAGCGACAGTCTTCCCCAAACTCCCATCATCCTAATTGTTTTTAAGGTGTTTGTAGTTTACTTTAGCCAGCATATGAGCCAAACATTTACGTCCTGTGCTACATTTCTCTTTATTGGCTATCAGGAGGGCTTCTTCATTCTGCAGCATTGTCAGAGTGAGAACACTTCTGTAGTCCAAGGCAGGGTTTGCCCTTCCTAACCCAAATGAAAGAATGAAAGAGAAGAAAAGCTCCTTGTTTTTGCCAGACATGTTCAAAAAGAGCTACTTGCACACCCCAATCTGCTTCTTTCATTCCATTCAGGAGAGTCATGGGTCAAATTTGGTAGAGAGGAAAATAGCAGCCGTTAACTGTTCCGTCGCCAGAGCAGACTGAAAAGCCAAAGCTGACACTGTCTTTTCATTTCCATTCTTTCTGTGTCAGGTCATACAGTGAACACCAAGAGGTCCTTATGAATCCTTATGAAAAGGTTATTGTTCAGGCTGCCTCCATGAAATAGTCCAGAAAATAAAAACGTTGGTAATGACCTTAATAAGTGCTTTGTTGTGAAGGCCATGTTTTCACATGGACCACAGCTGCATTTATACAGTCTGAATGACATCTCATGCAGCAATGAAGTATAAATCTAAAAGTAATTAGGTTATGTTGAATGCATACTGCAAAATGTTTAGGAGAGTATTTCCAAAGAGACAAAGGAAAATCAGTGTCCTCATAACCATATGTGTCTTTTATAGACTCTTCAAATATTTACCTCTGGTTTTCTATCAATCGCAGAAGTCCAGAGAATAGGATGATTATTGGTAAGGGACTAGATGGAGATAATTGGTGAAGTCCTCTTAGTCTTTCTTCTCGACATTGCAAAAACTATTTTTTTTATCTTTGCCCTACTTTCCCATCTGGGAGGGATAGCAACCTACAGAGCAGAACACCAGGAACTGAGTAGAAGACAGAAAAACTGGCACCTTTATGAAATTCCCTCATTTCCAAGATTGTTTCAAGTCTGAATCAACTGAAATGCTGGTTCGTCATTCAGTGTAAAAGAACATGATCTGTTGAGACAGATGGCTTCTACCACTTCAAAAATTTAAGAGTTGCTGTAGCAAAGCAACGAACCCCTGAAGCTTTAAAAAATGGTCACCTACACCATAGACTTCAAAATGAAAGTAATTTAAAAGCTCTGAAGTCCTAGAGGGAAATAAGGGGAAAGTAGCAGAAATGAATAGTTATGAAATTAAGAAAATGGTGAAATAAATCTTCCATTTCTGAGACTCATTTTTATGAATCTATATCCAGGCACATGATTTTGAAAGTACCAACCACAAACACCTATCTTGTACATGGAGTTTATATCATTTAAACAGAGAGAGAGACACAAGGTCTCCTGTGACAGTGTGCTTTGCTATTGACCTAAAGATGATAACATGCAAGTAGGGAAAGAGAAAATGGCTTAGATGCCAGAGCAATCACATACATATTTCATCTAAAGGCATGGAGAAGCATCCTTTTAGCCTGTGAATGAACTGTGCCAGCACAGGCTGACACTGCTCAGGATTCAAGATTTGTTGGACTCACTAGAGATAAAACACTGTTTCATCTTCCCTTCCTATTACAAAGGTGGGGAGAGCTGACAAAATAGAAAGACTATTTTTTTGCCATAACAGCTGGCAGGAGATTTTTATAGGCACAAAAACCAATTAAGTGTCCTGATTCTGGGCATGTAACTCCCCTGGAGCCTTTGTTTAGAAGTGCTTATCTGCTTGCATAGGCACAAACATCTACAAATCCATGTACAGGTGTGTGTGTACATCTAAACAAAGCACCATGGAGCACACTCAAATAATCATCTGTTGCTCTCCTGAGGAAAAAAAATATGCTATCCCGGTGAAAACAGTACAGGAGAGAGTTTCATAACAGCATATTTCATCAATAAAAGGCTGGAATTAAATTAAGTTCTAAAATGCAACTTATCCATATAGAAAGTACACTAAGAAGGACTTTTTTTCTAATGCAAAGGAAATCAGAGAAAACTTGATTTTTGCTTAATTATTGAGTGCAATTTCTTGCCTAAAGAAACTTATTTTACATGTGAAAAAACTGTACCATGCTTTTTCTGTTTCTGATTCCTGAGGACTATTAATTTCAAAAAAAGCATCGTGTAAATGTTTGTTCATTCCCATGTCAGCGATTCAATTACTTCCCACATCTCTTCATGAAAGTTTTATACCTTTCAAAGCATTAATAGTTACTGTAGCCCGGATTACATTATTTATATATACAGGTCATATTCACACATGCAGTTTGTTTACAAGAGATCCTTTCCTCCCATTCAAAAATACTCAAAATCTCATGTCACATACTTTCTTTCTTGCTGACCTCATTTACAAAAGCCCAAGCACTGTAGTGATTTTTCTCCCAGACAAGGCCTAGGCTGTGATTCCAATAAAGACAAGCACAGGTTCCCATGTTGAAAATAAAACATTTTTATTACTTTTTAAACCTCGGGCATAAACATTCATTGCTTCTTCTGACAAAATCCCACCAATAAAAACTGCAAAAAGAGTTAGTCTAATACAACCAACTTTCTAAAACATTACACTGCCCTCTAGACATTGGGTGTCTTGAAAATTGCATATTGCATGGTTTGGCCCATAGGGGAGCAAGGAAAATACCCTTGTTTTCTCATTTGGATGGTCAATTGCTACAGCCTTAGCAAATCCATGCTTCTCTGGAAGTTGTGGGACCTACCACGGGCTAGGTCCCCCAAGCCTGGATTGGGTTGGTTGCTAATAACCTATGGGATGTCCATGGAAACCTTACTTTTCACAGATTCCTGTTGTGTCTGCCAAGAAGAGTTCAGTAGATCATCCTTTATGGCTGCCTTAGGTTTCACTGCTCCCACTGTCTGACAGAATTTTTAGGGGACCGAATTATGCTTTTTCCTCATCAGCCAGGAAGGAGTTCAGTCTCTGTCTGAGGAAATCAGGAGGGGAAGATGCTGCATCTTCTCATAACAGTTTCTTCAAATAATTTGTATTTCTCTGTTTTAGTTTTTAGCTTGTCTGCAAATGAGAAGTTCTAACTGCAGCTAACTATTCTTTATCCAGTAGTTTGAGAAAACTCTTCTCTCTTGCAGAAATAAGTGTGCAGTCACTTACCAGCCTGCTTTTAGATACCCCTAAGTCTTCCTTTTTAATTTTTCTTTTAGATACCAGCTCCTTGGAAAGTAAACAGAAAGTGAAGAAATCCTGAACAGGCCTAAAGTACCTTGGAAAGGCTGGGTTTTTTACGTCCCATAGCCCAACAAATCAAAAAAGAAAAACACGTTAAAATCCTCTGGAACAAATTGAACTCCATACTGCTAACTTAAGGCATTTTCTTCAGTAGTTGAATCATTTGATTCCCCCAGAATCACGGAATAGTTGAGGTTGGAAGAGACTGACCTCTGGAGATCATCCAGTCCAAACCCCCTTCTTGAACAGGGTCACCTACAGCCAGTTGCTCAGGACCATGTCACAGAATCATAGAATCACATGGGGTTGGAAGGGACCTCTGGAGATTGTCTAGTCCAACCCTCCTGCCACAGCAGGTCCACCCAGAGCAGGTTGCACAGGAACTTGTCCAGGTGGGTTTTGAATGTCTCCAGAGAAGGAGACTCCACCACCTCCCTGGGCAGCCTGTTCCAGTGCTCTGCCACCCTCAAAGTAAAGAATTTCCTCCTCATGTTTAGGTGGAACTTCTTATATTCAAGTTTGTGCCCATTTCCTCTTATCCTATCCCTGGGCACCACTGAAAAAATACTGGCCCCATCCTCTTGACACCCACCCTTTAAGTATTTATAAGCATTGATCAGATCCCTCCTCAGCCTAGGGATGTCCATGTCTAAATAGTTTTCAAATATCTCCAAGGAAGGAGACTGCACAACGTCCCTGGGTAACCTGCGCCAGTGCTTGGTCACCCTCACAGTGACAAACTGTTTCCTGATGTTCAGAGGTAACCTCTAGGATTTCAATTTTTGTGCACTGGCTTTGGTCCTGTCACTGGGCACCACTGAAAAGAGCCTGGCTCCATTCTCTTTGCACCCTCCATTCAGGTATTTATACATTATATACATTATATACATTGGTAAGACCCCTTTGATCCTTCTTTTCTCCAGGCTGAACAGTCCCCGCTCTCTCAGCCTTTCCTTATAGGATCGATGCTCCAGAACATCAGTCACGTGGTTTGTGGCCCTTTATTGGACTCTTTCTGGTATGTCCACGTCTCTCATACTGAGGAGTCCAGAACGACACAATACTCCAAGTGTGACCTCACCAGTGCTGAGTAGAGGGGACCTGCTGGCCCTATTTTATCTAATGCAGTCCAGGATAACATTCTCCTTCTTTGTAGCAAGGGCACCTTCCTGGTTCATGTTCAACCTGGTGTCCACAAGCTGGGTGGCTCTTAGCATGTACTGGTGGATGGGGTTGTTCCTCCTCAGGTGCAGGATTTTGCACTTCTCCTTATTGAACTCCATGAGATTCCTGTCAGCCCATTTCTCCAGCCTGTTGAGGTTCCTCTGGATGGCAGCATGAACCTCTACATCAACATGCATCAACCACTCCTAGTTTTGTTTCGCTGGCAAATTTTCTGAGTGTACCATCTCTGCCCCATCATCCTGATCATTGATGACGATATTTAACAGGACTGGGCCCAGTCTAGACCCCTGGAGTACACCCCTAGTTACAGGTCTCCAAGTAGATTTTGCAATGCTGATTGATTAGAACTCCCTGGATGTTCAGCCAGTTTCAATTCTCCTCACTGTCTACTCCTCCATCAACACCTTGTCTAAGAGCATCTTATGGGAGACAGTGTAAAACATCTTACTGAAGTCCAGGTAGACAATATCCACTGCTCTTCTGTCATCTACCAGGCCAGTCACATAATCATAGAAGTTTATCAAGTTGGTCAAGCATGATTTCCCCTTGGTGAACTCAAGCGGGCTACTCCTGATGACTTTCTTGTCCTCTACGTGCCTGGAAATGATTCCCAGGATTAGTTGTTCCATCATGTTCCCAGGGATTGAGCCTTGGAATACTAATACTTTTCAATTGTAGTGTCATAAAGGAATGAAAAGGGTATTTTTGAAGGAATTCCTGGTTTTCGTTAGTTGCATTCCTATTAGTCAAATATTTTTTGGCTAAATGTTTTGTATCTTTTCTGGTATTTCCTTTTGTGGACAGACTGAGCAGCCTGTGGGTATGTGGGGCAGCCCACCTGCCCTTTCTGAAACCGTATAACTTCAACATGGCCATGTTATGGCAAATTAAAATTTCCCTTTCAGTGCAGATTAACCCAGTCTGCACATTCAAAATGATCCATTCAATGTTTCTAGCTACCTAAATTTGCTGTAAATTTGAAACACTGTGAGCAAATTATCCTGCTGCATTTCAAACACAAAACAGACATATTTATCACTGTGGATCTCCACCTATTGCCCACCTCTGTTTTTCCTGCGGTGCTATTAACAACTTTATCTCTGGCTAGCAATGAGCTACGCCAAGAGTTCACATACAAAGGATGGTATTAAACTGTTTTAAAATAAAGTGTTTTAAAAGAGCGTGCAGCCCAGTACAGAGGAGCAATGCTGCTTTTTATCCGCACCCATACATGCTCAAAGTTTGCCGGTTCTTGTGGAAGCAAATTCCTGCTTCCCAGCTCCCATCTGGCCACTCTCTCCCACTGTCAGAGGTGAGAACAGTTTTAGTGAAATCACCTGAACTGATACGCCTATCACAGTTCATACTCATATATAAGCAAAGTAACTATCATGGAAAGCTGTCTCAACACAGGCAACAGGACAGCTTTTGGATACCCGAAATAGAAAAACGTTAATATACTACATATTCTTTAATTTCTGCTCTAACTGCTGTAAAACCTGGCACAAAACTGGGGAAATAGTAGCTGCAGCTTCATCAGCCATTGAATTTGGCAGAAAGGAGAGCTTTACCAAGATCAATGAAGTGTTGTGGATCATGATTTATTCTGGAGCTCTGCTCAGGGGAGGAGAGAAGGGAAGGTGCTCTCCTCTCTGCAAGCACTGCTCATGGATTTATTGAGAGCTATCATCTAAAGCTGAGAGACGAAATTCAGTGTGTACGGATACTCTTTGAAAGACTGCCAAAGGCTTTAGAAATAAGAACATAAATTGAAGGTGAACAAAACTGCAATTGAAACTATCTCCAGCAAATATAATTAAGAAAATAACCCAGCGAATGAAAAATACATTGGATTTTTAGAAATTATGTCGTTTTCAATAATACAAGAAAAAGGCTCCTAAAGGCAGGAATTCCCAAATTAAAGAGTGATATAAGAACCACTTTCAAGTAAATAGTTTGTCCTCGAGCCAAAACTGTTACTGCCTTACCAACAACAATACCAGTATGCGGCAATAAATGTTCACAGTCCCCTGAGCTATAGCACTGCTCTTTGCTCCTGGAGCACCTTCAGCTTCTCCCTCTTGGTCTTAGTTTTGACAACCAGCCCACACCCCTTGCTATGCCTTTGTTTTCTCTATCACAATCTTACATATATCATATCTTTTCATTTATCCCTATTTCCCCTTTTCTTCTCATTTTCTCTTGCTGTATTTCTATAAATCTGTAATTGCTGTTCATACCACTGAGATGGCATAAGCTTTTAGCTAAAGGTATTCTCTTTCCTCACTGTGGAATTATGATAATCTAATATACCATGAATAAACAACTTTCTATTTTTCAATCAGTTACATTCAGAATTTTTCTCCTACTAAATCTGTTTATTCAAATCAGCAGTCTTTCAAGAAGATAACTATATCAGAGTTTTCTATATAAATTCCCAGTTCCCTTGATTTTAATTCATAGGAGTGGCACTCACATGTAAGCAGGAAGAAAATGTATTTATTTCATGTTCATTGCTGCACAGGTTCCACTTTGAGTTTGGACTGCCTGGACCCTCACAGGACCCTACTAAACAACCTAGTTTAAAGACCTCTTGGCTGTTCCAGCTATAATTTGACCAAAACGTTAGTATTGTGCTGCATGGTTCATTGGCTGAGGGTCAGGCTGTGCTTAGCACAGCTTCCAGCCAGCCCTGAGCACAGCTAGGACCAGCTGTCTAGCGGTGAACAGGGTGAGACCGATCTCCAACACGTCTCAGCCAGGTTGTGTCTTCTGCAAACCTGGAAAACTGGCCTTTTTCCAACATGGCAAAAGCACTGAAATTTCTCTTCTACTGTTGCTGTAGCCAGCCAGAGCCACCTCAACGTACCCTGCCTTTCACTCACCAGCTTTTCTTACAACGTAGAGCTAATATGGGGGACAACATCTGCTCCCCTCTGTCCTTCCAGGGCTCAAGGAGCAAGAGGTGGTGATGAGATTATTAAAAAAAAAACCAAACCAAAACCAATGGCATAAGGCACATGTTGGGATCTTCTGAGGATTGTGTAGCAGCTGAGGCCCAAGGATCTGGGGGATGAGTCATTTAAGCCAGACACAAACTTTCCCCACCACCTCCCCACCTTCACATGAAAGGAAAGAGGGTCAGAGCCAGACCATCTGGACAACTCTGTGGGAGCAGAGGCCTGCAGAGAGGATTGGGCTGCCTGCAATGCTTAGCAGGAAACAAAGCAAAACAACTTACTCTACAGACTTTCCTCAAATACACTCATCAGCAGCTATCGGCTGATTTTATATCAATGAGCATTTGCAATGATTAACCCTTATTTCCACTCTCCAAATGGGGTAAAAAAAGATTAAACTAAAGAAGAAAATACTATGAAGTAGACTACACTATGAAGAAGTTAGGATTATGAAGAGGATGGCATCATTAAATTAAATCATTGCAGTTGAAGCTAAAAGAAATTTGCCACAGCATTCGCAGCGTAGAAAGTGCTGTAAGGATTCCGAGTGCTCTGCTGTTGTCACTCTACCTTACTATATTCACAAAGGGTTTAGGAGTTAAATTTGAAATGGAAATTCCTAGGAGGGGCGACTGACCAAGCAGGAGAGTATGTCATCAGAAAATGTAGATTTACAGAGCTTGTGAATTTGTATGAAAATCCCAAGACAATTTCTTCATTGATCAGATTTCTATTGCTTCTCTTGTCCAGATTACTGCAAAGCAGTCAAAATTAACATTTGTTCCTTTATTATTAGCCTAAAAAGTTTCCAACTTCTATAGCTTCTCCAATTATCACTTTCCATTAGCCCCATTACCCAACCTAACTATTTTTTCCCTAGGACAATTTCAGCATTTTTTCAGTTTTGAATCACCCAGCAATAAAACATACAATGGAGAGAAATTGGCAATTGTTGTACAGAGTTATGCTATTTATTCAGGAAAGTATGATCCTGTCTCATACTAAATATACCCTAGAAAGGCAAAAATTGGCTTAAAATTTCTGTTAATATTACCACACCTGTTGCCACAAGAGACAGCATATTCCCTTCCCTCCCCTACCAATATTGTATTGCCTATGAAGACTATTAAGGAAAGATTTTTTCTAGCTGACACAGTTAAGAGAAAAACTGGCTAAAACTAAAAAGTACTCTGTTTCTAGAAGATCAAAGGACGGTTCCAAAAAGGTTAATAAATTACAGGATTTCTGATATATACTTTCCATGTTCATCTGTTTCAAGCAGATGCATGTAAGTAAAGTACTGTTGGTTTCATCAAAATCATGATCTGCTAATTTTACATGTTTGTTAATTTTACTTTTTGACATACATTTTTTTGGAAATTGCAATAGAATGTGAAAACCATCACTGTTTTCTTCTCCTGGATTGCTGTGTCCATTTACTGCTAGAAAATTAAATAACCTGTACAAGTAGCTTTGGAATCTCTTGAAGTTCAAAAATTAATGGTAGGAAAATTGCTATACAAATAAAAAATAATTTCATTACCTCTGGAATGATTGCTACTAAAAGGATTTTAGGCTACTAGAAAGCTTGAAAGATTTAAAACAAAGAGAACACGGAGGTCAGGAAAATCATCTTTAGATTAAATGAATATTATAAGAAGGTGTTTATCAGAGAAAACAGGAGCTGCATATTTAACTAGCTTTCCTTCTAACATACATGTTAAATTATGATGTACAGTGGGTCCCTGCTGTTCAATATAACATGAAATAAAAGTTCAGATATGTGTCATGAAAGAGACAAATTTCTGTTGTCTCTAATTTGACAGAAATAGAGGAAATGTAGAAGAGATGTAGACAGAACATAAAAGCCTCACTGTGAAGTTGGGCAATGCTACAGCTCCAAATCTTAATTAGTTTATTGATTAGCTCTATAAAGATGATGACCTGTTAACAAAAAGGATATGTTACCCATACTCTGCCTATTGCAGTGCTGTAGCAATTCCAGCAAGATTAGTATATAGATTTATATACTTGTTTCTACAGTCCATTTGTATAAACAAGTAGCTCAGAGGATTTAGCTAACACCCATCTGGTTACTTTAAAAGCAGAAGTACAAAAATATCAAAGCAGCAGCAATCAAAATCATTTTAACCGATCTCCATCTGGCAATTTTAATAATGGAAATGCAAAGTTACAAAACGTGCCAGATATCTAGGGTTTGTACAAAAAGAAAAATTGTGATTAAAAACATTAAAAAAGATTCCTGTATGAGACAGGTTAGCTAAGAGTTTAGCTGGGGTCTGCCTAACTTCAATATCACAGGACTCTAGGTCACAGTTTCACATAGCATAGGAAAATCCCTTTTTCTCCTAAATGTTGGGGTTTACAGCAATAGATAATTATTGCCTTGTAAACTAACTTGCAAATAACAGCCCTAATGAACATTAGGGCACCTTTCTTCTAGGTTGGAGACTAAGGCTGAACAAGGAGATTTCTGATATACCTCCTTCTGCAACTGATGATGTGATATTAACTTAAAATTTTAAAACTCTTTTACATTCTCAGAAATGTTTTCTTTTGGCTAATATGTTTAGTAGCTGAAAGTGTTAACATTGCTCAGGAAGTGCCTCATCAAATGTTCATTTGAAAGAAGAAAAGAGAAAAAATCCTCACTGGCTACTTTTAGTTGAATTCTACAGATCAGACTTACATATTTTATAAAGAAACTTGGATGCTGACACCATAAATGCTGCAACATATAATGCAATATATTTTCTAAGTTAGTCCAAAACCTTTCCACAGCAGGTTTGGAATGATCATGGTTTGCATTTTTCTTCTTCTTTTTTTTTTTTCTTCCCACTTCTCGCTTTTGTTTTGTTTCACTTTGAATACTTCACAGTGTTTGTATTTTGAAAGCTGGCCTATTTTCGCTCACAAAGCAGCAGATTCAGTTTGTGGTATAAATGCTAAATCAGCATGTGTCAAACTTGTTAAACCTTTTTTATGCCAAGCCTTGAAGGACCTGATAAAATAAAGCTGTAAAGATATACATTTTAATAAAACATTATTCATGCGCTGTTAGTCCACAAAATATTCTCATGTACTATATAGAAATGAAAAGCAACATTTCTCTGGCCTAAAGCTAACTTTTTATGACTCCCTTGGTAATTTTTCCATTCTTTAATACTACTTTATTTATTTATTTATTTTACAATAAGCTTTCAGAAAAGGGATGGCATTTTTCTCAACACGTTTGCATGTGCTTTTTTTTTTTTTTTTTTTCCCCTGACCTTTTACATCATCTATAGAAAATTTAATAGGGATATGGAAATCAGACAGGGTAACTGCTGGAAGCAATATGTGCTGATCAAAACCCAGAGACGGCAGCTCTGTCGAGAGCGGAACTGTGGTTGTGTGGTTGAGATGCTGGCCTGGGAGTCGCAAGATCTGGGTTTTCTTCCTTAATCCGCCTGACCCCCCTGAGTGATACCAGTGCTTTGTTTGCTCAAAGGGAATGATAATATTTACATTCCCCTATTCTTTTGTCTATTTAAATGATAGGTGGCTTGAGAATCCTACTGTCTTTTATAGTGATGTACCGTGTACAGCACGGAGCGGTTATTTCAGCTGATGCCTTTAGATAATACCATAAGGTAAAAATAATCATTAGGGAATTAGGTTTGCTGCCCTGTTTTGTGTGCCTGCCCTCCTGCAAGTCTAAGAATGAAAGCCCTGAGACAAGGAGGACAGAGTGGGCTTGTAAGCAAAATCAAACCTTTGGGTACTTAAATGCCGGAGTATGAGGTTTTATATTTCCCAGTCTGCAAGCCTTTTAATGCATTGGAATGTCTCAGGTATTCCAATACTGGCTTCATCTTGTTGGCTTTCCGAAAATATTCAGTGGTAGGCACGTGGCGTTCAATGATAGATGTATAGCTATCTCTCACCCTCTGTCAGGAAATCTCTTTTATTGGTCCAGTTTTCATCTGTTTGGTCTCTTTTCACAATTGTGACTCAAATCTATCTGTCTGTAAGCCATCCATTCAGCTGTATGAATGGATGTACATGAAGAGCCTCATGATATTCTTAAGGACATCAGTAGGTTTCCAGGTTTTGTGAATGTACAGACCTACAGGACCTCCAGAATAGGCCCTCTGGACATCTTCTTCAGAGACTGGTTGCCATCAGTAAATCAAGCCCCAATAGATTCAACCTTTTTTTCCATTCCCACAGCTATGTGGAAGTCAGTAAAACTTCTGTGAATATTTGTTCCTTCTTGTGCCCTGATGGCCCATGGTGTGGGTTATGTTCTCTATTAGGAACAGAGGTCACAGATATGTCACAACCATGCAGACCTTTTTCAGAGGCTCTCAAGAATGAAAACTAGTGACCAAAGCCCTTCTTGAGTTTAGCCACGCTGTTGCTGACGGAGTGACCAGCGATGAAGGTCAACATCTGGAGTGATAAAGAGTTCTTCAGGAGCAAACAAAGAATTTCTGTTTTGAGGCAATAACAACCCGTTGCTGCACAAATATCAAGGACTGTAACTGGGTTAACTATAGGGCTGTAGAAAACTGCAAGGGCTGCGGGAGATAATTATCTTTAATACAGCATGATAAAGTATCATTTTCTCTTATTATGCAAAAGATAAGGTGCATGGAGAAAGAGGCAGAACTGCTGTTGGGAATGTAGTTTAGTTTCTCCACTGTAGGCATTGGTAGCACAAAGCAACTTATTCTTTCTTTTTCTCCCCATGCCTGAGAGTATTTTTTCCTGTCTTGAAGAAGCCCCACTGTTCTTCCCTGCCTTCCACACCTGCTCTCTTCTTCTTTGTCTGCTGAGCTACAAAGTAAAACGATAAACATTCAAGGCACAAAAATTCAGAGTGGTTTGGCTCCCAGTACTCAGGGGCTGATGAACTTAGAAGGAAGGAAAGATTTTTTTTCTAATTGGGCCTTGAGTTCCTTCTTCAGCAGATGAGCTGCTCAAATATGAAGGTTAAATCCATATTGTGCCATACTTAAAGGTATTTTGGGCTGAGGAATTCAGTGGGATTCTTGCCAAAAGAGCGGGCATAGAGGGAGTGCTGGCTGGTTGTGCAAAAGTAGGTAGGAAACTGTCCTAGGGTTTGGGAGGTGGGTTTTGCTGCACTGGCATGCTGAGTGATTAATGCAAGCCACTTAACATCTCCTTCCTCCCCCTTGCTGTGCCTTAGGTTCAGGAGGAACAATGACATTTTTCTCCTTTGTACTGATTTGAAAGCTACTGATGAAAACTGCTACTTAAACATTAGTTAGTAATGTAGAGAGGAAATTCTTGAGGGTGAAAAAAAAAAAGAACGGTAAATATGCTTTATAGTCCAAATGCATACTACATGTTTTTAAGGCAGGAAAAATGCCTTTCTCAGAGAAATGACAATTCCAGAAGAAATTTTCATTTTCACAACTTTTTTTTTCTACTGAAAAAGCACAGATGGAAAAATTCCAGCAAGCTCTGAAAACAAATTAATTCCTTGTTTTGCTAAACATACTTTTATACTATGGATATATTATTCACAAGCTTAAAAGGAAAGACTGGTTGATTTCCCGTATCCCTGTAAGTGAAGCTGTTATTACCTTTGCTGCTGCTCAGAAAAATCTCAACGGGTCATAATGTTCCACTGTGTGTCTTAGACCTGAAGGAGCAAGAGAATTCACATTCATTTAAAGATACTGCTGTACTGCCTCCATAAATCCCCTGAATGGGACAAGATGTAGGCCTAGCTTGATGAGATAAAGATAGTGTTTTATACCAAGTTTTCAAGCTTCATACTAAATAGTCATTGATTTTGTGGGTATACATCAGAATTTTATGTTCTTCTGGATATCATCGTCTACAATTCCATTCTTTACTTTAAAAAGAGCAGCAATTGACTCACACCACCCAGAATACATCCTACAATATCCATCTGCTGTGTTGTAGGGTCTTACTGTAATGCAATAAAGCACTTTTATTTCATATGAAGAATGATTTATACTGAAGTTAATGTCTTAAGTATAACACATCCACACTGGGTAACGTTATCATAGCATATATTTCTCCTCTAAGAGTTAAGCTACTATCCAACTTGCTTTTGCAATGAATGTTTGCATAATGTAAACCAGCCACGTTGATACTAATAGAAATAAATGGCTGAAAGAACACAAAAAAATGAGAGCTTGTGCTTACTATTTAAATTCTTTCAAACAGCAGTGCTGTGTGAAATTCTAATACACCCTCTCTGCAACAGTCAGATTAAAATGGTCCAAAGATTAGAAAATCACTTAAAAATGTAATTAATACAGCAGCACAATTCTCTGTGGTCTGTAAGGTATGATGCATTTAGTGTAGCAAATAAAACATAACATAGGACAGTCATCCACGTGTATTATACATCTAATCCATTAAAATATATACATAGATTTACTGTGTTTGCTTTACAAACTTTGTGTTTTCTGGCCTGGATATTAAAGAATGATGACTAATTTGGTTTTACAGCTTCTTGCTGTTGTTGGGGTTTTTTTTAGTTAATTTCTTCAGAAAATTCCTAGTTTTAAACAACCAACAATAAAGTTACTTATTATTGGTATTTATTATATCTTATCTATTTATAAATATCCTAAAAAAAAAAACCCAAAACTTTTTTTCATGGTTTATAGGATCATAAGTTAGAGGGGGCCCAGGGAAGTCATCTAGTTCATCCTCCAGTTCAGTCAACATCAGGCTTACTTTTCCATGGACAATGTCTTGGCTTTGGTGCATAACCTTCATGTTGATATTTGGTTAAAGGTTCAAAATGGAACTCTTGTCCTCAACAGCCAGCTGCATCCTGAGCAAATCTGTGCATTGGTGCTTTGAAATGATAGTGTGTTTCCTAAGGGATCTTAGTTTTTGAAGGTCTCGTTATGTCTCTGCTTCATGAAAGTTTTGCTGTGAGACAGTGTTGTTTTGCTTATTTCAGGGGAACTTCATTTTTAAGGATTTAAAAATTGTGAGCACTTCTAAAAGTTTGATAGTTGCCTGAAATTACTTTGCATAAAGACTGAGATGCTACCAAAAACTTAAGTTCAGGGCAACTCAGATCTTTTGTGAGTGATCTGTAGCCATCTAAAATGTGCTATATAATCTTTGGATCTCCACTTTTCATTCTTATACATTGATCTTCACATGTTCTTAACATTTTCCATATCTTTATACCCTAAAATCCACTTACTGTTTCCAGGAAAAAAGAAAAAAAAATCAAAATACCGAAAAGGTGGTTATTAAAGTTTTCCTGAGTCTTAAGTATTTTTATGAGTCCAAGGAAGACTCTATGCCACTAAATTTAAAAATCACGCTGCAGACTTTCTTAATTTTGATAAAGATGAAAGTGTCTGTAAATTTTATTGAACTGAGTCTTCAAACCTTGAAGGTGTTTATTCAGGCCAAATAACCTTCCTAAAGAGAGAGTCATGAACAATATGATAATTGCAGGGTTATGTCTGAGAACATACTCAGAAGCCTAATTCCTTTTCATTGGATACCAAGGAGATTTAAAAGAATAATGTTTAAGACAACTGTAAAGTAAGCAAAGAGGAAGCAAATTAATAATGGACAAGAAACTAGAAAATAGGTAGTGATTGAGAAACCACAAATAGTTATTTATTTAGAACTCCTTTCTGGAACTTACTACCTCAGCGTTGTAAGCGTGGTGATGAAGCAATGGGCTGTTAGTAAGGAGTACAATTAAAAGGAAGTAGGCACAGCTAGTCAAGTGTTCTGCATGGTGGAGTTAGTGCTACATGGGAAAACAGAGATGGCTGTGGTCCTCAGACCAGTGCAGTGGCCTCACTGATTAGCAGGAGCAAGCCAGTCAAGAGATGGAGCATTGTGCTCACACTCTGCATTGCTTCTGTTACCCAAAGCTGGGGAAGCCCCGAGAGGCCTGCTCTGACCTTCTTGCTGACCCTGCTGTTTGGACTAGCTGAGATCATTTCTAGCCTGCATTAAACAATGAGCCTGTGATCCTAGGATCCCAAGACAAAACCAGCTTGTATATTCACTGTGTGGCACAAGGTTGCAACACACAGAAAATGAACTCAAATTTAGTTGCAACACTTAGAGGGAGCAAGGTAGACCAAGAGTGGCCTCTTTTCCTCTTTCTAACAATCTATGTACTTTCAGGCCTTAATTACAATATGTTCAATACAACACTAATTCTGTGTGAGCTGCTGTTCAATAGGTGAACAATATTTTCCATTTAGGTGTCAGGGTCAATGATATGGATAATTAGCTAGCACTGTCGTTCAATACATTAATTCTCTCTGAAATAGTAGTAAAACATATGTTGACTCTCGGTAACCTCAGTGTAGATGTTGCAACCTTGTAATGGATGTGGATGCAGTAAACTGTTTGAGCTTGTCTTCTTGAGATAAGGTGTTTTCTTAAGTGATGATGATGAATGCTGCTCTTCTAGGGATCTAGAGAGTGTCATTAAACTAGCTAATATTTTGCTGCCCTCCCATGTAGAGCAAGCATTGCTAAAGGGCAGTGGTGCTGTCAAATCCTCATAGGCTGGAGTACGGAATAAAGCAGAGAGAAAACAGGATGAAAAAAGTAGATAAAAGGGCCTAAGGTGAATTCAGGCCTAATACACAGTACATAAAGTTGTTTTATTTGCTCTCTTTTTTCCCCTTCCTCAGTAAAAGTAGTTCAATAGTTATATTTTTCAGAAGCAGAACCCCCCCTTCAACTCTCCCCATACTCCTCAGTCACAAACAGAGTTCATTGTCTATCAATAAAAGCGTTTCAGATCTCTCTAGACCTGGAGACACCAGGCAGAGTTATTAGTTCTTCTGCAGCTTATTCTGAGGTGCCAGAGTTCAAAATGAAAATGTACAGATTGCTGGTACCCATACCAGATCCAGGGAACTGCACAGATTCATCCCTGCATCAGTCTCTGCATCTATATAAACACAAACAAGCACATCCAAGGATATCAGAGAGAGAATAAAGTCCTGTGTACAAAGCATTTTTGTCTGTGACAGCCCTTAGGAAACTAGAGGGCAAATTCTCTGCTGATGCAATTAGCACAGTGCTGTTAAACTCCATGGACCTGTACCAGTTTAAAGACACATGAGATTTGACCCCATTACTTTATTTAGTGACACTTATAGTAATTTCAAATTGTCTAGTCTGCATTGCTGCATTCCAACAAGTAACACCTTTAAACTCTGATAATAACTTTTCCTCCTCTAAATGTTGTGCAAGCAATCGTCTTTCTTTTATGATCAAACCTAAGCCATGAAAGTAGATGATTTTTAGTTATCTGTGTAGCAGTTTATATCCTGAAGAACACCAACACAGTTTAGAGACTCTGAGGCACAATTATCCACTTTGCGAGGACAACTGCAGCTGGGGGAAATATGACAATCATTTTATATTAATATGAGAAAAAAATATATAAATAGGAAACACAAACAGTGAGGTTTCTCTCCTTGACATTCTGGGAAGGTAGGAAGATCTTGTTTCTTCATCTTAAAAAATCAAGAAAACCTAGTGGTGTTATGTTTTGTGAATTTAGGAGAATGGATTTGTTCTTTGGTAGTTGGAAGACAACATTCCTTGCAAGGAATCACTGGCATCTTGGTGCACATAGATTTTCTTTGGCGTGTCATCATGGTAAAGACTCCAGGTAACAACACCTTGGTTAATTCAAAAGACATGGTAGAGTCATATCTAGTGCTGTGCATCTCCCTGAGAAGAGGAATGTACTGCCATTAGGTAAAACCTGCTCATAGAAACACACTTCAACAAAGAGTTGCCAGTTGGGAAGAAGCAAATTAAAATAGATTACATGTTTGCAAGGGAAGAATGGCCCAGTGTAGACTCTGAAGGCTAATAATGGTGTACAGTTACTAACCGAGGAGGAAACCCTTTACCAGAATAGAAGACTTTGTTATACAGAGAGCTGAAGTAGTCTTATGAAGTTCAAAACATACCACCTGCTTATGAGGCTTGCTGTATTGGTGTTCTGATGAATACCCTCCTGTCTCCAAGCCAGACTAGTCTAAATGACAGGCAATCATTGGTGCTTATCTTGAATTATAAGATGGAATACACTCTAGTATATTATTACTCTTGTTAGCTTTTTAATATTCCCCACTCATCTCCAACCAATCTAGTCATTCAGTTTCTCTGTAATAAGGAAACTGCAAACTTGGACTTCTATGTTTCTGCTAAAGAATGACCCAAATTCCTATAATAATCCAGGTTTTAAAAAAAGTAATAATCCTTTGACTTTACATAACAGCATTATGAGTGTTAGTGTAGACTCCTTTCTTTCACACTCATTTAACTGTCGGGGAGGACCAAACAGGCCCTTCATGTGCCTTATGCACAAAGTCACCTGGATCTTCTGGCTTGCTAGCTAGCATAACCAGGACTGTGAATAAGAATTTCAAGATGTCTTTGCTGTCATTCTTACCATTTAGTACTCTTAAAAGTTTCTCTGAGTACACTTTAGCTAGAGAAAATGTTCTGCTTATCCATCGTGCACATCATTAGCAAACGCATTCAGCTCCGCAACTCTGAATGGTGAACCTTTGTGCGCCATCCTTAAATGGGTGGAAGGAACAACAAGGGGTCATTCTTTTACCCCAGGCCGGATCAATTGTCTCTGAACTATTCATAACATGCGTTTATCTAAACTACTCCTAAGGTCTCTAGTGTTGGAGATTCATAATCTGCTCAGGCAATATATTTCTATGCTTAATCATTCTTACCATTAAAAAGTTTTTCCAGTGTCTAACATAAACATCCCTTTCTGCAATTTAGAGTGTATTATTTCTTGTAACATAAAAAATGGGTATGTGGCACAACTCATTATTTTCCTCTCTACAGCAAAGCTTTATGCATTTGAAGACTACTAATCCTGTCTCTACTTGGTCTTTTCTCTCGAGAAAGCAACCTCATTTCTTTACTTTCTAATAGGTCAAGTTTCTACACCCCTAATCACTCTGCTCTGCCTTCAGCTGACCCAAATATTTCTTGAAACACGAACTGCAGAGGGAACACTGCGCTTCAACTACGACTTCATTCATACCAATTAGAGCAGAAAGATTATGTCATGTATTTTGGAGGGATTATTTCTGCTTGTACATCCCATAATAGTATTTGGCTTTTTCTGCAAAAGTGTCACTTTGCTGATAATATTCATTCCAGGGATCCTCACTTATCTTGTTCTCCATCATTCTTTTCTTTCTGCAGAGCTGCTGATTAGCCAGTTGTTCCCTGAAGTCATCTTAGATGTTTCAGACTGTTCCTACAAGTTGTCAAGCTCATTCTGAATTCTCGTCCTCCCAAGTGGTTGGACCTCTTTTCAGTTACTTGTTGTCTTTTTCTTAATAAATACACTTTATTTTCCTCTGTATGCCTTTTGTACAAGTTTCCAGCCATTTCTCTGCCCATCCTATAGTAGTTTATTCTGGCCAATGTTTCCCTTACTATGACAGTGTCAGGTGAAACATTGTCAGAAACCTCACTGAAGTCAAGACATATAGCATCTACTGCTTCTGCCCTATCTACAAAGCCTGTTGCCCTGTCACAGGAGGAAATGAAGTTGGTTTGACAAGATTTGTTTCTGACAAATCCATGTTGGCTGTCACTCATCTTTTTGTTATCTTCTAGGGGCTTACAAATTGTTTGCTTGGTTATTTGCTCCAGGATTTTTCTAGGAATTGAAGTTAAGCTGACAAATCTATCCTCCTTTCCCCCTTTTATAAAGATAGGCTCAATAATTGCACTTTTCCAGTATTCTGGAACCCCCCCCATAAGCTCCCCAAGATAACCAGTGACAGCTCTGAGATGATTGTCCTGACAGGTCTTTTTCTCTGATAGTGCTCACCTTGGGGTGGATTTCCTGAGGCTCAGTGACCATGAAAATATATAACTAATATAAGCATTTATCTTAGTCTGAGCTTTTCTCATTTGTTCATGCCTTTAATTGCTTTAGCCATTTCATCACATCAATCTCTTTAGTGAAGGCAGAAGCAAAAGAGACACTGTGGCTTGTTTGGCTGTTTCTGTCCATAGGTTTCCCACTCTGTTTGGTAGCAGAACAGTCTTTTCTTGCTTTTCTTGAATAGCCCAGCTTTCTAAAAGTGTATTCTCATACTCGATTCTGTCTTTGACCTGGATATTTCTGATGTAGCCTGTGATTACTTTGTATTGTTTTTTTAATAGCCTCCCATGAGGTTTCTCACAAAAGCTTTTGAAAAAACCAAATGAGTTGTGTCAGTTGTGTTTATAGTTTGGTGCGACGATGTTAAAAACACTCGTCTGCCACTTTTAAAGAGTTAAGGCATTTCATGCACTGATATATTTCCATCTAATATCAAAAGGCATTTCTGATCACACAGATCTTCAAACATTTATTTATATTTACTTTTAATAAGTACCATAAAACCTGTAACGAGCAGCAATTTAATTGCATCATTGCATTTGATCAGATGAACATCCTATTCATAATAAAGCCTTCCCTATAAATAAACATAGAAAACACAAATTAAACTTCCACGTTAAAATGCGTCCAACTTAATGTCTCAATTCTTTCTTTACATGTCATGAGTTGAGTTTTTCTCTGGAATAGTGTGTACACTAAAAAGTTGCTGTGCATATTTACATACTTATATAAATTCTACTAATAGATTGTCTATCTTAGGATTTGCGCCTATTTCAGCCTGACTACAGCATAACTACACTGATGTACTCTAGCAAAGCTGATGAGGCTGCTGAAAAGTAGAAGAAAACATAAACGAAATGAGTTCAATTTTGCTTCTAAAATGGACATTTTTATTCAGTCCAAGTTTTCCATGAACATGTCAGTCCAAATTTCCAAATTTTACGTTATTGACATTTTTATCCCCAAAGCACCAAATAGTTTTAAGCATTCTGATGCACTAAGCACTTACCAATTGCAACAATTGATATTAAAACTTTTTGCATTTTCTGCTCTTTGAATTGCATGGATTGTGCAGGAAAGCCCAAACACAAATCTACAGTTTCCAACAGTTGTTAATGATGTGGAGCAAATACAGGAGTGGGATGCTAAACTAATCAGTGCTATTGGACATTGGTGAGTAGAAACCACTATATTAGTGCCTAAACTGTGCAGTGATCCATGTCTCCTAATTCTGGGAGGTAGTTATGTTAAATTGATTTGAAAATAAGTGGACAGAATCATTATGCCTACATTTATAGCTAACCTGATGGAAATCAGATGGATTTTAGTTTTGCAAAGCACCTCATAAATTGTTGCTGAAGATCCCAATAGAGACTTTACTGCCTGCTTTCTGTCCACCCAATAAACTGTGATTATTGGATCCTGATGACATCTGCTCTCAGTCTATATTAAAATGAATTGAAATAAACCTACAGAAAGAGCATGGTGAGGCAACTTGAACATGGAGGAAGCTGTAGAGCTTGACATATGTGGTCCAAGAAAGGAGTTCTGTGGAGCTATGGATATATGCAGAAAAGCAAGGTTTCTCAAAATGCGGACTCAAAGCCACGTCAGGTTTGCCTAGGATTGCTCCTGAAAAATACATTCCTTTTAAAAAAAATCATTTTCAGAACAAAATAAAGCACTGAGAGAGTTCATAACAAAAGCAGGAAAATGGAATACAGTGAGTCATAAAGGTGTGCCCTTGTGGTTAATGCTCTGAGGCTGGTTTATTTCGGAAGCACTAAAATATCCTGGCCTCACTGAGGAGCAGAGAAAGTGCTCACTGGAAGCGCTGGAAATATCTTTCTATGAACTGCTAGGCAATGGTTTAATTATTTTATTAAGGGATTCTAACCAAATTTCTTGCCTAAGGAAAAGCCCACAAGGTAAAAATAAGGAAGATATGTGTAAATAATAAGAGTAAAATAATAAAATGTAAATAATAGGAGATACTTCATTGCAATATATAAGTATTCCTTAACAGTCATTGTTTTTTACGACTTACATCAACTTCCAGTTCAGGCTTATACAATATGCAGTATTCAACTTTTACTATTGAAGAAACTGATTTGATAAATTTAAGGCATGAGGATCCAGATCCACAGAAGTACTAAGGAGCATTAAACCTCTGAAATAACAAATATCCTACTAATATCAGTATGACTTAGGAACTCGGTACCCTTGGGAAAGGGAGTGTCTTTAATGGGATTCTTTTCTCTCTAGAAATTATTTTTTTTAAGACATACTTTCAGGCCTTTGCTCAATATAAATGGCCAGAAAGGAAGAATTTCCTGAGCTTTAGAACTTCTAGTTTAAGCTTTGGTTTCTCTTAATATAAGCAATATTTAAAAATAAAGGTCTTTTTTACAGTTTTTCTTTTTCCTCCAGGTCATCAACAGTCAAGGACCGAAAGTCTCAAAGTGATTTGGTTTAATAGAAGTGACTATTAAATCTGTCTATACTTCCTGCCCCTATATCCATCCCCTTCTCCTGGGACTCATACTATGCTTCTTTGAGCAGATGTGCTTTTCTCCAAATTCCTGCATCTGCTTGGGGTTGGACCTGGAAATTCTTAGGTCCACGCATAGAGCAGCTTCTTGGTCCAGACTTCCTCCAGCTTCTCCATATCTCCAGAAACTGTTGATATTCCTTACATGTCGAAATTAATGGCATTCTGCAACTTTGGTTCCCGTGATATGTACAGTGCTAGTGCTGCATTGCATCTGTCAAGTTGTTAGCCTAGCAAGACAATTAATTTACAGCTCTATAGCTGCTGAATGGCAACAGGGCTTTCCAGCTGTTTACACTGAGGAGCCACTAAAGTATGGTTTATATCAGAAATTGCACTGGAATTAATCAACTGTTTTCCAGATTAGCTGAAATGCTGAGCTAGTCTGTTCTCTGATCCAATAAAAATACATATTTTCAATGGGAGGACACAGAGAAACTCTTATTAGTTTAACCACAAGCACCAGGCAGCATCTGCCTCATTAGCAGTTTGGTGTAAGAGACATAAAGTCACTGGAACAGAACATGTTTACAGGGTAAATATTTCCCACTTTGAAAATAAATATCTTGGCTTTGGCTCAGTATTTATTTAGCAGTGGGAAACTGCTGTCCTGTGACAATGTTCCATTTCATTGACATTATCTCCTAATGATGTTATAAGTTGAGATAAGTTAACCTCAGAAGGTCCAGAGGTTCAATTTCCATTAGGATAAGCATCTAGAAATTTCGGAAACTTATGAGTTATTATCCCGACTTTGGTTGTTATTCTTATTTTCTAATAAGCACTTGCCTCTTTGGTCCTAACCTTCTGAGAAATCTCTTTGAGGTAATCTTTCTGTCCCTGTGTGTCGTACCCCCCCCAAGATGTGGCTGCTGTGGCTCTGGGAGGTTCTAAGTAGGTTCTGGCTGTTGAGGGCTCTACATTTTCCTGAGTTTTTCAGTGCAGTAAATAAGATCACAAAAGGACTTTCTCTACATATCCTTCAGTCTGAGGCCACAGTACAGACGTTTCCTGTGGCACACATGGCTGGTAACATTCACAGATGGTACAGGGTTGGTGCCTTGGTTTTAGACATTTAGCATAAATGAGTAATTTAGGTTCACTTTGTGACCCCCCAGGAAGATTCAGCTGATGTTGGAAAGGACTTGAATTTACCTGACCTTGGTGGAGTTTGTCTGGAAAGAATTTGTCTCGGTTCTCACATTCTCTTTTCAATTAAGTTCATCTACCCCTTGTGTTCTCCCGGAGAGTCATCTCATCTCCTGCGAGCTTATCAAAGTAAACCCACTTTTTTTTGGTTATAGTCCAGGAATATGGCAGCCCTGAAAATGCATTACTGTCTGATACCTACAGACAGTGGCTTTCTCCTCCTTTCTTTATTTAATGCCTTATTTTTTGCTCTTTCCCCTGTCACAGTACCTTTGCAGGCTGTATATAGTCCACTTATAAGCAAATTTAAGAAGTCTCTTCCCAGCTGCTTTTTTCCCTGTCTTATTTAAAAATCTTATTTTTAAACTGCCCATTTGAAGGCTCATACATCCCTTTTGGCCAGACCCCCACTGATAGTTTACTCACTATTATTTTTGTCAAAAATTAGAAGTAACAAAATTTAAGCAAGGCTGGTGATTTTGAGTGTCTAAATTTTCAGGGTCCCAACTTGAGAAATATAATGATTGCTGAGTACTTCTCATCCTAAGCAGCAAATCAAAGAGTCTGAAGTTGGATACCACAGCCAGGGGAAGCATTAAAAATACACGGATCTCTTGAGGAAGTTAGTCTATATAACGTCTTTTTACTGTTCGCTTACTTCTTCTAAAAGTTTTTCTCTTTCACACACATTTCACTCATAGGAATGCATGCATTAATCAAAATAAACAGCTAGTGTATGGGGCACACTGACATAATAGATCTACTTAACTCCAATTAAACCAAGCAGTGGGCACTGTAACCTCTCATTGCCGTCGCTGAAAGAGCTGTAGCTTTGCATACAAATTATGGGAGGCAGGTTTGCTGCTGACCATTCAGTACGGTCTTTAGCAGCAGACACTTAACACAAGTCCAGAGACTAGGATCCTTGGGCTTTACAGTTTGGTAGAAAAGAAAAAGAAAAAGAAAAAGAAAAAGAAAAAGAAAAAGAAAAAGAAAAAGAAAAAGAAAAAGAAAAAGAAAA
>JAOQGH010000001.1:6149248-6178057 GCA_025769975.1 Gallinago jamesoni | reverse complement strand
GGTAGATGACATCTGCTGCTCTCCCCTCATCCAACCAACCAGTTATAGCATCATAGAAGGCTATCAGATTGGTCATATTACTCTATATTACATATATTACTCTACTCATGTGGCTGGATTCATTTTCCTAAGTTGTGGGGAATATCTGATTTGATCTTCTCATAAGAAATAGGGAATTTTTCATGTTAGAATTTTTCATGCATTCATTTTCTTTAACTTTCTACCTGGCTGTAATGCTTTCTAAGGTGAGGTTACAGTATTAAGGCAGGCTGGAAAGCTACAAATTGATGGTGACTGCACATTTAATTTGCCTTTTCATATTTATCCAGCAGATGTCCAAGTCTGAGCTAGTCACCATAGACTCTCTCCAGAGTTAATGGTGAGGAACATACATTTTTAAGCTGTAGCTAAAATGAATCTATTTTAAAGATTTATTTTCAGAAGAGTTACATTGTGCCTGAGAAGCATCTTTTTCTTCGTTGTCTATAGAGTGGTAAAGAATGGGGGTGAATAGCTGAGATGCTTTCTATGCACTGTAGATGCCTACATTGATCAGATGAAACCCATCTTCTACTGCCAAACTACATCAGCCCATCAAGGAATGATTTCTTATTTACAACTCAATCCCTTTTCATCTGCTCTGTCTGTGGTATTCAAATGTTTTATGCACGCTATGTCATCCCTCTGAAAACCTCATGAATGTTATCTTTTATTTATGCCCTCAGAATTGCTGCTGATTATATTATGGCAATGTCTTGAAGGTTTAAACAAGATCTGGGCCATCTCTGCTAGTCACCGTCCAAGCAGACTGGATCCCTAGACAGGGATCCAGTATTTCTGAGCTTGGGATACATCCCCATTTCAAGATCGGGCAAGATCTGAATATGTGTGAAACCTCATCCCCACATCTGCTGCCCTAGTTTTCATAGGAAGGAGAGTTTGGTCTATGGTCAGATGGGAGCTGTAGCACGGCCCAGCCAGGACCCCAAGATACATGATGTGCAGGTCACAACGTTGGTCTACCACAATATGGTGGTTGTGCCCAGCAGCTCAGATGTGGTTAGGAATGAGACTATGCCCAAGAGAGAAAATGAGCTAAAAGATTAGATTGTCACCCTGCTGTTTGAGAATAGGAGACGATGAGGCGCAAAGAGATTGATCGCCCTGCAAAGTCGATAGAAGAGTCTGAAACAGAAGTCATGTCTTAAGGAGCAAGACATTCTTTGAATGTACAGACACTTTATTGTTTAGTCTTAAACACCTTGCCCACAACCATATAGCAGCTGTGAGACAAAGCTATAACCCAGGAATTATGACACAGAGTTTTAGTTGAGACTCGAGAGCTATAAAATCTGCAAACCTGTGGAAAAGGATCTAAAAGATATCAAACGCATTCAGTTCCTGCATTCGCTTTGAGAACTGAAAGTTGGAACAGAAAAAAGTCCTTCAGTAAGTTTCTCAAAAAATAATACAAAAAGCTATTCCTTTAAAACTTATGCTGGTATATTAAAATGTGGAGTTCAGAACTGTAACATGATCTATCGTGCACAGACATGAATGACTCTTGATATTTGATTGTTTTATTACTTCCATCTGAGCTAACCTTCGTTACTTGGATTTTACAAATTTAAGGACTTGCCAGCATGCTTGCCAGTTAAATAAAGGGCACAGCTAAGGTCTCTGAACATCTGGTCCAAATACTTAATCATCTTGTTGCATGAAGGCTGGTATTTTTATCTCATACCGTGATTGGGTCTGCATAATTTTTTTTCACAAATTGGTATTTAAACCTCAAAACCTTTAGCTAACTACATCTGTCATTGATATTTTATTGTTTAATTTCTTTTTATAGAGCCAAATTACATCTCTCCCACATACAGCCTGCACTTTACATGTCTAATTTGTCGACATGTTCTATAATGATAATTTCATTGATTTAGAAAGTGACATTATGAGCAACATATGTTCAGTTTAGCAGTAAACCTTGTTAAAGCAATAATGTCCCATTCTTCCCTTCACCCTCCCCAAATTCAAATATAACCCACATTAGGAGGCAGCTGAGTCATTTAACTGCTTTGATTCTTGTAAATATAGAAACCTGCTAGCTGTTTAGCTTTACACTTTGGCTGCATATATTTCCTACTTTGGGTTGCTGGGAAAGGACAGCGCAGAGATGAATTACACTACAGTACTTTGTCTAAAAGCGTGATATGTGTTAATTTCCCTTGGAAAAGACACTTGGAAGGCAAAATTGCTCCCTTAAAAAAAAAAAGAAGAAAAAATACAGGACATTCACATAAAAAGGATATAATTGAGGAACATCAATTCATAGACAATAATGAGAAGATGCCCTATTACTTTCTTCCAATTATCCTTAATATAATCATGAAACAGACCTATTTTCATGTTACTTGTGAAACAGCTGAGTAATAAAAAGGAATTATTTTTATAGACTCCAGAGCCAGTTGAATGCTTTGCCATCTGTACTAGTGTAGGGCCTTTCCCCAAAGTGTTTAAAAGCTGACTACATTTTGGTCTGGTGAAACAGAGGTTAGTGATTTCAGGATTAGTCTGAAACTTTACACTCAAACCTCGGCACAGTTTTTGCGAAGACATTTTACAAATACTTTACAAATCACTACAAAACCCACTGAAGCCTATAAAGCAATTTACTAAAAAAGGCACAAATCTCTTCTGAAGAATCTAAAGAAAGGGAATAATAATAAACAAGAAGTTAAATCAAGTTTTGATTTTGAAAAGGGAAATCTACATTAAAAATAGATACAGAAAACAAATATTGCAGTGTAGTGATCTCAGAAGAGGTCTGAGTCAGGAGACTCATCAACAGAGATGTTATCTCCACGTGGTGAACATCCACAGATCAGTTTTATCTGCGGGTCAAGTGTCATGGACGGATGACTAAAAGTCCTCTTCCTCTCTTGACCATTTCAATCTGTCACAGATTCAAAAAAAACCACAACAAAAAAATTCTCTGTTGATTTTCCACATACAAATGCCCTTCAAGGGTTTTTGTTAGGATCAATTTTTGGAATAAACTTTATAGGTCAAAATCTCTTTATATATTTATGAAAGCTTTTGCTGTGTGGCTATATTTTTCACTTTAAGTGGGTTGTTATTTAGTGGAATAGACATGACTATGCTTCATTCACCATCTGGAGTAGTATAATTTTTCTTCTAAGATTTTCAGGTCTCTTCACATTGCATTTGAATGGACTAATAGCATATATACAGGGGGGAATATTTCTGCAGATAGATACAGTTTTGGAAACCTTATTCTTGCTAGTGAATTTTCAAATATATCAGATTATTGCACTTTGGAGCTTTTTTTTTTTTTTCTCTATTCTTTTCATTCATTGTCTTTCTGTTTTTCTGTCTCTCTGTCTGTCTATTTTTGTTGGTTTTTTTTTTTTTTTTAATTAAATAGAAGGTTTCTAAAGAAATGTGGTTTGGGTTTTTTTTCCTCTTGAGGAAAGAGTGCCAACTGTATATATGCTATACCTGTTTCTGTGAAAAACAATGTACAAATTCTAGAATAAATCACACATTTCTTTTCACACTTCCTCTGAAAAGAAAGGTTTTGTCAGTCCAGAATGAAGACACTGAAATATTTATGCACAATGAAGTGACTTTCATTAGGTTGATATTAAGGGAGAAAAAGTGGCTTTATTTTATGTCAGCTAAAACAAAGCAAAAACTGCAGAGGAGACAAGTTAGCCAATGATTTTCACATTGAACATGTCAGTCTGCAAACTTGCATGGGGATGGATGAACAGTCTTTCTCTTTATAAATTCATCTCAAATTAGTTGCCACATGTTAGCAGATTTGGGTAAAATTTTCTCTTTTTCTTTAGTAAAAGTGAGGCCTTTGAGAGCAGAATATTTTCCTCTCAGTTTACTCAATTCCGGAAAGAGGAATAAAATTACTTATTTCAAAGAGAAAACGCTTTCTAGATTTTCTAGATATCTACATTCTCACATATTTTAAAGATTAACCCCCAATAAGCACACCTGAGGCATGGCGTGCTGCAATATTAGCAATGTGTTTACATTGGTAATGCTTATAACGGTTCAGTGGCACTGCTTTTATTTATCAGTGCTCTTGGCATTTTTCTCAAACCCTGCCATACAAGACGTTGAACTCACATTGGTTTCTTTATATTAGCATACATACTGTCCCATTAACATAGAACCAATAATACTTTATTAATAAGGTGCTAAAATATAACTCTACCTGGTAAAAAACAATGGCTTAATTATTTGGATGTATGTGAAGTGTCAAAGTTAAGCAAGAAGAAGATGAACTTTTATTTGTTATCAAATATGATAATGGGTATAACTGATAACACTGATTTAATGGATAGCTCTCTACAGTCATGCAGAAAACCAATGCTATGCAATCACAGTGGGTAAATTGCCTCACTTTCTTCATCTTGTATGATACAGGGTACCATTTAAGAATGCTTTGGGATTTGTGAGCGTTCTCTTTTACTGGAGCTCTAGCAAGCCTCCTAAGTAATCTCACAAGCTGAATCCTACAGCTTGTATAAGACAAACGAAAAGTCCTTTCTCCTTGTTTCAGCTAGAAGAGCAATGAAACTATGAAAGCATGTTATTTTAAGAGCATGAAAGCATGTCATTTTTTGAAGGCATTGTGTCGAGCACTGTAATCTGTCTGTGGTGCAGGAAAGTCTCTTGGAAAATCCCTGATTTGTACAGCAGACCAAACACTGCAGCGGGAGACAGATTAACATTTGCTGTAGCAAAGCCTTTTACCCTGAGACAACCAATTAAAAACTTGGCTTGATGATGAACAGGATGCATTTCCACCTGAAACCTGTCAATGAGTTCTATGTAGAATAAGTTAAGTGCACTCAATATTAGCAGACAGTTTCCCCCATTTCAAAACCACCACAATTTTCAACCTAAATTGAGAAGCAAATGGAGCTAGAGACTGAGTTGTTTTTCACACAGAAATGTGATCTGCTAGTTCAGCCTTGGAGAAAACAGTTTGGGGAAAAAAGTCCAACATCCACCTTGAAAAGTGTGTGGGCCCTTCTGTGAAGTATCAGTTACTTTTTGCAGCCATGAGGATCCAGAGACAAAAGTAAGGCAAGTCATGTGGAGAGAGGAAGTCTTTGTTTTGGTCAACTGATATGTTTCTGCTCACCTTTGGCTTTAATAACTCCCCATTTTATTCTTACAATTGTAAACATTCTGAATCTTCTCACAGATTTATATCTTGTCAAGGATAAAGGCAGCTATATCCATAAATGTTCACTCTTAAAGAAAAGAGCTGAATGCCTCCTGTAGTATGATCCTTTTTTTCAGTGGGTGTACTGAACACTCAACTTTTCCCGGAATATTATGGTCACTGATCCTCTTACTGCAGGAGATAATATCATTCCTTGTCCTCAAGTACTAGATGTCAAAGTCACAAACCCCATTGCCAGTGGAATCCCTTGTCTAAACTCTTTCGCAGTACATAGAATAATATTTAATGTGTTGTCTAAACAGGATATCTATTCATTACCCTTTGAAGAATATGGCTCTAAGTCTCCATCACAGATCTTCAAAGCGCTCATATGATGGAGTGCTAGAGGGGGCTCTAGGGAGCCCCAGTTTAAGAAATCCTCCTCCATCTCAAGAGTAGGTGTGATTTTTTCTGTCTTTGATGGAGTCCACCCCCTCTTTGTCTACAGCTAACTCTTTGCCAGAGAAGACTTATCCTTGGGGTTCTGAAAAATATTTCTGAAGAGCAAATTTTTTTGCCGTTGGAATAGCCACATCACAGAGAAGAATTTCACTTCCTACCTTCTTTTCAAAGTGCGTAAGTGAATTAAGCAACATGTTTTACTAACATGCAAAATAGTCACAGTTGAAGTGCTTGGATTTCATTTGCTTGGCAAGCGGTGTATCTGCATCATAGCTCTATCTCAGTTATGAGATATTATGTGCGTGCCTGTGCACACGCCTGTGTAGAAGCCCTTTAGAAACATTGGCAGGACACAAGCAATAAATCAATCAGCACCACCTTACACTGTTCAAAATTTTTCTCTGATAGAACTATAATTCTAATTCAAAGGTTCTTCCAGCTCCAAGAGCTTTGCCAATTTTTCATATGTTGTATAATGGGAATACTAAAGGCTAATATCTGGACGTTCCAAAGGCCTTGTGGCATATAAGTTGCACTGTCAGCAAAGTGTGTATTGGTTGGAATTTTTTAAAGAGTCTCAGTGTCCATGAAACATTTCAGACAAAACATGTCTTTCACATTTCAGACAAAGCATTCAAAAAGGCAACTAAACAAATAAAACTTTTTCCTTGAGATTTTAGGCAAATTCATGTGTAAGTTCCAATCATCCAATCTGAATTTCTTAGACTGGAAATCTGCAGTTAGATTGATTTGAACCTTGATTTACCAAGTCTTTCCAGCTAAAAGAGACAAGGTCATATTTAGATAAGAGACTACTAAAAAAAAAATGAAATAATTGAAAAAAGATGTAGATGTTTGAGTATTTGATATTATTACTTCTATCCCTTACCCACTCCTGGCTGGTGTGAAGAAGTACAATGTGAGATGAAGATGTCTAATTGAGTCCTTCTATTGCAGGACTGAGTCTTACATTTACACGTGGAATTTTTCCACCCATTACTTGAAGCTAGAAAAGGAGTTTCAACATCCAGCTGACAGTTCAGCATCAGGACTAGATTCAGTGCCTGGTTTGGCCTGTGGTTAGGGGCATGTGTAAAATTCCAAGCTCTTAAAAGCAGCTTTTATTTAAATATCCATAAGGATCATTGGATGCAAAGCATTTGTTTTCTTTCCAGCAGCGCCTACCTCCAAAGAATTGCTTTTCACTTGTCATGTCCTTTGGCCTGTTCATCCTCTGGAGGTTCTCTGCTGTTCTAACCTGTGTCTGGCTGCAATAGGAATCTCACAGTAGCAGCAGACTTCTGCTAATTTACCTGCACATCCCATTTCCATCCAATCTTTTGTCCTCCTAAGATGGGATAATTCCTCTTGATCAGCCATCAAAAAACCATGAAAGGCATCAAGAAGTTATCCAATATCTGTCAGTATCAAAGTCTGCAAATAGCAGCTCTGAGATATATTTATACGTATATATATAAAAATATATGTGTATTTTTAATGCATATACACACACATATATTTTTTCCCTGAACAGTTACTGAATATTTGTTGCTTCTGTATAGATGACTTTTAACTTCCTAGCTATCTTGATGTAAATTAACACAAGTAAATTATATTAACTACAAGCAACTACATAATTAATATTTTAATAGTTGTGAACATTTGAGACTGGCCGAGGCCTGCCTTAATCATCTGTATGGGAGCTTTATTTTACAACATTTCCAAGTGAAGTATGTCAGTTTTCAAATTAAGTGATTTTTTTCAGATTTTTCGCTTGTGCTCTTTGATATGCTACAAAACACTGAAAATTGAGATCCAACAGGAGTGTCCTTGACAAGCCAGATTAATGTTCTAGCTATTCAACTGCCCCATCTCCAACAATAGCAGTAGCTTAATTCAATAAAGACTGGACAAGACCTCATTTGTTTGTCTTGCATTAATTGGTGCATTATGTGCACCTCAATTCAGTTTCTAGGAAAACAGTTCTTTCAGATGAAATGCCTTAATTCCTTACACAGCCAGGATAGAAATAGCACCTTTGCTTCTCTCTTCCTCATGCACTGAAAAGCTGCTTCGCTCTGGAGCTGTGGCTTTGTGCATTAAAGTGAGACTTTCTGTGCAGTCTCAGTTTCTGCCCTGCTCTGGGTGGAGCACTGTTCTGCAGCAAGGACAGCTTTATTTTCCCAGCTAGTGAAGAAATAGTGATGAGTCTGCTGGTTCTTATGGGAGGGAAACTTTGTCAGCAGATGAACCACAGTCAAAGGAACTGCAGAAATCAACACTCAGATGAACAGAAAGTTGGCTGCATCAGCATCCTGACATACCATTCAGTCTATAGGTACTTTGCTAATGGGCAGTGTGGAGCATGATGCAAGCAGCAGAATGTGAGCAGAAACCACAGCATATATTCACACCTACACCGTGCAGTGGAAAAACCTCCTTGTATTTCTCTCTATTCCATTGCAATATGAGCTACAATGAGGGTGGTGAAACACCGGCCCAAGTTGCCCAGCGGGGTGGTAGATGTCCCATCCCTGGAAACGTTCAAGGTCAGGTTGGATGGGGCTTAGAGCAACCTGATGTAGTCGAAGATGTCCCTGCTCATTGAAGGGGGCCTGGACTAGATGGTCTTTAAAGGTCACTTTCAACCCCAACTATTCTATGGTTCTATGAATATCCTTCAGGGAAAAGTAGGCTGTGATGAGGGAGAAGAGGGGAAAATGCATATGGGTTGCATATGGGTTCCCTGTATGTACCCACTGCATATGGATTCCCCCTGATATGTCTGCAAAACCATCCTGCTGGAAGTTAATAACATTGTATGTAGCCTTGAATTCCCAAGGAGGTTGCTGTAAAATTTGGGAGTGCAGAGAGCATCTCCTGAGCTGGGTGTGGTGCCTTCCCAGAGCAAACCAATTTCTTTTCCTCCTGTTTAATATCCATTGAAGCACACAGTGAATCAGATGTCTACAAATAAAAGTACTCATTTATTAAACTTAATTAACTGCCCTAATTTTAAAGTAAACTGAAAAGACATCTTCAACATCAAGATGGATTTTTACTTGCAGGACATGCTAAGGAAGCCTAGTGTTATTCCTTGTAATACTGAAATCCCTGTAGATGTCAGGTCCTCCTGCTCAAAATATGGATATACTTATATTCCTCATGCATATTGTATATATCTGCAGTTATCTAAATCCTAGGATGTCTCTTGAATTAAACAGTCATTTTGCATTATAATTCATGTACATTACACTTCATATTTGCTGTGCAAAGTAAACTCTCAAACCAATGTGAGGCTACTGCATACTAGGATATCAATGTTTTCTACAAATCCCAGTGGAATATGCTGCAAAATATTCCACTGTCTTCCAAATGAATAGGAAGAAGCACATGATAAATGATATATTTACCTGCATATCCATAAAGTAGAAAGATGCTATGGCATGAATTTTGTCTGTGGTGCCCTACAACCCATAATGAAAATTGGTTATGTGTCTGCTGATAAGGGACAAAGACTTAAAAGTGATTTGCTAGACCAATTTATTCATAAGTCTGAGACAGTATTTAGTCAGACCAGTCAGATTCATTCTTACTCTCTTCTATCTTCCTAAATCTATCAGTCAGTCCTCTAATAATTCCTGCTGCTTTTATGAAGAGCCTCCCAGTGCCTTCCTGGTACTGTGTAGCCCAGGAGGGAGACTATACTGCAGTGTTTGCACAGCATGCTCAGTGCAACCCAGTATTGTTTATATATTCAACGGGAAGTTTAGCATATAAACAGTCTGAAATATGGTGGCAAGACTATATGCAGATCGCTCAACATCCTGCAAATACTTAGACATGTGGAAGCTTTGAAGATCCACTTTGATCAGCACTTTAAGGCTAACACTGGTAAAAGAAATACTTCTAGCATCTGGATTAAGTAACTTCAGGAGGGAGTGGTTAAAGCATTTACAAATTATGCTCTATGAAGCTAATGTAGATATTAAGAAGTATTTATGGATTTTATTTTCATAGATGGTAGATATTATTGAGTTATGACTTGGCAAGCACAGCCTGATTTTGGCATTTTTATTTTCTGTACAGCAATTTACATTTCCAGAGTGGCTAGGGTCTGAGACTGGGTCCTTAATAAATCAGGAAAAAATCAATGTGGAATGAATGGAAGCCATAAAAAGTAATATAAGAACAAGATAGATGATTAATGATATAAAATCTTGTGTAAGTAGCAAAAGATTACTTCAAAGCACCGCACAAACATATTTTGAAAGGCCACGTTTTCAAAGTTTGGCTACAATTTTTGATAGTGATGTGCTTTTGAGAAATTTTCTGACCATAATTTGATCATATATCACTCTCCTTCTGTCCCTCCAATGTGTATAATGAAGGATTGGGTTTTTCATACCTTAAACTTAGGGGAGCCATAACACCCAGAGGGGGACAGCAACTTGTTATGCTATTTGCAACAGTCAGTTACCGCAGTCCAGACTAGAAAGAATTTCTTTTCAGGGGTGTGAAGCTTGATCAGTATACACTTCTGAATATTTTCAGATAAGAATAAATAAATACAAAATATTTCATCACTCTTAAGATGTAAGGCAAAAAATGTTTACCTGAATCTTATATTTCTAATTACATTTCTATATACGTCTTGCATACAAGTTCAAAACCATTCATATAATGAGATCAACAGTCCACCTCTTGCCCCACTGGCCAACCCCACCGGTGCATTCCCACTTCTGACTTGGCATTGGGTGACTATAGTCCGTGAGTGGATTTTAAACAAAACTAACCTTAAAAAGAAAGTTTTGCATTGAATCACTTCTCCAAACCTAGCAAGGAAGAGGGAGGGAATGCATGTGAAGGACCAGGACTGGGGAAAGAGGAATGTTCCCTTTTGATAACAGCCCCAGCTTAGATATTATGTCAAGTCACACCAAAAGTTAACTGTGGGACACCATCTTGATTGCATCTTACCTCCATAACACAGGAGTTGTATCTAATATACAGAAAATACATAGACATGCTTTCCAGGGATATGCATGAACCAAGGAGAGGCACAATTTTCACTACTGTTAATTTCAAAATATGAGCCAAAGCCTAGTTTTCAATTTTGTCTCTGATGCTAGTTTCACACCATGATATCCTGTTAAAAAATGAAAACGGTCCTTTCCTCTCCCGTAGGTCAGCCACATAAACAAAAGAGAAAGCTAAGGAATTTGTCTTGTCATTTTAGCTGTTAAAATATTTGGTGTTTCTTTTGAGGTAATTGCCTAGGCTTCCCCTCTAGTCAGTGGAGAGAGATAAACAACTTCAGAAGAAAATAATTCCATCTATATCAGATGTGTATCCTAGCAAGGGATCAGCTGTCTCTGCAGAAAGCTTAGATTGCTCGTTTACTCCACACACTAACTTCTAGATGGCTGAAGTCACATTAAACGAATCCTAACTGAGTGACTATACAGGGGAGTTAATGAAGGTGTGTAAGCACAAAGTTCTGACAAATGCTCAAAGAAATACTGAAAGATTAAAGAGACAGGCTTAAAAAATACATTAATGCTTCAGTTATGGGAGTCTTAGGTGTTATGCATAGCAAAAGCAGTGAGAAATGTAAAAGAGAAATTGATGTTTTATAAAGTTGGTGGTGCATTTTAACAAGCTGATATCATCTGCAAATCATCAGTGTTGACAATATTACTAAAAAGTATTTTCATCTCTGTATTTGTTATTTGCACTAAACAATTCTCTTTTTTTAAACTATTAAAAATAAGTAGGAAAATATCTTGTAAAGAATCAAAATCCCTGTTCAATAAGTTAGTAACTGAGGTAAAGGGAATTGTACTGGAAATAGGATACATAAATTTGGTCAAGCTTTGTATAAACTTCATGTTTTCTTCATCTTTATCTTCTGACAGACAGAAACACCATTACCCTTTGAGGGCTGATTGAGAACAGGAATTTTGTTGTATACTATATTTAAGCAAAGAAATGTAATTATTTGGAGCACTTTTAGACCTGGAGCACCAGTAGCATACATATTATCTTAACTATATTTTTTTTAAAACAGGTTTTCATTTCTGCTGGCAAGAGTTACTCATTTTAAGAATCACTAGACAGCCCCATGAAAATTAGGCTTGAAAATAATCACTGATGTAAGCGATGCCAGGAAAAGGAAACATCATGGTACAAAACATAGACTTTGAGAAAGTTTCGGCAGTTTCAATGAAATAACAGGGCTGCCATGAGAAGCCTGTCACAAGATTGCGGGTGAGAAAATGCTCTTCCTTGCCTAGGAAGTAAATTTGCTGCCTACAATTACGAAGAAGCACAAAGGTTTTTGGTATCCACTCTAACATGCTCAGTTAGATGGAAAGCGATCAAAAGGCATGACAATAACTGGATCAACCACAGTGACTAACTAATGAACTGTGCTAATATAAAAGCCCGAATATCCTTAGGGAAAAAAGTCAACATTTAATTATAAATTAATACGTCATGATGGTTGGATGTGTCAGTGATCCACAGGTAAGATTCTGATGCTCAAATTTCTCTTCTCATTCACACTCAACAGTATCCTACCACCTGCGGCCACTTAATCTCAAGAGTTATCTTCTCACATCTTCCTGGCCTAGCGGGATATAGAGGGTATATAGCCCGGTGAATACGTGCATGGCAGTCTTCTCTGTAAGACAATGCACCAGGATGACTAAATTTAGTAGACAGGCTGTTTCTCTCTGTCAAGCCTGAGCCTGAGGTAATGTCTATCTTATTAGGAGACAAGAGGCTGCTGAGTATTTCTTTAATAAGGAAGTGGAACAGAGAGTTGGCCACATGTGGTTCTTAAAAATCTCTACCACTTAGTATGGAATACTATATCTATATTAGATCCAGGACCCTGGCTGATTTCCAAAAGGATAATTAGATTCCTACTACTGAGACAGAAGTTGCCTTCACTTCCCGTCCTAAATGATGTGGTTTGAGCAATTCCCACAGCTTACTCTGGGTCAGGGGATGAAAAGGATTCCTTAAATATATCTAACCCTTTCTTGCACGTGGTTCTGTGAGGATGCCTCACAGTTTCTTGATCCTATCTAGTTTTAAGGCATTGTTGATTATCACAGTGTCATATAGATATGAAAGTCTTACCTGCTTATGTCCCTGGACCTACCTACACATGTATGTATATGTTATACATACACATGTGTATGTATAAACATGTATGCAGATAATTATAGCTAATGCTTTGGCACTGCCATTGTGCAACACAATGTCCATTAACGATGGTGACAGACCTTTCTGTGAGTGTAGTACTTAGTAGGGCAAAGGATTCAGAAGGAAAAGCTCTTAAGGTCTAAGAAACCAACAAATATAGGCAATCATAGACTGTCAAAGAAATTACTTTAACTTACAATGGCAGTAGTGGGCTCTTCCATATATGCATCAGTGTAACTGTGGTCTGAGCAAAACCTCATCGAAATTAGACAAGTAAAGAATTTTTTAAGCTTAGGTCCAATCAGATTAGACAAAAAGCAAAAGTAATAAAAGGACTATCTTGAGTCATGGGTATGAAGCGGAGTACCCAGCATCCCTGAAGTCAATGGCCTGCTAGATCAGACCCTCATCTTTGCATTTCTTTCTCTAAAATGAGGATAATTTAAGTTCTCCTCTTCACCATTACTGGATTTTCCTAGCTATGTCATAAATTCTCTGTGTTAAGAATGAATTTTCATGTATCAGTATAGTAACTGATATCATATGTACCTCCAGGTGTGCTGTGCTACCAATGTTAGTGTTGTGTTTATTGACTTAGCAAACTAATGTTGTCTGAGGTAATGAAACAAATGAGTGTTGTGTCATTTTCCAGGTAGATTAATTCCTAGTTCATATTTTAATGTAAATAATTCTAAAATGACAAGTAGCAATAAGAAAAGTTTATTCAAAGCTCTACCCTGCAACTCCACTGACCTTCAACAACAGACAGAGTAGGGAAAGCATTCTTCCTAAGATATCCTTCCAAATACTTAGGCTGCCTGTGGCGGTCCCATTGCATCTGATCGGCTGCATTTTTCTACACTGAAAGGTCATTGATAATTACAGAGCAGAGCCCTGTAATTTTTCATCCAGGAATTAAATAACAATAATTGCTAAATATCACTTGGGAGAAAAAAGGGGTAGATTGAGTACATGATGCCCATACTCAAGAGTCAGAGCATATCTATTAAGTGAAATAATTCTGCAAAGTTATAAATGGATACAAAGACTTAAAGTGAAAAATTAAATGCTGGCTCTGACATTAATCTGTTTCCATTGTAAATTTAGAAGAAAGAAAACTAAACAAACACCATGAAATGTCCCACCTTCTGTTAAAGACAATTTTTAAAACCTGGGTTTAAGAGATAGCATTTTAACAACCCCAACATGAGTCCTTGAAGAGCTGGTGTCTCAGGGGGAGTCAAAGGTACTTGAGCATCTGCAATCATCTGTGGTGTCGATTTTTAGACAATTTATAAATCCTGCCTGAATTCCTGACTTCCCCATACATGCAGTATTGTCATGCTGTAGTCTCATTTTCAGGTTCAAGTTTCACTTTCACCCAAGTTTTATAGGCTGATTTTCAACATTTATATCATGTAAAGTTTATTTCCTGCCAGCATAACTGGATCTCTTATTTGTATCTCTGTTTCTGTGATATATATGTTTGGTTTTTTTTTTGACATTTGCAACTTTAACTTGCTTGTGTCCACTTCAAATGCCACTGCAAACATCACCTTCTAATTTTTTTCAATTTGATACTAATTTATTCTCCTTGCTTGCTGCATTCCCATGCATCAAATGGGAACCATTCCCTTTACTATCCTGGCTCTTCACCACCTGCAGCCTTGCCTGTCACCTCTCTCATGCGGTGGCCTCTTGTCTCTGGTTAAATAATGCGTACACCTTTAACTTCACTGCTCACGTGTGTGCACTTTCTTCTGCCTTTCCCCTTTCACTGCCATACAAGCTTTAAATCAGATTCGCATAAATACAGTTACCTCATTTTCCTCCTCAAAAGTCTCCTTGAACATATTTACAAAAAACTTGCCATGAGCTAACATGGCTATTCAGGGTGCTGACCAATACTACCTCATTGTTTCCTCATATTCCACTATCTAACTGTTGATTACCTTCTTATTTTTAAATTGGACATTTTCTTGGGGACATCAAGTGTCTTTTTTGATCTCTGTGATTTTCTTTGTACAGCAAGTCGCCTGCTTTGAGTGTCCTATTTGTTTTCATTTTCTGATGCCTTTAACCTTCAAGTTCACATAAAATACATCAGAAAAGTAAATTATTAATTCTGTTTTAGGGCAGTCAGGGAAGACTCTTACATTTGTATCACTATCCACTCAAATAGGACACCCATGAGTACAGAGTTAGATATAATGTAGTGGAGTCAGTCTGATCGGAGTATCTACTTATAAAAGGGGAAACAGCCCCCTGAGCCACTGAATCCAATGTGCTCATCACAGGCACCCATACCATGTAATCCCTTTCAAAAACTATTTAATACCCCTTCCTAAAACCAACTAGATTCCTCATTTCCTTTATTATTCTTACTGGAAGCCTGTTTCAGAACCTTACTCACCAGAGGATTAGGAAACTTTATCTAATTTCCAGCCTAAATTTATTCATGGACAATTTATAGCTATTTGTTCTTGGACAAACATTGTTCTTTAGTTTAAGCAGTTCTTCTCCCTCATGTTTACCAACCTGATAAGTTTATAGAGAGCAATCACATCCTATCTTCATCTATGTTTTGCAAGGCTAAACAAGCCAAACTCTCTTTGTGTCCTCCAGCAAGGGAAACACTCTGCTTCTGTGCTCGTCCTAGGAGCATCTCCTTGTGTGTGTCCATGTTTGAAAGCATGTTTCTCATATAGGAGTGATCAGCACTGCACCCTGTTTTCTCAGTGAAGTCTTAAAAATATGACAAGAGTAGGAAGAATAACAGAAATTCTTCTCATGCCCTTTTTCACAGTTCCATCCTACCCCTCCAAAAATCCAGTGGTCCATTTGTAACCTCTTTCCAATGACCTTGTTCTTTCATTGTATTACCCCCTTTGTTTCCTTTTAGATGACCTTCTTTACAGTTTCTATATTAATTCCCTCTTTTTTCCAACAGGAGTAATGATTTTCCATATATTACCAGAGGAAATAGTTTAGTAAAATCCAAAGTTCTTTTAATTAGACAATCATTTATCTTGCCACTGATAATATTATATTTGTGTAATACTTTTAATTTTCCTGCTCTTTTGGAGATGATTATTGTTTTCTACAAAACAGGTTCTGAAGTATTATATAACTTCAAATGTATAGTTTTCCAAGGTCCATTTCTTGATTATAAGATTAATATAGCTAGTTTCTAGCTTCATGATACTTACCTGGCTTAGCAAGTTTCTCATGCAGGATTGTGTGTTAGTAATTATAACCAAATAGTCCTGCAGTTGAGGATTTGTTTCTCATCTCTTTTAGCTGCAACTATTAATTTTCAGGTCATTATTTCCATTAGTAAGCCTTTTTTGTCTCTCTATTCAGCCTCATGGTCTGACTGGACAAGGATCTGAGCAACCTGGTCTGATCTTGTGGCTAATCCTATTTTGAATGGGAAGATGAATCAGGGACCTTCTGAGATCCCTACCCACCAGAATTGTGCTAGGATACCGTCAAGGTAAGGTATACTTTTTTTTTTTTTGGTCCTATTGGTTATGACCATCAGCTCTTTTATAACCCTGAGAAGATGAACTACAAATGGGAGCATAAGGAAAGTCTTTGCTTAAACTCCTAGTGAGCAGCAAATATGTGAAGACCATCATCTTCACGTTGGTCCCAGTGCCCAGAGAAAAGATACCTAGATGGTTTTAAAGTGAGTGCTCATATGCTTCCCTATGTCTCGGATCCAAATTGATCTCAAGGTCCTGGGTAATTTGTGCTAACATGTTTTACAAAGAGTTTTACCAGATTTGTTTGGAAGATGCTAAGACTGGTCACTGTTGTTCAAATATAGCATGTAGTCTCAAATCTTCTTTTCCCCTTTTAACCTTTAGAATGGACAGCGTCGAAATAATTTTGGCAAAGGCGTCAGCTGATTCAGTCATAGACAATGTACTTGACACAGTCAAGATCAAGGAAAGACCCACAGATAATTAAAAAAAAAAAGCAAAAATCCATCTGCTTTTTATTTATTTTATAACTCTGCATTACTAAATCAATACAAGAGGGACCTAATTTCTCCACTAACCCTGTCTAATGAAGATTGAAATTTAATAAACATGTAAGAAAGCTGCATCACCATGAACTAAGAGACTTCAAAATATGACATTTAGTTCATTATTTATTAACCTATCCCCCAGGAACATGACAGAGGGAATGCAGACTATCCATATTAGAAGCTGTTTCATCTTTAAGAGATAATGGAGACCCTATTTCCTTTGCACAAGATTTATATTCTAAAGAGGAAATGAGATCTAAGATGCAAAATTTATACCACTCATTATTTCTTTTTTTCCCATGGAAGACAGAAAGAACATTCCCTTACAGATTGAATGTGCTTAGCATCATGTGCTTTGAAACTGCAACATGTTTATAAAAATCAGAAATACAGGAACAAAATAACAAATCAAAACAACAGAAACAAAAGAAAAGAGCAATGTCCCTCTAGACATTAAAAACCCATGCAAAATCCACAGTTAAAAGGATGGAGACTGGACACCTCAATATGCCAAAACAAGTATTTACAAAACCTGAGAGAATAACAACTGTAAAAATCTTCTCCAGCCAGTCAGAGAAATTATGCTTTAGATGCAGTATAGCTACTTCTACTTCTCTTCAATGTATTAATTTTCACTTCCTGGTTTAAAAGAAATTCAAGACCCACACAGACGAGAATTCCAGCTTATGGACCATAACCATAAAGCAGGAACATTTCTACTCATTCTGGAATGATTCCCAATTTAAGTAGTCAGAAGGGGTCAGAATCTGGTGCACCCAACTAAATTTCATATCTGTAACGTTCTTTTCCAAATTAATGATTCTGTCCCACAGCTTGAGCCCAACTGGCAACCTTTATGCCTACTGAGAGTACCCCTGAAACCTGCAGAGTTTCAGCGGAGAAAAGCATTTACTGACATGATTAAACTCCAGATAGCAGCCCAGACCTTTTAATGTTTTTGGAAGTGGTTCTGTGACCTTGCCTAAGTAAGCCTGGAATCTCAGAAAAAATAAGTTTTGATTCATTAAAATACGCCTTTTAAAACATGAAGTTGAGTCATTAGAAATAAATTCATACGTAGGTATATGCTAGGCTTCCTTCTTACAACGATCAACAAAATTAAAAGTCATTCCAATAAACTGCTTTTAATTATATGGTCCATAAATGTACTTGACTTCTTTTTTCTCTTTGACAATGAAAATGAGACAGCAAATTAAAGATAAATTTGTAAGAAAAAGTTACAATGGCAGGACATGAATTATTTTAATAACATACCAACTGAGCCACTGGTACTTCACAATTCATGAACAAATTTTCTATTACAACAGAGTCATGCTTTTATTGACTGGTATAAAAACACCATTTGTATCTTTTTTCATCCTGCTGCGTTTCTATTTTATTGGAAGTGTCCTGTAACAGGTATAACATCAGCTCAGATTACCAAGAAATCTATAAAATAGCTTCCTGCTACTACCTTTGGTGCAGATTGAAAGAATACATTATGATCCCACTGAGTAAATGATAAAAGCTGTTATTCACAGGCAAACATGATTTATCCTCACCTGTTCAAAATTCTGAATGTACCCACTTTATTATTAAATGATGAAAACATTTCACTCACATTGATTAGGAACACAGATACATTATTAAAGAGAGGCTATTAAGAAACATATGTTCCAAATTTAAGTTCTGAGGTTTGTGACTCTTGGTAGGACCACAAGATGCAAATGGGAGTGGACAGAAACAGCTTCATAAATGTTCCATTTTGGCACCAGAAATACATGTAAAAATTTTCTATTATTGATTAAAAATTGGAAAATGGCATTGTCTTGTTCAGCTTAAGTTTTCACTCAGTGCTGCTTGTACGTAAGATACAGATAAAACTGCAAAAGAAAATTAGATTTTAAGAAATTATGAATTCTGTTTCCTTAATATAGGAGAGTTGTCGCCCACCCTCACCCCTTTGATACACTCTAGAATTATAAGATATTTCTTTTAAAGGGTATACTTTTGCTATGCCAGGCTATATTAAAACAAGTTGCCATCTCCAGAACTAATTTCTCTGTAATGTTGCCAAGTATTTGTTCAGCATCTAAGATAATTACTAAGATAATTATTAAAAACCATAGAAGATATGAGCACAGATGGGATCTATTACTCTTAGTGCAATATATGAAGGCTAAAATTGTGAAAAGTACTTCATGTTAGACAAATTTTGTTCTTAATAAAATCAACAGGACAAAACCTGAGATGTTTTAAAACCTCACCATGGGTACTTAGTAGTCATAGCCAGACTTAGCATATTTTTCTGTCACTCTGGTCATCAAATACAAAAGATAGCCTATTTACAATAATGCCATTGTGCTGAGAATTGGACTAAGCATTTGGATTACACCTGTATGATATTGCTTTCAAAGATGTTGGAACTTGAAAGATTCATAGAAAGTGTCTGAATGTGTGGGTGCATCGATGTGTGTGTACATTTATTTTTTATATTAAAAATGGAAGCATATGGAAAAATGGTCTCCCTGTATGTTGAATAATTTATGTCTTCCGTGTCTTCTCCTGATTCCCTTCACACTAATGACTGTTTTAACGGTGATGTACATCAATTTACAATGTAACTATGTAGCTTTGGATTGCTTTCAAGTCCAGATTGCTTTAAAAAGCAATAAGAATACATAGAGGCATAAGAGCTTTGCAACTAGCAGTGACAGGACTCATACCCTCTGGTTTTATTGAATACGTCTTTTTAATATTGCATTGGTTTTGAAGGATAAAATGTGAAAAATATTTTTAGTATTTTTTTTATGTAAGAAATGCTTAGAAGCTGGCTGTTGTATTCACCTTAAACTCTTGCCTACTATCCTGTTCGTATCTATATCACCAACATTTTTGTGTCCCTTCTTCTAAATGTCAACTATTAATGGGTTGCTTAATGGGTGCTTAATGTAGATTAAATTATGATGTTTCTAATGCTCAGTGCTAATGGTTTACTGACACCCAAGCTACCTCTCTGTAACCCTTACAGAATTCACCTGATGAACTCTGTTGCCCTTCTGCTTTGTTTGGGTTTTTTGATGTGAAAGATTCTAAATCCATTTGATGGGATCCTTGGAAGTTATGTCTCAATTGTCTCTTAAAAAATGCAAGATAAAACCCTTCTCTAGTTCAACTAATAAAAGGCAGAAATATTACTCATCATTTAAAGGCTCATCTTTGTTATATAAAATCCTAACTGAGTTCATTTATATCAACTGAGATGTATTACATTTACAATGATTTTATGGACCGTAGTAACTTACTTAATTTATTGTGCCTCTGGTACTGTACGAAGAGAACAGTATAAGTCATACTTAATGGTTGGAGCTAACCTTAATCTCTGAAAATGGCTGGAAATATAATCTTGTTCATTTCAGTGATTATAGGGTAAAGTATGTGGTTTATTGCTTTTAGGCTCATTGAATTCACCTGGCTTTCAGTAAAGAGGTCTGGCAAGGTGTCACTACTTCTACAACAACACTGTAAAAGATGGGAGTTACTTTCGGTTTGGAAATGTGAATGCCACAGTAATCCTGCACAAGACTGCTAGAAACAGATACCGCAACAGAGGCAAGTCTCTGCATGTTCAGCAGAGTAACATTTGACCCCACTTAACCTGTTTTTCTGGTCATTCATAAAGAAAAATATCAAACTGCAAACCCGCTACTGAAAGAAAACACTCTACCAGCCTAGACGGATCACTCTATGTGTTGGTTTAAAAAAATATTCAATTCATTACACACATCCTACCGCTAAAAAGAAGAAATCCCTCCCCTCTTTCTGTCATTGCCATTGTGGTTGTGTGATGCACATTTCAGTTCATCCCACTCCCTCCCCATCCTCTGAGAGCCCATGGTAACAGCCATTAATGTCACTGAAGATTTTGTGATGCTCTGCTTACTATGCTCAGGAGGATGGGCGGAAGGCACAGGGAATCTGAATTGTTTCATGTAAAGAAAGGTTAAGTGGAAGAGAAGACACGTAACTGTCTCCTTACAGTAGCGAACTGGCAATTCATACCTAAGGTCAATACTAAGCAGGGTGCTGAACTACATTATTGCCTTGTTGTCATTCAGATATTTATATATGACAGGAAAATTACACTTTCTAAGCTGGGGCAGTACAGAAGAAAATCAAGTTATCATTACTAGTCTCAAGTTTTTGTATTATCTTTGGGCTGTTATGAGAGAGCAAGAATGCTCTTTCAGTGGGCTGAAAATTATTCAGTGTGTTACCGTTCTTTCATTTTTTTTCCCTTCATGCTAGAGCAGTGACTTTTCTGAAAGAACATTGTATAGCTTAAAAAGGAGTTAACATGTTCTCTCTCTTCTGTAATACTCTCTTGGTGAGGAAAATTCTCATCTCAGTTCTACCTAAAAGATTATGGCACGGGTGCAATGTTCCACATTCCACAGGGATGACAATAAGAAGTTCATCGACTTCAAAAGGAAGTTTTCAGAGCCAAATATTCAGCCAATGCGAGTCTGGTACAACATACTTCAGTGAAACATGGCAGTTTATACTAGAGGAGGATCTTGCCTTTCTCAAAAGTGAATCTTTTCAGGGTTATGTAAGCTGGTAAAATCAGATTTGTTGATTGCCAATGACAAAACTGAAGTATCTCTACACTACTGTATTGAAAAATGTGAACAGAAAAGGATGATTAACCACAAATTTGCATACTTGAAGGAGACAGGAATCAGCAGAAATGAAGCCTAAGTGGAAAAGAAAAAAACAACAACAGAACAAAAGCATTGCTGATAGAAAACTTAAGTACACCTTGCATATTGTTGTATTCAAGTAGTAACAACTTTCATAATTTTTATCATTTTTGCAATTTGGCAGTGCTTCAGAGACATAGCAGAATCTTGACTTTAATGTCAGTTATTGGAAACCTTTTTTCCATGGATAAATATATATGAAGTTGGGTAAATTGATAAGTTCATGGATTCAAGAATAACATGATTTTCAGTGCCAGATTTGAAACAAAGTAGCACAGATTTTTTGAAAATACTGAGTTTACTAAAAAGCACATGTCAAAATGAATATGTGAGAACACTGGTATAATTGAATCACAGAATTCAATTGTAGTTGGAAGGGGTAGGGGTTGGAAGGGACCTTCAGAAATCATCTATCCCTACCCCTCTGCCAAAGAGGATCACACAGAGAAGGTTACACAGGAATGCATCCAGGCAGGTTTTGAATGTCTCCAGAGAAGAAGACTCCACAACCTTCCTGGGCAGCCTGTTCCAATGCTCTGTCGCCTTCAAAGTAAAGTTTTTCCTTATGAATGTTTATACTTCTGAAGTTTCAGGTCTAAACAGTGTGTTTGGTTAGGAGAGGTCACAGTTTTCTTCTAATCAGATTAATAAAACATTTTTGGAAGTGGAAGCTCCTGGCTGTTGTGGAAGCTCCTGGCTCTCATAGTAGTTCCTAGCTACCATGACTCCAAGTTGTAACCCAAGCAGCAATTCCACAGAAGTGCTTTGGGACATCTGAGAAAAGCTGTCATGAAACCTCACATTGGTATTCCTGGAACTACATCAGTAGCAAAAGGGAGAATGGGAAAAATGTGGGCCTGGTGCTGAATGCAGCAGGGTGTTTGATGACAGAGGAGATGGAAAAGGATACCTTCTTTGCCTTGGGCTTTACTGGTAAGACCAGAGGTAGGAATACTGGGTTGCTGAGACCACAGGGAAGGTTTGGAGGAAGGAAGGCTTACTCTTGGTGGGAGAGGATCGGGTTAGGGAATATTTAAACAAAATGGACACACACGTCTGTGGGACCTGATAAGATGTACCCACGGGTGCTGAGGAAACTGGCCAATATCATTTCAAGGACAATTTCACTTATTTTTGAAAAGTTGTGGTGACTGGGAAAGGCCCTTGAGGACAAAAGAAAGCAAATGCAACTCCCACCTTCAAGATGGACAAGGAAGATTCCTTGTTCCTCCTGGAGAAACTAGCTGCCCATAGCTTGGATGGGAGTACTCTCCCCTGGGTTAAATATTGGCTGGAGGGCTGGGCCCAGAGAGTGGTGGTAAATGGAGTTAAATCCAGTTGGTGGCCAGTCACGCGTGTTGTCCTACTGGGCTTGGTACTGGGGCCATTTCTCTTTAACATCTTAACATGGGTCACAACAACGCCATGCAGCGCTACAGGCTTGGGGAAGAGTGGCTGGAGAGCTTTCTGGCAGAAAAGGACCTGGTGGAGTTGGACAGCTGGCTTAACATGAGCCAGCAGTGTGCCCAGGTAGCCAAGAAGACCAACAGTATCTTGGCCTGTATCAGGAACAGTGCACTGAGTAAGACTCGAGAGGTGATTGTCCCCCTGTACTTTACACTGGAGAGGCCTCACCTCAAGTACTCTGTTCAGTTTCAGGCCCCTTACCACAAGAAAGACATTGAGGTGCTGCAGCAGGTCCAGAGAAGGGCAATGAAGCTGGTGAGGGGTCGGTCTGGAGCACAAGTCTTATGAGGAGAGGCCGAGGGAGCTGGGGGTGTTCTGCCTGGAGAAAAGGAGACTTAGGGGAGATCTTATTGCTCTCTACAACTACCTGAAAGGAGGCTGTCGAGACGCTGGGGTCAGTCTCTTCTCCCAAGTCACAGGTGACAGGACTAGAGGAAACAGCCTCAAGTTGCAACAGGGGAGGTTTAGGTAGGATATTAGGAAAAAATTTTACACTGGAAGGATTATCAAACATTGGACCAGGCTGCCCAGGGAAGTGGCTGAGGCAACATCCCTGGAGGTGGTTGATGGTTGGACTAGATGATCTTAAGGTCCCTTAAAACTTAGATGATTCTATGATTCTATGAAGATCCACAGAAATACAGGCTGGTTAGCCTCACCTCATTTCCTTGGAATGTGATGGGGTAAAAAATTTTGGAAACCTTTTTGAAACACATGAAAGGCAAGGATGTGTTTGGGAGAAGTCAGTATGGAATTATAGAAGGGAAAGCATGTTTAACTAACCAGAAAGCCTTTTACAGTGAAACAACTAGCCCAGTGGGTGATGAGACAGCAGTGGTTGTTGTTTATGTCAACTTCAGTAAAGCTTTAGACAGTGTCTCCCACAATATCCTCATAAACAAGCTGATGAAATAAGGACTAGGTGTGGGCAAGGAGGTGGACTGCCAACTGGCAGAACTGTCAGGCTCAAAGGGTTATGATCAGGAACACAAAGTTTAACTGGAGGTTGTTCACTTGTGGAGCCCTCTAGGTGTTAGTATTCAGGCCAGTAATGTCTAGCAGCTTAATTAATGACCTAGGTAATGGGACAGAGTGTACCTTCAACATGTTTGCAGGTGATACAGAACTGGGAAGAGTGATGGATACATCAGATAGTCGTGCTGCCATTCAGAGTAATCTCAGCAGGCTGGAGAAAGGGGCCAGTGTGGATCTTATGAGGATATCAAAGGGAAATGCAAAATCCTGCACAGGGGGAGGAACAATCCATGTACCAGTACATTCTGGGGTCTGTATGCTTGGAAAGCAGCTTGGAAAAGAAGGACCTGTGGGTTCTGTGGGGCCTCCAAGTTGACTGCAAGTCAGTGATGCACCCTTGTGGCAAGCAAGGCCAATGGCATCCTCAGCTGCATTAGGCAGAGCGTGTCCAGCAGGTTGAGGGAGATGATCCTTCCCCTCTGCTCAGCACGGATGAGACATTTCTGGAGTGCTGTGCACAGCTCTGTGTTTCCCAATATATGACAGGCATGGACATACTGGAGCAAGTCCAGCAAAGGACCATAAAGATACTTAAGGGATTGTAGCACATGTTAAATGGATAGAGGCCAAGAGAGCTGGGGTTGTTTAAGTCTAGAGAGTAGAAGGCTCAGGGGGATGTCATCAGTGTGCATAAATGACCAATGGGGAAGAGCCAGACTCTCTTAGTGGTGCTCAGTGACAGAACAAGAGGCCAGGGGCCCAGGCTGAAATCCAGGGAATTCCATTTAAACTCTTTCACTGTAAGGGTCATCAAACACTGGAATGGGGTGCCCAGAGAGGTTATGGAATCTCTGTCCTTGGAGAAAGTCAAAACATGTCTGGACATAATCTTGGGCAACCTACGCTAGTTGACTGTTTTGAGCAGGGAATTTGAAACTCTTCCAACTTCAACTATCCAGTGATTTTATGATACAAAATATTTTGGTGTGAGGGAAATAAGATTTAATTTTATCATCTCCAGCTTACTTTCTTCTTGCTAATGTCAAAGAAAATTATCTCAAAGATTTTTGTATTGCAGAATGTAAAATCTGAGTGACTAATTCAAGCTTTCAAAGCCCCAGATGCTGAAATATAGCAAAATCTTCTTTAAAAGGATAAAATACACACAGACCAACCAACTTCTCTGATAGACAACATCAATGAAAATTTTAAAAAAGTTAATGAAATTTAGGAAGACAATATCAGTTCATGTATAATTACAAACTGTAGAAAACAAAAGACTTGATACAAGTTTAATTTGTTAGAACATGTTTTCCAGCCATAGCAAATTTACTAGATGTATAGTCAATTCTGGTTGAAGTTAAATTAGACATGCATCTTGATTCTTGGTTAAAATTCTTCAGCTTCAGCCCCCTAAACTGGTATAAGTAATAATAATAAAAAAGTCAGTTCAAGCAGAAGCCTGCAGCTTATACCCCACTATAAATTACACTTCAGATTTTCTAAACTAATTGTTAAATTTAGACTTAGCAATTAGCACTGCACAACATTTACCAACAGAATTAACTGTATCACTTGCTATCAAGATGACATTTCAAGCTCAATTACATTTTCATATGTCCCAGGCTGGTAGCAATGATGCATTCTAAGAAAATAAAAACTAGAAATGGGCCAACTTCAAATTGTCATGGCAAGATTCACAATATGAAATGGTCTTCCTTCTGGGTGGGTTTATTTTTTTTTTGAGTCAAAATGCAATCTTATTGAATACAAATGCACTCTTCTCTGAACAGTAAGAAATTTTTCCCCTGTTGGTGGAAATAAAATGCAAATAGTTACTTTATGAAGTTTCACCATTTGAGAACTGTATCTAGCAACTTTACGGTTTCCAGGAGTCCTTATTAACAAGTACATTGGAGTCCTTATTAGCAAGTACATGAACATTGCCAGGAGATGCGAGCCGGTGTTGCTTTTCAGTGTGATAGAGTATGAATCTGAGAACTTCAAAAGGTATTTTCAACAAACATCCAAACCTACAGAGAAACTCACAGTTGGATTTCATGCTATGTTTACTTAGTAGGGACAACCCTTAGGAAGTTTTTGCTTTGCAACTGTACGAAGACTAAAATTCAAAGCTGCTTACGCCTGATAACCCATTCAGAATCACAGAGTTGAACTAAATTCACTTGCTTTCAAGACCTAAGTAGTGAAAGATTTTAAAGTTGCAATAAGATGAGCCAGTCAGACTTTGACACAGTTTTATCTACTTGCATAATAGGTTTACAATGTAAAGAGTGCTCTATGGCTACTGTTAAGACATAGACACCAATACTCATCATAGAATCATAGAACGGTTAGAGTTGGAAGGGGCCTTAAAGATCATCAAGTTCCAACCCCCCTGCCATGAACAAGGACACCTCCCACTAGAGCAGGTTGCTCAAAGTCCCATCCAGCCTGGCCTTGGACATTTCCAGGGATGGGGCATCCACAACTTCTCTGGGCAACCTGTTCCAGTGTCTCACCACCCTCACAGTAAAGAATTTCTTTCTAGTATCTAATCTAAACTTCCCCTTTTTCAATTTAAAACCATTATCCCTTGCCCTATCCCTACATTCACTGATAAACTCTCACTCTCCTATTGGCCCCCTTCAGGTACTGGAAGGCTGCTATAAAGTCTCCTCAGAGTCTTCTCCATACTGAACAACCCCATCTCTCTCAGCCTGTCATCATACATGTGACACCTCTCTCACCTGTGTCCCCCTTTAAGCTGACTTTTTGGAACAAAGTACAACATAGAAGGAAACATTTGATGTCAGTCTGGAAGAAGAGAACTGCAATTTAAACAAAGAATGGGTATAAAATTCCATTTTTCTTTTGATGAGAGGCTGGAGGCATTTGAGAATATCATTCACTCTAACTTCTCATAATAAAGAAGGATGAGTAATAATGTTTGTTGTCCTAGGAGTTGTTTATGTTTCCTTTTCATCCTCTAGCATCCTTTGCTTTCTCTTGTTTGTATCAGGATAGTTGTAATGCCTGTGGCTCTAAACCTAACACTCTTCAATACCTTCACTTTTCCCAACTTCAGCTCCCTATTGAAAAAGAAATCTGTGCCTTGAAAGCTTTGAGATTCTCTCCCAAATCCTTTGCTGACTTTAAAAACCTATTCTCTCATAATGAAAAGAAGCTGTATGACCTTATGGATAACACCATTTCCTTTTCTTCTCATCTACTTGTTGTTATACTTATGACCCAGGACTTTTCCAACATATGAAGCTTGGAATCACATTTTCAGCAAGAGGAATGGGATGTAGGTTCCTAACATTCAATCAGTTAAAATGTCAACTGAGAACCCAAATGCCATGTGTGCACTCCAAAGCATAATCAGCATGTTCTGGTTCTGAGCACCAGAAATACTGATGACACTTCACATATGATGTGTCATTTTCATGTTAAAGGTTTATTCAGGAGAAATGTTCTGTACAGTGTGTTCAAAATTTATTTCCACTTTTTTTTTTGCCATTGTGCAGCACAAGGTTTTTCTCCTATATTAAAACAGTGAATGAATGATGCAATACAATAAAAAACTCATTTACTGCTATTCTGATGTTTTTTGAAATGTTATTGAGTTACATCTGGTTCTGTTCAACCCCTGTTAATTTGATCAGATGAAGAAGCTTGACATGACAACTTTTGAAAGGTTCATCTGACTTAACTTCAGACACCTACAGTGTCACTATCTAAACCCTAACTAATTTCCTTAGAAATAGAATAGAATAGAATAGAATAGAATAGAATAGAATGTACTATTTCAGTTGGAAGAGGCCTACAACAGTCATCTGTCTCACAAAAGTGACAGCATGTTCTTAAGGGCATTGACCAAATGACCCTTAAACACTGACAGGCATGAGGCATAAACCACCTGTCTAGGAAGCCTGTTCCAGTGTTTCACCACCTCTTGGTGAAGAAATGCTTCCTAATGTCAACTCTGAACCTCCACTGTCACAGCTTTGGCCCATTTGTTATGGCTACTAGGGAGAAGAGCTCAGTACTTCCCACTCCATATTGTCTCTTAAGAAAGCTGTAGAGAGCAATCAGGTGGCCCCTCAGCCTCCTTGTCTCCAAACTAGACAAGCCCAAAGTCCTTTGCCACTCCTCACAGGACATTCCTTCCAGCCCTTTCATCAGCTTTGTTGTCCTCCTCTGGACTTTGTGGTTATAGGGAAAAATAGGCATCATTAGAAGACAATTCATATCCAGCAGTACATTACAGGAGATGAATCACGCTGTACAAACAAATGTTTTTTGGGGGGGGGCTATAAAGAGAATTAAGGATGGTTGTCCCAAGAGGCCCACATTTAGTCTGACAAATCCCTCCAAATTTCACCTAAAAGGAGAGTGGGTTTAAAGAGGGAAAGAGAAGGTCTGTCAGGTGAGTGACAGCACTCACAAGTATATAGGGAACAAAATACAAAAGGGAAGTTGTAATTTTTGAACTGTGTCAAAGTCTGACTGGCTCATTGTAAATTTTGAAGGAAGTTGTAATTATCTTATGAAGTGTTTTCTTGAAACCTAAGTAGGGGTTGGCCTCTTCTACCAAAAGAATAATGACAGGACCAGAGGAAATGGTCTGAATTTGTGGCAGGGGAGGTTTAGATTAGATATTAGGAAGAATTACT
>JAOQGH010000001.1:6109572-6149148 GCA_025769975.1 Gallinago jamesoni | reverse complement strand
GTGGTTGGACTCGATGATCTCAAAGGTCCCTTCCAACCACTAAGATTCTGTGATTCTGTGATTCTGTGATTCTGTAGTTATCTCAGTTAGAGTTTTCGTCTCTTAGAATCGTTACACAGTTAAAGAAGAGAAACAGACTGTTTCAGAAGTTCATTTGGGCCCAGGACTTTAATATAGAATCTAAACTTAGGTAGGACCTCTCTCTGGAAGCCCTTCTCTGTTGACTGTGTGAAGAATATTTTGGTATAACTTGAGAATTAGTTCAAATTAGATGTTGAATGTGCTGACCTGAACCCTCCTCTTAAAGTGTATGGTGCAGCCACCCCCACTGGTTTTGCCATGAGTGGATCTTTCCATCTGGGAATCAAATACCCATTCATAACAATCATGAATGGGTATTTGCAATTCACACCCATTTTAAGCAATCTACGGAGTACGGATCATGCCTTGCCAAAGTCAGGCTGTCTAGGAGAAAGTATGTGTGTCTCTCCATAATGCACAATACTATAGTTACCTGCTCATTCTCCGTTATTTATCCTATTAAATATTATTATTATTGCTCCTGTATCATTTGCACCCCACAGGAATGCAAACCAGAACTTCAGTGGAGGCCTTGAAGAAAAAGCAGAAGAGTGCAGCCCAGCCATACAGAAGATGTGATGGACATTTAGTGAATTGACAGCATTCTGCTGTAAATGTAGGTTGAAGTCCAGCAAGGCTTGTTATGAAACTCCTTGCTTGCTCTTCTACTCAACACATATCAGGAATTTCAGCCTAGCATGGCAACCAGGTAGTAAATTCCATTTGAATATTATGATTTTGTCAGAAGACTTAAGACATGAAAATTGCAAGCAGCAAAGAATCTAACACGTCTGTAGAGAAGTTGTGATGGTTACACTTTGAGTATCTTATTTCCACCACTGAATTTGTCAAGCTTCATCTTTCATTGCCTGGATCTTGTTATATCTTTTTCTGCTAAATTAAAAAGTCAATGATTATCAGAAATTTTTACCTCTGCAAGTATTACACTCTAATCAAGTCAGTTAACTTCTCCTTATTAAGTTAAATAGCTTGAGATTTTCTCTCTTTAATTAATGTACAAGCTCATTCTATGCACTAAGTACCTGTTACAGCAATTCAAATCAACAAAAACCCCTAGTGATATCAACTTGCATACTATCAAAGCAGGATAAGAATAAAAGAAATCTTTCTTAATAGTATATCTTCTCTTTTCTGAATAGCAGAAAAAAAGAAATATATGTGATACAATAGAAATCACAATGGTGACAATAAATGACATGGCAAAGTTTACAGTGTACACAAACTAAGGAAAGGAAAGCCAAAGTTACAGGTGGACAACACAGAAAAACCTAAATGGTTTTCTGTTCATCAATATTCTCTTCCAACTTAGGACACAATTCTACACCAAGGAGTAAAATATCCCTGAGGACTGTATATTTCTTAGAATTAAAATCACAAGACACAGGTGTGCAAAAAGAAAATTAGAATATTGAGAGAAATGTTAATAAAATATTTTTTTCCCCAATCTGATTTCTAATATATTTCACATTAAAAAAAAGCTGAAAATAGAGGAATGGTTCAGTGAAACAAGAGTTTGGTATGCCTTCAAGGTCTTCTGATGGATAGATAGGTGAATGTAGGTTTACAAACCTAAAATTAGTGCCCTAACAGGAATAGAATAGAATTTATCCCTGAGTTATTCAAGCTAGAACAGGTAAACTGATGGGAATATGTAGCTCCTGTTGTCCTGGTATCATTAGTCATAGTTTTCAAAGCTTTGGTTTTCAGGGCAACAATGTATTTTCTTAAAATCCTAAAATCAGTCCAGATAGTTTTTATTTACAGCCAATCAAAGCTTACTGTGGCATGAAGAGAAATTACAGGCTTTAATTTGAGTTTTATGAGTGCTTTTTTTCAATTTGTGCCCATTGTCACTGGAATGAATCAAGAAGGAGAGTGTCTGCGTTACTAAGAGATACGGCAAATTAGAGACAAGCAATTATATCTGAAGAGCACATCAGCACAGGGTGAGAACATTGGCTGGAATCTCAGTAAAGTGACGGATGTCAAGCGCAGGTTTTCCAATGGCTGCATCCAGAACCCCCAGAAATCAGTAGGGTTCTTTGGTAAGTGCTGGGTTGTGGGGGAAGGTGGGGTGGCTATTGGAAACGGCACTGCAAAAGCATTGGAGAAAAACAAAAGACCCCCAACAAACCCAAACTCTGGATTCATTTAATGACTCAATTCTTATAAAAGAATTTGCAACACAGAATCATAGAATGGTTTAGGTTGGAAGGAACCTTAAAGTTCCAACCCCACTGCCATGGGCAGGGACACCTCCCACTACACCAAGGTTGCTCAAATCTCCATCCAGCCCGGCCTTGAACACTGCCAGGGATGGGGCATTCATAATGCCTCTGAGAAACATAGTGAGTTAGTGCACAGTAAATGGTTCAAAATCCATCAAAATTCTGAGCCAACTGAGTTTTTGCATTCACAAGCAGCATAGCACTCCTTGATAAAGTTTTCCAGTGGCTTAGTATATGTTTGGATCAATAGCAAAAACATTTTAACCTGGATAACATGTTGTTATTACGGTAATAACAAGCCTCTACGAGCGTCTGGGCAGTGATTTGGCTCATGGAGAGGGAAGGTTGGTAGTGAGCAGCCTCAAATGGCTGACCTCATTTGGGCATGCATGTTGCAAGTCATCATCGAATTTGCTTATAACTAAGTGCCAGGCCTTCCAACAAGCTGTTCTGAGGTTTTTCATCTGCAGTCCAAAATGAATAACTTTAGTATGGCTAATTCCTACAGTTTCACATATTGTCAAGCGACTAACATGTTTTGTAGGAAATTTAAAACTGTACACAGTTGATCACACATACTGGGCTTCCTCCATTATGTCAAGCAGAGTGATTTATCTAGAGAGAAAATGTGAGACAAGGTTTGCAAGGAAGCTGCTGCTGGTCAGAAAATAGACTTAGAGGGTTTCATGGGTTCATTCTATTTCAGTATTTGATTTAAGCCCTTTTCTACATCAAGCACTGATCATCAAAAATTGTAACATCTAGATTTCATTGCTGAGAATATTTTCAAGATTGTTCACTTTTTTTTCCATCCCTGAGACTCTTTGATACTGTCCCTGGGTGGGAAGAGCAGCAATATTAGCATGTAACATGACACTTAGAACTTTTGCCAGAAAATAATAGGAATCTAGATAATGCACCTAGAAGCTCTTCCTAGATATTTTGTGACTGGAGAGAAAACACACAGCTATGTGATTTTCCTTTTACAGAGAAACAAGAGTGTGTGTTTACAGAAACTTTGAAAGAGATCAGAGGAAATCTGAGGTGCAAAAGATTCGCTTTAAAAAAATCACTATTCATTGTACTGCATTATATTCAGCAACGCAAGCTAAATTGTGTTCAGTTTAAACTTCATGAGGGTGTTTCTCCATTTTGAATTGGGAAAGGATAAACTACTTCCAGCCCACCAGGGGCTGGTGTAAGAAGGTGGTGTTAAGGCTTTTATTCTATAAGAACATGGCACTAGACTTCTCCAATAGCTCTAGACATGAATGTATGGGCAAATTAATCTAACTCAAAGTGTTACATTTGTGTCCAGATTTAGACTTTAAATGTCAAAAATATAGAAGTAATTGGTGCATTCGGTGTGTAAATTCCCATCACAGCCAGGGGAGAGGCAATCAGTAGAGTCAGTGAATCTAATTTGGATGCAATAGCTTTTTAGATACTCATAACTGGATGAAAAGTATATACCTAAAAGCAGAGTCTTAATCTCACATTAAATCCTAACCAAAAGTTTCCAACAAAACAGATTGCATCATTTACCTTGGTCTTTTCACTGTGCACAGTAATAATAGAATTGTTATGCATATTGTTAAATTGGGGAACAGGGGATGTGTCTACCATGTAAATTTGATTTGTAGTCTGTAGCAAACCATCGGACGGAAGTGACTGTTGTCAAACAAATTTAGCCTTGACACAGAGCTAAGTTCAGCTTTTCTGTTCAAAATACTGTCTGAACTATCATGTTTCCATTGTGATTATTATGCTAAACACAAGGTATCCAGATATTAGGCCTGTCTTTGCCACTACTTTGATAGTGGTTTTTAGGTTTGCACCTGTCCTACATTTTTGTCTTATGCCTAGCATATATCCATGACCCTGAGTTCACAAAGAAGACCTGCAGTAATAGTAATTATTATTAGTAAAAGTAGGCAGAGGAGAGGTTAACATTAAGAAATACTTTGGTCAAATGCTGTGTTATATTGGTGTCCAAAGTCTGGGCTTATGAAAAGAATAAAATTCCTATCTCTTAAGCTATATTAACAACACAAAGAAATTTATCAAGTAAACACCTCATTCATAGATCATGGCTGAACTATGATAATGTAGAGTTGAGAAAATACTGTCTAGTCTGCTTAAAAATCTGGCCATGCTGCTGTGCACTCGCAAGTATCTCAAGCCGGAAATGATGGAAAGCTCCACTGATCTCAAATGACTCAATTGTTTTTCCTTTTCTAATCAAATAACTTCATAGTGAGGAACCAGAAAGGCATCATTCAGCAGGCAGTGTTATTGCAAAAGCATGAAATATGGCACTTCACTGCTAATATAACATTAAAGATTAAAAATGTTTATTACCTGTTATTCTTCCGTTAATTGTTTTGTGTAGAGAAAAATAGAAGTTGCTGCCTTAATGTGTAAAAAAATCACAATGTACATTCATATTTGAGAGCAAAGGGTTGGGGCTATGAAAATTATGTAAATGATGAATTCCAGTGAAAGAACTTTCAAACCCTTAGGGTCTTCAAACAGCATTAATTCAAGAAATTAGATACAAAATTTAACTTTTTCATGCTAATAATGATTTCATAAGGAAAAACTCGTTAGTAAAGGTGACAAATATGAAGTTCTATTGAACATTTAAATTCAGGAATCTTAGTATGCGCCCCTGGGATATATTTACACAGCCAATGACTCTCTGATGTTATTAAGTAATTTATTTGAGAAAGTCTCCATTCATGAGTTTACATAAGAACAATATCAGGTTTACAAAGGCTTGTGTTGTCAGTTTAGCAAATACCTAATTCACAATGACTTTTGCTTAAGATTTTCATTAGGTTGTTCAATATTGTTTGATCATTTAATGTCAGCTTCATAAGATCATAATTTCCCCCTATATGAGAAGAGGAAATTAAAAGGAGAAATAAATTAAAAAGAGTGAACTGAACCTAAATTTAAATCAGCTTTGCCACAAAAGAGAGGACAGCAGTGTCACCACTTGTGATTATACCTTGCTTGCGTACAAATCAACTACATTTGGCAACCTGTGGTTTTGCTGTAGTGTATTTCTATGCCAGCAACACCAAAAATAATCTGGAACGTTGCATACGGTTCACTTCTTTGAAGCTGATCTGTGATGTGACAGTATCGGTTTCTGGCCACATTAGTTAGAGGGGCCATCAATTAGATAGGCACGGAAATGAAAACACTTTAGGTCTCTCAATTTCTATGCCTGTTTGTGCTGTAGTCCACAGCCTCCAGCCAGTGTTGCAGGCAACATGCAAATATAACTAAAGATGACAGTTCCTGCATCAAGGACCAGAGTGGAAATGACAGAGAGAAGTAGCACAAGATCCCTTGACACTGAAAATAGAGCTGGTCAAAACTGTCAACATAATATTTGTCTTCTTACAGAAAATGCTGGTTCATCAATACAAAACTATTTCCCAGAAAATGTGCTGATTTTGCTCAACTTTCTAATGAAATACAGGCGGGCCTTGAAATCTCTATTGTCTCCTGGCTAGATCACTCACCCTCATTCTTCAGAGACCTCCGTGGTCCCCAGGCTCCATCACAGAGCTATGCTGGAGGAGGTTTGATTCAGTAAGTGTTTGAAATCGCAGCTGGTTCCTGTTACAACCTGCCTCTGGCACTTTTTCTCCTCCTTGGGATGGTTCTTACTCTCCCGTCACCATGTTTCCTGCACTCAGATGTGTTTCCACCCTCATCTCTCCTACTCGTTCAGGCTAAAACTGCAGCACATCACCCTTTCTGTTTCCATGGGAGGGATCCAATCTGTGCTCCAAGGCTTGCCTTTGTTCCTTTCCACGTACTTCATTATGCCTGTCCTAAGACAGCTGAAACTTAAAGGACAGTCTGCCTATGTGTTAAATCTTTTGCTCTGTGGCAACATGAAACCCTGGCCTATATGTAACCTTAGGACAAAAAAAAGTAATTCAAATCAAAGCCAATATTACAGCAACTGCTAAATTGTACTTTTGAGTGGAGTATTAGCTGCCTGGAGGATCTGATTCAGACATGAGAAGGCAAAAGTAATTTTCCTGGCACCGCCTCTTGTGAGAAATAAAAATATGACGTACAAATAAAACACGCAGAATTATGCAATGACTATCTTGAGCCAAACCTACCTTTCCACAAACCTAGATGAGTATTTAATCTTTCACTTTTGTTCTTTACTGAATACATATATATAATGAGAGTGAACAGGAACAAGCAGACAAGATGAGATTCAGTCACGTTTACCAACACAGGCGGCACTCATTTTTAACTCATTTGTGTAGATGTTTCAGGAGTTCTGAAATGCAGAAGTGCTCTAATCTATATAAAAATAAGCTCCATAAGTAAGTTAGATAGTCATGGGATAGGAGTGGGTAGTCTAAGGGAAATCACAAGGCCAGAAAGGTAATAATACTGGAAACAACTTTCTTGTTTCAAGAAGAAACTCTCAAGAGGAAGTCACAAGGGCATTAATAGAAAAGTGAGAATACAAGAGATGAGAGATGATACAAAACTAGGCAACGGTTCCTAAGCAAAGAATGGTAGTGCTAGTCAACAATACTCAAAGATCTTTACATCACACATATTACAAACCCAATCTCACATGCTATGCTAAGGTACTTGAGGTTTGTGTTCTGGGCTTGGCTCTACCTCCCAGCATAGCTTTGCAATTGTCATACTCTTCTGGCAGTGTACATCCAGAAAGCCATGACAAAAGGAAAGCTGATGTAGTAGAGGAAGGAACAAAGAAAAATCAGAGTGGCTGTAACTATAGACATGCAGTATAGCATGAGTAACAGACATCGGGAAGCACTGGATTTGGTGATTGGAGAAGAACACAAAAAAGCAGAGAAAGAGATTTCAGATGCTGAAACTATGAAGTTGTTTTGCAAGGGGCTGCAGTCTTTGGTTTAAAAAAAATTTTATCTACAAATATTTGTTAGAAAGAGAGAAAGACCCTTCCCTTCTTCAAGACTAAAGGATGGCTCTTTATGATACTGGTGGCATTTGCTACCTTTCTACTGATGTCTTTAAAAATAAGCAGATATTTAAAATTAAGTCTTATTGATGAGTCCTTTTTAAACTCAAGCTGGATACTGTGTTAGTGGGGGAACATGCTTGCTCATATTTATGAGTAATCACATGCTATTCCAACTCTACTCTAAAGAGTTACTTCTCAGACTTGAAATGGTAGGATTGATTGAAGTGGTGGACACTGAGGCATAGGGCCTGATACATGTCTGTCCACAACAACTATTCTACAGAGGTCCCTCACTATAAGGAAGAACCTCGCTCCCCCAAACCAAGACTAGCTACATGAAGGAGGACTCTGTTTCCATTTTCCCTTGTTTCATGGAAGAGAAAAAAAAACTTGTAAAAGTGCCAAGAGGACTGAATCCCTGTGAAACTGTTAAAAGGTTTTTATAGTGCTTTTTGTCCATGTGACATGGAGACATTTGCAGATCATAAGACAACGAGGAATCAGCACAATTCCTGCTAATCAGATAAAGCCACAGGAAAAGAAGATGGAACAATTTGGCAATAAACATTGGATTGGGACTATAGGTAGCCTAGAGGACAGGAGGCCTGAAGGCACCATTCATGGTAGCTGTGCCTGTTTCTGAACTCCTATGTTAACTCCTTGGTGTCATTTGTCCCCCAAATCATATGAGATAGTTCACCACTCAGGTCCTCACGTTCCCAGAGAAAATGAAGCATTTCCTACACCCTTCACAGTTGTAGGTTGCTGAGGAAAATGCATCTTGACTCCCTAAAACCTTGTCCAGTTCCTTTCTAAACCACTGTATATCATCTGCTTGCTCCAATGACCTGCAAGTACATTGGCAGTTGATGAAGAAATAGATTTGTAACTGAATCTTTCACACCAGTAAATTTTGCTGTTTGATACAAAATGCAATCACACAATACACAGTTAGAGAATTACGTCAAACCAATTTCTTAATAGAGGTACATAATGTTTCTCTACTGTTTGAAAGCAGTCTTGAAAATTGCCAAGGAAGTATTACTGCTAAGGGAAGACAAAGAAAATATGTTTCTATTTCTTAAAGGTGAGACAAACAGGTCTTACGTAAAATTTCCCTAGCTTTGGATAAAACAAAAGACATCAGACACACAGTAGATGGATAAGCAACTACATGTTATCTTTCCTAACTGAATTGCCAATTGCTTAACTGCTGAACAAAAAGACACAGTCAGGATCATATAACTGTACTAAAAATCTTGAAATTCCATTTTAATTATATTGTATATGTTTTCAGAGTCCTAAAATTCATATTGTTTACCTTTGATCTCTGCGGTTTGGCAAAGTTTGGCCTTGCAAGATTTTTTTCCATTGGAGGGGACAAGCCATTAATATGGGCTAGGGATATTTTTAATAGTAACTGATTCTTTCTTTAGAAATATGTACACATATGCTCATTTCCAGAACATAAAAGAATAAGAAGCGTATTTTTTTTTCTCAAAAGTCTACCACTCCAGCTTTTTAATCATAACCCCCCCCCATGTTTATGTTTCTTCTTAGAAACAGAACTTCACTATACAGAGCAAACAGACAATATAGGAAAAAGTAACTCTCAGACCACCTGACTTTGATACAGTTTTTCCAACAGTCCAATAAATAATGCTACTTCAGCGCCAGACTTGAAATACAATCAAGTCCAGCACGTTAAGGCCCAGAGTCTGTAATTTAGTAATTTGGAAGCCCAATGTAAAAGAAATCATGTTATTGTGGTTTAAGCCCAGATGGAAGCTAGGAGCCGCTTGCTTACTCTCCCCAGTTGTGATAGTGGAGAGAATCAGAAGAGTAAAAGTGGGGAAAACATCATGGGTTGAGATGAAGACAGTTTAATATGTAAAACAAAAACCATGCACACAAGCAAAGCAAATGGGCAGGCAGGCGTTCAGTCATCTCCAGGAAAGTAGGGCCCCATCACACCTAACAGTCACTTGGGAAGACAAATGCCACCACTTCGAACGTCCCCCCTTTCCTCCTTCTTCCCCCAGCTTTATATACTGAGCATGATGCCACATGGTTTGGAATAGCCCTCTGGGCAGTTGGGGTCAGCTGTCCCAGCTGTGTCTCCTCCCAATTTCTTGTGCCCTCCCAGCCTGCTCGCTGGTGGGGAAGTGTGAGGAGCAGAAAAGGCCTCAAGTGCCTGGCAACAACTGAAAACACAATGCTCTGTCTCATCCCAAATCCAAAACATAGCACTATACCAGCTGGCACTAGGGAAATTAACTCTATCCCAACTGAAACCATAACACACGTTTATCCATTGGATGAATTTACCAAAGGTTTTCCTGCAATATTCATCCTGAATGTTAGACCACTTTCTCTTACTGGATCGTTTGATTGATCTATCTGTCTGTCCGTCTATCTGTCTGTCTATCTATCTACCTATTTATCTAATCTATCTGTCTCCACCCACACATATATATACACAACACACCATCTACAAAGGGTGCTAGGGTTTCTGTAGGAGTGAACAAGGAGAGTTAGTGGCATGTGTTTACAGAAAAGTGATGCTTTTAGCTAGGTGGTTACAGTACATTATTTAAGTAAATTAACTATGATTTATAGTGGGAAATAAATAAGACAAAGCTTGTTTAACATATCTCAGCATTAAGCATCTCCCGCTTTAATTGTCTCCAAAGTCTGTTCCATTTGTTATCTAACAAGGTATGCTCCATTATTATTTTTACCCAGTTCATTGTTTGATTCTATCTGTCCTTTCAAAATTAGCTTGTCTAATCAGAAACCACTTTTGCTGGTAGTTCATTTCACATAAAAAGGAGAAATTCTTGTTTACTGGGAAAGTAATTGGATTACAATTTGGAAAAGAAAGAAATATGAATTGTAATAAATTATTTCTTAAAACATACATGGAAGCGTGAAAACCAACAAACCCAAAACAAATTAAAAACTCTAATGAATGAAAAGGCTATAAATAGAATGTGAAATTAGAAAGAATAATTTATCATTGTAACTTTACTCCTTGTTATTCTGTTGAAAAGAGCTGAATATCTAAGGAAAGAAGAAATGATTTATGTATTTCCTAAATGATGGTCAAGTAAATATTTATATTAGCTGTCATTTTAGTTCTAGCCTTTCAGCCCTTGTAAACAGTAATCAAACCTTTATTAGAAAAACAATAATTTAATCACAGGCTGGGACTTGACAATTCCATTTGATTAAATTATATTGATAAAGTTTGAATGATCATGGGTGCACTATACTAAAGTTACACACATTATCTTGTTGCATGCATCTGTGTATATTTAAGTGAAGGAGAGAGAATGCAGAAATTGTATTCAAAACCCTGGGCTGTTTTGAATGTTTTTGGTTTTTTTTCACTATAGATGTTTATACAGCTGACCTATCCCACATATTTTACTGCTTCCCAACATTTCAATTCACATCAAATTATAGGATTTCTTTTTTCTGAATTAATATAGTATTGATAATCCTAGGGATTTTTTAGGTAACACAAGGAAAACAAGTGTTAAACATATGAGAAATAACTGAAAGAAACTATGAAAATTACCTAAAAGTAAATAAAAAATATGGAAATAAATGTGCAAAATTACCATAAATAAGATTATAGAAACTGGAAACAAGACTGATACTAAATTATAATCTTATATTATAGATACAAGAAAAATAAAATAATTAATATGAAAATCTGAAGTCCTAGGCAAAACTTAACTCTTACCTGTTTGGCTGATTAACACCTTGAGCTCTTTCTATTTGTAGACCTAATAAGGAAAAATACAAAACAAAATTAAATACACTCAATGATGCGAGTGAAATGATTATAGATTTACATTGATTTAGCTGATTTTATTTATCTGAAAATCATTCAGGCTTTCCTTGTTATTGAATTGCGTATGATAACAATTCAGGCTTTGATCTTTAAATTACAATTTGGGACCTGAATAATTACAATTTGGGATTAAAAGAATCCAGTTCTTATCTACGTACCAAACAGGTTGTTTATAGTGCAGTTTATTCAGTGAGTATACTAAAATTTAGTGTAAGCAGATTGATAAAGGTAATCACTGAACACTGTATTGCCTTAGAATAGAGATGAAAGCAAAATGCATCTGACTCAGCAAAGATTGAGTTAAATGCCAGATTATCCACATAACTGTGTCAGTAAGAGAAATTTCATGCATGACAGATGCTAGAATGGGCATTAAAAATGGTCAGGACAAAAATCATTAACAATTCTATAAAGCATATTGCTAAAACATACATATAGTATCGTATGCAAATTTACTCCACAACTTCAAAAGGTCTGTTTGCTCAAAATCAGGCTTATACATGAGCAAGGCAAAAACATGAGGCAGTTTCTAAATGACATTTAATACTCAACATATCTACTTTAAATTTAGGAAGCAGAAGTTTAACATGCTACCAATACCATGAAGCTCAAAAAGGCATTATAAAATGATTAGACTGAATATTATTTTTTTAGTCATTAATGTGAATGTGGCTATTGAGGACCATAGCTGTAACCCAGGTACTAAGCAGACATTGCCCATCCAAGCTGCATGAAATAAAATTATTGATGTACTGAGTGGTATGTACTATTGCTATCTCTAGGGTGACTGGGTCACTATCTCATTGCAGAAAATGGTATTATCCCACCTGAGAAATGGAGTTCTGATTAAACCCAAGCCAATGGCTATTTAGGAGGATTATTACTGCCATAACGTAGGGAATGAATATATTTGAATATTTGGGTAGGAGCAACTCAGAAGATCACTGTAGTTCAGTCCCACAAAAATATTAAAATAGATTATTTCCTTTTGTTATCTTAAATACAAAGTAGCATTGCACCCACTGTCCAGCTTCATATCAGATGAGGAAGAAGTTTGATAATGATGTAGAGTCTCTCAAGCTGCCCCTGTCATCACCTCTAGGTTTCTGATTTGGGAGAGCATAATCCAAATTTGAATATATAGTCAGTGCAAATCTTTAGCTAAGTGTTGGCGACAGGAAGGACAAGAAGCCCCAAGAATCAGACAAGGTAAACTGTGACAAGTCTCACAAATGTTTAAAGTTTTGCTGTGTGTGTTGAAGTGATCTAACCTAAAAAGGCTAAAAACATGGATGGAAGTACCAAGGTTTCTAGTACTCTATGCTTCTTTTTGGAATATGAATAACATGAGATTGACCTACCTACCATTGTCAATTCTACTGCTTCCATTTGCAGCCTGAATCTGGAAAAGGCCATATAAGCACTCAAAGTAGTTTTGCACTTGTTTGAAACCTAAAACTTGAGCTAAAAATACTGAATAGGTAATATTAACCTCAAAATTGTTGGCATATAGTGTTTCTTAGACTGATGGGTTTGGGTTTTTTTTGTGTGTCTGGGTACACATTCTCATGGCTTGTCAGGCTCACAAAATGAAATCAAATATGTCCATATTAACATTCTTAAGCCTTTTGAGCTTTAGTAGTATGATTTGTATCCAGCATCACAACCTTGCAAAAATTTAATTCTGTCAAGCGAACTTTCTACCAATGTTTCATCTGCTATCCCTGCTGCTCAAGTTCCATTCAGGTTTGGTCCAGACACCACTTATGTACAATACATCCAGCCATTACAGTAGGTATTTAGGTAAAAAATGTGTTATGAACAAAGGCACATCCCACATAAGCTGTTAAGAAGTGAGATGGTGAGCTGTTTCTGGTGTGGTGCCTTTGAGTTGTTTCCTCCTTTGTTAATTAAGCAAGCCATGAACCAAAACAAGCCCTTTTTTTCATGGGTGTCCATTTCTGACCTTTCCCATTTGCCTCCTCTCTGTCTGGTGTGTCCTGTCACCTAATGCAAGACCCAACCTCTTTGTTGCCTGCCTACAGAGAACCAGATTTGTAAATGGGCTCTTCAATACCAACGTAACAGAGGTTAAACCAAGCTAAATAAAAATGCTACAAAATAAGTGTGAACTGATTCCTTCAGTGAAGGCCATGTCTTTGGCAGGTTCACATGTAAATCAGATGAGACATAATTTACATTACTTAAAATTTTTAAATTAAATAATTTTTGTTTTTAAACTTGGACAATACAGGGCTCCAAAGTTTCCTCGAAAAAGAGCTCTACTACAAATTGACCTCCTGCCTACTACGTTCAAGAAATTGATTTTCTTTTCCTGGATGGAGACTTTTCTTTGAAAAGAATAAATTCAATTTTTGACTCATGCTGCGAGCATTCTGCATGTGATTCTGAAGTTTTTGAATCTTTTAAGTCAATAATAAAACCATTTTAATGTGACTTAACTTTGTAGAGCATGTGTATTTGTAATTGTCAATGAACATGAGATAAAGTAATGTTACAGGTCTTAGAACAGAGTCCTCTGAGTCATCTGGTTTGTGTGTTTTGGGCTTCCCAATCTGTTGGCAATGGGAAAATTCCTGGTTTTGGACCAGCCTTTACAATTCTGACAGATAGAATCAGGCTTTTGCTCAGAACTGGATGAGATCACCAGACTATGAAAAAAAAATATCATGCTATTATAAAATATGTATTGTCCAGAAACAAATCAGGAGCTTTAAACCTATAAAGGTTGGGGCTATGACCTACCTCCATATAGCCTCTACTCCACCAGTGAGTTTTGTAATATTCCCATTCCCACATCTTCCTCAACAATTTATTCTTGCTCCGGGGAAGGTTTAAGAGATTATTTGGCAGCACTTTTAGTACTACATGCAATTCAGGGACATAACCATTAGCTTTCCTTTCAAATAAGAGTTCCTTCACATAAGATGCATCAGATGTTGTAAGGCTATGTGGGGAGAAAATTAGAAGACCCAAAGCCCAGCTAGAACTTAACCCAGCTTTGTATGTTAAGGACAATAAAAAGAGTTTCTAGAAATATATTAGCAACAAAAAGAGGGCTAAGGCAAATCTCCATCCTTTAACAGATGAAGGCTGTGACATACTTACAAAGGATGAGGAGAAGACTGAGGTACTTAATGCCTTCTTTCCCTCAGTCTTTAGTAGTAGAGTTGGTTGCTCCCCGAGCACCCAGACCCCTGATCTAGTAGAGTGGGGCAGAGAGCATAATGAAGCCCCTGTAATCCAAAGGAAGATGGCGAGGGACCTGCTCCAACACCTGGACATATACAAGGCTATGGGACTGGATGGTATCCACATGAGGGTACTGAGGAAGCTGGAAGAAGTGCTCACAGAGCCATTTTCCATCATTTGCCAACAGTCCTGGCAAAATGGGGAGGTCCTTGTTAACTGAAGCCTAATGAATGTGACGTCCATCCATAAGAAGAGCCAGAATTATTATCCGGAGAACTACAGGCCCGTCAGTCTGACCTGCCTGGGAAGGCACGGAATAGATGATTCTGTATGCCATTACGTGGCATATAAAGGACAACCAGGTGATCAGGCCCAGCCGGCATGGCTTCATGAAGGGCAGGTTCTGCTTGACAAACCTGATCTCCTTCTATGACAAAATCACCCACTTGGTGAATGGGGGAAAGTCCGTGGATGTTGTTTACCTGGACATTAGTAAGGCAAGGCCTTTGGTACGGTTTCCACAGCATTCTCCTGGAGAAACTGGCTGCCCATGGCTTGGACGGGAGTATTCTTCGCTGGGTAACAACTGGCTGGAGGGCCAGGCCCAGAGAGTTGTGGTGAATGGAGTTAAATCCAGTTGGAGGCTGGCTGCGAGCGGTGTTCCCCAGGCCTCAGTATTGGGGCCCGTTTTCTCTAATATCTTTACCAATGATCTGGACGAGGGGATTGAGTGCACCCTTAGTAAGTTTGCAGACGACGACAAATTTAGTGGGAGCGTCAAGCTGCTTGAGGGTAGAAGGGCTCTACAGAGGGATCTGGATGGATGGGCCGAGGCCCATGGTATGAGGATCAATAGGGCCGAGTGCCGGGTCCTGCACTTGGGCCTCAACAGCCCCTTGCGGTGCTATGGGCCTGGGCAAGAGTGGCTGGAGAGCTGCCTGACAGAAAAGGACCTGGGGGTGTTGGTTGACTGTCAGCTGAACATGAGCCAGCAGTGTGCCCAGGTGGCCAAGAAGGCCAACAGCATCCTGGCCTGTATCAGGAACAGTGTGGTGAGTAGGACTAAGGAAGTGATTGTCCCCCTGCCCTCAGCATTGGTTAGGGCCTACCTCAAGTGCTGTGTCCAGTTTCAGGCTGCTTAGCATAAAAAAAGTCATTGAGGTGCTGAAGTGGGTCCAGAGAGGGACAGCGAAGCTGGTGAGGGGTCCGGAGAATAAGTCTTATGAGGAGAGGCTGAGGGAGCTGGGGGTGTTCTGCCTGGAGAAGAGGAGGCTGAGGGGAGACCTTATTGCTCTCTACAGTTACCTGAAAGAAGGGGTGTAGCCAGGTGGGGGTTAGCCTCTTCTCCCGAGTAATACGCAGTAAGACAGGAGGAAATGGCCTCAAGTTGCACCAGAGAAGGTTTATATTGGGTATTAGGAAAAATTTTTAAACTGAAAGGGTTATTAAGCATTGGCATGGGCTTCCCAGGGAAGCGGCTGAGTCACCATCCCTGGAGGTTTTTAAAAGATGGATAGACGTAATGCCTAGAGATATGATTTAGTGATGGTTTTTGTCAGTGTCTACATCAGATAATTCATAGAATTCCAGAGAAAAAATTAGGGTGGAATGGACCTCTGGAAGTCGTCTAGCCCAGTGCTCGCTTGCTGTTGCTCACTGCAAATGACGGTTCTTGATAAACTTCTACTTAATCTGACTCTAAGTGCATTTTTCACCTCTTGCAATTTTAATGCAAATTAAAATGTGTTAAACTATCCTGATGGTGATTTAAGATTATTTGCCATGTTTTGCAAATGGGATAAGAGTGGAGTGTGCAGAAGGCCAGATAACATGGGTCAGCTGGCAAGAAGCATGTCAGCTGAGTGGAGTTGCTTAGGCACTGGCATTTAAACTTGTCCATAGCAAGCACCTAGGGAGTTTGAAGATGAGTTCTCAGGCTGTACACAAGCAACTGCATTGTGGTCATAATTCCTAGCTATTAAAAGTTAAATGACAAGAGGTATGGTGATACAGCCCTCAAGAATTTCCTTAACTAATTGAATTTGGTTAATTAGCAATTTCACCACCTTGAGACAAATATAAAATCTATTGTGTTGTTTGGCATTGTACTTTTACTGGGAATGGCTTATACATCCTCTACTCCATATTAAATGGGGTAAATTTCGGACATAATTGCTGTTAGCAATTATATAGGGTTTTTTTGGAACTGTTTTCTAGATTGACACAAATTTTCTATGCTTACACACAACCAAAAATAGATGAAACCTAGACAATTAAATAAAATGAAAGTGTTTCATTACTGATATAAAACTTTGTTTCTCATTGCATAACACAAATTCATAGAATCATAGAATCATAGAATGGTTACAGTTGGAAAGGACCTTAAAGATCCTCGAGTTCCAACCCCCCTGCCATGGGCAGGGACACCTCCCACTAGACTAGGTTGCACCAAGCCCCGCCCAGCCTGGCCTTAAACGCTTCCAGGGATGGGGCATCTACAAGCCTATGCCAGTGTCTCACCACCCTCAGAGTAAAGAATTTCTTCTTAATATCCAACCTAAATTTCCCCTCTTCCAATTTAAAACTGTTACCCCTTGTCCTACCACTAAAATTGTCACCCAGATGCAAAGGTGAGAGTCAGAAACATGCAAGTCTATTTCACATTCAAAGCATACACACTGGAGTCACAAAACCAGATTGTTTTGCCCATAACTAGAAGGCTGAAGAGCGAAATCTCATTAAGATCAGTATATGGCAGTAGGTTTACAAGCCATGCATATCCATGAATAGGTTAGTTTAAATGTCTGAGAAATAGATGACTTTCCAAATATCTGGCTGACAGTCTTGGGTTTGAAAATGCAAACTAAGATGAACTCAAAACTTGATACTCAGAAATAAATCTGTCTGGAAAATGGTGTTATGAAGAAATGAATCTACATTCTAGAAAGACTGCTTTTTAAAAACTGTTCGGATCTTCCCATGACTCAGCAACATGTGTTTATCCCTGGTATTCTGGTGGATTTGGATCTAATGCACGTATTCTCACATGGCACCTCTGAAAATCTGATTTGCATGAAGTGATGCTTACATAAGGTGTTTAAAAGATTTGTCAACAGAAGGAATATTACTGCTGAAGGAATATTCAAAAGGCTTAGACTTTCATGCAGTGTGTTCTGTAAAATCAGACTTACATGCTTGTAAAACTAAAGCACATCTTTCTAGTGTTTACTTGCAATAGCAACTAGCTGGTACTATTTTCTGATTTTGTTTGTTTGTGTATCTGTAATGGTGTGTTTTATACATTACCTGCCCCTATTGGTTTCTGAACTTTCTCAGTGCTATGTAACTGCATACATGCAGAGTAGGGTAGGGAAATAGAAATTACCCTTAAGGTTTGCTGCCAGCCCTTAGGTTTTCCATGAACCTAGGAGGAAAAAAAACCCAAGACTAGTTTCTAGTGGCTTTAGTTTTATATTTTGGACTGGTATCTAATAGGTGGTTATTTGATAATTCATCTGAAAAATAAAGAATTACCTTATTGAATGAAACTCTAAGCAGTTAATTGTTGGCCTGTATCCTATCATAAGACCATATTGGCCTTGAGTGGATACTGAATACAGCACAGATGCAAGAATTAATTTATGTATTTATTAACTCAAGGTTATAGCACTAATACAAAAGTCAACACAGGCTATTGCTATGAAGATATGAAGCAATCAAAATATGCTGTTTTTACACTGAATCAGTTGCTAATGCATAGCACACAGACAAAATACAGAAGGACAAAAGAGGTAAAATCATTGCAGATTAAGCCTATTTTTCATTAACTTTGTCACATATGAACTCAGGTAGGTTTGAACTTTGCTGTAATTGTAGTGCATTCACAAAATAATAACGCAAAAAATTTCCATGACTTCAATAGAGTCCCTGTTGTATTAGTGAGCGAGCTCTCCACTGGCCAAAATAATATCTGTAAATTCCGATGATTTTTTAACCCAAAATGTGGCAGCCTGGCATGATTAAAAGCTTTAAATTCTCAAAGAGCAACATGATTAAAGCAGGACTGTAGTCTTGAGTGGCACCTCACTGGTTTCATTTGCCAGTATTGTTATTTTCCAAGGTAATATTTGATTTACAAGAAAAATGCTTTTAAGTCACACAGTAAGTCCTACAATGTATCCACAAGTATAAAATCCACAAATTGCCTTCATTTGTCAAATGCTAAAGCCCTACCTGAGACTATTCAGTGGCAGAGTAGGAATCTAATGATGGCAGCAGGAAGGAGGGAGGTTAGATTTATAGAGGTTTTAGAGGCTATACCTCTTGTGTCTCCTCCTTTGTCCCCCTCCTGACTCCCTTTAATTCAGTACTTTGACCACAGTAATGCAGTTAAGCTTCAGCATACGGCACAGATGGCTCATAAGTCCAGTCCCCATGATTTTATTGAAAACTCTCTTGTGTTAGTAATTTGAATTGATTTTAAATTTCAAATTATTAGTGAAGACGATGAAATACTGAGCTTCAATGTTAACCCAACTTTCCCCTCATGATACACTTTCCTTCCCAAACTGCAATGCTTTTCTACTTGCTTACACTACAGTTTCCTCCATTTTGTTTTTTTTTCTGCATATAGCTAAGGTTCAAACACAGAGAATTAAGACATTTTGGGACAGAAATAATAATGAATGCAGCTTGGACTAGAAATAAATGTGAACACCACTTTATGAGTAGGCAGTTTCCCAAATTAACACCTTCTATTTATGCTTATCTAATACAAATACAAGCTATCAAATATTATCAGTGAAAAAATCTTACATGTTCATACATAGACTATGATAATTAAACTATTATACTGCATGTCAGATTACCATTTACTTCTGTGTTGTACAACAGCTAAGGACTACTCGGTGCAATCATCTGATTGTCCAAGATAAGCCAAGTATGTTTTTTAATAGTTAACTGCATTTTGTAAAGAAGCTAACTCAAGTACAGTCAAGGTTTTGTCTACCATTTGTTTCAAGAATCTGGATCAGATCCTTAAATCAGAGCCAAATGTGACTAAAAGCAGTAAATTCTTGAGCAATAAATCCTCAGTGATCCGCATTACTCAAAGATGGGACCTGCTGGAACATCTTCATAACATTCTTTTTCCTTCCTTCTCCTCATGTGCAACATATTGCAGTAATCAATTAACATGATGGAATATTTCTGCACTGGGACCTTCTTGTAACTCCCATATGGTCAGAATTTGATCTTAATAGCTCAAATTTATTTTTTATTTTTTTTTAGAAACTGAACTCATCCTGTGCTTTAGTGATGATAGAAAAATAAACCTAAGCTTTCAGAAGGGTTTAGTGGTTTTCATACCCTTGCTATTGGTTTTAAATATTTTGGAGAAGTCTGGTATTCAGAGAGGACTGAGCATCATTTACCAAACTGGATAAGAAAAACTGGAGCTGCCCACTTTCATCACTTGCTTTTAAAAACACAGACCTTATTTTACCTCTTTAGAACAAACATATAGGCAAAGCTGTTGATCTCTTGATGTTGTTTAAATAATCTGTCACTGTCCATCTCATCACACTCATTATTTGCTTTTATAACTCAAAAGACTTCATCCAATTCCACTGTTACAAAGCATGAAATTCTGGCTTATAACCGGAGTAATATCAACTAAACCTCGGTTCATATAAAGAAAGGCCAGTAGCTGAATTTGTGTCTCTTTATGCTTTCAGTTGTTCTCTAGCAGGGCTTAGAATTATTGCAAAAAGTCATAACTGGAAACTTGTTTAAGTCCTTTCATAATGCTTGTAATGTTTGAAGCAACCAAAGAATCCCTAGAGGTCCACAGCTCTGCAATGAGTAACACCAAAGCTCCCTGACCAAACTCCACTCTCCTTGGTGTTACTTCTTTTTGAAGACTTGTAGGAACTGAACTTTATGTACTTAGCCCTGCAATAAAAATTATTACAAACAGATTCAAAACCTCCCATTTTCTATTTTTTTTCTAAAGTATGATGTCAGACTAACCTTCCACATTCCTTGTTTTTTTCCTATATCTGACAAGAAAATGTGATGCAATTCATACTCTTCTTTTTAAACAGACACGGGGAGGTGGAGAAATTGCTTGGTCCATGTATATTCCAGCAGAGGGTGGCAGTACACTACCACACTCCCTCAGTAAAGAAAAAGTTGTACAGTAATATTTGTGGCTTTTGTCTTCAAGGGAAGAATACACTATGGAAATTAATATGTTTTGGGGTGGGGTGGGAATTGGACTGGTAATGGTATCCCTAGATCACTTCAATAACCTTGCTCAATCCACTCTTTCTCTACCTCACTTTCATCTGAAATATTTTTCATCCATAATTGCCATCAACAGATGACTACAAACCAGTATAATACTGCTGAGGATAATCGTCTATGAGAATGAATACTAGGGCATCTGAAAATGGGAATCTCTACTGATTAACAGTAGCAGAACCATTAACTTCACCAATAACGGCAGCATATTCACAGTGTTATGTGGGTCAAACTTTAGAGGAGGAAAGGAGCCATTCTGTGGCAGGATGTGTTACATTTGGATGCTCATGGCACTATGAAGATGTTAAATGTCTCCCCCTTTTCCTACGTCTGGTTTTGCTACTTTGGTAGCAGAATATTCTTGAAAAACTGAGATTTCTTGTCTTTTCAGAGGAATGTAGATTTCCCTATCTTCTGGGATTTCCCTTATTCTCACTTTGTTGATTTCTTTTTCTCCCTTCCTTCTTTGTTTAAAGTAGAAAGTATTCAGAAAAGTATACATATGCCAGTAAAAACGGCAGGGTCATTTTTTTCCCCTTTGCAAATCTTTTGTAATCTTCTGGTTGACAGAAAAAGTAGCAATTGGTACAGCCTATTTTAAATTGCTGCTGTGAAAGTATTTTAACACATTGTCAAACTTTAGACCTTTGTGATTCGAGGCTATATATTTTTTGGATGTGAAGAAATATTTCAGTTAAAGAAGAAAGCAATGCATAATAGGAATACTACTGCTTCATTATGCAAATAATGAAAAATTATTTGTATACAGAGCATGATTTCTTTAATGCGCTTTTATTTTCCCTCAAGAATTTAAACCAAAGGATTATGCAGGTCAAGAAGAACTTGAAGAACAAAAGCCATTCATGATCAAGCTCTCAATATGGACTTACATTAGTAAAAACATTTGAATAACATTTTATAATAGTAATCTAAGTAGCTTATGTTAACTTCTCTAGTAACTAAAGCCAAGCATAATTTTCATGCATTCTTTCAGAAGACATTCGTTATTTAAAATATGTAAAATATGGAATCAGTGTTCTGGAACATCTTTCCATTAAGAAAGAATTTGGAAATGTTGCCAGGAATTTTAGGTGAGGAATGGCGTGCCCCTTCTCAAAAATAAGAGATTGTTTCAAAGAACTAAGGGAATTAAATATTTTCACTCAAAACTGTAGTCAATAATAATTCCTTACTACTACTTTTGTAGATTTCAAAGTGTTTGAGATTGTTAACAGAATCCCATCTGTGATAAGAAGGTCTAGACTAGGATCCCTGAACTTATTCACGCATCTAACTCACCGTGGAATCAGTAAATGCTAAGTACCTAACTATATTTGAGGAGGTAGAACTTGTGCCCATTGAACAGTCAGGCAATTGTCAGAGCCAAGGAATGGGCTCAATTCTTCCATGTCACTCTTTAGAATAAGTAGTTCCATCTCAAAATCTGGAAACCTTTCACAATACTGAACCATACAATATCTTGAAGATACATCTACTTTCAATGGAGAGATTGTGTGTAAGTGTAGACAGGACATAAATAATACCAGCCTAAAAACAGACAGTCAGTTATCAATGATTTAATTATTTTTTTTTGTAACAGCTCTCCAATTATCTAGTGAGCAAGCATTCCAAAATCTGAGAAAATTTCAGATGTGTTTTGTCGCCTTGTAGCTTGTAACATATTACCCTCAGCTACTCCTACAGGAAGTGACATTCTTTTCAGCAGGCTTCTTAACTACTAATTAACTAGAATAAAGTGATGAAATATGAAAAAAAATAGCCAGGGTGTTCAGAATCTCTAAAGCATTGCTTGCTTATCATTAGAATTACTTTATGTATCAGTATGGAGAGAATACATTTCCCACAGCTGAGGAAATAGTTGTCCTTAAAAATTCCTTCCACTTTTTGGTTAGTGTTGTAGGGACCATGGAATAAAGTACATTAATCATTGAGCTTTCTGCTAGTAGAGAGAGCTGATTTCCCCTATGGGAATGGAAATCTGCTCTCCATATATAGATGAGCCATAGTCTGCTCCTTCATCTCTCAGCTGCTTATATGAGGCTGCAGTGAGCCCTGGCAGATGAGCAACATTCATGGAGTTCATTGGGAGAAATGTCTTCTGGCTATTGGCATCCTGCAAGCATCTGACAGCACAAGGGCCAAACCTCAAAAATATATTTAGGCAAGCATGTTAGTCAAGCTAGAAACATATTTTCTCTCCATAGTCATTTCGCCCCACAGGACTAATAGGTCAATTAGGCCAATGCACCATTCATGTTAAGTCATTGGGCAAATGAGGATGATCTGCAGATGGTCCAACTGCTTCTCATCAGGAGGTATCTCCTAGGAAGACAAATGTCACAGGCTGCCTCTACAAGTGTCCTATGTCCACATCTTAGATACTTTCCTGGATCCCTGCTTTTGGGAATAGTAGCAGAGAGGACCTGAAGGTAGCATCTCCATGAGAGGTATCACAGGAGACAAGTGAAATAGAGGGGATAACATTGGCAAGATGTAGTAGTAGTGGAAGGATATTTTTATATCTATAGGTGGTGTAAGAAAGGTATAAGGGCCTTTGAGGGGGGAACAGGGTGTGTGGTGTTGATATGCTGGAGTCCTGAATGGCCCAACTATGCTTTTGAATCCTTCCTGGTTAATAGAAAACCTTATAGTGAAATTTTATTAAAGAATAAACTGTGGTGTAAGAGAAAAAGGAATTGTTTAGAACATTCATTTTAATGAAATAAAATAACTGGGAAAGATGGAGAGTTTCTCGAGGAGGACCAGCTTCTCTCAAAGTGGAATAGATTTAAAATCTATTTCACTGATATAACTCTAAAAATCCATGACTGAAAACTCTAGCCTTGAGAAGTTACAATACATCATAAGAAAAAGGTGAGTCAACATGTAATGTTTCAATTATAGGGTTCTCAAGAGTACACCGGTGGTGTAATAAGTAAGGTCACGGTCTTTCCATCAGCAGTACCTCTGCTATTGCTGCAGTTGCTATGAATGGGAAACAATAATACTTATGATTGTGAAAAGACCAAAGTTCAGAGAAGATCGATCTAATGTTCTGAAAGGTAAATAGATAAAGATTTGTTATGTAAGGAGTGCTACGGTATTTATACTGGATGGTCTATCTCTGTGTGGTGGTCATCCAGACCATGGGGATGATTAATATATACAATAGCAGATAGCAATGACATTCAAAATATTCTTCCCCCTCTCAAAGGACATTATTATTTCAAACAAGTGTCTTTTAAACCCAGATTATTTTCTTTTCCATTCTAGATTGGCTTGTGAAAGATCAACAAATTGGATATGTTCCCAATACGGCCACCCACCAAACCTGCCAGGTTATGCTCTGAACTGGGAGTTTGTGGAGTTGATTCTATTCCCAGCTTTGTCATCATCTAGCTGCACTATGTGCTTGTTAGATGGTTCCCCTCATCTTCCCACATCTGTATTCCATTTTCTCAGATTTTTCCCTGATTTTGCTTTGTCTGTTTAGACTAAGCTCCTACAGACTTGTGCTAGCGTTCGTGTTTTAGTGCTGTCATGGCTTTGGCCTGAGCATTAGTGTGAGTGATAGTAAGTCCTGATAGGCTATCTCCATTAGAAACTAAAAATGACTGTAAATTCAGATGCTTCTGTGATTATCATCCATCACTAATGACATGCTGACCTACACAACGTGTAATAGCAACCAATGTGGTCTGTATTAGTGATGTGACAGTTTTTTTCTGGCTCAAAACCTATTTGTGAATGGGACAATTGTGCTCCAATAGAATAGGAATGTGACTTTCAAGGGCCCTAATATAAATGGAGCTCCCCGAGAAAACATCTGTACGATTAGAAAGGTAAGAACAGATTGAGTAAAGAAGCACTAGGGAATCTTCATTTTCCATTCCTTATCTCAGTTTCCTTCATTTCCTAAGCAATGGGGAAATTAAAAAAATCACAGATAGCAGGGGATTAACAAAATTGACATTAAAGGAACACAAGTTCACTTCAGACATAAGCAACTCAACAAGGAGCACTGCACTGGTGGTTTAATCAATGAGTCTGCGGCTATCTTGCCTAAGGGATGTTTCATTCAAAGCAGCACAGACTCGGTGTCGTTGACCATCCGTCCACCATGGAGATCTAGTTTATCTTCTTTCTCTGAACTCTTTCTGCATCTGTTAATTCTAACACTGAACTTGAAAACTCTTTGAAATGCAGGCTGCTCCTTTCCTTTCTTGATGGCACTTGCCAAGTGAGCTTCTGAAACATGACTGCTCCATTTTTTTAGTGGACATCACACGTGGAGAAACTACACCAGGAAGGTTTGCAGCAGAGTATGCTACAACTTCAAGGAAAAGCACACTCTCTCATTTCTATCCTTTCATATTCAGATCTATAAATACAAGACAAACAGGAATTTCAAACTCCATGTACTCCATCTATTCCTGGCAAATGCAGTTGGCCCATTTTTAGGGTATTTTCAATGTATTTGGATGCAACATTCAGGTAATTTGTTGAAAACACACACCTGATATGGATTACTACAAAAAAAGCCTTAGCTTTTTCATTTCCCAATTCTGTGCCTTAAAACTCCTAACCTTAATACTTTATATTGTATTAATACAATTTTTTTTCATTTTAATATTTTATCTTAGTTTAAAATGCAGTGAAATAAGTGACTGATTTATACAATAAGCTAATAGTATTGTCAAATCCATTCAGTGTCCTCTTACCTCTAAGGCTCTTTTCTAGTGAGTTATCAAATGAGAGGGTATTTTTAATCACCTATTTAAAGCTAGCAGTGTATTCTGAGAGTTAATTACTATTATATCATAATTCAGAACAAATAAAACCCCCAATAAGATTCTGTAATCATTGCTCTTCTATATCCTCCAAATGCAAAACATTCTTAATTATGCAGAAAGCTAGACATGGCTAATACAACCATTTGGCACTGTCAGATGTTGCAGATACTTTTCCCTCGCCTGCTGCAGAAGGGAAGTAGACTCTTTCGTTCTGTGAAAAATACCCATCAAAACTCCAAGAAAGCCAATAGAGGTGGCGTTGTCCAACTTTATCTACCTGTCATTAAGATTTTTGAAAAGAGACAAAAATGTTGAGTTTCCTTTGACGTATTCTAAATCATTACTGATTTGTTGACACTCACATGGTTACTTTGGTGGCAACAAAGGAAAATTTTCAAAGGGGTTGTCAGACAAGAGGAAGATGTATTTGTGAGCGGAAGAGACAAAAGGGAAAATAGATTTACAGAACTAACAGAAAGTTGCTTTCATTTTTTTTCCCTTGGTGTGTGTTTATTTATTAAAGAAATGCCACATGCATTCAAGAAATGCATAAGCCAAATACAAGCAATCTCCTCATAAAATTCCATTTCTATATTTCTGTTCCAGGGACACCTTTTCTGCCACAGGAGTGTTAATTTCATCTGCTTGACAGCTATGGAAATAACCTACGTATTTAAGCAGTGAAAACAGAGGTAGAAACACATTCACACAATGCAGTCTGTTTCCTGTTTGAATCTAAAATCTAAGCGCTGTCCCTGTAAAGGATACCTTGCTATCTTGATAAAGAAAACTAATGAGGTGGCCTTTCTAGGGCTAGTCACATAATAGCCATGGTGACAAGGACCTCTATCAAGAAATAAAGCAGAAGATAAATGAGATTTTTCTAATATCCCTTTCACCCATTGTTCACAAGTGTCATGCGATACAGCTTCTATTTATCATGAGATAGTAGATACTGGACACTATTTTGTAAAGGAAGCCTAAATTGCAACATTGTGTTATTAACAGCCAATAAACACTTTAATCCTTGCTGTTCTTTTTGTAACTGTGCAAAACCACATTTGTTTGTTTGTTTGTTTTTATTTATGGACCTAAAGGACATTACTTATATTTGTAGTGGATATCCACACAGCATTTATCAGTAAAACGATGATACATGTTTCAATCGGCTGCCCTGAAAACTAGGGTAGGTAGTCCCACCCAATCCGAGAAGAAGGATATTACACCTAGACCTCATTTTCTCAACTCTCCAGCTTCCTTTGTTTTACACAATATTGTTCATACAGCGTCACAAACTCCAACACAGCTTTCACCTTTCCCCTGTATTCCAGCCACACCATATGTGCAGGGCCATCCTGCTCCAGGGACATTTTGGCTTGTGTGGGAGTGTGGCTGACACTCTGTAAGTGTCCCCATTGGATTCCTTTTTTCAGTTTGGAAATACCTGATCTTCCCAGGTGTGCCTGGACCTAATTTATAATAACGAAGTTTAGAATAGGGATTATCTATTATGATGACCTGCAAAAGCAGGGGACTGAAGTCAGTTGCTCAGGATATGTCCTTCAGTCTATTCCCATGGCATTAGTTTCCTATGGTGTTCAGAACTTGAAAGTCTTTATTTCCCCTCTACTCCTACATGATATGAAAATGAATTATGATTCCCAGGGAAGGGACTTAAATTAAATTTGGTTTTTGCTCACACCAAAATATTTTATTTCACAGAATCACAGGATGCCTGAGGTTGGAAAGGACATCTGGAGATTGTCTAGTCCATCCTTTCCTGTTCAAAGCAGCATTACCTACAGAAGGTTGGTTTTCCAGGGCTGGAGACAGAAAAAACCTCTCTGGGCAGCCTGTTCTTATGTTTAAACAGAATTTCCTCTATTTTCATTCCTGCCCATTGCCTCTTCTCCTGTCAGTGGGCACCACCACCAAGAATTTTTCTCCCTTTTCTCTACTGCCCACCAGCAGGTATTTAAACACAATAATAAGATCCTCCTGAACCTTCTCTTCTCCAGACTGAATATCTCTCAGCCTCTCCATGTTCCAGTCCTTTAATCACCTTCATGGCCCTTTATTGGACTCAGTCCAGTATTTCCTTGTCTGTCTTGTACTGGTGAGCCCAGAGCTGTGCAGAGCTCTGCCTAACGCAGCCCATGAAGCCACTGGTGTCATTTCTGGACGTTGATTCTCAGATAGTAGAAACAGATTACTCTGAGTACCTAGATTTTGACTACTATGGGAGCTGGGACAGGAAGCCCCTGATGGATTAGGTGCACAGGAAACGCTATTCAAAATTTAACTCTATCAATGTATCAATGATATTATTTAGACATTGATCATCTTGGTGAATGGAATGGGGCTTGGCAGTAGTAAGGAAAGCCACTGAATTGCAAAGTAAGAATAGCACCAGGAAATGAAATGCTGAGGAAAAGAAATTCAGAATCAGAAACAAGGGAAGTAGAGGGAAAGAGATGGAGAGAAGAAAGAGTAACCAAGAGGAAAAGAAATGCCTAGTGTGCACCGTGGTAACAGCAGTTAAATGCACAATTTCTACATTATCCCAGATTTGCTCCTTGGTCTCTGTGCAGAAAGTGACAATGAAAGAAAGATGCTGTGTGGAACAAGGAGGACTTATGTCCCAGTCCATTGATCAATATATGGTTCATCCTTTTCCTCTGAATGGGCATGGTTTGTCTCTGGGACTTTTCCAACCCCATGGAAACTTGCAGAAAGTACTGTTTCCTTCTGCTGCAGCTTCCATTCAAATAAATGGCTGGAAAAACTGTATGATTTTGATTGCTGCATCATAGGATGAAAAGGTCTGTAAAATTTACAATCTGTGCATCTTTACTGCTATATAATCACCTCTGGGGTGTCAGGCAGGCCAGCAAGCTATCAGCAAACAGTTTTCTGCATACCTTGAGAGGAAGGGAGGAATTCTAGCCATTGGTTATTGGCAAAAATCCACTCTCTCATGAAAACTCCCTTTAAATCTTTAATGTCCAGGGAGAACACCTGGAAAACCCTATGTTTAAGGCACTGGCTTGCAAATTTGATCCCTGATTTAGTTACAAATTTCCATGTGACCAAAGGAAATGTGCTTGATTTGTGTGTCTCTGTTTCTCTAGAATGAGAATAAAACTTTCTGTTTCCTACCTCTACTGTCTTATGTGTTTTAAGCTGCAAGCTCTTGGCAGTTAGGGATGGAAAATATTTTGCGCAAGTAAAAAACCTGTTAAAGATGATAGCAATAGCTGTCTTTCAGGCGATGCTTTTCATCTACAGATATTCATGTAGTCTGCAAAGTATTCATTATTTCAATTTATAAAAGCAGAAACTGAGGCATGGGGAGGAGAAATTACATGTCCAAGATCATCACAGGAACAACAGCCTGATCTCCCAAGTTCCACATTTCTGTGCTTTACTTACTATGTCCCACAATGATGCATTTCTGGGACACATGGAGTAATAGTGATGATAATGAGCACATAGATATCTCCTTTGAAAGGTCTCATCACACGTCTGGCTGCATGCAACTGAATTTATACACCTTGGAAGGATGAAGGGCTGAGTCAATATAGCATTAATGTAATATCCTGACGGCTGTTAGCTTCAAAGACATTTTATCCCACTTTTCATGAGAAACAAGTCTTTGAAAGGAGAGCAGTCACGATACAGATAAGTGCCACCCTTTAAATTATGATCAAAGTTGAAATGCGCTGTAAAGTTTCCAAAAGACCTATATATTGGTTTATAGACTGTACTTACTAGATCCATTATTTCGTATGTGGTGAAACCTTGCACGTTAATGTGATAGGTTAGGAGAAGAGGAATTGTCTCTTTTTTTCTCTTGGGACATGAAATGGAACAAAAGATAATGATTCAGTTCAGATGCTATAATGGTCAGAAGAGATTTAAGTAAGTTCCTAGTACTAGTCTAGATTTACAGCATGTCAATGGGTGTGAGATTCCTGAGTACCTTTGGATCTGGGCTTTAGCAGCTTCTTTGTGTACTTGCTAAAGGCACATTTAATTTCTTTTCATTCTTTCATTCATCTTATTTCAAAAATTAAATAATAGTATTTATTTCCATCCTAATGGGCTTACTCTGAGGATAAATGCAGTAGCAGTTTTGTAGGCACTCAAATTCTACGGTACTAGAGACACACTGGAGTACAACTATGGTACTGGAGTGTAAAAGTGGGTGGGAAACGTCTTTCCTCTGGCTTGGGACCAGTTTCATTTTACATCACTTCTGGTAGATACTTACCTAATCTGGTGGACACTCTACCTCCTTCTGTCTTAATTTATTCCAGACCTTTATTGTCTTCATTGTAGAAACGACTTCTAATGTCTAATCTGAAAATTTCTTTTTTGTCGTAGTGTAAGCCTGTGGTACCTTTTTCTGATCTTTGCATCAGCTTCTACTCCTAATAGCCTTTCATATCTTTGGCACTTATCATATTCCCTTTAGAATTCTTGGCTTTAGGTTAAATAAACCCTAATAAATTTAGACATTACCATCACTGTCCTTTGGGATCTTTCCAGAAGATCTAAAACCAGCCAAAGAACTGCGATTGAGATTTTTATGGTTGTTATGTTGTCCTTCAGAATGGTTTCTGTCCCTCTGGGATTTGTGTCATGTGCAGTTTTAGTGAACACAGTCTTTCATCCCTTGTTGAGGTTTTATTGGAGACTCTCAGTACAATCTGAAGCAGAGCTGAACTCCCTGGAAACTCTGCTTGATATCTCCCTCTAATTTGATAACAAGCTGCTGTTGATGAATTACTCAAATGATTTTGCGCCTTCCCTCTCCTAATTTTCCTGTGAGAACATCACATAAGGCAATGTCAAAAACTGTACTGAAAAGTCAAATGATCTGCTTTCAACTGCTTCCCCTCTGTCCCCAAACCTTCCCATTCCAGTGGGTGGCATCTAGACTGTTTTGACAAAATTTCTGCTTGGTGAATTTATGCTGACATTTGTAAGTACCTAGAGGAATGTGTTTGCATTAAATAGTTCCTAGAGAATAACTATGTGTGAAATATTGTAGGTGTTATCTTCAGCAGCTGGCTCTTGGAGTTCTTTAAGACTGTTGAGGAGGAGAAACGTAAATAGGAAGGGTGAGGTCAGAGCACTGCAGAATGACAGGATAAAACAGGATTTACCATTTGGCCTGTCATAAGCTGTGTAGGGAAAAAGATGATGGAAAGCATATCTGGGGCTGCTTTAAGAGAAGAAATTCAGAGCTGCTTAGTTTTTCTGAAGAACATTATTTGAAAGATAGTGACCAACAAATAATATGCTGAAAAAAAGACTGTGTTTACTAATGATGTAACGAGTCTGAAAAGCTAGGTGACTGGTGGCTACATGAAGTACATGGAACTTCAGTTACTATCATCTGATATCTAAATCACAATTCCACAGGAGCAAGAGCCATTCCATATGCAGTGTTTGTTTCTTTGAACCTGCCTCCTCTAACAAATATCTCACAGAAATCATATTTTCTGTACATGCACACTGCAAAACCTTTAATCCAGAGGGAGGGCTGAACACAAAAAATACAGAAAAAGTTACTAATATTACTACATATGGGCCTGCAAGGCTCTCAAATATTATGTTAGATACGGTGTAACAGATGTATGGAACAGGAGCATAGTTTACGTCTGATTTCCAAATAAAAATTCCCTGGGAAAAAAATCACAACTAAAATTGTTTGCAACTTTATCTAAGACAGTTTGGAAGACCTTGCCATAATTAAAAATACAGCATGTCATGAATTGAAAACAAATCAAGACATTTTGGTATTATATTTTATTACTCACTGAGACTTTCATAACTTTCATGCCAATCACCAAGAGGCAATACAAAGAAAGTAACATTTGCTTCTAGACAATACAACTTTTAGTGGTTTATGACTAATTTTAAATGAAGAAAGGTGCTGTATGTAGATCCGTTGAAGTGTAGTCATCATAACAATGTCAGAAGAAGAACTTTCTGGAAATCTGGTTTGCTATTTGGTGTATCTTGCGTTATAAAGTGGACAAGCTAACCATTTCAGAGCACCTTTAGCTTTCACAGTCTTCTCCTGAACACAGGAGAAATATCATTACGATTTGTATGTACAATATGGCCTGAAGGGGTCTCTTGGCAGGGCACATGAGCTCCAGGCTACCACAGTGGGGCTGTTATGGCATCTGAACAATCTATTTTAAAGCTACCTCTTGTGTATCTGCATTATATGGTAGCCACTAAGAGCATTGTGTAGTTTCCTCTGTGATCACCAAATAGAGAGGAGGTAATGGCCTTCTGGAGTGCACTATTGGTGATATAAAGCACTGTATATTGATATTGCAAGGTAAAGAAACACTTTTAGAAGGCTGCCTGGAGAATATGTACTGTTATCTGCATGCGATACTTGTCTCCATGGGTGACTTACTGGGATCTGAATTTAGGATGATCAGAACTGAGAACGCGCTACACCAAGAGGAGGTGACAAGGCAAAGCTCTGTGTGTGCTGTAGCGCATCCTCAACCTTGCCTCTCTATAGAGCTTAGTGCAGGCTTTATTTACATGCATTCGGTAGATTAAACAAAATACGCATAGAAGGGGAAAAAAATGAAAACAACATTCAGATGGAATTTCATTTGAGATCATCACACCAGATATATTCAGAGACATATTGCAAGATGCCTATTAGAATGCAATAAGAAAGAAGGAGCTTTTTCTCCACAGCATTTGAGATTGAGTGTCTTTTCAGAACTGACTATTAAAGGAAAATAATGTCATGTTAAAGAGGTAAACAAATGACACTGCTAACTCTCATGGTTTTATATCAGGTCTTGCAATATTTGATTTTTTTCTAGCTTAATGACTCATGTGACTTGAAGAGAATATCTGTTTTCACTTCTTTATGGTTGTGGGAAAAATCTTTTCCCACCTCAAAATACTTTAAAACTCTAATGTCTCAAGAACTGGGCAAAGAGCAAAAAGCCTGCAGACAAAAAGACTATTAAAAGAACTTTTGGAGTGAACTCATGATTTTTTATTGCTTGGAGTCAGCAATATGGGGAAGTATTGTGTGCTTTTTCAGAACTAAGGAAGGATTTCTTTCTGTACTGACCTGAGTGGGTTTTTAAGCTGCTGTCTCTGAAGCTGCTAATAAAGCATTATCCCCCCAAACCAGGTTAACATGTTTTAAAGGTCCACTGTAATTAAAGTCCTGGGGTTCAGTTTCTCTGGAAGAAAGAGTTTTGAAAGAGTTATGTGGAAACCACAGTGCCAGTGTTTGGGTTGGCAGTGCAGCAGCTGAGATGCAGCTTGTGTCTCTGGTGTGAAAGGGTCTGAAGTCTCCCAAGAGCAACAGAGTTAGTGAGCCGCTGTGGTCACAGGGAGAGCCTAACAACCTGAAATCTGCTATGCATGGGTACATGGATGTTGTGAGGATTTAATTAACACTTGGAAAGCATTCTGAGGTCCTCAGATGACAAAGTTTACAGAACTCCAAATGACTGTTATTATATCCCCTCTGTGTTTGTGGTGGCAGATAGCCAACGAGAAGAAACGTTCAACCAAAACCAGGCATTTTTCCCAAAACCTTTGTTATTTCTAGGCTACTGTTGGAAAAAAAGGTGGATCTGTATCCAATCTAGTGAGTGCAAATTACAAGTGGCTTTGTTGGGATTCCTCTGTACTTTTGAGCATGATATACGTAGCCAACAGCAAGCTGTCTTGCTGCCTAAGTATATACTTATTACCCAGCTAAATCAGAAAACTGGTTGCAAACTCTAATATTTGAGTAAAACCCATCTATCTGTGACATTTCTTTGATAGAGAATACCATAAACAAATAATTTCCTCCATCTGCAACTTTGCTATTTTTGAAAACAGTGTTCATCTTGTCAGACCTCAGCATATATGTTGAAAATAAACCGCAAACAAAATAAAACCCTCTCAAAACAATGCACAGTATTTCACACTCGATTCTTCCCTGGGAGAAGTTGAGCTATAAATTGTAAATCTTAGTCACAGACCTTAAGGCTTGATATGAAAGTGCCCAGATACTGTTGTGATAACAATAGCATTAGAACAAGTTTATAAGAGATTCTTCTATCTTAGATGCATCTTCATCTGTATGTGTACAAAGAATATACATAAAGACATTTCTGGCAAAAGAAAGTATTTAACCCCTGAGATCTTTCTGGCTCATTTGCTCAGGAAGACTTTATCACGAAGGACAGATAAAACCCATTGCTAAGTTTCCAGTGAACTACACTACAGATAGTAACAAAATGATTTAGATCAGCAGGGATGGGATTTGTGTGTCCTGACAGATCAGTAACTTGAATTACCTCTGTCTGTTTCATCTAGGTTCCAATGAGATTTTGGCTCCCAGAGCTACACTAACAGATTCATCATGTGGCAGATATGAAATAAAGAATAGGGACATTGTCCTGATACCATTCACTGCTCAGGAGCAAAAGGGTTTGGGTGGTATTAGCCTGTAGTGACTCATATAGTCACAAGTGGGTTTACATTGCCTTGGGCATCATCCTATCAGCATCACACCCCATAGCAGGCACTACCAGTGCAAATACTTACACATTTCCTTTGTTTCCTGAGCTCTGAGCAGGCAATAAGCCCCAATCTCAGTGGCTGTCCCTGCCCCTGGGGTTTCTACACCCTGTATTGCTCAACTCGAAGCGGTCAGAGCTGCCTGGGGACTATTACTACAGAAATGTTGGCATTAATAGCAGTCTTGTGGTGGTGTCTTCTAGTTTGCTTCCAAAAGCTCAGTGATGAAGTTCATGCTCTCTTTGCATACAATATCCTCATCAGTTGTAATGTGCAGTGTCAATCGGGAAGGGAAGGGAAGGGAAGAGTAGGGAAGGGAAGGGAAGAGTAGGGAAGAGTAGGGAAGGGAAAGGAAGGGAAAAGGAGACTGGAAATATTATTCTGTCACTTAGTTTGTGGGCTTATAGTAGACAGATGCATTGGATGGCCAGAGCTAGCAATAAAACTAACCCCATGCATGGACACTTAGGCCTTCTTTTCCAGTGGCACAACTGTATTCACTAACCAGGGGGTTGAATAGGTAGCAGCTATTTGCAGTTCTAACTTTTTGCAGACACTCAGGAGAAAAACTTAAAGAATAAATTTGTGCTACCAGTACGCGTGTGTGGAAAGCATTAAATCCTCCTTTCCACTGAACTTCCTTTCATAATTTATTTAGCTTAAGTGATATTGATGTGAGTCATATGTTTCTATTGTGGTTTTATGCTAAAAACATTTCTACAGTGTAAACACATACAATTATATTGCAAATGACTGATTCATTGCTTTTTCAAAATTGATCTATACCACAGCCATGCAAGGTTATTAACATAACCAAACTCTGGATCTGATTTTATTGCAGAACTCAAAGCTGCTTTAAAAAAAGTAGATACAGAAATGTTAATATATGCAGCAGAAGGTATTTTAAATAAATATCTGTCAGATAGTTAAATCTGTGTCTCCCTGGTGTTAATTATGGAGCAATCAGAAGAGGACAGGGAAAAGAATATTTATTGCAGGTTGAAAAGCCAGTTACTAGGTCTGTATCACAGCAAACCATGTGGACTTACCTTTAGAAACTGTCTTTCTGGTGATGGATGGAGTTCTTCATAAATATTTTTTGACCTGTATTTGAATTAGGGATAGTGATAACTGGCAGGAAAAAATTCAAAAGCAATTAAATGCGATGGACTGAAAAAATACTGATCTGGGGCAAAGAACGTAACCATTTGCCCAGCTACAAGGACAAAACTAAAGTCTATCAGCATCAATGAGAAGCCAATAAGCTGAAAGCTATACTTTCATACAGTCCAAAAGTGTGAGGTATTTAGACAACTATTTTCCATTACTTCCCATGGAACTTTGACTCCAAAGACCTGTATGGATCCCAGCTTGAACACTTTGCTAGATTTGAGGTTGCAAAAGTGCTGATTATAACTGAAATTTTCATCTGTGCATAGGGCATTCTGGGGTCTAATTTCCATTGACCCCCAAGGGAAGCTGAACACTAAGTTACCAGCTCTTCTCTGAAATCCTTGCCATAAGGTGCTAAGTTATGCATGGGCATAATTGCAAAAGCAACGATTAAGTGGATCTATCTGCTTTTCTGGGATACTCTTGTATACGCAGTTCAATGAACCCAAAGGAACTAAAGACACTGGCACAGGTTGCTCAGAGAAGTTGTGGATGCTCCATCCCTAGAAGTGTTCAAGACTAGGATGGATGGGGCTTGGAGCAACCTGGTCTAGTGGGAGGTGTCCCTGCCCATGGCAGGGGGTTTGTTCCTTCCAACTGAAACCATTCTATGATTCTAATGTGAAAATACTATATGCTAAATGCTGCCTGCTTGTTATTAACAATGGGCCCTTAAAATGTGGAAAAATTCAGAACACCAGAACATAAAGATGTCAGTCAGCAAATCTGGGTCTGAAGCAGATAAATCTGACTCATTTTAGACCTACAGCACATGAACAAACTCATCTCTGCATGAACATCCACCATGCAGACATCTGCATGACCAGAACTGGATTTGGGAAATTAGCTAAGTGGTGAAGTGGTGATTGTGTAGTGCTGTGATGAACAAAGCCAATAAAATTTCTCACCTGGTCAAACAGAACTGAATTGATACTTAACAGAAGGATGCTGAGACGAGCAAAGAAAGGTTCAGCATCTTACTGGCCCTGGAAGTCCTATATGTTGCCTATTTCTACTTGTATAAGCTCGTTAACAATTGTCCTGAACTCAAGAGGAAATCTGTGGATCAAATCCAGTGAGACACAAAAATAAACATTTCTGGCAGAAACTGCAGAAGAAAAAGTAAAGATGAAGGGGTTAAGGGTTTTATTTTTTGGAGGCTTTGTGGTTTGTAAGAAATCAAAGATTAAAAATGAAGTTATTATAATTGCTGTCTTCCCAGTCTCATCCTGTTCACAATGAAAAGCAAAGTGCCACGTTCTTACACGGTGAGAGTGACCACTGACATTAACAGGAAAGGAAATGCTGTCTTTGCATCCGAGTTCTCGCCAGAAAATAAAAAGTGGTTACAGGGAGAAATGCACTCTCCCACTCCTGAACATACATGTTTTTAAGGCCAAAGGCATGCAGTGAAAAAGACCTCTTTTTGCTTTCCCATTTCCATTACAGAAAAGTGTCATTCTTGAGAATTCTGCAACATAAGAGTCACGAAACTCAAAAGTACTGTATCCAAACCTATGAATATAATACATAGTGATTTCATAGTGCATCCACTCTCCAAAATGCAGTCTACTGATGCTGACAGAAAATACTACACATATAGAAATGGACCAGACTGTAGGGTGCCTGATAGCAGCAACATTTGATGATTTTGGTCTTTCTGAGCACAACTTATCCCAGCTGATACATTGGTAAGAGCTTTTTACGTTGGTAATGACAGTGTCTCTGTATTTTCTACATAATTCTCTTCTTTTCAAGGTAGACCAGACATTAAAATAGACATATATATTACTATCCAGCTTTACTGTTCTTTTCATGTGATTTTTCTCCATTGTAAACATCACAAGACTCTGTTTCCTGTCATGAGTCAGCGTTGAAGTTTCTTGCTGATGGACTTCTTAAGAACTCAAGGACTACCAAACCTCATTGTTTTCTAGATGCTTTTAAATACAATTTTCCAGGTATCTGTTAGATTAATGGCACTAGGATGCTCCTATTGAAAGGCTAATTCACTTGGACAGAAAAGCAACTAGCGAGGCAGGAACTGCTAAGAAGATGCCTGGCCAATTGCATTTTAAAGAGCATCTCATTTAATGTCTAATTCTTCTATGGTTAGTTGAAGCTTTGGAAATCTTTTTGTCCCCTAAATATAATAGTTCTCTGTAAGGTGAGGGAAGGGATGCTATATGTCTCTAGGGCTGCCTAAGTCAACATTATATCGTTACCTAAACCTCCAGAAGCAGGACTCTGTCAATGACAGGGTTCCTTTCTAAAGTTTGGAGCACCTCTCCTATGCTGAGAGAGTGGGGGTCGTTCAGCCTGGAGAAGAGAGGCTCCGGGGAGATTTTATCACTCTGGTACCTAATGAGGACCTACAGGAGAGATGGGGAGGGACTCTTCATCAGGGAGTTTAGCAATAGGATGAGGGGTAATGGTTTTAAACTGAAAGAGGGGAGATTTAGATTGGATATTAGGAAGAAATTCTTTCCTGTGAGGGTGGTGAGGCACTGGAACAGGTTGCCCAGAGAAGTTGTGGCTGCCCCATCCCTGGAGGTGTTCAAGATCAGGCTGGATGGGGCTTTGAGCAACCTGTTCTAGTGGGAGGTGTTCCTGCCAACGGCAGGGGGGTTGGAACTTGATGATCTTTAAGGTCCCTTCCAACCAAACCATTCTATGATTCTATGTTGCTGTGGTATTAGCTACACTAAACTAGAAGTTGTTTCACTAAATATGGCAACTCAGATTTGGGCCATGAAATATTAAGACAAACATTTGTGAAAGTGTCTACTCTTCTGCTTAGCTACTATTTCAGATAAATATAAATCCTAACACTTAAATGAGAGATAAATTAAACCCTGATTTTTGTTTGTTGGAGTACTAATGTCTCAGAAAGCAGCAGCAGACTTGTCTCAGTTAGGGGCAGAAACTAGCATACAAGGAAAAGGTAGGGTTAAAGACCCTAAGGAAATTAATTTTATATGAACATATCTTTCCTATTGCTTGAAATTAATGGACTCATGGATTTTGAAGCCATAGAGGACCATTATAATTAACTAGTTCGACCTCTGTCTAGTCTGAGTTCGTGCATAACACAGGCCATACTTCATCCAGGGATTTCTGCCTCAAGCTCAGCTATATGTTGTTAAACTAAGATGTATGTTTTATAAGCATATCTGATCTTGATTTAAGGACTACAATGACATTTAGTAATTTGCCCCAGTAAGTTAACTCATTATACAGTTAAAAAATAAATGAGTTTCCTTTTAATTCTAGTTTGAACTTCTTTTTGATTTCAGCATGCAATTATTAGACCTTATCCTGCCTCTGTCTGCTAGATTAAAGGCCCCTCCAGACTCAGCATAAGTACTTGTGCAAATAGAAACTGTGATTTAAGTTACTTTTAAATATGTTAATTTGAGCTGCTAAACAGAGGATTCCTTTAAAGTTGCTTTGGTGCTGAGGAGATAAGTGATTTTTCTGAGGCATTTTGCAAATATTGTTTTAGGGGACAGGATATTGCCCCATTTATCAAACTTTTTAAAGATAGATTAGTCCCACAGCTTTCAACATAAGTGTCATAGTCACAGCCGACTGAAAGAGGAATCTCTGCATTGTCTTATCCCCCTTCTAACACTGATAATGAATAAGAGGGAAATACATTTAGAAATGTGGACCTTGTCTAGAGAGGATTAGATAAGAAGTAGCTTTTGTTATGTAAACCAAAGTTCAATCAGCGTTTGATATTGGATTGATTCTGTTGCAGACTGAGGCACTTAAATGCGCGCTAGACCAGATCCTTCACAACAGTTGGTGGAGATCTAACTAACAAAATCATTTGTTTAAGGTGTGATCAAGCTGTATCAAGAGGAGTTGATTGTCAGCCCACCTGTTGACATTGAGGATATCGGAGATGCCATCACTACCTCATCTGCTGTCAGTCCAGCTGGCCATGGGTCTCATAATTCCTTATGATAGCCACCAATATGTGTGGATGGCTAAGACACACTTCAGCAGCATAGGTTCTAGAAGATACATGTGTACGGGCAACTGGTGGTCATGAGAACTCACAGATGCACAGCTACATGTTGACATCTAAATTTCAGCATCTTATTCTCAAACCTACTGAATGTGACTTGCCTAACATCGAGGTCCTGGGCAACCTTGTCTAGTTAGGAGTGTCCCTCCTGACTGTGGGGAGGATGGACTAGATGACCTTTGAAGTTTCCTTCCAGCCTGGATCATTCTATGAATTCTGTGATTCTAACCTTAAATCAACACTCTAGAGAGGACCGCTAATCCTTT
>JAOQGH010000001.1:6081301-6109562 GCA_025769975.1 Gallinago jamesoni | reverse complement strand
TACACCCCCCCCCCCCCCCCCCCCCGCCATTTTCTAAAGTCAGTTGTGGTAGAATATATGTCACCTAAAGCAGGGATAGAATTCAGCTGCCTTAAAATTGCCTCAAAGAGACATGTAGTGTTCATTATGTGTTCTGGCTTATTTTGCCTGGTCTCTTGTTGCTGGTTTACAAGATAATGGGTCTGCTGTAGGTCCTGCATCATATCTGCTGCCTCATGTGCATGTTTTGGATACCAGAAGGCATCTTAAATGATCCTGGGCACCTATTTTAAGTGATTGACTCCTACCCTATGTATCTAAAAAGTGTGTTGTTGAGTCTGACCCAGACACTATAGGCTCTTTCTGGAGTCACTAGAGAGAAATAGGCACCTTCAGAGGATGATTCATTTCACCTAGCAGAAGTGACTATTTTGGAGAAAATTAATAACCCTTAAGAAGTAATCATTTCATTCTGTAGACTATGAAGGAACATGTGTAGTTCAGGTTTAGAGAAGCAATTTTTAGATGCCTAAGGCACATGAACCTTGTCCCAAGTGACCTTCACTTGTGCCCTTTGAGATGAAATGATGTTTTACTTGAAAGTAGACCTAAGCCATTTACGGGAGGTTCTTTCATGAAAGAAGTGGTCACAAGAACTGATTACAATTTATATTTGACATACATTAAAAACTAACTGAAAATTAATTTACAAGACAAAGCATGTTATAATACGTTGTCAATATATTCAATTTAAAATGTACCACATATCATCAAAGAAAGCCACCCAGGGGATTATGCTGTCTGAATTCCTCAATAAAATGGCAACCTTTAGATGTATTAAATATTAAATTTGAAAAAAAAAAAGTAAGAATGAAAATCTATAGCTAAGAGAAACACAAGCCCAGAGGGAGAATTCAAGATCTGTTTATGTGTAATTGGGTTTTGCTTTGTGAAAATCTTGACAGCTAGAGGAGCTGCCTTACTTGCATGAGACTGTTAATCACATTCATGGATCTACATGCTGCTAACTGCATACTAAATTCCTGAAGATTTACAGCCTTTGCTCTGAATTTACCTCATTTACACCACACATTGCCCTATAGACTTGCTCACCACATATGGGGGATTGAAATTGTAGCATTATCTCAGTATCCTAATGACTAATCCTGAATGATGAAACTGTGAGTCCAAGCACTGTTGAACACCCTGAAGTAATTTAAGTAGTGACAGTCTGTAATTCTTACTGTAAATCAATGAAACAACTGACATATTTTATAATTTGGCATAGGCACATGTGTATGCCAGATTAATAAAAATTGGTACAGGCAGATAAAATTTTGCATTAACATGTTATTTAGCATAGTTTCATAATCAGTAGTTTACAAGTTAAGTTATGACACATTTGTAAAGAGAAGGCTGCAGCTTGAGCCCAAAATTAGCAGCACTGTGAAATATTGGTATATTATGCTCCTCCTGACTTCAGCAGCAAATAAATAAGAAAACAACAATGAGATCTGGACTGGATAAGAGGGAGCTTCCTCCTTTCAGAGTCTTTCCTAACTTCGAATTTGGTCTCTTCCCTTTCATATTCTGAGCAGTTTGCATCTCTGTTGTCCTTTCCTATTAGCATTTCCTTGCTCTGCCTAAAAGACCTTGCTTTCTCATCACTTCCCATTCTGATATTTTGTTCCTTAGAATACTCCAAACCTGAAAAATTAGGATGTTCTGTGGTGTAGGTGTGAACTCCCTCAGGCTGAGGATGTTTAACTGCATTCTCACCTTCAAAATTTCTACTCAAGGCTTATCTTTCAAAACAGCTACTCCAAATCATTAAATTAAGAAGATAAACCTGAAAAATAGCAGATGACAGAACATGAGATTTCAGAGACTCATGATGGATATTTACTGGGAGGACTCCAATGTCAAATATTAGCACTGTCTTATTAAACGTTTGAGAATGTAAATCTGGAGAGAAAAGGAAGTGAAGAGAAAATAAGTCCATCTTAGTTTTCACCCAGTGTGTACGGTTAATGGGGAGAGATTGTTGCCTCTTAAAATGCAGAGTTTAGTCCAGTTTTGAATGTCCAATTTTAAGGTTTGGGAGTGTTCTGAGTGAGAATATCTTGAAGATGAATCACTATATGCTTTTAAGTGCAAATCATGGGTCAGAAATCAGAGCTTATGAGGAAAGCCAGCTGAAACTGGGCAGCCAAGGGATTTCCACCTTGCCTTGGGAAGTTTTGTTCTTATCTTTTGTTCTTACAGTAATGTAAAGTCAGGAATGGAAGGTATTCTCATTCAAAATGCTCCATGTCCTAATATTATGCAAAGCTGTACAACACTCACGCTACTGAGGTCCTATTCATTTCCAGCCTTGGGGCTTCTCTGGACACATCAGCTCAGTGTGCATGACTGACTAAACCAGAAACTACAGCTACTGAGGTTTTCCAACTCTGCACAGCAAGCATTTCTGAGTGTATTTGGGCAAATAAAGTTAGGTACTGAGTAAAGAGATGCCTAATGAATGTGTATATCTTCACTGGTAGAGTCTCCTGGAAATCAGGCAGACTGGATCATTGAGTGGGATTTAGGTGTTTGAAGCCTTAGTTCCAATTTAGGTGGAATAGGGATTTAGGCATTCCATTTCACACTGTCTACTTAGGCAATAAGCTCCTCACAACAAGAGTGATCTTTAGATCTGAAGACATCTGTCAGCATTAATAAGTAATAGGAAGCTCTTGGTTAAAACAGGATGGTAAGAATAAATTCAGGATTCCACACTAGATGAGAAAGAGACTTAAAAGATGCTGGATGTATATTCTGCCACACATCTACTGCCCAGCTTTAGCAAAGTCACTTTTCTTATTCCTCAGCTTCTATGTACAGAATGAAGGAAAAATTTCATTCTTGCAAGTGCTGTGTGTATAATATATGTATTATTCTTTAGAAATACCAACACACTAGAGAGATGCAGCTAATATAAAACTCTGGATGAAAAGCTTTTATGCTAAACAGAACTTCAGATTAGCCTCTATGCCTAAATTTCCAAGTGTAAAAAATGGATATAATACTGCTTGCTTATAGTCTACAAGGGATTTTAAGGTCTGTAGAGGATGCCAGCTTATATAAGTATGATGTATGTAACGTAAACAGAGCCTACATAAGATTTTATGAAACACTTAGATCTACACACAGTAGGTAGACAGTGTCTTAACTTCCTTTTCTGAATTTCACACCAAACTGTATAATTTGAGCCAGTACAGATTAAAATATTGTTTTCCTGAAATCCATTAAACATTAATTGAAAACTGGAAAAGACTTAGATTGGACAATCCTTTAATGCAATGAATTAATAAAATACATCCAAAAGCTGTCATAATGGTCAAGGTTGGCAGCAATCCATTAGCTATTCCTGATTTCTTATCATAGAGTATATTTACTTTCTATCTCTGCTTTAAGAAGTGGACTCTGACATTAAAGCCTATTCTGGGCAGGCTGGACAAAGCCTGAACGACAATGCTGTCAGCTGCTTAGCCCAAGACCAAAAAGTAGAACAGTGTTGATATCACAGCTACAAGCTAACATTAATAATAACCCAAGCCCCCAGTTTTTATGGAATTCAGGGCTTTGAGCTTTTGAAAATAATAAAATGAAGAAAGAAATCCTAGCAACTGATCTTTTAACAGTAAACTAAGAGCAACAGTTTCTACCTGAAATAATAGTACAGTAGGAGGAAAAACATCTGTGGTTTTGGGTTTTTTTGTCAGTTGAACCGAGAGTGGTGTGATGCAAATGAAGATATAAATTGTACACATTTATTATTAGCTCTCTAACTCAGTACACACTTAATGTTAAAGACGTTTATACGTAGGCTTTTTCTGCAAGTACAGACATCATAATTGTACTATCGGTAATGTTTAAAAAATATGTCCAGATATAAATGTATAAGACAATGAGAAAAACCAGGATAAATACTTCTGATGGGTTAAGAAGTCTGCAAGAATTATTGGATAGTGTTAGGGAAGACTGCTGCTGTGGTCCTGTCTTCCCAAAAAGGTATCTCTAGAAGAAGATTAATCTCATTTAAATATAAGAGTTTAAATGAGTTATTTTGCTGTCCACTGAGTTCAAAGGGAGCTCTAGAGTACCAAGCTCTGTAAATTTTAAAATATTATGTTAACACCTGGAAGTCTAACTCAGCCCATGCTCTGTTATATTAGATGTTTTATAAAACCGTATAGGATCCTGAGCACATCCTTGCCTCACCAGGTAGCTCAGAGGATGAAGCCAGAGTAACCTGGGAGACATCCAGCTTTGAAAGCTGTCTTGCAGAGTTGGTCAAGGATCTTCCAATAAAATACGTTTCCCTGAAAAAACGTAGAATTCTTGAAACACATAGCAATTTTGTTAGGAGATAAACTCTCACAAAAGGAGTAAAAGCAGATGTCACTCCAAAACTGTTGATAACTTGGTGGTTAGGGAGAGAATCTGAGATGTGGAAAGAGATTAAGATTCCTGATCTGAATTATGTATAGGAGGAGTGTGCTTTTAGTACCCTACTGGAGCGCCCTATTACTGTCCTATGAGGTCTGCCTCTATCTTTTTGAAAGTCTTTACAGTCTTAGTTTAATTCTTGTTTGGAACACATAAATTTCTGGAATCTCATAACCTCTTTTCCCCCAGCACAGCTCTTGCTTGTTGTAACCATAACTTATCAGACAGTCAACAAGGAAAAAAAAAAAAAAGTAGTATTAAATTCTGCTGCATCTAGACAAGAAATATATACCCATACTGATCCAAAAGCCACCTGAAAGCATGAAACATTTTATAGGATTGGATTGTCCACATATAAATTTCACATACATGCATAGAGTGCTTACAGATATACAATATGTAAGCTACACTGATATTTTCCAAATATTGAGATGTATATCACTCTAATGGGACAATTCTGAATAGAAGTAATGTCTTTTTTTTAATGTTTAAATATCTCTGAACACCTAAAATGCCATACCAACAAGCAGAGATGGCATGTTTATGTATACCTATTTATGAAGAGTAGATGCCATTTGTTTATGCCAATGAAAGACAGGGAGAAGTACATATATGAACAGGTATATAAATTCATTAAATTGCTTTTTATGTGCACATCCTAAAGTGTAAATTTGCAATTTGCCAATCCATCTTCCTCCAGACTCTCTCCGATATTGCAGCTGCAGTGAGAAATCCAGAAATCATTATCCAGCCTTCAATCAGTAGCTTACACGCTGGGGTAACTTGCTTTATCTTAATAGTAAGATAGTGACTGGCAAGAGCAATAACACTGAGATAAGACTGGATTCATATCGCTTCTTGTCAACATTCTTGGCACACCACTCGTTTTTTATTCTTGAATAGAGACCCAATCAATCCTAACTCACAAAATTACTAGTGGCGATGCCTGGAATGTTGTAGAAGCTTTAATGATATATCAGTTTGAGAGACATTCAGCTTTCATAACTTTTTATAGAACAGTTTGCAAAAGGATAAGCTTGTTTAATTCAGACAGAGAAACATATTTCATGAGGTGTTCTCACATCACTGAAGACATGTGTGAAAGACAGTGTGTCACTGTCATCTTTGCTTAGTCCATTGCAGGGGTAATACATCTTTCCTGTGTGTAATACTGCCCTGGGAGGTGATCCAGGGGAAGAGTAAGCTATTTGTTAATATCATTTGAAGGCAGATCTAAATAGACACAAACATTTGGCTTCCTATATCTTCCAGTGCCCAGACCTTTAAGGATACATTGGTTTATGGAGCCTACAAGTAAGCTGGAGAGGAACCTTTTTCAAGGGCATGCAGTGATAGGACAAAGGGTAATGGTTTCAAAATGGAAGAGAGTAGATTTAGATAGGACATCAGGAAGAAATTTTTCACTATGAGGATGATGAGGCAGTGGAACACGTTGCCCAGAGAAGCTGTGGCTGCTCCATCCCTGGAAGTGGTCAAGGCCAGGCTGGATGGGGCTTTGAGCAACCTGTTCTGGTGGGAGGTGTCCCTGACCATGGCAGGGGGGTTGGAACTGGGTGATCTTTAAGGTCTTTTCCAACCTAAATAATTCTATGATAAAACATCTCCAGCCAAAGCAGACTGTTCTTCAGCCTTGTAGTACTCGAGTGCCCTGCCCCAAAACAGATCAAGTCCCTGGCTCTGGTATGTTCCTTGCATCAAGCCATTGGCTCTGGATGTCCAAGGTTGACAGTTACACCCTTATAGAGGTCATACAATAGGTGCATCCTATAGACGCTGGCTGCAAACTTTAGGTAAGTAAGTGCATTGCTGTTTGTTCTTCATTTTCTGAGGAGCAGCTGGGTGTGTATTGCAGCCAACCCGTTAATGAACATGTAACATGCCACCCATTAAAGGTGTTGGAGACTTATTTGGCCAAATGTAAGAAAAAGAAAAATTGCTTTTGTTAAGCGAATGAGTCAAATGATAGCGAAAATAAGGAAAGGACTTCCCTAAAACACAGCATCAATCACATACCTACTAGCCATTCATGCTTGGCTGCATTTTTGCTAAGAGTATGAGATATACCCAGTTCAATTTCCTTCACAAGTTCACACTTGTTTAGGATATTGGAAATACAGGCTAACCACTCTAACTCATAAAGACAAACATCGTTTTCACAGGGATTATAGCATAGGTTTAGGATGATCTTTTGCTTTATATATTCACGTTATATTTTTTAATTAAACATTCATTTAAAAAAAAAAGTCTTCATGACTTTTTGGTAGAAGCCAGTATTAGTCTTTCATGATTTGAAAGAAGAGCAAAAAGTAATTAGAAAAAAAATAAAAACTGATACAAGAGTAATCTTCCTAATTAAACAGTAAGACTGCAGTATATGGTTTCACACCACATTGTAAATATGAAATTAGGGATCCTAGATGAAATGTCAGAAGCTTTTTGTTATGAGTTTATATCAGCAACTTGATTATCATATTGATTCTGCATATCAATGAGATAACATCCCACAGTGTTTATTCTTCACCCAATTGCTTTCTTGAACATAATAAAATTAAATCCAATATGATATTAAATGTAAACATACAGTGATATTATATGTAAATATCCATTTAAAAATCTCTCTGCTTATTGATATTCAAATTCTCTCTGCAAGTGTAACATTGCCAGCTACAATAATATATTTTTCAACCTTCATCCAGGGACTGGAACTAAAAAGAGGATAATCTTTTTCTATTCCTTTCCATAATAACATTGCATTATTTATGTAGAAGAAAATGAAAATAGTACAGTCTATTCTGCCTGAACTGTGCTTCTTAGTTGATCCCTTCTGATTGGTCTTGGAAAGCAGAATGGAAAAAAAGAATGTGATGCACATGCTAAACCAGTGCTGGCCAGACTGAACAGACAATTTTTACCCAGCCCTCTACAAATCAAGAGCTATATTTAGATTGTAAACTCCTGACCCGGGCAGTCTCTTTGTTCTGTGTTTGTACTGAGACAAGAACTGTGGGGGCCTGTCCTTGTCACTGGCCTCTTGTCTAATACAGTAACACAAGTAACACAAATAAGAAGGGCTTCCTTTCTGTTTTAGAGAATTGAAGGCCTTGGAGTTAGATGTTTTTGTGCAATGGCATTGTATGTTGTCAGTACGTTCAGCAGGGACTCAGAATATGATCCTGTGCCATTGAGAAACCGTCTATCTTACTGGTGCCATTTGTCGCCACGTATAGAGCCCGAATCCCATTATTTGTCCTGCTATTCCTTAACGATGTTACGTATCTACAGCCACCACCTTACACCAACTCCCTACAAAAACCTGTCTTCCAGTTTCTTATGTGCTGCTCTGGTTTAAATCTCTACTCTGATCTGCTATTGCTAGTACAAAGGTAAAAACTCAATGCTTTTAATAAAATGTATATAAGGCAATAATTAATATCACAATCACCAAAATGTTAATTGTTGCCAACTGGCCAATAAGGGGCTAATTAGACATTATATGAGTTCAGCTTAAGGTAAACAAGTGTCACAATTTTATGGTGGTTGGGAGTTGGAACTTTCTTGTTCAATAATGAGAATAATGAGAATACGAGAAATATTCAGTAATGAGAACAGAATAAGGAACATTAAAATCTAGAACAAGCCTTCACTAAATTCATAACAACGATGCAACCTGTTTAACCAAAATACTCAAAAGATCACTGGAATTCTCCTTCGAAATGAAGCAACTTAAATCCCACTCAGAATGACTGAATCTTTCTTGCTTGAATTGCTCTCCATATGTCTTTGATTTGTTGCATGGATGAGGGGAAAGCTGAATCTATCCATCAAAACTTTACAGAGTGAGGCTAAGCAATGTAGCTGTTGATTAAATTCTATTTCCATTCCGAATTGAACCCAAAGAAAGCTAGTGATTTAACAAGAACTAATCACAGAGTTGGAAAAAAAAAAGGTTTCTTTTTTTTGTGTTGTCTTGCGACTTCATGTAATTACACATCTGAAATAAAAATTATGGCTGTGGCCTCATGTTTGGTACTTTGCCTCTTAATACATGATATTACACTTGACTTCTCCTTTTGCAATTGTCAGTAGATAAGAACATAATTGCTTTCTTTGTCTAGCCTTGCCTTTGTGCTACAAGCTCTCCATTTTACCTAAGACTATTTTCCATGTTGCAGGAGTCGATGTGTTGTTACTTTAATAGTCCTCACAGTTTACTATCACTTTCTGCTCCATAGATACTGAATAACCCTTTGTCTCAAATGCTTTATTTGATTGACTATCATCTTAATTAAATCCTGTCAAATTTATGTATAATCTGGATTTTTTCTTTAGCCACGATGCAGAGATTTTTTAATCTAAGAGTATTTTTTTTTCAAAGAACATTTTCCCTGTTAGCGACTTTGTTACAAACAGCTCCTTACAAAATTGATGCTTTATTTTAAGAGGTACCACCCTGTTTAAAAGTTCATGGAATATAATAATGAGTACTTACTTCCAACTAGTTATCCAGTTCATGTGTTCTATAATACAGCAAACTATGCTATAGAGAAACAATATTTGATACTGCACATTGTGTAACAAGTGTTTGATTACTTTTTGATATTTATTAGAAGAATTTGAGAGGCAGTCATAAATTTATTTTGCCAACATATAATTAATGGAATGGGAGAGTTAGTTAATCTCTAGACCCCTGAGACTGGAAAAAAAAAATTAAGAACTTTCAAAATCTTATGGTTTACTTTTTGTTCACTAGTTTTCCATATAATTATATGCAGGTCAAGATCATCCAGATTAATTTTTTATAATATTTGAAGGTGATGAGGATGTCTTAAATGACTGAGAACACTAAGAAAGAAATATAACAGTATTTCATTGTAAACATTACAATCTTAGAATTATAAAAATATTATCTCCTATGAGCTAAATTTATGATATCATGTACCTATCATGGGGAAACTTATAAAAAGACCTGATCGTAAATACTTTGGCTATAAAGAAGAAATAAAAGGGATTTAGTTCATGGAAAGGTTTGGCTTCACATTTTGAATTCAGCAGAGAAAATAACCTCACCTGATCCTTCCACTTTCTCTGATGAAGTCCTGACTTCTCATGAAGTTGTGAGCATTATTGAAGGATTAAAACTTGATAAGGAGTGGGGGGTGGGGGCATGGATTGTTTGTCTGAGGAATATTGTGTGCTTAGAGGTTCAGCTCAGGGTAGTATGAGATGACGTGTCTTGCTCTAAAAGCAGGCAGAAGTTTTGTGTTCAAATACAAACTCTTTGAACTTCTGAAAAATTGTGAACATATTTTTCTCCATTCCTGTCTCAAAAGCAGTAGTAAGAATATTCCTTTTTTCCAAACAGATAGGCTGCAGGAACCGGCTAAACTTTGGTGTGCTTAATGCTGTAATCAAACTTATTTTTAATTGCACCCTTTTCAGTTTTAGGAAGTGAATGTATCAAAGAATGTATCAAACTAGGCACAATTAAAAAATAAATAAAAAATTAATCTTGTGAAGTGTAGTATGACTATTGAGGTCCATAGGAAAATAGAGCTGAAAGAGAAACATGAGATGTACCTTGTGAAAGATAAAACATCATCCTGTATTTCATCCTGGGAATCCAGATCACAGTGATTCTGCACAGCACTGGAACATCATAATATTGGTTATTGATTTTCCCTCTGTCCCTAATATCTCTTTGGTGATTTCTCTTCTGGTAACTCAAGCTGGCGTGGAATCAGCACAGCACGGCTCATGTCCATACAGCTCAGCTTTACCACCTTCCCAAAAAATAGTGTCTGCGCCTCAGACTATCTCAATGCAGTTTGGAATTGTTTGGAAGAAGTGAGGATGACAACACAAAACCATTTTAGAACCATCCTGTTTCTGAACTCAGGTGTTTTTGTACTCCTTTTGTCTCTGGAAGGAAATGGACTCTTTCAGGGAAGAATCCTCTCCTACTTTGCCTCTGGTAATCCAGGCTTCTCAGCTCTCCATCGCTCGTTTCCTGCTGCTCAGGTGCTAGATTTGCCTGGAAAATTTAGGATTTATCTGAAAAAAGGTACTTGTGGCACTTCAGAAAACTTGGCACCTTGGGATGCTGGAACCAAGACGACCACAGTTTTGTCCTTGCTTGGAATTGGACTGGAAAGCCTCGCGAGTAGAGAAATTAAGTCAAAGGGCCAGATTTGAAGGCTAATACAGATACTTGGCTTACTTGCACATGGCACAAGTTGCACTCACTGACCTGTGGGATATAAAATACCACCAGGCAGCTATTACACTGTATTTTTCATCATTGAAAACCAAGGTACTTTATGAAGGAGGTCAACCATGTTCAGTCAATAGGAAAGCTGAGGCTGGGACTTCAGCTATATGGTACTAAATGAAGTGGTCATTTGGATGAAACCCTTTGCTTAGATTTTAAAAAATATATGGAAAATAATTCTCCCCGCAGCTCATTGTCCTCTTTGTTCGTTTTTCACCTTTCAAAGCTGTACAAAAGCATCTTGGCTTTTTCACATATTTTTTTTTTTTAACACAGCTGCAGAATGGATTCAAAGTCAGTAAGTCGTTTGGCCTAAGATTGCTTTTAAAGCATAACACGTATTGTTTTAAGGTGTCAGTAATGTTGTGCATCACACACTAAGCTCTTCCTTATCTTCCTGTGTTTAAAAGGATTTGAGACTAAAGATATTTCAACTTCAGCTGCAGGAGTCAGAGTTCAGAGTACAGTGAAGTAATAAGTTGTTGCAAGCTGGAAGAAGCCAAAATTTACAGGGACATACTAGCAAAGAGATTTTACTGGATCTTAACAAATTCAGTGGCTTTAATAGGTGAGGATAGAGCAGATGTGCTTGGCATGGATGCTTTAAGAGCACCTTGATTTGATTCTTTTGCTCTTCTGTAGTCCAAGCTACAGCTCAGTAATTAGACCTTATGCACATTCTCACCCCATGCCAAAACACAACCAGAAGATCTGAGTGTTTTTCATTAAGATATTTAGGTAAAGATAGTAAAATATTCACTATTACACAAATTTCAGAAGAAAAATCCTGCCCAGCTCTACAGAATGATTTGGATTATCCCATCATTTATGCCTGCCTTGCTGTTCATCAGATATGGCAGCATCTCAGATGAAAACTCGAGAAATAATGATTCCTATTGCAACATCTTCATTATAAGTAGCATTGATAACTCCACTGTAAGACTGAGCAAACACAAATAAAAACTGAGAGAGACAGAGGATGGGTGGCTTTATACTACAGACCATATGACACCAGGTAAATTAATAATTTTACATATATGTACTATAACACCCACTTCACTCAGCAGTAATAAAGGTTATAGATTTATTTTCATATATCTAAAAGTTGATTTGATAAAAATTTTATACAGAAGTCCTTGGCCATTAAGAGGTATGAATTCTACATCTTCCAGAAACACCAAGAAAAACTATTGTTGACATTAGAGTCAATCAAGCAGCCAAATTACGTATTTATTTGAACAGTTACAAATACAACATTTCCTTTCAGTTGTTTTTATTGAAATAACCTTTTGTGACTATTAATAGTTTTCATGTAACATCAGTTTCAGCAGCCTGACCTGACTCTAGACACAAAGCTAAATGTAAACTAATGAGCACTTAACTCTCCATTACATAAATGGACATTTATCAGATGACAAATTAAAACCAATAAGACACCAAGACAAATGTGCTGTCAACAGCATTAAGATGGGTCATTTTCACTACTCCCTTCAACTGCACATTAATAAGCATTCCCTATTGGAGTACATTCAGGGCTTTGATATTGATTTTTACAGTGGTCCAACACAAGTCAAAATTCCTCACAGCGCGGTGTTAAGTCCCACAAGAAATATGGTAAATGTGAACGTGTCTTTGAAGCAATGATGACTGACAAATCTATAAAACACATTTCCAGACAACATACAAAAAACATGCTCATGTTTTTTCCATGTTATCTTCAGTTTCAGAAATAGGTCACAGGATATTTCAGCATTTTGAGTACGATAAATATTCAGGCAGTTTTGCAAATGTTAAGGTGAGTCTTTGTGCTCTATTTAAAAAAAAAAAAAGAAGCAAGATAGTTTAATTTAGATGGATTTACAGCTAATTGATTTAATGCATGCCTGGTATGTTAGTTTAACTGGGAACTCAGCAAGTTTTCATTTTTATTTGACAATGCCTTTCATTTCTTCAAGAAGCGAATTTCTAACAGGAGATGATCATTTTAGTCATGCTTCAGAACGACATTTTTACAGAATGAGGATGTAACTCCTACTGATGTTAACCCTTGCCTGAATCCTGGGAATAACATCTCAGCCTTAATGAGCAAATGCCACATGTGATAAGGAGCCTCTGATGATGAGCAGCAAAATATAAGTGACTAGGTTATAATTGAGCAATGAGATCTAGCAGAGTGAAAGACATTCATGGAGTGAATTGTGGATGCAGTTAATGAGTCTTAGTGCTCAGCGCCTGTGTTCATCATGCCATGAAGAGGCAGAGTGCACTGGCTGTCAGAAACACAGGATGGAAAACGGAGATGTGGGCTTTCTGGTACTGACTCACTAAGTGAACGTGAGAAATCACTTAACTTATTATTAACAACAAACCTGTGTGAATAGCTATTGAAGTTTTGTAAGTGAGTGCCATAATTTAATACAGGGGATTTAATATAAATCTACATATCTGGACTAAAAAAAGTAGGGAGAGGAAGGAAGGCTGAAACCAACCTACTTCATACCAAGGGATGGGGGCTATTGTGCTGTGTGGATGGAACACAGGCACACTGGGTGGACAGTCCCTGAAAACACACCAGGACTGGTATATCCCTAACCAGCTACGTCTGACAGCATGAAGAATTCCCTGGTAAAGTGGACAAGCTGAATTGTTTTTTTTTTTCTTTAGTACTGGAGTACCCTAACCCTGGGGAAATGGCACTAATTCTAACTTCTATAAGAGGAAAAAAGAGAATCCTTTTTAATCTTAAAGCTTAGAAAACTGTTAAATTGGAGAGTCAGAAACACAAACTGGGATTCATCTGATGAAAAGGTGAATGTATGTCCGAGCTCAGGCTTCAGAGCTGTGAGTATCTGGGCTCCATGAGAGTCAGTGGAGATTAGGGGGAAGACTTATCTAATGAAATGTAGCTGTCTAAAATAGTATGAGAGTCTTGGATGTATTGACTATCTCTCTACAAAGGGAGTTTAGAGTTACTTAGTGAAATGCTGAAACCGATATTTTACTTGTGTGTGTGTATATCCAGAAAATTATATGTGGTCAGATGAATTCCACCCTGTACAGTACACACATATTTAAAAAAAAAAAAAAGAAAAGAAAAAAAGTTTTTCATTTATTTTCCCCTGAAGAAAACACCAGAAACATTTTCAAGAGCAACTTGTATTTTTCAATTAGTATTTACTGCATTCAAACTGAGACACTTAAATGGAACCAAATCATCAATGGGTGGAGAGCCATTGTCTGTTGAAAACCAATCCCATTCAAGGCATTTTCAGGAAGTTTTCCAAAATGAAAGAACCCCAAATCAGTAGTCAGTTTGGATTATATGTGCAGATATAGACTAAAATTTTCCAGAATTCTTCAAGTGCCTTCTAAGTTTGCATGAAAACGAGTAAGAGCATAAATACGTCATTCAAATGGGTTACTGGAGTTTGAAACTACTGCCAGCTTTGTGCAGCTAAGTGCTGTATGAAGATTTCCCTGGTAATTTAAGTTTCACATATCCAAAAAAACTTCTTTCTCTTTAAATTTTCCTAGGAAGAGATTAGTTTAGTTTTAAAAATAACTGAGCAAGTGTTCACAGAAAATAAATTCATCACTTGCTATGCATTTTTAAGGACTCAAGGTCTGTGTTTGATGGGTGGATGGTGAGAAAGTTTAACCTCTTCTCTCTTAATCCCCCCATGGTAGTGAATGCAGGAAATATTTCCCGTTATCACTTCAATTCCTGTCAAACTTTAGCCTCTCCCTGGAATTAATTAGGAAAGGGTGTATATTTTGCCCTAGCTTGATAGCATGTTTTCAGAGGAGATGGTCAAACATCTGTTGTTGATGGGACAATGTGACACAGGCAGGTATCTGGACCTCTGTAATCCAGTGGAAGCAATGAGGGTTATTTTCAGCACCAGGAGTTTGAGTTTGACATTGTGACTTTGTTTACATTTTAATGTTAGCTAGTTCTTTCACGTAGAAGGTTTAAAAGGAACATTAGATTGAAATCAGGTTGTTCCATATTTTCATGTTTTTAGAAACATAAGAAGTTGCTGATTGATCCCTTCTGTGGTCGGTCACTCCAGAAAAAAATGTGAGGATGCTGACAGGATGAAATGTAACACTTTAAAGTGAATATTTTCTCTTTTGCTTGATTTTGGAAAAGTACACAGTCTACATAAATGTTCTTTTATTTGGAAAAGGAGTGCATTTTTTTCTAGAAAAACCTCAAGGTAAAGAAGTTCTCTTTGTCTCTGTTTTACATTAGAGAGTGATAAATTTTTCTATCCTTTAACTTTTTGGCCCCTCCCCTTAAAGCAAGCTGTTTGTCCCATAGCTGTTGCCCATCACTAGACCAGCTGTAATGTGCTGATGAGCGTTCTTGGAAAGAACTTGTAATATATACATTTTTTAGCCAAACCAAAGGCAGTGCTAGTGGCCTTGCCAGAGATGACACTCGCCTCTGCAAGCCATTAAAAACTCATCTGAAGAGAAAGTATTTACCTTCAAAATAGGCTGGACAGTATTAGGGATCAGGTGTTTTTAAAGCTTTCCTGGGGGTAGTTTTTTGGGTGCTGTGACTTTGCAGAGCACTTCCATTTCAGTGAACACATTGCATCCACATATGTGCCCAGGAGACACGTAGAAATGTCTCTGGGAAAGGCTGTGATATCATAAAAGGATGTCTCATAGAGGATTCCTGCATCCATGCAGAGAGAGTCAGAGGCAGCAAGGCTCTGTATGGCTCTGCACATTCCCAGGAATGCTGTGTACCGAGCATTCCCTCCTTGCCTGTGGGGAGGACTGGGAAAACAAATTCTGTTTTTACCAGGATAAACAAACCTGCTCCATAGAGCTGATCAAACGGTGAAGGAAATGGGGCAGCTTTTTGTTACAATTATGGCAGAGCACTGGAAAGGGCAAGATATTGTTAATTCCCCAGGTCCTTGCACAGAGCTCTGCACAAGCTGGCAACATGTTGGATGCCTGATTAAGACTGTGTGCAAGAAGCTCCAAAACTGTGTTACTTGCTCCTGAGCACCTGCTATGGGTGGCTTTTCCCTGAACTGTTTAAAAGTGTGCACAAGCCTTTCTCTAATGGACACTTCAGTTCCTAAGTTAACTCGCCAGCCTTTGAATTGCGTAGATGACCTGGCTGTTCTCTCAGTTTTTAGGGTTTTCTGCTCCTCTCTTCCTTCAGTCCCTTTTTGCCTTCAAGGGGGATCTCTTCTTTTTACTCCTCTGTGTCAAAGTCAAAAGAATCAACCAATACTGAAGCCCCCTTTTTCTTGCAAATGTGGTGTTACTTGTTTGGTCTCACAGCCATGTCTTCAGGGGTTATTTTTGAAAGATGGTGGTGGCAATGACTTTTCTCATCTCCTCTGTGAGTTCCCTCAGCCTGGGATAATTGACCATTCTCACCTGGTCATAACTGAACAGGGTTTTGGGACTATGGACCAGCTACTGCCCTTCCCTTGACTAGCTGTCTGGCTGAGCAGTAATGCCAGTTGTGCTGACAGGCTGGTTTAGCAGTCTCTGCAACACCTGGAGTTGCCTCTCGTCATCCAGAAGACTGATTTTGGTGATCTGCAGACCATCTCCATTCAGACATTGATGATTCTGCAAACCAGTAAAACAGGCAACACAACGCCTTAATGAACTACTGAGTATTACCATGAATCATTATGAATTCTCATTAACCACAAACCATTAATTTGCTGTGACCTCTATGTGGCACAGGCACAGATACCTCTTTTTGAGACCGCTCTCCTAATAATTCTGCTTTCTGATGGAGCGGCAGTCATTTATGGGGGTGTCCAAATCTCTCCACATTGGGTGTGAAGAGCGTGTCAAAATCAGAAGGGTACCTTGTCACACCCACAGCTTTTTGTCACCCTGAGCCTTCCCCAATTACTTGTCTGCTTGTCTCTCCAACAAAACCTTTATAAAGGAGATGTGTTTGAAGGCAAGGCAGCAGAAGGGAACACAAGCCTCCATGGTTTGGTCTTGAATCTGTAGAATTTGCTGGATGCAGAGACTGGCCACCAAACTGACCTCATCCACTATCTTGCCTTACCAAGACTGGCACTTGACAGCTCCCCTGGCAGCAGAGGAACAACCTCAGAGTGGAATGGCAAATGGGAGGTAATCTGCTTTCTTCTTAATGGCTGTAAACAGATCTCCATTACTGAAGCCTGAAGCTTAAGATCTCCTCACCTGTCCTAGATACTGATAGCATTTATTATTATTAAATATTATTATTATTATTCTACCCTAACTATTCTTGTTAGTTTAATACCATATCTAAACATCTCAAGTCAATTTTGGAGGGAGTGTGGATGGAAATGTGAAGGGCTTATTTATTTTTAATAAGGATAAGCTCAGGCAGTAGAAACCAACTGTGTTTTCCCAGTTTTTGTGTCAGTCCCCAAGCATCCTCCTACCACCATCCTACAAACTCAGACTGACACAGAGCTGATAAATTGACAGAAAGTATCAAATGTCAGCTAGGGCTCTGATTGCCTCTGGAGGCTCTTGGGAACAAAGTATGAACAGATTGTTCATGCCAGAATACCTCATTATTTTAAGCAAATTGACTTTCTTATTGACTACATTGAAAGGTTGTACACTAGTTATAATTACCAGTTCTACTTAATTTTCCTTTATAAAAAGGTCTGTACTCTCTACTTGACAGTATTATTTTGATTAACCTACTTTTTGCCCCAAGAGGCCATTTAATATTTAAAAAGGAATGGCTTGATCGTATAGACGTATAGCACATGCACATGATTATTGTGTTATAATCACCTATATCAAATCTGAATGGTGAAGTGCATTACACTACATTTTGCAATGAACTATGAGAATTTTTAGAGACGGTAAGGTTAACAGCAATACACACATTAAAAATAAAAAAGTCCTGCAACTGCAGGAGCACAAAGAGCATTTTGCGCAATCTACCGTAAAATACAACAGTGTGATGTGAAGCAAAAAGATTAAAGGATTTGTTTCACAGCCCTTGATTTTAGTTTGTGACTATTTTATGATCACTGTATCTGACTGATGTTTTATTGTTAATAATAATATGATATAGTAATTTTTACATTCTCTCCTCTATTGCTCTCAAATCCAAATTTCACCCACCTCTAGTTTCAAGATGACAGAGTAATATGAACTGACTACAGTTTGGCTTTTTCAGATATGGTCAAGGTAATTGCTGGAAACAGCTTCTTGGCTTTCAGAGAGATGAGAGAGGGACTGAAAAGAGCCTGCTGACGTGGAAACATCTACCTGGAATGAGGGCCAGTAGAATGTCACTTGTAATCCCATTAGAGTGATCCTGGTTGGCTATCCCACATGGCCCTAAGGGAAGCACTTGGCCTCCATAGTAGTTCATCGAAACACAGGGGGGGGAAAATGATGACTGGTTCAATAAAAATGATGCTGTCAAGGGTCTAAAGCCAAACATTGTACTCTCCTGTGTTCTTAAAAAATATACTTTTTTTTTTTTTCTTCTAGATTTTTCTTTCCTTATAATCTTACAAGCAGTGGGGCTCCCTGCTGGCACTAGAATCCAGTTCTGATGTTATTTCAAATTGATCTTTCAAGCCAAGAAATTCAGAAACAAACTTTGATGTCTTCCACACATCAATTTTCTCTTGACACATTAACAAATCTCTGTGAAATCCTGTTATACTATGACATGTGACTTCGTAAAAGTGACCTCTTCTTATTCAGATATTGGCCCTTAAGACGTTTATCCTGTTGACAGAAAAAAAGACTCAATATGATTAGAGGAATAAAGTCAAAAGTGAAGACCAAATTAGAATGTATGGTCATCATTAGAAAGGTAAAACTCTGCTTGCAGAACCTTTATTACTGGTAATGAGGCAAGAGGCAAGAAGAACCCCGCTTGGTTTTCAGATCACAGGCTGTGTTTGCAAGTGGGAAAAGAGAAAATAAACATCTTTTCACTCATGAAGCAAGAAAATTGGATCTGGAATCCATTGGGAGAAGACATATAGGAACCTACAATGTCATTTTTACTGTCACTTTTCAGACTACAAGCACTTTTTGGGAACTCCAGTCAGAGCTTGAAGGAATGATCTAATAAAACACATACACTCTGAGGGGCTGTTGTGCTAGGGAATGAGTGACCGCAATTAAAATGACCCTAAGAAGCCTCGAAATAAGATTTCTGAGATTTATAGTGAGAACACTTAAAATCAGTAGGCTGCTTTTCTTGCTGCAGAATGATTAGCTCCCTCCAGAGAAATGAAGCAAGACCCAAGTATGCCCTGTTTAAGTAAAGGATTAACTGGAGACACAGGGCTGTCATTGAGATTGCAGAGATCTGTAGCTGTTGCAGTAGAGCAAATTTAAGAAACACATTCTTTTCTGGAACTGCTTTGCCACAAAATTCTAAAAGCAAAATTTACGGAAAAAATTGCTTTCCAGTAATTTTTCATGAAAATTACACACAATGCTAAGTATTGTAATTTTACACAGAGTATGTGTTTGGTTTAACTTATGCAGCCAGCTGATAGGAAATCTGTGGAGACAGAATCATGGAATAGTCTAAGTTGAAAGGGACCTTTAAGATCATCAAGTCCAACCATTAACCTAATACTGCCAAGTCCAACACTATACCATGTTCCTAACTACCACATCTACACATCTTTTAAATACCTCAAGTGACTCAACCACTTTCCTGGGCAACCTGTTCCAATGTTTGATAACCCTTTTGGTGAAGAAATTTTTCCTAATATCCAATGTAAACCTCCCTTGGTGCTGCTTGAGGCTTGTTCTGTTACTTGGGAGAAGAGACTGACCCTCACCTCCCTAGAGCCTCCTTTCAGGTAGTTTTAGAGAGAGATAAGGTCTCCCCTCAGCCTCCTTTTCTCCAGACAGAACAATCCCAGCTCCCTCAGCCTCTCCTCATAAGACTTGTTCTCCAGACCCTTCAGCTTCATTGCTCTTCTAGGAATTTAGTTCAGTTTCCCAGTTTGGTAGGTCCATAGAGAGTGTTTTTAATTCACACTGCCATGATCATACTTCTCAGAGTAATCATTACTGTATGTAGGTACAATTTTTAATTTGTTTACTTTCTTTTACAATCTTTTTCCAACTTATCGATCACTTGTTCAACACAGTTGAAAATTTCAGGAGAGCAATTCAGCTCACCTGAAAGTAGACAAAGATTAAGTTGCTTAAACACAGGCTTCTCGTGCCACCTGATGCACTTTTGATGATCTGAGGTGCACAGGAGACTGGCTCATATAACACAAAATATATGATCCCCAGAGCTTTCTGGAGGAGTGTCTAGATGACACGCTGGATCCATTCAATTAACTCCACCCCAAATAGCACTGGATGCCTATTTGTGGGTACTTAAATTGAATCTCACATCTTCAGTGACTATAGTGGAAGCTTAGGCACCTACTTATGTGTAGATACTTGAGGATCTCTACATTTAGGTATCTTGATCTCAGCTGAATCCTACTTGCCTTCTCAAGGTTGTGAATGACCTGAGCTCTGGAGTCCCAAATGAAATGAGATGCTTCCCAGCATCTTTTAAATGTTTTTTTTGAGGAACATTTCAGGCACATCTGTTTGGCTATGGAAGCTCTGGTAGGAGCCTGGCATTTATCTGGTGGGAGTTGTAGCGCCAGGAGCAGGAACCAACATGCAGTACATTGAGAGGTTTATGCTGAAAATGTCCTAAATCCTACCTGTTACTCTGAGTTTAAGTATTATAGCATATCTGTGGAATGACACTTCACTAATGCCAAAATGTATTCTGCAATTGCAAGGTACTACGAAATTTATAAATATATAGAGTAAGTATATAAAAGAAAATGTTCCTTATTGAATGTACAAGAATTTATTGTCATCTAGGGTGCTATATTACTTATTTATTGTGTCTATCCCTATGTAAATCCATATATGAATATACAGATGTATGAAGGTATGTATTTAAAAACAAAGAGGTAAGTGCACATGTAGTAGATATAACTATGTGTAAGAATTGTTATGATTTGCGAAAAGCCAATATAAAAAAAAGCATCTCTTCAGGAGCATAATGGAGCAGCAATAAATCAGCTTAGCACAATTCATTATGTGCGCACTTTGGTCTTTCAGCAAGACAGCACTGCTCTTTGCACTTAAAATGTTAATGAGGGAACGATGCTTTTAGTACAGCTGTGATCCGTAAGTGTGTGTGCAGAGATGTAGTGACGTACCTCAGAAGCTCCAGGTGGGTCTGTGCATTCAAGCTCTAATGGGTCCATCTGTGCTTTCCTACCCGTGCACCTAAGTCACACTCGTTACTTCCACAGAAATGGAGCCAACGTGTTAGAAAACAGGGAGGAAGAAAAACCAAGATTGTGAAAAACCTGTTGAAGAGTTTAATTAACCTACTTCCATGTGGAATCTCTTTCATGACCCTGTAGCTGTATAAATGGATTTGCATCCAGACGGATAGGATTCTGTTGTGCATTTGTGTCAGACATTGTTGATGGTGGAAGTGGGCAGGCTGCTAACCTTTGGAGTCCCAAATCCTTGCTGTGCTCTGCAAACCACGTGTATTGGTGCAAACGCACAGTTACCCACACTGGCATGCCAGCCTTGATATGAAGATATGGCCATGGGAGAAAATGAAGGTCATTTCCATCTTTGAATGTCGAGAACAGAAGCAGGAATAACAGCAGAGTATAGACCATGGTCAGTGGGATGTTGTTCTGTCTACAGGGATATGGGCTATTTTGCTTAATTTCTTAAATAGCCATGAGACAGTAACAACTTCTGACTGATTCATAGCTGCTGAGATCCGAGCATCAATTTATTGACTAGCCTCATGAATTCATAAATATAGTGTCTTAGAAGTGACTGAAAAATACTTTAAATATATATATATTATTTTTTTTTTCTTTCTCTGGCATTAGTGTCTTTTCAGAGGCAGCAAAACTGAGGGTATTCCAGGGTTTGAAAATGCAGCAATTCCCTTTGCATTCAAAGCATTTCACAGTCCACAAAAAGCCTAATAAATTGTAATGGCATTTTATTATGGGTACTTTACCCATTGTAGAATAAATGTGTTGAGGACTGCCTTTGCACATGTATTTTTGTCAAGTGTAGCATCCTGACCTTGCTTTCTAGTTCCAGTTAAGGAGCTGGATTGGGATAGTTGAATAAACTACAGTTCACCAAAAAGAAAGCATATGATGAAAAAATTGTCTCTTCAGAAACTGTGTACCTGGAAGACCTGTGAACTGGTCAGAGATAATTGGGATCAGAAACCGTATGTTTCTGGCAGGAAAACAAGTTAAAGAGCATTAGCTACACCTCTGGACTATTGCAAACCTCTTCTACTGTAGGTTTTACAGTCTCTTTCCTTCCAGCTCATTTATTTAGGCATCTAATTTTCACATTGAAAGCAAAAGTTGTAAGATTCAAATTACAGATGAGTTGCTTCCATCACAGCTGTCTTGAACGCATTTAAATACCACATAGAAAAGTGCACTTTAAGAGCCCAGATGTTCCCCCTGAGTATTTGTGGGAGATGGTTATGACCCTCATGGTCTCCAGAACACAGTGCAAAGCTCCAGCAGAACCACATGGTACTTGGCCAGCCTATTCTGGTCCTATACATTAAATTTATGCAATTAAGAGCTAGTTGTCTTCTTCACCACAGCCATTCCCAACCTCTGCTTCAATTCTCAAGTTGGAGACATGTCTCTTATGGTTTCTGACCTTAAAGAAATCCAAATAAGCTAAATGTTTCTTAGAAGTTTTTTCACTCGTCCTTCTTCTTCCTGTCATTTTATGCAATTCATCTACTGGCTCAATCACAGATAAACTAACACCAATCAATGAAAAAGATTTCAATCTTAATTGCCTCTAATTCACAATAGAATAATTAATTGAACATACTGTATCCTGAAAAGCTTCTGTCCTTTGTTCTGCAGTTTTACTGTGCCATGTTTAATTGATTCTGGTAGTAGGTTATAATGGACTGCAAGAGCTCTCTTCATAAAATAATAAAATAAAAAAAAATGTAAAAAGGACTTACTGAATTGCATGTGAAAAGAAGCACGTTTCCTGCAGTTGGATGGACTGTAACTTGTAAATTTTCCCTTGGCTCATAAAACAAACAGCTCTTACAATATTCTTCTATAATGCCCCCTCCTCCACAAAGCCAGCAGATAAGATTTTTTGCAGAGATGTAAGAAAGAGATAAGGATACATTTAAAATGACTCAGAAATAAACAGAAATAAACTGTGATCCTAATAGCAATAGCATAAAAAAAAGACAATTGTCTGAAGAAGCCCCAACACCATCAAAGTCATATAATGTTGCTGCTTTAGCATTTGCCCATTCCTGTTGCAGAAAAAGCCCAGGAATTATTCATTCCTCTGAACACTGCATCAGTGGAAGAAGAAATTATGATCTTTTTGTTAGGGCACAGTGATTCTCAAAACTGGGTTCTTCCATTTCTTTTTTACAGATTTCAGACAGCTCACTAAACTCTACCTATAATTGAGTACAGTAAGTTGTAATTCAGCACTGCTCTTTCTTTTGGTGTTTGGCCTGTACGTTACCCTTTTAGGTTGTGGTTTCACAATTCTTTTTTCCCCAGTTTCCCCCAGCTTCTATGCTCCAAGTTCCTTATTCTTTCCCATGTGTCAGTCACATTTGTCTCCACACAACTGTGGAACCCTTGTGAGACTAGCTTTTTGTTGTTGGTTTTGTGTTTTTTTTTTTTTTTTTAATTTATTTAAACATAGCTCATTTCAGAAACCTGAGTTATGGTGCAGCTCTGCAAAAGCAGCTCTGGCAGAGCAGATGTACTGAATTATTCTGCTGAGGCATGGGTTGGAGATGCCTGGGGCATGATGGGGTAAGAAAGTCTGATACAGGTTTTTCAGCTGGAGAAAATGTACCATGGAACGACACGAATGAATCAGACAGAAAAAAAAGATGATCAGCTATTAGGGCTGTTGAAAGGGAAATCCAATTGACTGTCATCTTTATACAAACCTGTGAGACTCAGGCTTGAAGTTATGGTGAAGAGGTCTGAAAGAGCAGAGATAGCGCTGCTAAAGTGCAGGGGTTTTTTTTGGCTGCTTTTTAGCATAGCTTTGTCCCCGTGTGTTAAATTACAGCCCTGTCCTACTTTACCATTGAACAGCACCACTGAGAAGCATTTTGATTTACTTGTTCTTCTGTATCGTGTAACATCCACTTTGTACAGAGATGCAAATAAATATAAAAAGTGCAGGGAAACAGTGAACCAGAATCGTGGCGGCGGATTTTAAGCTAAGACCCTCTCCTTTTGTGCTCTGCTCTTTTTTTGTGCATGCCTTCTACCTTGTCATATTCAGATCATGCCTCATTTAGCTGAATTACTCAGGTCACCTTAGATTAATTGTGCAATTTGGCACAATATATATCCCTATCTGAGTGCTGATATATCCCTATCTGAGTGCTGTGTCAAAGAAGTCATAATATAAGCAGGATTTAAGAAGATATCTGCTAGCAAACAAGAGCACAGACTGGGAAATCTGGTATTTGCCATCACCTTGTTTTTATGATTAATTAGTGGATGTACTGGAGTAATAATCCCGTGCATGTGCAATTTTGCTCTACATTTTCCAAGCCCCATCCCTTCAATTCAGCCTCCCATCCTCATTAATTTTCAGTGTGTGGAGCTGAAAATGTTCGCTTCCTACAGCAGCTTTGCCTTGTAAATCTATTTTCTTAATTAAGAATTTTGCAAACAAGATGGCAGAGGGACTATAAAATGCATCCTGGTTAAAAAAAAATAGACTATCCTGAAAAGCTGGCTTTCAATTTCAGTTAAAACCAACTCATATGGGAAGATTCAATTGAAGAGATCCCAAATATTGGCATAGAAACCTCTGCTGGCATAGAAAGACTTTGAATGAGAGTTAAAACATTATCTTCTTTCGTAGGCATTGCAAGTTAACCTGTTACCAGAAACCCCAATCCAGCAACACATTTAAGCGTATAGTTGTTTTAATCAGCTACGGCAGTGAATAGGATTCTTGAAATGCTTAAATTTCAGCATATGCTTAAGCTTCATGCTCAGATTCCTATGGTATTATGTCAATGTTAAAAAGTGTCACAGCTTAGAAAATCACAATCACATTAAAGCTAGATTCTTTGCTTGCTTTTTAATTATATATTCAATATATAACATTAATATTTATAAGCATATGGAAAGCATATTTACAAGCACTTCCCTATAAATAAGATGCTTGGAATTAATTATAGCATTTCTTGGGTTTATTTTTCTCCATCATTTTATGGTTTCTTTTTCTACATTCATGATTTTTTCCTGAACTTTTCCACTTAAGTTTACCATTCCTTTAATACATGGAAAAGAAGCAGCATCCTCCTTTCTCTTCTCATATTGAGCTGTTATCTCTGCTTCTATTGACTTATTTCACTTGTTAGTTAGTTAGTTAGTTTGTTTGTTTGTTGTTTGTTTTTTTTAATAGTCAGTGATTTTTTACACCTTTGCCTTTCATTCAGGTTTCCTTTTACTTCCTCTTTTTCGTGTCTTTCCCATTTTGTTTCTAACTCCTTTACTTTGCCCAGTTTCTGCTACACATCAACAGTGACAAAGAATGGACAAACAATGTCCGTGATATTTTCTTTGCCATCAGGACAAACTCCCGTCCCTCAGTATTTCTGTCACACGGTGCTTAGAAAGTGGAATGCAAAGAGCAATGTACCCAAAGGATACTTTTCAATGCCAGATCTGTAAAAATCTGCATACCTAGAGGAGTAAGGATTTTAATTCCAAAGCAGAATCTTTATTTACTTAAAAGGAATCACCTATACCTAACAGTATGTGCTTTGCCTGGGGAATGCTTTGGAAACATCAGAAACCCACATCCATTGATTTTACTCTTTGCTGCTTGGTATTGAAACTATGAATGTTAAAAGTCTTATCCTAGGAATGATCTGAAAAGAGCCTAAAAAAATAAAAATCAACATGGTGAGTTTTATTGCCTCATTTAAAGCTCTAACATCTAAAGGCTATTTCATTAGGCTGTGAGGGAACAGGAACCTTTGTAAGGTAGCTTAATAGATGTTTTCAATGCTTATTCTGTTGTCCTCATAAAATCAAGAAGAGGGAGAATTTTTTTTACTATCTTTTATGTTAGTAGTGATTGGACAAAGCTAGCAAAAAGAAATTAGACATCTCAGTCCAGATGCAGCCCTCTGTGAGACACCGGCAATGCTGATTTAGCTGTGAAGCAGAATAGCACTTAAAGCCAGACACCGTGGAGATATGAGGTCCTCACTTCTGGGGTAGTCTTCCTGGGTGATTTGCCCTAAAACCAGGGAGCTTATGAAATCCCTGCTGCAGTCCTGTAAACTTGATCTCCTTGTAGAAATACATGTAGTCAGACTGCCAATTTCAATGCCTCTTGAGAGCTTCTACTCTGAAGAAAATTCTGGCATAAAACATTTTCAGACCAATTCAGGCTTTTCCAAAAAGAGTAAGGTTTTTTCCACAAATTGGAAGCATTGCCTTTTGTCTAAATTATCCTTAACACCACACGTTTGGAATTATATAAAAACCCCCAAACTAGCAGCAGTAGATTGTTCTCATGCTATTCTTAACTATGAAATGATAATTACGTATATTCCCAGGATAAAAAAAAGCAAACTTCTTACATTCCAATCCTGAATCTCCCTTTAATATCTCACATTAACTAGATTAAATTGTGTAACCTCTCTGTCTCTTAGACTATCTTTCTGAAAAAGTATGGAATACCATGTTTTGAATTATTTTTTGTTAGTACTTAATGATGAAGGTATTATTTTAATGCTTAAAATTTGCTATTTCATTTTTTTTTCCTTGCAAGAAAAGGAGAAGAAGGTGGGGCAGGGATTTTTCTTTAATTGACAAGTACAGCAAGTCTTTCAATGGATTCTTAGTCTGAAATGCTGGTTCTCTAAAGGGATCAGTAGCCCTTGTAAGTGCTGCAGGAAACCTAATTAAAGCAAATATTGAATCAGACAAGATTTACATGGATGTATAGTATATTGCGTTTTGATTATTCAACAAGAAGTTCTACTAACCTTGTTTTCACTGACCTGTAAGAAAAAAATGCATTCCCTTTGGGTTTACCATAGTGAAATCTCATATTTCCTCATTTATACACACAAATATCCACCTCTTCCCTGAGAAATCCTTGTAATTTATATAGAAAAAGGTGCCTTTCAAAGTCTGGATAGAAATATACAAGAAATAAAAAAAAATTACTGTTACTTGAAAAATATCTTGGGTTCTAGTTATGATTCTGCCTCTGCCCAGGTCAGCTATAAATGTTTTGACCATGAATTCAGCGTAAATTATGTCTCAAGTTGAAAGTATGTCTGCCTTGTGATAATACCTGAGGTTTAGTTTGCCTGGCAGCTGAGGATAATCAAAGCCTTGTTTTGGATAGAATCAGAGAAACAATCCATATTTTGTCACTGACGCTTCGGTGCAAATAAGCAAGTAGAACATGGAGGCAATACTATCTTTTCATTTTAAAGGGTATGTTTTAGAGCTGCCTGACACATCGTTTAACACCCATTCAGGAATGCAGTATTCTTTGCTTAACATTGAACATTCATTTCTGCCTGAATTTAACTGAATTCTTTCTTCAGCCAAACACTAACCTGTATCCCATTGTACCGGGCAATTTTCAGAGTGTGTTTCTCTTCCAAATGGACTTTCTCCTTTAGAGTCTTATGCACCACCAAACAAAATAATCAGTGTCAGAGGTACAAGGCAATCGTTTTATCTAAAGCCACCCACTCGTCTTTTGTTTTCCTGAGAACATTGTGTGCTTTTTATTTTACATCCTCCTCTTCAGATCTGCAGATGTGAAACTTTAAATGCAGGGTATTAAAAAACAACCAACATGAAAATTACAGAGCTTTGCAGTCAAGCACTATGTGTCTACAATTCTACAGGAGTACAGATAATTTTACATGTTACTTACAGACATCCATGTGATAAAAAGAAAAATAATAACCTTTTCCATAAGAAAATGCAAAGATTGCTATCTACATTTAATACCAAACACTAGAAAATGAAAAGTGCATTCGTTTCTATGAAATAGAGAAGCCTTTAAAATGAAGCTCTAAAGGGGCATTTCTATGAATAAAGAAAACTGTAAACTGAATATCAGAGAATGCTTCCTAGCTGTTAGACCTAGCATAGAATCATAGAAACATATAGGTTGGAAAAGAGCCTTGGGATCATCGAGTCCAACCATCTACCATACTCTACAAAGTTCTTCCCTACACCATATCCCCCAACACCACATCTAAGTGACTCTTAAACACGTCCAGGCATGGTGACTCAACCACCTCCCTGGGCAGCCTATTCCAATGCCCAATCAATCTTTCTGTGAAAAATTCTTTCCTAATGTTCAGTCTAAACCTACCCTGTTGGAGCTTGAAGCCATTCCCTCTCGGTC
>JAOQGH010000001.1:6068305-6081201 GCA_025769975.1 Gallinago jamesoni | reverse complement strand
CTCCCTACTTCTGCTGGTCACACTATTTCTAATACAAGCCAGGATACCATTGGCTTTCTTGGCCACCTGGGCACACTACTGGCTCATATTCAGCCGCTTGTCAATTAGAACCCCCAGGTCATTTTCTGCCAGGCAGCTCTCCAGCCACACTTCCCCAAGCCTGTAACGGTGCAGGGGGTTATTGTGGCCCAAGTGCAGGATCTGGTCTTGGCCTTGTTGAAGCTCATTAATGTAATGTACCATGGATCCAACCTACCTAAGTCTCTCGACTTAGGTTGGCACAAACAATGACACAACCTGAACTTTAAACTTATGAGAAATGGGTACAGTATTGGCCAACCAGCCAGAGGAACAATCCATAAGAATATCCTCTAAAACCTAGGAAGAGTCCCCTTCATGACTTATTCTACGGTTATCTGATAAAACCCCTGGTACATTGTACCCTACAATCATATCTTCCTCTTGTTGGGCTTAATAATAGATTGCAGTTAAAATTTTGGCTGCAAAACTCGCTTTTCCTTCAATGGACTAGAAATTCTCCCTCTCTTAGAAAAGTATTCCTGGTGTAGGATATATTTGTCCTTGTATCTGGCATGCTCAGAAACAAAAATCAGTAGCTTTGTAAATGTCAGGTTTATTATAAATATAATATAATATAATTAATTGCTTTCCAAAAGCATTTAGAAGTCTCAGCAGAGAAGGAAATGCAATGGAAGAGATATTCTTTGTCCCAGGGATCTCGCAGGGTAGAGATATAAAGGGAAACAAAGAAAGAAATTTGTCTAAGGCTGAAATCATTAAATAAGCTTGGATGAGACCCTGGGTGTCCTGATCCCCATGGACTTTCTACAATCTGCAATTTTTTTGCATGTAACTTTTTGTGCTACCAAACCATGAAGCACAGACACAGGAGCAAGGTCTAGAGTTCTGGAGAATAAATTTACACAGAGATCAGGAAAGATACACTCCTAAAATGTACACACGTTTAAAGGAGATGTAAGAGAAGTACATTTATTTAGATTCTCACATACATTTAAATCTACCTAATCAGTAGTGACTCAATATACGCCACCTCAGCAGAAGTACTTAACATCTACATGTATGTGTACATACTTGTACATATATGTAAAGAACGAAGAACAATTGGTTGCGTAGCTTTTCCATGGAAAAGGAACTGGGTTTTATAGTGTCTCAGAAAGGGCCAGTGCTATTCTGGGAAGTTTAGGGAAGAGCATAACCTGCAAGAAACAGAAGGATTCCATTGTCTAAATGCAGGCAGGTAGTGCCATTTTAGACACCTTGGGATACTGAGACTTGTGTATGGGACGAATAGATGACACAGAGGAGCTGTATGAGACTCGTCCCTTTCTGAAGAGGAAGATGGAGACTGGCTGGGATAAGCCTCTACTCTCTGCATGGGTATTAGGTGGATGAATTAAGCGGCTACATGAGAACAACACAAAACTAAAATCAATTATCTCTGGAATCATTGTTTCAGAATTCATGTCACCTTATTCTGGCATCTACAAGATGAGCTGTCTACACACCTACTGTACACAAATGAGTCTTCCCCAATACAGACGTTGGCACTTAGGATGTGATATATCTGACCAAAAGCAAGCACCCACTTTGTAATGAAACCATTTATTCTCTGAACACTGATGATTTTAAGGAGGTGATAAGCTCTCTGGTGAGTCTAAAAGCAGCCTATGATAACTTGCTCAGCTGTAGACATCTACATCATAGAAACTGGAATGAAGTTCTAGTGAAGATGAAATCCGACACAGTGTCTACATTTACCTCGTAAGGTTTGGGTCAAGCAAGAGAACTTTCAGGAGAATAAGGAAATGTGGTCTATGAGAAATGAGTGAAAGAAATTAATAACCTGATGTGGGAATGGCAGCAGTTTTCAGACACAGAAAAGATTGCTGCTGTGTGAAGGGGAACAATCTATTCCTCAGGTGAGTGACGGAAAGGACTAAAAATAATAGTTTTCAATCAAACCAAAGACATTAGGAGAAAAACCCCAAAGCCCTCTTTTGAACAGTGTGGACAGGGAAACATCGAGCAAACTGTCTGGGAAGTTGTACTGATTCCATCACTGAAAATCTATGAGAAGACCTTAAACAAGCATCTGTCAGGACTAACACATCTGCTGCTGATGCCTCTTAGGGGAGGGGGATAGATGAGATGGCCTCTGAGATCCCTCCCAACCATATGAGTCTATGACACAGAAAAGAGTAACATATTTTTTATCTTTGCAGAGATGTGGAAATAAATAATAACTGAAAGTCTAATCCTAGCAAAACTCAGAATACTAGGAAAAGCACGTATAAATCATTGGTAATCCTGTAAGATAATTTGTACTTCATTGCAAAAGTGCTCAGCACCTAGGCAGTTAGGCAGCTTTCCATAATACCTCAACTACAATTCAAATGTCACACAAAAACCTTCCTTGCCAAGCCTACCAACCAACAGTTTAGAGATTTTCTAGGCGAATTGCCATATGAATTTTGAAAAATAGAGCAAGTAAGTTAGAGGAATAGTCCCTTCTAACCCATAATGTGTCAGATCTTTGAGTGTACATGATCCATCATTGTGACAAAGACAACATTCGATTAATTTACAGTCAGTTTTATTGCTGATTCTACCTACTTCATAGTCTGTGCTACAATTTAGCATAGCCAAGTGGACATACAGAGGGAAGAACTGGATATTTGAAGTATCCTTCCCCCCAAATGGCCCGTGTTAGTTAATAGCACCAGTAGTATTTACTCTGTGAGCATGCACTTGAACAAAACGGAGGGTGCATACAGCAGATAAAAAACAGATTAAAACAATTTGTTTTAAAAAGGTTAAACTATGTATGAATAATTTATTCAAAATGCTCCATGTAATTAGCAATACAGGAATTATTTGGTAATAACTAAACCATTAGTGTGCACTTTCCGAATTAACATAACAGCCTCTACTGTCAATCTATGAAAATGGTATAAGAACTCAACAAGAGTTTCTACATAACTGCTTTTGCATAAGCAGCTTTGGTGCTTCTGAAACTATTTTGGCTGGATTAACAGTACCAGGTGCCCTGGATAGGAATATTACTTTTAATTTTAAAATTTCTTTCACTGATTGGTATCAGTGACAGTCTCTTTCCTGAACAGCTTGAACTACAGTATTTTGCCTAAAGCTTCATAGTTACCTTTCTTACAGTGTAGCCAAAATAATACATCTCTTTTGCTGTCTTATCCCATTTATCTCAGGTTCTGGAATGGTTTCAGTATGAAATACTCATCATGTAAGAATTTTTTTCTCTGGTGGCCTTTGCTCTTGGGTTTATGCTCCTATTGTGTTACCCCATTAAAAGTACTATTTGTTCTGTTCTTCCACCTTCTTTCAGTGTGGGTGTGGGTTAAGGTGTTAACATAATCATTTGGCTTGTTTCCTCTGCTCCCATCTCTGTTTCCTGGGGTGTACAGAAGAACAGTGAGGTGAATGAAGGGTAAGGACAGAATACTGGTCTGAAATCTTGGACAGAAATTTCTCAAGAAACAAGAACTGGCAAAAGCTGAACTAAGGTCCAAGTCAAATACTCTCTTAAATATGTTCAAATAAAGCTTCTGATTCCAGAAGCACAGACCTTTGCTGACTCCTGAAATGTCATTGGGTTATGAATACAGAAATTTCCAGATATTGTTTTTCTGTCTCTCCTTCTTTGGTACTCCAGCTCAAGCTTCACTGATCTTGACTGAAGCTCTTTGTCTCAACACCACCAAAATCCTGTTATTTGGGTGCGTATGAAGGGGCCTCAGAGAGCGTTTGCAAGTTTCTAAATATCAGATCTGTTGAAATGCACCAATGCCTAACTCTTGACCTTGTGTTTCACAGGAGCCTTATCTGGTATAATACATGGGTTAGAAGTGTTGGATCAGGGTGACACAACAAATTTAAAGCTCTCTGTTTTGTGGTGGAGTGGTCTAGACAATAACACTGACATATCAAAGGAAGAAATCTGAAGAAAAGTAACACATGGGAAAGGGGAGGGTTGGAGGGGAATGATTCAACATGCAGCATAAAAATGAGTGAGAGGTGGCAGGGCAAAACCCAGAGCACTGTGCACTGGACTTTCAGCTGGACTCTAACGTGGGCCAGAGAAGATACATACAATACTGTGTTACTGTCTAAATTTTATCAAGCTGCCTGGATGGCAATGACCAGTTTCTTAAGAACTTCTCTGATTTTGATGTCTAGTGTAGCATAGAAGTTCAGGAATTTCCATGACACGTGGAAAAAATCCCCTTCCAAATCAAGCAGAATGGGAATCGAAACCTGACTTTTCCTCTTTCCAACCCTTTATCCAAAATGGGTTGTCAAAAAAACAGGGATCAGTTGCTGTCTACTAAGGTGCCATAAACCAAAAGCATCCACACAAACACTTCTGAGTGTCTGTGAGCTGTGCTTTGCTCTTCCATTGTCTGTAAACTGAAAACTTTTGGACCTTGTTGCTTGCTTTTTCTTTTCTCCTAAATATTGCAAATCTGTAAAACTCACTTAAGGAAAAAGTTACAAGTATATCTCAGCAAAGATTAAGGATCAGTTTGACTATGAACTTTGCCAAACATTGTCCAAAAAGTTCTAACCAAATTTATTTAGGAGCTCCCTTGATATCATCCGTTTGTCATTGGCAAGCAAGCCTGAAGAACACTTTCCAAATACATATGTGTTTTGCTGTTTGGATTCTCAGCTGAAAGGATGGACTTAATTTTCAAAAGTAATGAGTACCTACACAAGCCTGCTGATTCCAGATGGCTGAAGACCTTTGATGGTCTTTCAAAGTGTAGGATGTAATAATCAATTGAACATCCCAAAAGGAGGCAGTCAACATTGATGAACATCACTGAAAATGTCTTTGTTTTTCTCATGATTTCTAAAATTCATACCAGTGACACTCACCCCTCTTGGGGGGAAGTGTGTTCGTAAGCCTAAATTTGCAGAAGTAAAGAACTGCAGACAGCTACGCTAAAAGAAGACCAAGGAGCACACAGCAGAGTTCTCCCTTGGAAAAAGGCAGTTTATTGTGCATTGTATCTTTCTGTCAGCATCACATTTCAGAACTGAGCATGACACCCCGAGCATGCCTGCTAAACCAAATGTGAATAAAAATTCATATTACAGCAGTTCTGTTACCAGGAAACCTCTATTAACGATGTCCAATTTTGCTCCAATATACATATCCCATGCTTAAGTGTATGGCAGGCTCTATTATTTCTGTGTGTGTTTGTGTGCCTGCTAAAATTTATAGTGTATAAGCATTCAATTGACACTGCATCTGAAAAGAAAGCTCTGCAAATACAATGAACGTACATAAAAATCTCTCCTGTAAGAAAGCAGACGAAACTTCTTTTTACAATGTATTGTATGCAAAGAAGATGCTGATTTGCTTTGAATGTTTCATGGGGGTTTTGATATCATCTAATTTGCCTGAACTATTTACAGCATCAGTAAAATATGTTCTTCATTTTACAAATAGTAAAATATCAGAGAACTAAGGCATATGTTTGAGATAGCAGGGAATTTGGTAAATTCAGTTCCCTTCAGGGAAATGCAATGAAAAATAATTAAGAAAAAAAAATCAGTTCCACAGTCTCCTTGTAATCATCTTTTTAGATCATCTTAGCTTTTTGGCCTATGATGTACATAAATTTAATTTATAATGTGGAAAGGAGACTTGTGGAAAGAGCTTTAGCCTCGTTTCCTCCTTATGGCCATTCCTGTGTGGCCTCTTGAGTATTTTTCTCTCTTGAGGGAATTTTGTCATGTACTAAACATCCTGTTAAGTTTTGTGGGAGTAAAAGGACATTCACACACCCTTGAAAGATTAGCATTTTTGTGTTGGTTGCATCCGGATCAGAGATAGATTTCAGGGGCACATCATAAATATAATTGTGCCTATGTAAGTATCTCTTCCCAAATACCTCATTATACCCCTCCCCTCAATATATCTCAGCTGGAATGACTTTCTGCATTCTGTGTTAAAAGGGCATTTTTTTTTCAGATGATATATACCTTCTTAATAGATGCAAAAAAATTATAAAAGCAGCTTGTGGAGAACTGTCAGATGTAGCCTGTGGTTAAAATATTAGCTATTAACCAATTTCAGATTCCAGAAAAAAAAAAAAAATTCAGCCCTTTCTGCTAAGTGTTCAGTGTGAGAAACATGAAAAACTGTCTCAATACAAATCACATATGAGAGATGTTGAAAGTCTGAGAAGCTCATCAGAAGTACTAAGTGAAATAATTTGATTCTCCAGGTGTATGTCCGGGAACTTGCAGATTTCATCAAGCCCTTCTGTTGTGTTACATCCAAGATATCTATGTTTCCATACTTTTGTCACATTAGACAGGTATGAAAGCACATTGTGTATACTTTACTTTTAAAGAAGCTACATGTTTATCTAATACAAAATGAATACAATAATCTGTAGATCAAGACTCTTAACACCATTTCAATGGCTGGGCTCCAGGTTTGTATTCAGAGCACAAACCTTCAGATCTAAGTGATAATAAATTATTTCCTAACAAGCACCGCCCTGTTTTAAATATTAAAGTACATTACACACAGTGACAACCCCCCCAAACTACAATGCTTCATCATGCGAGAGCATCTCACTTTCTGCTTACCACTTCCACTTGTACTTTTAGTTTTCCAACTGTTCAAACAGAAACTCTGTTTTGGTAACAGCTTGTTGAGAGAACTCTGTGTTTTCCCAGTATGTACTTGAAGAAGATTAATGAGTCTTACTAACATGCCAAGTCAATCTGTTCCCTTCTGTCAATCAACTCCCGTAGAACAAGTATGTCTGTCTCACTGGCTATATTTTCACGCAGATACACTGCAAAAGTTTAATTAAAACACTAACCACAACTGATCATGAAATACATTCCAGAACACAATTTAAGAAATAATTGGATAGGTATTAGGTAAGCCTTTTTATGAAGAATTTTTCCTTCCAGGGGTCAGAGAGGACAAAGGAAAGGATAAACAATATGAAAAATTTGACAGAATAATTCTTACGATTGAATTTTGGTTCTCGTTGTCACTTGGTTCGACTTATTTTTATACGTGATATCTACTTGCAACATCCTACTTCCTATTGCCCAAGAATAAATAATTTACATTTAAAAGGCAGTACAGTATCACTCTTACCTTGCCTGATAGGGGGGTGAGGAGAAGAAATGTTGTAAATAGGGAAAGCAGATGACAATTTTTGTGAGACTGACTTTTCATGTCAGCAAGCAATAAGGTATCAGCCTATTCTATTGTATCCATTTTTAAAGAAAGAAAGTAAGAAATAAGATGGGGATTTCTCATTCCCTTGAATTTTGTGGCATTCCAGTGTGTGCAATACACTGCCACCACTGGTGCAAGTGGAAAGTTGTGGGGTAGTATAGTGTTACCTACTCTACATTGCTAACATCCTGAAAGACTGTAGGCTTCAGGATTCAATCAGTTAAATTTACCATATTACAATTTAACTGTGATTGAACCAGAGCACCAATGAATTAGCCAATGCAGTCAGAGCTGACACTGCCGAGGGAGCAGTCCTTTGAGAAGGCAGTAAGAGGAGTCAGAGGGACATCCAAGGAGAAGTCAGTCGTGTTACAGGAAAAAATGAAGGACTGGAGCAGAAGCAAAGAGAAAAAATATGAAAGTTCATTTGCAGAAGACTGAGTACCAATTACAGAGGACAAGAAAGCCTGAAAACCATATCTACTTTCATTACTTAAGTTTTGCAGTGATTGTGATTCGCCGTGATTGATCAAAATATAAAAATAGAAAGCACACATCACCTAAGCAGTAATAATACATAAAGGTATATATGTATATGTCTTGAATAGGTTGTTAACAACTGTAATTCCTCTTGTCCACTGAAGTAAACTGTTTCTAATCTGTTTCCTAGTTAGCAAGGAGGTCCAATAGGAAAATTCAGTAGGACCCAGAAAAGGGGAGTTAAGACACTGCAGACAAATCCAACAGCTGAAACACATTTATTTTTTCATAAACAGTAAATGTTAGTCAATTAGACTAATAAGAGAACATTAGGAACAAAGGCTAATTATGCTTGCAGAGGTATTACATCACCAAGGGAAAAATATCAGCAGTCACATGGTCTATTTCAGAGACTGTACATGTGGTCCCTACCCATCATGGTAAGTGAAAGAGGAGCCAGACTATCCCAGCTTTTGTAATCATTGAAGGTGTAGCCTGAAATATTGAAAAAAGTTTCAGTGGATAAAATTTCTTCAGGGTCACGGGGCTTTGTCCCTTACCCCACCAGGTGCTTGTAGCAGCTCTGGCACTATCCAACACTTAAAAAGAGAGATCCCTTAAGACTTGCCTTTCTGGATCTTGTTATTTTTTTCCCACATTTATAGGCCAAGAGTTTCTGGTAGATCCCGTCTTGTTCTCAGCTGACTTTAGGTCAGTCCTCACAGTCCTTCTGGACCCAAACTCTTGCTTCAGTCCTCTAGTTGTCTTGCAGTTTCTGTCATATCATCTGCTCTTGGTGCACTTCAACAGGTAGAATTAGTTTTGAAATTGCATGGTGAAAGCATCCTGGATCAATGTCTCTCCTTTATATAAGTCTGTGAGAAAAAGAAAAAAACCCAACTATGTTATTTCTTTGCATGATCAGGAAGACAGAGGATAATAAACCACATAAATATCCAGGCATGTACTACCAAGACCTCTACCCAGAGGTCAAATTTTGTAACTTTGCATCTGGAGCCCAAACCTGATTGTGTTGCCTTGGAGATCATATGAAGAACAAATCATCAGAAAACTACAAGTAATGAGTCTTGTAGAAATGGACAAAAGCCTTTTACATTTTTATAATCTACAGGTTATGCTATTGGGGATGGAGCAGAGAATGGCGGAGTGAAATGGGATGAGCTCCTACTAGACCTCATTCTCTATCAGGCTTGGGAATGTCAGCAGAAGATGGAATTTGGTGGGCTGGGAGAGGTACATGAGTGGAGTCCAGACAGAGGGATGAGAAAATACAGTGAGAAAGAGCTGCTGCTGCTATGTATCACTGAATAATGGTCTGATTCTACAGCTAATTGACCTTACGGTCTTTTGGAACCTAGGTTTCCAACTTTTAGGTTCTCTAGAGGGCAGAACTGGGTGGCCCAGCTCAGACATATATTTGGTGTTGGAAGAGGGAGAGACAGGAGGACACTGCAGGCTGGGGTCATCTGGTCAGGTCAGAGATGACCAGACTTTTTTCCATGTACAAACACTGAAGCAGCAATAACATTTCTGATCATGACAAAACCCTTTGCTTGGAGAACTTCCATCTTGCTGTGTTTAAATGTCTATTCTGTCTAATTAAAGGGAGTTTCTCTTTTTATGTAGTTAGAGGTTCAGAGCAAGTTGGGGAGCGTATCAGTTCCCAAGGTCATGGTGGGAAGTTTTAAGGAACGCTGACATGCTGTTGTTGCAGTTGTCATGCCCAGAGTGCCACAATCATCATCTGGTCCCTTGGCAGGATCCATGTGCCCCCCACTCACATGCCCCCTCTCCATGTCCCCTCCACCAGAAATGTACTCACCAGAGGCCAGCTCTTGGGCTGTGGAAGGGTTCTGGCTGTGCCTGGAGAGATCTGGGAAGATCATTTCTTGGAAGATGCCACCAGGTCTGAGTTTGAAAGTTGTCTGAGCCTGAGTTGTGGCGAGGACCCCTTGCCGAGGTGGCCCTAGGACTTGGACATTCAGATCTGTGCTGCTGACAACAGTCTGTGAACACTTGACCTACCATCCATATATCTTGTAAAAATCATCTTAAAAAAGAAAAGTGCATCTCACAGCCCTAACTGGCTCAGTCTTTCTTCTGAGGGAATATCTTTCTTTACCTTTTGTTTCTGAAGTGAGCACTGTTCAGCTGACACAAGCTTCTCAGCGTGGCTTCTCAAAGTAGTATTTCATTTTTCAGAGAGTTTTTCCATGGGTCTTAGACAGAAACCTACATCCTGATTCCATCTAAGGGACAGCATCGTTCCTTCCGCATGAGTTGCTGTAGCAGTAACTGTGGGTGAAGAGTTCCTTCACAATTACAGTTCCTTTGTAGAGGCCTGATAAAACTTGATATTTCTTGAGATGAGGGGACTGACAGGGCAAGAGAATTCATGACAATGCTGTTACATCTATGGGACATGTAGAGGCAGAACTTGAGCATAACTATCCCACCATGAAGAACTTATCCGCCCAACTTCCTACATAACCCACAGTGGGCTCAAGCTGGAAAGCAAGGAACTGGGCAGTCTGGACTGTAGTGCAGATTTAAACCTAAATGTGTATGATGGCATAGAGTGATCTATGTTACTTGAGAGTGTGTGTCCATGGGGAACAAGAAAGGGTTGTCTCCTCTGTTGGTTCCATTCGTCAGGGATGCAGAGCAGGAGGCTGCCATAGAAAACCTTAGAAGAAGCTGCCGAGTCCACAGCAGTCTGCTGAATCCAACGAGGGAGCAGATTCTTCCTCTGAGATTCCCAGGACTAAGTGGACTCAAACAGCTCTCATATTCAAGATTGTAATTTGTTTTGTTTCCTTTAATATGAGAATCCAAAAATGTTCCTGTTGAGTACAGAGTGACATTCCCAGATTTTGTTAAGTAGGTCTAAGTATGCATTTCTTCACTGATATTTCAAGTAGAATATCCTGAGAGAAGCTTTAGGAAAGGTTGGGGTTTTTTAAAAAAATATTTTTAATGCTTTAAACTGGGGCTTTCCTGGCAAACACAGGAAATGAAAGGTTTCTATTCATTAGAATGCCCGAGACAAAGAGCATTAGGAATACCATATACATTATACAAAGTTGATAATTTAATTGTAGTATTGAATAACTGCAGAAGCCCAGCACATGCCTACATAAACTGCCTGTTTGCGTTGCGCAGTGTGGTTAGGATATGTCTAGGTATCTGGTATGCAAGCTTAATGTATGAACTGTTCTTTAAATTGCTGATTATATCCTTAGGCAGGTTTTAGTGAATTAATAGGACCTGTTGGCTGGTAAAAAATAATCATGAATCCTACTTTGCACAGTACTGTCTAACATAAATATTTGCCTTAAAGGTAGTAAGTTTTAAATGAGTGAGTTAATACACATAAAATATAAAGTATAACATGAACAAAATTAGCAAATCTAATTTAGCTATGAAACGCTTCTCGGAAAATTAACCCTCATTTATGCTTACATGTTTAACAAGGGGAGGCCAGGTATTTCTCAGCCATAAAACAGGTCCCAACAGAAGAAATATCATCTCGTCCCAACAACTGGTTCTCATTCTTCTTGAAAGATGCTTTCTTTATAATCGAGTGGGATCAATACTTTGATTTATCAGAATGACACATTTAAACAAGGCACAAAACTCTGCCATAGAAGTTAATGAAGACTGAGTGCTCAGGGGATTTTTAACAACTCAGGTTTCTTTGGGGAAGTGAGTGAGGATGTGATTAATTCTGGCTTTTTCTTCTCTGTCTTGTAACAGATCAAATATATGAAAGTGACCCAGAGTTACCTGTTTTATTTCCAAAAAAAAAAAAAAAAAAAGCAGAAAAACCCCAGATATATTCTCTATTAGCCTTACTGCATGATAAACAAGAAAAAAGAATTCAGATGTGGCAGGTGCAAACTTACTGCTGCTTTTCTGTGAAATTTAAAGACAAGACTTTGGGAAAGGCTATTCAATATATATCTGCTGGACCTAATAAGAGCAATTTTAATGCTGGAACTAGCTTTGCATGTCAGCAATGTAACAAATCTGATATCTTCTTATAACACTCCAGAGTTTCCAACACTTGGATTTTAAAAGATATCATCAGAATGTTTCATGGAGTGTAACTTCCACAACTCTACTTCCTTAATAATTAAAGATACCTCTCAGACTCAGTGCACATGCTCAAGCCGGAATGATGCCACTCAGAAATAAATTGCATGTCTGTTTAAGATTCTTCCCCAGCAGTATTAGAATCTGTCCAGTAAAATGATACAAACTAAATTTGCCATAGTGCTAATTTTCATTGCCATTAATGAGAACACAAGTTTTAAATCACAGACATAGAAGTACTATTGTGCATCCAGCTTATTTCAGCTCCACTCAGGGTGATAAGGCATTCTCTAGACAATTGTAATTATGAGTAATTTGTAAAAGTAATAAGAACTGCTTTTTATTACAGGCAATAAAAATCAATTCTTCATTCAATTATCTTTCCTGGCTATGATATGATAGCTGCCCTGAGTGAGTGCAACAGCAAAAAAAATAAGTTCTAAGGACAAGAACTATTAAAGAAAAATACAACAGTACTTAAAAAAAAAAAAGCTACGAATATTTTATCTCCATTTCAACATCTTGTCATAAAGACATGGTAACAAATACCTGGTACTATTGTCATCATCCTTCTTTTTCTTTAAGACCCAAACTTCACATATATTCACATAAAATTAAGCACAACACCAATTTAATTGATTCAGTAGAATAATTACTGTGGTTAAGGTAAAGCACAAATGTGAATCTTTGAAGAATCAGGCCGATGGTGAAAAATAACATCAAGCACTGGCTGGCTGGAAGGTCCCAAAGAGTGGTGCTCAATGGATTTAAATCCAGCTGGCAGCCAGTCACAAGTGGTGTGCCTCAGGGCTCAATGTTGGGACAATTTCTGTTTAACATCTTTATTGATGATCTAGATAAGGACAGAGGGTGTATCATCAGAAAGTTGGCAGATGACACCAAGTTAATCAGGAGTGTTGATTCACATGAGAATAGGGAAGCTCTACAGAGAGACTTAGATAGATTGGATCATTGGGCCAACATTAATGGTATGAGCTTCAACAAGGCC
>JAOQGH010000001.1:6042295-6053973 GCA_025769975.1 Gallinago jamesoni | reverse complement strand
TTGAATCATCCGTGTTGCCCTTTGCTGGACTCTTTCCAGTAGCTCCTTGTCCCTCTTGAACTGGGGAGCCCAGAACTTGATGTAGTATTCCAGTTGTGGCCTCACCAGTGCCAAGTAGAGGGGGAGACTGACTTCCCTCGACCTACTGGCCATGCTCTTCCCTATGCAGCCCAGGATTCTGTTGGCCTTCCTGGCCACAAGAGCTCACTGCTTGCTCATTGTCATTATGTGGTCACTGTTAAACTGAATTCAAGTTGAACTGAAGACATAAATCCCTGTCGTATTCATTTTATAGTGGGAGAAAAAAACCAAAAATCTACCACAGTACAAACCTCTAGTCACAGTCAGAGAACCGACGTGAATGATGATAGCAAAACAAACTGAAACACATTAAATAATGAACTCCTATAGATGACCTCAACTCTGCCTACATTCATTCTCCAGGCAATCACCTGAGTAAACAGTCTCTGTACCAGGCACTAAATGTGTTAAAATTACTGGGGCAGCAGGAGAAGTGCTTTGTACGGCTGAAGCTTGGGTCCCTCTGAGTTAACAGGGACTGTTAGCAGATGGATCCCAACTGATCTCTAGTGACAGGACACGGGAAGGAGTGAAGAAGAAGAAAAAACAGTCACAGGAGCAAAACTCACGGCTTTATACATCAAGTCCAACATCCAAAAGCAAATTGGAAGTCAGCGCGAGCGGCAGAGAATAGGTGTAATGTGCGTTGCTCGCTAGTTCTGCTAAGTAAGCGATCAATATATTTACTCCCCGGATAGAATACAATTTTGCTGTTGTGACAGTGCCTACTTTTACTGCTCTGTGAAGAAAAATGACTCCATGGAGTCTGCGATCCCTATCTGGTCAAAGCCTCCACTCTTCAAAAAATATTTTTAAAGATAACTGAAAATCATAAAAACCAGACCTACTGAACATTTGCAGTTACACCAAAGAAAAGAAATTCAGACAGAGAATAAAATTCAATGGCTAGTGATTAGCCCAATCTATTTTACCAAGATACTGCCAAGTTATCTGTACGGTTTCAGCAGCATGCAGCATTTCTGTAACCCTTCCATGTAACAGAGTTCCAGGATGAATTAAAGCTTTCTTCTCATTTTCATTTCATATGGATTGTTAAAGGAAATTGTTATCTTGACAGTGGTTTGTTGTGGTTTTTTTTTTTCTTTTAGTTTTTTTTTTTTATTCTTTATGTTCCTGCTTATTCAGGTATCTGGCTTTATTTCAATGTTACAAATGCAAATTCACTTACTCATGGTGTCCAGGCTAATTAGCAGACGGCAATCACAAGTTACAGCTCTGTTATGTCTCATTGGGCATGAAGAAGGGATAGAGTAAGGAAGGTGGGAGCCACAAGTAATGGACAAGGACTTCCAGATAGAAGTGTAAAGAAGTTATGATGATGAGGCATGTTATTGCAAACCTACAGCTTTGTTAGGAATTTTCTGGATATCACAGGAAGTTGAGAGGAAGAGAAGCAGCTAATCTCTTTTCTGGGAAGCTCTTTAAGGACTTTGTAAAATCATGGCAAAACTGGCCTAAAGGAATATTCTATTTTTTTTGATCATTGCAGTTTATTACTGGGAGATTAATGAGAAGAGTTTGAAGCAGAAGATTAATGTGGTCTATTCTTATAACCTCCTCTCCTCCTCATAAATCTCCCATTATTACACATGCACTAAGCAGCGTGTTGCTTCACCTTCTCTGAGGCTCAAGTCCACCAACAGGCTAACATCTCTTTTTCATTTGCTCCCATGTTCCTCTCAGAGGCCAATATTCTACTGAAATAATCACTATTTCCCTCCAAACTGACATCCTCTTCACCTCTGTCAAGCTCCCCTCACCAAGCCAAGAAGGGAAAATAAAAATCAGACTTCCAGAAGTATCCTCTTTTGATCAACTTTTGGTCTGAACATACAGATATTTAAATACAGTTGTTGAAATCTACTGAAATAGTGCAAAATTAATAAGATAAGATTTTGATATTTGCTTCTTCATCACAGGTAATTTTTTTACTTAGTTGCCTCCTTTTTGTCTTGGGAGAGCTAGGCAGCCTTTTCTTTCATTCTTGATCTCTTGGTCTGAAGAAGGCAATGGGGTAACATCACAGATGAGGTAACCATCTGCTCAGCTGCCAAAAGGGAATGAACCCAGAAGACGTAGGCCCAGGTGGACTTATATATGCTATGACTCAACTTCAGGAAGCAATGCATAATATAGACCAAATGCACAATAGAGTGGACACTGAGCTATCTAAACACCTCATAGTTATGAACAGCTTGTGTTCCCACAGCGTGCCTGGGAGAAGAAATCTTAGCTGTATTTTGATGTTATACAAAGATGAAGAACCAGCGAGATTAAGTGATTTATCTTGGGTCATTCAGGACATCTCTGGTTGAATCAGAAACAGAGCTTTAGTACCTGGAGCCCTGCTCCAGTATCTGCCCAGACTACACTTCACGCTACAGAATAAAAAAAATCTACTCTCCTGAATACGCCCTGTTAGGAATGTTGTCCCCTATAGCAAGATTGCAAGAGATTCACAAGCTTCCTACATGCACGGAGGCCAGAATAAACCTGTTAAATGCTGTCCTAAATTATGTTTGTGTAAAATTTATTGGGTCCAAACAATAATAGCAGAAAAGGAGGAAGGAGAAGAGTTGTTCTTGAAAGTTTTTTTCTTATTATGCAAACACAGAGTCCAAAGATTTTCCAGGGAATTGTTGTGTTAAATAGCCACACTTGTAAATTGTGAATTCATAAATGAATACAAATGCGTAGCTGTCATAATTGGCAGATGACACTTCCTGAAGGATAAGCTTGTACTCTTCCCCAGCGAAAGCAGCATGCAAGAGTTGCATCTCCTGAGACTTCTAATGCACAAATTCTTTGGCAATTCTTCCTAAGGCGGAACTGTTTTTAATTTAGAAGACGTCAACCTACTTGTACTAGAGGGAGAAATTAATAAGCCAAGGATGCAGGTCGGCTGTACTGTAATACTGAGTAGATATGTCTCCATTAATTGCAGGATTGTCTGCGCTCACTTAAAAGCTCTTCTGTCTCAGAGCTTGATCCTATTGCCTTTTCTCAGATAAAATTCCCTTGAGCTTCTAACACCTTTTTCTGCTGCTGACCCCTCAGGGGTGGGTTTGCCTCATGTCTACCTGCACCACATGCTGAACCACATATTTCTTCTATCTGTATAGCACGGATATGAATATATAGTTATTTATATGTTCTCTGATACTAAGCTCCATTGCGTTTATCTGTCCTGGACATTTAGAAAGTGTTATTTTATAGATGTGGAATTAAGGCAAAGAGAATTTAAATTCTCATACTCAAATGACCTGCATTGTAAACAGGGCTTTGGATCTCATATTCTTCCTGGCTGCTCTAAGCAGCCCCCTACACGGTGCCTTATAAAAACATCAGTTGCTCTTCAGAAGCAGCTGAATCTCTCCCCTGACCACGTGTAGGTACTTCATGCTGCCTGAATATAGCCCCCAGACTCTTGATAAAGGGGATACAGTAAGTCTGTGACAAAAAAACCCATGCTTAAATCTACATATCATCCCTTAGCCCAGTTCTTTTCTGCCAGCTTTCTGATCCTTTTCCACTGCAGCTCATCTAAAGGCCCTAAGCAGGAGATAGGGGACTTTTTTAATGGAGTTATCAAAGTCTGTCACCCTGCCCCAGTATAGAGGAAAACCCTGGTCTAAAGGATAGATGCAGTTTTTAACTTGCAGATATTCTAGTAGATTTACAATGCGTGCATGTACATGAGAATAACCGAAGTCCTTTGGTTTTCCCCATCCACCTCTCTTCATGATTATTCCACCTCAGTAAGCAATGTATTACCTTCTGCACTGACTTATTCCCCACATTTAGTAACTCTGTTCACAATATTAAGTGAATGATGCTCTCTAAACACCAGACACATATTATGTACAATTAGACTTCCTAAATCTAACAGTAGGGTAACATAAACTTGCCAGAATTAATGTTATGCTCTGTATACATAACCTATGAAAATGCTTTTAAATGAAAGCAATTTCTTTTTTTTTTAAAGATGTTTTCATTTTTTGCTGAAATTCTGTACAGTTCAGCACACTCCTTGGCAATGGGCATGGGTATTTTTTGCAGTGATTGCTTTTTTTTTCTGAATAGGGAGGAAGTCTTCCCCTGTGTACAAAACAGCCGACATTAAATACTAACATTTAATACAATGCTTGTATTTAGGAGCAGAATTAAGAAGGTGAACTAATATAAGAAATCCACCAAGAGGTGAGTAGTTTCTGCTAGTTTAAGTATTCTTAAGAATGCTTTAAGCAAGGGGAAGATATGCTATATTAAATTACAATAAACTATTTTAGTATTATATAAGTATTTTTTTTTAACTGAGGTTGAATTGGGGTTTCTAGTCAGATTTTGATCTTAGCTAGATTAAATACAGTCAGAGGAACTACCCCAGTTTACACTGACATCAATAAATTTATTTTTTTTTATTGGTTGGGTTGGTTGGTTGGTTTCCTATCCTTGGTAAAACACTGCATAAATACTGGCAGTTTTGGGGGGGAACAATGTTATAGCATAAGATTCTGCATATAGCTAGTAAAAGGGTTTTATAGAACATCCTTATTTCTGTTGTAAACTACATGAAGTAGGGACAATCAGCATTTTGTGAAAATGAACCATATTATCCTCATTAAAACAAAGGCCAGCCTATTGGGTCCACAACTATTATGAGCAACAGAGGGAATTTCACACTCCTAAGCAGGAGCTTTCCATTGACTTACGATTGTATCCTTTTATAAGCCAAAACTATAGTGTGGGGTCTAGTATTTGATACAAGTCTTGATCAAGACTCAGATGCTTCACTGAATTATTTATGACCCAGGGCAGATACACCTGCTCTCCCTGCCTTTCTCACTTCTCACTCTTTGTATGTCTTTTTCTATGGGAAAATTTTTGCTTTCTTTATGTACAACACCAAGTACAGAAAAACCTCAGTTTTAAGCAGAGACTGCAAAACGGTAATACCAACAATAAACAACATCTATTACACAATACAAATGGCTGCAAAATGGTATATAGAAAAACAATGAGGAAACAAATTAATTTGAGATATTTAAGGTTCAGAAAATTTGATGATTCAGTCTAATTAGACACATTAAACAAACTATATTCAAGGGATATGCTCCTGGCATGCTGTAAAAGCCTTTTTTTTTTTTCCTTTTTAGAAAGAGAAATCTAGTTAATTAAATTTACTTACTAAACAGCTTGTATTGCAACAGTAGAAAATGACAGATGTCTTTCATAAAATTAGTCATATTGCGGTAATTTTCCCCTCTCCCCCAAACATTGTGTGATTATGGACATATTTTCTCCTGTTAAAAAGCTATCTGTCATAATTGCTAACGAATTCAATGCAAAAATGTTCTGAAAGAAAAGGTGTTCCGCATGAAATGTAGAAAAGTTTTTCTGTGACACATTTTTTCATTGCAACTTTATTCCGCAGGCTGTTAGCTGCTTGCCGAATACCGCATAATTTTAAAGGCTTATACTTATAAAGGCCAATCATGTATTAATTCATTTGGTATTCATTGAGAGACCTTTAATCATGATGGATTAATTTATTATAAATGTGGATATAATATGTTATTTCATAATATCACCACTGTAATTTAGCAATTAAACAGTCTGTTATTATTTCAATCACTGCCCAGATCTGTATCATGATACAATGTTTTGCTCCATGGTGAATTATTTTACATTACATATAGGACAATGGATTTTATTTTTTTTTGAGTAAACCTTTGGGGAACCAGAAATCAATAAGATAATATTTTGCTCTGATATTCTCCTTTGTCTCTGAGATGATTCATCCTAAATACTTAGAGCCAGCTAGTCAGAGGCTTGAAGTGATTACATGTCTGATCCAAAGCTTGCTGGAGTCAACGCTGCACTCAGCATCTTAGACCCTATCGGGAGTGAAAGGGGTGTAAAAACTGAGCAGGCAAAGGATGCGAAGAGGGCAAAAATCAGGCACGTACACCAATTAAGTGCAACCTGGGGTACCACGGGGAAATGGTCAGGCATGAGAAAATCTAACCTGTTATTTTTTTGAAAGCTGAGTGAGACTCCATTAGTGCTAACCTGTACTCCTGCTTCCTAGACAGACAAATATAGGGCTTTCCAAAGGGCCTGGGATGAGGCCATCGTACCCCCATTCCTGAACTGCTCTCTTCCACAATATTTATGCCTTCTGACACTTTCAGAAGTGGGGGGGTGCATTTATGCTGATCCAATTTTACCAGTGTCAGATGTCTAAATGTTACGGCGACCCACATGGAGTAACCCCAGAGAGAATATGGCTCAGAAGTACAATTTCCATATTACAGATGTGCAAACTGAGATACTTGGAAAAGAGATATCTTGCTTTGGTACCTACAGTAAGTATGGAAAAATAAGAAGTAAAATCCCTGGAAAATGATATTCAACTTTTTCTCTTCGTTCTAACCACTTGGCCTCATTTCTTTCTCCAGCACGTGCTGTTGTCATGTTTGAACTGACACCATAGCAGCCTATAACTCCACTGCTTGCCACAAATTCTAAAGCTTTTTTTCTTGGGAGGGGAAAAGGTAGTAGAAGTTGCCAAGTCTGTATCTCCGACTGGACACACGAGAACAAATTGATCTGTTACTTTGAGTTCATTTTTTAAACTTCCTCTATTGACATATAAGTAACTGATTCTTCTCCATCATTGTTAGCTGTCTTTTTTCCTGCCTGTCAAGAGCTTGCTAAATTAAGATTCACAACCCGGGATAGTTTTCATATGAACCCAAAAGGAGTCAATATGTTTACTTAGATAAATGGTTATTTTACAAGGTAGTGTAAAATGCATAATTTTCTGTGGTATATAAAGCCATGAAGCACAATCTATCATGAGTGACTCATTTAATCTCTGCTGCATCAGTGGATGCCTTCTTCAAAGAGCAGTCTGGAATAAGTGATTCATATTAGGAAATCTGGAAGAAAAGCTGCACAGAGAGCAAGTGAAGAGATCAGAATCAAAATAATGATAATGTATACTCGATCATATGATAGAGATCACAAAATCCTGTTAAATCCTCCAGTGTATCACCCTCCCTGTCCAGGATTCACCCCCTCAAGAGCATTTTCTGCTGCTTTTCCTTCTCACATTTGGACTGGATAACAGAGCTATCTGCAACAGGAGATGAAGAGCACTTTTATGGGCTTACAAATCTACTAGAACCAATGGTTTTAATCTCTCCTTGGCTGGAGAATCAAAGCCAAGTTCTCTGCAGGTGTAAATGGAATCTGCTCCACTGCCTTAGGTGGAATTTCACTCATTTACACCATTAAAGAATCTGGCACTAAGGATGTTGAGATCAAAAGGTTCCAGTTGGCAAAGGGATGTGCAGAAGAGAATCTGTCTGGGGAAATATTCTGGGAAGACTTATCTGTCCTGTGGAAAGAGGTCTTATGTTTCCTCAGAGGAGTCTGTATTGGTAAATCCAAAATATATTAAATTTTGGGACATCTCTTCTGACCCTGCTAATTCTAATCTGGCCAGCTACATAGGAAGCTTGCCAAAACCCTTGCAAAAGCAAATCACAGTGATGTGGTCTTCTATGTGCATTTTCATGTCATCATATTATATGCGTATTGTATATCTTTATTTTCCATTGACATAACACTTATTGGTGGTCTGTATTATTCCTTTAATAAAATCAGCATTGGAACATGTCCTGCCATAGCTGCTTGCACAACATGACCCAAAAGAAGTAGCATTATTAGTAGATGTGTCTGCATGATGCCACCTGCTGCATTGCCAGAAATAATTTTCGCCTAAACTGGAGTTCTTGCATATGCAAAGAAGCCTTTGTCATTATTATGTCAGAGACAACTAAGAAAGATCTGTTTATTTGTTAATAATAATTTGGGGAAATATGGGAAGGAGTGAAATATCAAGACTCAATTAGAAAAATTATCTAAACTGACATTTCAAGTGAGTAGAATAACACAACTCCCACTCCCTCACCCACTCCCACTCTGTTAAATGTATGCAGCTGACTTTTTCAAAGGGAGAGCATCAGTATATTGGTGCTTTTATATCTTTGGATGCTTGTTCATAATCCAATTTAGTCCTGTACAAGGGCGTATTGATGAGTACCTGATGTGTTTATTTGGATGGATATGAACATGCTTGGTCTGAAAGCCAGCTCCACACTCCAGCAGCCCTCATCAGATCTCATTAGCTCAGTACCAACAGCCAGCCTGATTTCCTCTAATGAAGGTAGAAAGTTTTCTTGCCTCTGCACACAACCCTTGAGGCAACAGGAGGGTGCTGCAGCAGGGTTACACCAGGTTAGATCAGATGTCTATCCAACCCACTGCCCTGTCTCCATCAGTAGCCAAGAGTGGATGCCTGAAGCAGGCTGCAAGACTACAGCAAGCTTTCCCGTCTTTCAAAGCTTTATGGTTCTGAGATGCCCTGTAGATATATCCACACTGAATTTTAATTACACAGGTTAAGGATATACTTTTGTATTTGGCAGCATTCTACTTATTCTTACAGTCACCTGTCAGCAATTATTCCCATCTCCTCTTTTCAGGTCACCTACAACAGGGTTGGCAAGGTATGAAACTGCACCCATCTGAAGTTCAAATGAGAGTGGGTAAGTTCTCTGGAGAGAAGAGTTCCTTCATTCTGTGTTTCTATTAGTTATGTGTATACTAATTAAAAAAATCAAGTGCATGGGTATGGCTTGAGCGCTGTTGCCCGATCATTCATAGATGTTCAGTTGGTAGCGTGCTCCCCTACAGAGCTGTGGGTTGTAAGAAATAACATGCTCCTTCAAAATATTCAAGCCTGGTTTGAGGGACAGCAGGTACCAACAATGAGGTTGGATGCTGCCAGTCTGTCTGGGGCTGCAGGGCAGGGTATGCAGATCGATATAAACTGTGCCATGACAACAAGCCTTGGGGCTATAGGGTCTTCCTTGAGTGTTTCATTCCATCTCACTGACATAAACATAGAGGTGTGCCTACGAGTAAGGTATGGACAATGCCTTGTACCACTATCACCAGCACCATCAAAACCAGTTTCATTATCTTTTGCCTCACTTGTCAGTCCTGAGAACAAGTTTTCCACCCCAAGAAAATTAACTTTAAGGCAATGAATGAAGCTGCATAAAGAAACTTGGAGGCGTGGAGGATGTTTTGAGTCAGTAAGCTCCCTAGACTAGTTTTGTAATGTGAAAATTAGTTCCTTTTGCAGTGTTTCCTGTCCTGCTTCAATGTAATTTATTTTTTCCTAACGTGTTTCGTGAAACTTATGCAGAGATTTAAATTTTTGTAAGATAAACCACTAGTAGGGCTCATGGTTTACCATTTTTGTTCTAGCAACATCTTTGAGGACTAACTGATACATATTTGTGAATCACACCTCATGAGGAAGACTTGCCTGAGGTTTTTAATAGTTTGAGGTAAGCAGTTGATTTGAAATAACAGAAAAAAGAACTACTTCTCTGTGTTCACTCTTTTATTCAACCAAAGTAGCTACAACACAAAAGTATATTCTTTTACTGTTAAAAGAAAAGGACAGAAGGAAAATTGAACTTTCAGTTTTATGGTGGTCAGGTCGTCTTCACATACAGAAGTGGGTTATTGTTCTTGCTCTAAATCGTACCACTTTTTGTTTAGATAAACACGTCAACTGATGATATTTCCATGTTTTTCCAAAATGTGATATCTGTGCAGTACATTATGAAATGTCCTGAAAGGCAAGAAAATTGTATCTGAAGAAAATGAGAACGTGGGTGGAGTATTGCCTTACAGAAAATTACTTTATTGCCTTATTTGAACTCAGAATTTATAATTCTGCTGCAAACAATCAGCATCTGGATCTTTGTATTTCTGCAGTTAGAACTGGGAGAATTTCTAATGCAGAGGTACAGTATAGAACAATATGGAGGTCTAATGCTCATAGTCTTTATCGTATCAAATGCTACCTGTCTGCACAAAACTTTGTACTACTGCATCCACATAAGCAAGTTTGAAACTTCTAAAACAAGATAGGATGCTTTGCTGAAAGAATACAGTTAACCTATATTACAGTCTTAGAGAATATGGTTATTTCTAATGTAGGAATTCCTTGCTAAAATTATTTTGTCTGACTTAAGCAAAAAGTTGTACGTGTTGGATCAGAAACTTCAATCATCCTAAAAGATTAGTCAAGGCCTAGACACTATCATTTGCTATTCTGGGGCAGATGCTCAGCAGACTTCAAGAGGTCACTCTGATTTATATCAGCAGAAGATCTGGCAGGCTTTGGTTATGTGAGTGGAACTTAAATCATTCTCAAGAAAACAAAACTGAAATGAGCACTAATTAAACCCCCTATATTTAATGTAGTTTTGGGTATAAATACACTTATGTGCCCAAAAGAAGATGGTTGGTGGGTTTAGTAAAGTGTGTCTGTTTTTCTGGATTTATTTGTAATTCATTTATTAATAAAGATTTCAGCTGTGGTGGAGTCTTTATCCTACCATAACAGGAACTCCTGGCTTCATAACTTCACTGGAGCAACCCAAATGATGAATATGAGCTGCAGAATAGAAGCCAAATCCTTCTAGGCGCTGTATATTTGTGCTTGCCAGAAAAATTATGGCCAGTCGAAGGAGCAGGAGATGGAAAGTAGCCACCTCTCTTTTGGCACTTCTCAAAGTCCACTGAGGCCACTATGCAAGCCTTTCATACTTGGAGCTACATAAAGTACTTTCTGTAGCTTGATACAGGAATTGGGGGGCAGCAGAGACTGCTTATTTATGAGTTACTTAGCAGTCCCTGGTGCAGCAGTTGCCATAATGCATAACCTCAATGCAGCTTATTCAAACTCCTGGCAAGAATTATCCTCATGGGGGGCTGTGCTTTTGGATGTGGCTGGCCAGAATATGAGCGTACTTTACTGCTGCTCTTGTGGAGTGTGAGTATATTCACTCTGGGGGCAGTTTTAGCATTTGGCCCTATGCCTGGACATCATTACTATTGGGCACTTACACTGAACACAATCACGCTGACCAAAGTCTGTACTGAAAAGATTACATTCTCCCAAACCAATATTTTCAATTTGGCCCTCGTGCTTCTGACAGCAGGAAACTTTTGGAAGCACCGTAGGCAGTGTTTGCTGTAAACAGCATTACCTGAAAAACCTGGTGAATATCACAGGTTTCATGAAAGCAAGATAATACAGAAATACTGTACCCTCTAGTTAAAGGGGATGAGTTGAAGTGAAGCAGTTAAACAATATGTGCTCCACATGGCACAAAAGCTCAAACTGCCTTTGAGCAGCTCTTCTGAAAAAGCACCTGGTTAAACAGTTTGGGGCAAACCAACAGAATTTCCTTTAACTGTAGAGAAGAATAATTTTCCTGCTTATACTGCAAACAGGTTTACTTTTTCAAAATTTAAAAAGTTTATTCTGCTTAGAAATGGGACTGATGAGCAGGCAGCAGCACACCATGTGAGTGTGCCCTGAATCTAAAAGGGGAGGGAGCTTTGAATTTCACAGAATCACAGAATCACAGAATTGTGGTGGTTGGAAGGGACCTCAGAGATCATCGAGTCCAACCACA
>JAOQGH010000001.1:6004977-6042195 GCA_025769975.1 Gallinago jamesoni | reverse complement strand
TGAACCCGTGCTGGCTGGGCCTCATCACCTGGGTGTCCTTCATGTGTTGCATGATGACACTCAGGATGATCTGTTCCTATAGATATCACAATGTTAAGTGTTTAGCTATACATGGTCATAAAGCAATGCAAAGCAGCTAAAAAATGTGGGTACAAATCTGAATATCGCCACATTTATGGTATCCCAAGGTTTTGGATTTCCAGAAACTGTTCTTGTTGGTTTGCTTGGAAGAGGGGATTGACTGAAAAAAATATGGTGGTACTTCAGCAAAAAAACATTTACTTATTTGCTGAACTAAAAGCATTTCTGTGGTTGCAGTGGCTTCTATGGGACTATTCCCATACCATAATCTTAAGCACATAATTAAGGGCTTTACTGGATCAGTGCCTGAACAACCAGTGCTGCTTTTTGTTGAATGCACATTATGTTAGGGACCAATTGTAAGCTCATTAAAATGAACAGAAAGGATCCAGCAGACGTTGGATCAAGCCTTGTCTCTGGACTTTCATCAGAGAAACAACATTGTCTCTTGTTTACTGTTTCGCAGGTCGCTGAGTTCCCAGACTTTGAGTTGTTGATTACATTGTGTTATCAATGAAGTTAGAGATTTGCCATCAGCTTAAACGGTTACAGGTTAGTGCATGAGGAAACAAAAAGCAGAATCATGCACAGTTTGTGATTCTGGGTACTGAGCACTTAAAAAACAAACAAGAAAACAGGCACAATCATGAAGGCATGGGCACAGAATAGCCCCTGGTTCAGAACACTGTGTGCCATGAAATGTGTTTGGTAATGTACACCACATTTCTTCGGAACAGCACTGGATGTGACTTTTACCCTCCCTCCCCTTCCCTCAATGCCCAGACTAATAAATCTCCCATTTGTCTCACCTGTAGTTACAATAAAGCTGTTCTCAACAGTGTTAACATCTGCCATGGCCATTCTTCTGGGGTGAGAAAGGCAGAACGTTTTCATTGCTCGTTCACTTGTGAACACTAGTTAAGTAAAGCAGTCACTTGTGTCCAATTATGGGTGAGGATATTATAGCATAGTCTCCTTCCTAAAGCTAAACTGACATGGCCAAGCCCCATTTCATGGGCCTTCTTAAATTCTTCCCAGCCATATTTAAAATCCTTATGCTCAGAGATGGCAGGTGCCATGTGTTTTCACAGCTACATTAACAAATGCAATTTTGTGGCAACTTGACCATGCCAGTGAAGCAGTAAATTTCTGTAATCTCTATGGTTAAGAATTTCACACAGGACTTTGCTGGGAATATGTAAAGCCCATTAGTACAGGAGCACGATGAAGATAAAATTAAAATACCTTTACAGTAAAAGCCAAAAAAAAAAAAGTAAAGTCTGGGGATTTATTTTTTTTTGCTGCTAGAGCAATGAAACGTGTCAGAGGAAAATGCTGAAATAGAAAAAAAAAGCTTCACTGGGCTCACCCAGACTACTCTTCTTTTCAAATGACTGCCACCAATTTAGGTGAGAAGTGATAATTTGGCTTACACAAATGCTAACATAGGCTTATCCAAAAACATAACTGGGATGCAAAACTTCATAAATCTCTTTTCCATACCCTTAGTCCCTGTTACAGTACACTTACGCTGGGATAATTGTCCTCACAAATCTTTTCTCCGGCTTGGGGAGATGATAGCCAAAGCTTTCCTAGCTCCTAGTGTGCGCAAGTTGCTCTGGTGGATCTGCACACCAGTCGTTAGCTGTTTCCCTCATGAGATCCGCATTTACCAGGATGAGCTTTGCTGTTGGAACTGAGATGCCTTGGTGTTACTCAGGGCTGCCAACCTCTACCTCCCCCCCCCACCCCACCCCAGTTTCAGCATCTCAGCCACCGTCATGATTGGGTGCAAGTTGCACCACGTGTAGAGCCAGAAGGTCAGTGCAGGGGGAAGGTTCATTGACTTAACCTGCTCTGGAAAGGGATCTGTACTGAAAAATGGGACCAATACCACGTTCCTTCCTCCCCAGCTCTTCGCTGAACTCCGCAGGACTCCACAGTGTGTCCCAGGGGTACCGCTGCCGGGGGACAGCTTTACACATGGAGTCAGAGCCAGGATTGGGTCTCTGGTCTCCAACAGATCCTGAGACAGCTGTTAGATTTCACAACAGGGTATCTCAATTACCAGCAGCAAGCAGATGAAAAACAGCAGTTAGATCCTGCACAAATTCACATAGTATTGTTTTTCGGACCTGTAAGTCATTTCAGCAGATATTTCCCAGATTTCCTATAAAATCATGTGAGCTATAGATTTTTTCCTTCTTTAAAAAAGAAAGATGTGATTCCAGCATAATCACCTCACTCCAGGGACTAGATCTTCTGGAAAGCAAAGAAAACAACCTGCTTAGAGTGCAATACTAGCCAGGGAAAGGATTGCATTATGGATTGCTCACAGACTTCTCCAACAGAAACCATTCCCACAGGTTTTACCACAGGGTTTTGGGCAAAACCCCTAAAGAACACAGATCAAACAAGAAAGCATCTTTGAATGCTTATGGCTTGTTGTGAGACAGAAGTGTTTTGAAAGTTACACTTAGCAGCTCCCTCAATCTCCTAAGACTTCACGCAAGCAAGTAAGGTTGGGGAGATCAGCTCATGGGCTTCTACACTCTGTGTGGCTGCACTGAAGCCAAAAATGCGATTCACAGAGTGGCACTTTGAAGTTGTCATTGATTTTGAGAGGCCCAGGATTTCATTTGCAGCATGTAAGGTTAAGCGTGTGTGTAAATCCTTGCAGGATCAAGGCGTAAACGTGTAAACCTGTTCAGCAAGAGTGCCCAGCCTTTAATGTCCTGTGAATGTGGTCTCTCTTGCTGCGTGACACCAGGTAGCTGCTATTGCTCCTCACTCAAGCAAGGAAGCTTTGTTTAATAGGAGGCTGAGGGGAGACCTGATCACTCTCTATAACTACTTGAAAGGACACTGTAGAGAGGATGGTGCTGGTCTCTTCTCGCAAGTAATTAGTGACAGAACGAGAGGGAATGGCTTCAAGCTCCAACAGGGTAGGTTTAGACTGGACATTAGGAAAAAATTCTTCACAGAAAGAGTGGTCAGACACTGGAATTGGCTGCCCAGGGAGGTGGTTGAGTCACCATCCCTGAATGTGCCAAAAGGTCTTTTGGGTGTGGTGTTGGGGGACAAGACGTAGGGAAGAACTTTGTAGAGCAGGGTAGATGGTTGGACTCGATGATCTCAAGGGTCTTTTCCAACCTGAATGATTCTATGATTCTATGACAGTATGCGTACGTCCTTCATAATTGTCAGTGAATTAGGATACAGCAGAAGAAAGACATTAGTAGAGCTGCTTACTAATGGAGCACCTATGGAAAACATTGACTGCCTTAGATTGATTAAGAGACACTATTAATATATACTTCAGTCTCTTGTTATCCAAAACACAGGCAACAGGCTTTCTGGATTGCTCACTATATCAGTGGCTTGTACAGTGTTTATACATTAACCACTGAAAATAGCAAACATATAAGACATGAAATCCTGTGTTCAGAGCTCTTTTATTATGTGAGCAGTTCTATTTCATATTAGCGCATTTTCTGCATGCTTCAAAATCTGGCCACTGTCCTTGTCTGAACAAAAACTATTTCTGCAAATCACTGCAGAACTCAGGTTCAGAATAGAGCTACCTCAATCATGCCTGATGATCAATAATTTCATATTTAAATGAATAGTAGAATTCAGTTTATCTCAAACCTCTAGAATGCTGAAAGGTTACCAAAGTGAAGAGAGAAATGAATCCTAAAGGAGACCATGTATGTCTGATGTACAGCGTGTCCACATTGCGGGATGTCTTACCTATCTAGTGTGGTGTTATGTCCCTAACAGCCCTACTGTGTATCTATACCTATTACTATATATTTATGTGCTCACTTCTTTGAATTTAAAATTAATCAAATTTTCCTTGAAGATAAAGCTGTTTTTGAATCTGGTTATGGTCATCCTTAGGTATCACTTCCTTTAGACTTTATGAACAAGGTTGTCCCAATCCTGGCTCCCCCTGCTCCATTCAGCCCTCTATTCAAGTGGGCTGTGAGGCCACCAGCATCACCCACAGCCCTCCATGCCAGATAGTAGGACATAAAAGAAAATGCCTAGTGCCAGACACAGAGCCAAGAGGACATAACGAGCCCCTCCACAGATGGACAGGTGAGATGTGGCGGTGAGGCATACTGTAATACTTGAGAGCCAAGGACCTCTCTGCAACAGACACTTTTAGCACAGTAAATGCAGCCTTAGCTGTACAAATTTAGAAGCCAAATTGTCTCTCTGGAAGCTTTCAAATGCACGTAGCTTCCTCTGGGTAAGGGAACTTCCATCAGGAGCATCAGATCATTAAAATGCTGGTGCCTAAATTAGCTAGACTTCATCGTACTCATGGAGTTTCCTGACTTTCAGATTTTTTTAAAGCATTGTGGCGGCTTAAGTTTAAATGCCACCAGTCTGTAAAATAGAACAAATAAACCAATCACAGCACCTCCTTGCACTAGATCAGTCCAGCCTAATAAAAGTAACCATGAGAAACAAGATTAATTTTACATTAAACACAAAGCCTGGCATGTGCTTGTGACGTCATCCCCCCCAGCAGACCTTTAGGCCTAATGAAATATGTGAGTGACATTACTCTGTCTACGCAATCCAGTCTTAATTTCACTATGATTAGCCTTGTTTTAAGCCCACTGCCAGGTATATGAGGCTCAGTAAGTCAATATTACTATGACTGTTTTTCAAGGTATGTAATTTACAGAGTTTCAAGCCCTCTGTCTTCATGAAGTAGTTACAAGAGAAGCCAAGCAGATGAGGAAAAGATGCCTAAATTAACCAATGCAACAGTACGGTTAATTAAGAAAATTTGTGGAGGAGAGGCAGTTAAATGATCTGAGTCTTGAATGAGATGTCCTTCAGTGGGATTCAAAGAAAATAGACTTTGAAAATAGGTCAGATAAATCACTCCCTGAAAGCTTGCTTGTTTCCTGACTGTAATGGGACCCAGAGGTGGTAAGCTCAGATGTAGAGGTCTACAGCATAAGTACCTAAATTTCAATGAGATGAATCCTACCTCTGGTGTCCAAATGTCATGAACAGAGACACTTATATGGGGGATATAGATGCAGCTGGAGATTCCAGTTTGAGAAAGCAAATTAAAAAAATAGATATGCAGATCTTTTGGCTTGCTACCCCTGTTTTGCCTTCCTCAAGTGATACGATAGCAAGCGTCTGCAACAATAGGAAAGAGCACTTGGAGCACATTAGCTTTAGGATGGGAGCTAAGTTATCAGCCTCACAAGACACGGATTTGCAAAGCAACCAAGGAGGACTTTGTGTGATAGTTATTGTCTAAAACTGTGCTCTCCGGGGCTCTACTTCTCTTTTTGTTTTCTTTCATTCTTGCTAATATTTTACTGTTTACCTTAATAGTATAAAATATTTATTTATACTCCTAATTCATATCTAGTGACCTGGTAAATGTAGTGTTCTCTATTGCCTTGAGAATAATGAAAGTAATTAGGAGGTATTAGATTATTTTTAGGGTTTTCCATCCCCCAGACAGAGTTAGAAGTCCCAAGGAGTCTACAGAACACCAGAACATGAAGGACACATGACTAGCTGTCAGGCTTGTGGAAGGAATCTTCTATCTGTCTGATAACAATCTGCTATCAAACAGCTAGTGGGGGAGCATCCTCAACTTCAGACCACTCTGAGCCAGGTAGAGAGGTCTTGCTTCATTTGGTAATGTAGAGGTTCAAGAGTGGTTCTTGCTGAAAGAAGACCACAGCTAATTTATTAAATTAGATGGAAACAGGGCAAATCCCTTATATTGTTGTAAATCATTTGCACTTAGAAGAGAAATCTAAAAGTCTTTTATTACTAGAATGAGAAAAAAAGTCCTGAGAGGTTAAAATCTAAGCATTTTGTGATGACTTTATGATACTTCAATTCAGCTGACCAGAAATGTAATGCTAATAAATAGTCCCATTCAAGGAAAGACATGCTATGGCAAGTTCTTAAGTACTTCTGCAGAGTCCTGAGAAAAGTTGGAGGATCTGGCCTCTCTCAGGAGAAAGAAACTGATGAAATCCCATTGTTATTGCCCACAGCAAGTCTGGGATTTACCCCAATTCTACCTGCTGTGCACAACTCAGACTTGCAGTGACTTTATTTGGAGAGTTGAAGACATGGAAGAAACACAGAAGTGCGCCAGCTTTTTCCTGTAAAGAAAATTCATAGCTATGTTATCAAAGTTTCTAATTATAAAATTTCTTTAATATTTTATTAATAGGCAGGGAGGGAAGATGCCAAAACTTATGGCATTTCACAAGTAAGATTATGGGTTGATTTCTGATTGGATGACAGGGCCCTAATAATAAAACTCATAATTTTATACTGCATTCCTCTAGTTATGATAGAAGTTCTTTGTGCATAATAGCACCATTTCTATTCAGGATTCTTGTTAACAGTTGTAAACTCAGATTATCATTTTTATTAGCCTAGTGTTTTCTTATTTCTGTGTTACTGACAGGAAATTACAGCAAGTTTTCTGGCTTGCTTTTTTTTTTTTGTTACAATGAAAGCAATTCCATTCAACTAGAAATTTCCAAGCACTGGGTAGAAGAGAGTATTGCTAGAAGCCAGCAGCAATTTAAAGTGCACAGATTAATTAAATATATATATATTTAAAGATCAAATTAAAAGAGAAATTAGATTGGTAGGGCTAGGGTGGTGGGTTGGTGGGGTTTTTTTAAAGGTACTGTATGACTTCAGGAACAAATTCTTGCCACCAAATTCTTGTATCTGGATTTGGCTGTACTATGTTTTCATTTTGCCTTATAACAGTAAGTTTGACATCACCTCCATGACTGAACACCCCTGGCTGCGTTCAGGCTCTGCTCCATGCAGCTTGCCCATTGCTGAGATTCCCACCATGGGCAGTGGGAATCAACTACCATGGACTTCTCATGGCTGTGGGTGATTAGGAAACTCAAATGAGAGTATTGGTAGTTGTTTCACCCCATTAGGCCACTTGAGCATTGTAAAAGCACTGTTTCTAGGAGAATGTGAGGCTATAGCTGCATAATTTACTGTCAACAGCCTACAGTTTATTCATATTACATCAGATACGCTTCTAACTGTCAGTTGATACTGAGTGAATAAAAACTTATTTCCATAACAAGAACACTGAATTCAGTCCTTTTCTTCTCTGGTTATAAATGGATGGGAGTTTAGGATTACAAGGGACAAAGCCTAATTTTCTGGGCCTTGCAGACCTTGATGTTGCAGGGGGGAGGCAAGTTGTCAGGGCAAAAGCAAGATGTGGGAGCTACAGCGACCTCATTTCACCAGACACCAACATTTGCTGCACAAGCAATGTAAACCTTCGGAAAAGTATTGCAAGGCTGGAAATTTAGGCTGAACTGGGGAGTGATGAACTTCTGCAAGTGCAGCACCCTGAAACCTGTGCCCTAACAAAGTTGCTGTGAAAGAATGTGATTTTCCATATGGCATTGGCACATCCTCTCCTTCTCTCCAGGGACACGACAGGGAGTCTGTGTTTAATCCCTGACTGCTCCTCAGCTCCTATCTCCTTGCACAACTTTGCTTCTGTGATCACGTTATGCATTTGCCAAAATAGTCGAGTCTGGAAAATCCGACATATCAATCTGCAGATGATTAATTTCAAGACACCTTTAAAAAAAATAAAAATAAGGAGAACAGCTTTCAGGGAGTTAGAGGGTTATATCACACTGGCTTTCTAACTCCTTTAGATTTCTCTGAAAAATAATACCATGTTATGTTCAAAAAGTTTTCCTCAGCATGGCCACAAAACTGTGAACAACTAACTGGAAGAGCAGAATGTATTCTAAATATTTCAATACAAGCCTACATGATCCAGTCTTAAGTGTAGCCACAACTAATTGCAGTTAGGAAAAGAGAGAGAGTTCAGCAATCGTAAGATCCAGTTCTGTTAGTACTCAACAATTTCCTCTTAAATACAGGACAAGCTCAGCCTTCCTGTTGCTTTCAGTAGGTGTTGTAGCATTTAATACTTTGCAGAATTACACCCAGAAAGCCTGAGAAAAAACATCACCTTATAAGTTTTACAAGGGTAAACACAAAGCAAAAGCAAAACACATCTCATTTTCTAAAAAAAATAAATCATAAAGTAATAACATATAAGTGTCAGAAAAAAGACTGGAAAGCAGACCTTTGAAATCAGGGGACTTGCAAGGCAGGAGCTGCAAGATGTATAATACAGATGTGATCATATCTGGTAGGCTTGTATTAGTGGGAAACTATCCACAGCATCAAACTCATTCTTTACAAAAGCAACGCTTGGTATTTCATCTCAAAGTTTGTCAGCTTCCTGCAATTAGCTACTACAATGGTATGACGAGAGATGAAGTGGAAGATCCCTTCCCCCCTTCTTCAGAAGAACAATGCAAGGGACAGCAAGAACTTCACCCAGCACTGGACAACAATAAATCCTGGATACACTGACCCCACTCGATGCAAGCAGAAAAACATTTATTTATTTTTTTAAAAAGTTTCGGCATTGCACTTCCCTACCTAGTAAACAGCTGAACAGACAGAATGATACCCAAGACCAACTCCTCCACCCCCATCTCCACCCCCGTCGTATCAGTGCTTCAGGCAACGTTCAGGGAAAAAAAGAAATCACACACACAAACCCCCCAACTCAAGTATCTATTCTGATAGGAGCATGGAACAGTAACCAAAAAACAATCAAGTCCTCATTGTCATAGTGCGACAATCACAGCACCGCTTCTGTTGAGCAAATAGTCAATTCACAGAGAGAAAAGCATCATGAGGACAGCCACGAAAGCTGTTATTATCCATTTTAAGTAATAGGAGAAGGTCACATATCAAGCAGTTACACCTTTTCATTACATCCTAACCCTCCACAGCAGGGGAACCACACTTATGACTGCGTTAGATATACAAAAGCTTTCAGCTCCAAAAAAGGAAAAGAAAAGATGGGGAAGCGAAAAAAATAAATTAAATTCATCTTACCAGCACGTTGCAGCACCAACTTGCTTGAAGGAATGTTGCCTTTACAGGTTTCTCTTTTAATTATCCTGGAAGCAGAAGGGGAAAAAAAAAAAAGAAGACGACGAAGCAGGGTTGTTAAATTAGCGTGTGCTAGAATCTTTTCAGTTTGTCGCAGAGTAGAAAAATACCAAAAAAAAAAAAAAAGGCACGCAAAGAAAGAAAAAAAAAAAAAGAAAAAGAAAGCTCAGTAATTTAAATTTGCTGTCAGTTCAGGCAGCATCGCTCTGTCCCGCCCCTCTTCCCACTGGGTTCTACTACCTGCAGGGCTGCAACTGACAGCTACTGTGCAAACAAAAAAAAAGGCAAAAAGCATGCTGGGACCATGCTGTCTGCTGTCTGAGTCTCTCTCCACTTCTGATGACTGAAAATCATTAGTGGAAAGGTTCTGTTGTTGTTTGCTGGGATTTTTAAGTTGGGTTCTTTGCGTGAAATTTAATTTATTTTTAATTGATACAACGCAGCACGTGACAGAGACCGGTGGCTGTGTTTCTCAGCTCTGCTCAGGCTGGAAACTAACCTGAACAGATTAATTTTATCAGTATGGTATATGTAGAATATACACAGCCATTCACCATGTTGCACTTTGCCTGCGTGCATTCAGCCCTTCCTGTAATATTGTGTAGAAAAACATTTGTTTGAATGGAAAAACCAGGAAAGCATTTCAACAGTGGGCAGTTAAAAGTCTGGCACTTAAAAAAGTTGCCAGTATTGTTTTTGCTCTGCTTTTAAGTTTTCCTTCTAAACTTTTTCAAATTATTTTTGAGAACAAAAAAAGTAACAGAAGTCAGAGGCATAACGAACACTCATGTAAAAGGAATGAACTAACAATCACAGTACATAAAAAGCTATGTTTTTAACCAGATGTTTAAAACCATTTTTGAAGGTCTGTGCTAGTGACTATTAGCAGGCTGCATACATCATATGAGTGTGAAATATTTGATGAAAGCTAACAAGAAAAACAAGTACAAAAGCTATAAACGCCTTTTTATAGCTATTTTAATTGTTGCTAACAGGCTTTTAGCAACAGGGCTAAAATCATTGTTCCAAAACAAAGAGAAGCATAATCTATAACTTCTAACTATAAATGTATTCACCAAAATATGTTTCCCACCTAATTATAAAATAAAATTAAAAGAGTGAAATGATGCTTTTCCTTAATACTTTAGTAGTAATTGCTTGGATCATGCCACAGTAAATATGCAACATTTGTATTCAGTTATTGCTCTACTTATGTGTGTAACCATAAAATAAAAAGCTGAAATGCTTAAACTTAATTAAATTAATCTCTGTTTTACTTAAAGTTTGCCATTTAGACAGGAAGAGGCACACGCAGGCTGAACATGCCTGCCATAGACAATTGGCTTCTAAATAGATTTTTAAAAACTCTGCAGAAACTAGTTGCTACTCTGCCATCAGCCCTTCTGCAGTCTTCACTCATCGGAGGTTCTCTGGTGGCCCCCTACCACCAGGAGTTGCCCAACAGGGCTCGAGGTGTAGGGTCTGCCCTAGAGCCCTCATAAGGCTCCTGTTCGTGAACAGCCAGCCATGTCAAATTGGTACAACAGTCAACTTTAAAGTTGTTTTTCATCTCTTCTAAAGCCTCCAGACCCTTTTAAGGGATGACTGCCTGAAGCCATTTCTACAGATGGAAGAAATCTCCCCCATTCCAGAGATAAGGTTTAAATTGGCATGGCCAAGAACCACTTCTCTGCAAAGTACACCAAGATCTCTTAGTAGACTCATGCTGCCTACAAGAATTTTCATCGTCCCTTGTGTGTTCCGTCTCAGTATAGAGGGAAAATACAGCATAGAGACTTATCTTCAAAATGGAAATACAAATATATAAAGATGACAAGCATAATACCGAAGAGGTGCAATTGCAGATTCCCCAAGTAGTCACAACAAAAATGCAGCATATTTTCCCTAATATTTCTTCCATTTACACTTGTGTAGCTTTTAAGCCCATTTTTATGTTTTTATGCAGTAAAATGTTTCAGTACATGTTTTTGTCCAAGTTCAGTGTCTCCTGACTCCCTGTCTTCTGTTTTAGCCACAAGACTTTCCTTGTTTTTTCTCCTTGTTAAGAAGGAAAAATGGTAAAAAGAAACAAAAAAAAAGGTATTCTTGATGACTTGACAGCATTTAATCCTTATTTTGGTATCCTCATGCACACATACACACACGTGCTCAATTTCAAAATTCTGTTAAATCCAACTAACTTATTATCCTTCTATATCTCCTTGCAAAAGTCAAGGGTGGTCTGTTTTTAATGCACTTGGCATTTTAAGCAAGGCACTCAGACCTTCAAAAGACAAATAATTGAACTTTGCCTTTAATGGAATATGGTATTGCACTAAATAACAAAAACTAAAAAAGCTAGATTTAGCAAAGAAGTAGAGTCAAGAAGGCAATTTGACTAATTGGTTGAGAAAATGCACAAAAGCTCATAAAATCAAACATTTATAGAATCACCTTTCTTGTGCTATTAACTTGAAACAAAAATAGTTGTAAAGTAAGCTGTTAATATCAACCTTTTCTCCCGTAACACAAGACACATGAAAACACAAGAACAAACATTGAGGTGTTTAGAAGAGCCGAGTCTGATTGACTTGACTGGAAGCTTCATTCATTTTAGGGTTTTAGTGATGCTGTACATTGTTATTAATCATTCACTGTCGCTGTTAAAATCTGATTTTGATTAAGGGTCATTGGCTTTGGGCTGTAGAAGTTGGGTACTATGGGAAAGATGACTCTTTATGATTCTATAGTCAGGTTTTAATGAACCAGTTAAATTAAAGAAGCAGTAATTAATGGAGTTTTCTTACTAGATAATGCAACAGAAACTATCTAATTAACCTTTGTACCTTTTCCAAAACCCCATCGTGTGATGCATTTTCTGGTCTTGTCTTAGTCAGGAATATTTTTGCCTTTAACTTCAATGGAGTTCATATCGACTGTTTTGTTTTTTTTCCTTCACAAGCTTTTGTGTCATTGACCATCAAGGATTAGCTCCTAAAAACACTGAAATAATTTTGTAAATTCCCATTTCTTTGAAAAAAAAGACAAACCACCAACACACCAAACCTTCAAAATCCCTTTTTGCACTCTGTCTAAATAGACCCTGCTATACTCTAGTGGGAAAAGGGTTGAAGAAGGGATTTTAGCCTAGTATGAGATTAGTCCCTGTATTAAAGTCAAGACTTGTAAACTTGGCAAATACCAAATGAGATCAGAAAGATCCCATTCCTCCTCTTGTGAAGTCTTTCTTTGTAACCAAATCTATCTAAATGACCTTACTTCAAATAAATAAACCTTTGTGCCTTCCTGCCCCTTGGAAGCAAAGGGGCTCATACAGTTGTATGGAGACCCTTCCCCTATGTAAAGGGACTTTAGAGGAGGTGTGAATTTTACAGCTGAGAGATATAAATGTGATTTTGTGTAAAAATTACAACTCTGTTGTTACAGGGGGGCATGGGAATAAACATGGGCCATACAGCCAGCTATGACTTTCAATTTTCAGTAGTCACACAGTTTAAAATTTAGAGTATATATTAATTGTGTCAAAGTAATGCCCAGCCTCTGGTGTCTTCACGTACCGTATATCTTTGTGTACAAGGTAAGACTTCTGTTACGCTAATTGTTTCCTTCTGCACCTTTAAACTGAGGGTGGCTTTCTCATACATTTAATTGCTTTCCCCTGCAGCTCTCAAGGAAAAAGTAGTTGAAGGTGGCTTCTAAACAAAGATATACAGTAATTAAAAGCTCTTTTAAAGAGAGATTTTTTGTACAGCACCTGCTGTTAATGGAGTACTTTGTGTACAGTTCTGTGTAGTCTTTTAATCCAGTGCATTATTTCTGAAGTAGTGTGTTGCTGTAGGATTTCTCCATCTGATGTGGTGACCTATATATGTTAATTACCCTATGCTGAAAAAATACCCACCAGGAGACCACCCCTTCTCCCAGCAAAATCCAACCCATAAAAATGTTTTGGTAAAGTAAAAAGTAAGGTTGCAAACTTCTGATTGCCTCGTAGGTAAAAATCACTTAATTTTTATTTTTTTTTGATGAAAAAAAATTGGTTGGTTACATTTTCCATTAAAAGATCATCATCTTATAATCTGTAGCTTTGCTAACCAAAACTTCTTATTGAGGAAGAAAAAATTCTGTAGCTTATTCGATTTAATAAATGAAGTTACACATCTTAGTTCTTTCCTGTTGTCTTGCCTGTGGTTGAATTCATTTTTCACACCTATATTGCTGTCCCCTCAGTTCATCCTGCTCTCTTGCAATCAAAGGGGACTAACTTAAAAAAAAAGAAATCTCTATGGAATTTGGTGCTTTGATAAATTAATCAATCCTCATGTGTTAGCCTTCCAAATGTTGGTGTCTAAGGAATAGTTTGTGGGGTGAAAGTAAAGCCCCAAGATGAGAGAGAGAGACAGATGCTGTATATAAGTTTCCACTCTTTTCATAGGAAAACTGATGTGGAAAATAAGGGTGTTGACTCCGTTCATAATGTGTTTTGGGGTTTGTTTTGATTTTCGGTTGCACTTGATGGGATGTTAATTGATGATTTAATGGAAACTTCCAGATGCTAAAACTGGAAATAGTTAAGCAGAGAAAGAAAATTACTCAGCAATATTATAATGTTCCAATAGTGGCCTTGGGTCTGAGGTGAAAGGGCATGTTTTCTATGCTGGTGAAAATAAGAGAAGGGAAGATAACCACTCTCCTTACCAACATCAAGTTCAGGTGTTCATAACAGACTCCTGTGAAATTTTCTTCTTAACAGCCTCAGAGCAAAAAGGGGCTTATTCATTAGCTCAGGAGGTATTTGGACATTTCTCATTGCTGTAGATTGGAAGGTTAAAAAAACAGAAAAGATATCTACTACAGCCATTATGAGAAGGTCAACACCAAAACTTTATAGCAGCTACTTATCTTGTGTTTAGGAAATGACACAATAAATCAAACACCAATAGGCCTTATATGCTTTAATGGAGGTCATCACGAACACATCTTTCATTTTTTTCTGAAACATATCCCCACATACCTCCAGCATGTGGTCCCCAGAAGAAAACCTTCCAGACACATTCAAGTGTGTTTTCACAATACACGTTCATGAATAATTCATTCTTGCATTAGTGCTGACTTGTTATTTACTGAGATTCCGTAAAATGGGTCCCAGTGCTCAGAGCCTGATGCCAGCCCATCTATAGCTCCTGCCACTGAAAGAACTTGTCAGTTTGGAGATTGCATGTTGCCTAAATACGCTTTTCTCCAAAGTTCAAGTCACTAGTTAACAAAGCAGTTGCAACTGCTTTAACCACACCTTTGCTAGCCCCTAATTTCTGAGTTGCTAACCCTTTAGGATTATGAAGCTTATCCCCTGGCAAGCATCACTCCATCCTCTCAGACTCTAAATTAATGCCCAAGAATATGATCACTTTGATGGGACCAGCTGTTTCTTCTGCTGCCAAAGCACTCCAAACACTTTGGCAGCTTCCCTAAATGTGCTCAGTTAAATCCTGACATGTACCGTAGGAGTGTGCTCTGTGGGCTCCTCAGCAAAAAGGTATTTGTGTATGCAGCACTGACCCTGATATTTGACTTTTGTCTTCGCACCTTATTGCGTAGATCTGGGAGAGATCCATCATGAATTCAGAAAGTGCAGGTTGGCAGCTCCTGAACCAACACCTTTTTTTTGCCTTCAAGCTTAAAACTTAACAGGTGAGAAGTATGCACATATACAGACAAAAACATCCTTTGGTATTTCTTGAACCTGCCTGTAAAATATTCTTTATTTTTTGCAATCTTTACAGGAGGATCAAGGAATATCAGACCAGTCAAAAACGTATCATTAGCAGGGCTGGAAACCTGTCAAAATTTTATGATGTTTCCTTTCATATAACCCTGTTTTCAGTTGCTTATGGCTTTTTATCACACTACATTTTGGGATTAAATTTTCTCTGCTAGGGGTCTGTCTTTGATTGTTGGAAAATTTCAGCCCAATCAACTCAGTCTTTGCTGAGAGCCAGGCTGGGGGAAAAGCATCTTAAGATGGCAGTAGCCTTTTCTTTCAGGAGGTCTGCAATTATTGTGTTTCTGCCAGGATTCAAGCAGGGACTTGAAATTTGTCCATAAAGGTGACATTTATGACAGGGACAGCAAAAAAATACATCCATAAAGAAAATTATACAAATGAGAGCACCTCTGGTGTAGCTGGTAAAAAACACAGGATGCACAAGCTATAGCCTGCATGTTTTAGGGGATGGTGCAACATGACTAGGATGGCAGGATGACACCACCCTAATTTTTGGGGAGAAAGTTCAGGGAAGAAGGTTTAGGCATATAGATTTGTGCAGTGCCACTTGTTCTTAAGGTTGCTACCCACTTAACCCAGCTGCATATGAAAATGATCAGAGGGCTGGAGCACCTCTCCTATAACGAGAGTATGGAGAAGAAAAGACCTTATAGTTCCAGTATCTGAGGGACTTTTTACAAGGGCATGTAGTGATAGGATGAGAGGTAATGGCTTCAAACTGGAAGAGTGGAGATTTAGGTTAGATATTAGGAAGAAATTCTTGACTCTGAAGATGGTGGTGAGACACTGGCACAGTTGGCCCAGAGGAGCTGTGGATGCCCCATCCCTGGAGGTGTTCAAGGCCAGGCTGGATGGGGCTTTGAGCAGCCTGATCTAGTGGCGGGTCTCCCTGCCCATGGCAGGGTGACTGAAGGTAGGTCATCTTTAAGGTTTCTACCAAACTAAATCATTCTATGATTCTATGAGTCTGTGATTCAATTACTATTGTAGTTACAACCAGCTCAGTAAGCACTGAGCACCTGGACTGTTGGTAGCAACGCTCTGAAACTAAAAGAGAAGCAAGTGTGGACTGTAGGCAATATGTTAGGAGAGCAAATCTGGACATGTACTCAGGAGGACAGAGAAAGGAAGGACACTTGAAATGCCTGGAAAAAGAGAACTAAAACTGCAGTGCTGCTGGAGAGAAGAACAGGTTGTTTATGCAGGACTACTTGCCTGGAAGTAAGGTGGAAATAGACAGTCAGATGGATTGGTTCAGTCACGGAGAGTGGAGCTACACTGTTGGAAAGAGGAATTGTGTAGTGAAGAATGCATGATTGTACAACACAGACTTCAGGGAATGAATACAGCTAGTGATCTTAACTGTAGTTTTTCCTAACTTTTAGAAGTGCTTGGTTTCTATAAACAGAAAAGTTCTTAGGCGCATTTTTCTTTGCTAGGAACCGTGCAGACTCCTAGTGGTGTCCCTTGCTTGAGGTCCTTGGTGTTATTGAAAAGATGAATTAATAATAATAAAAGAAAACTTAATAATCAGCCAAATGCCATTAAACTCTTAAGTATTTTCTGTGCCTTATACATATTTGTCTCCTCTGTGTGTTTCTTCTGACAGCAGAGCTTTGCCTTGAAGGGCAAGAACATCCCATCTGTTGAGCTCTGAGGGTGTAAATGCTCTTGAAAAGGAAAATATTCGACTCCTTGGTGTATATGAGAGGCTAGAAGACCCGGTGTTGCCTGCACTGGAAATGGGTAATCTGTGTCTCCCTCATGGCTAACTATGCACAAATTGTGTCATCTTGTACACAAAGGGCAGATCCGATTGGGGCATATGTTATCATATAGCTGCAGTCACACAGAGGCCCTCAACATGAATACTATTAAAATGTGAAATGCTCATAGATTATTTTGGGCTTCACGGAGAGCCATAACAGCTACTGCAATAAATTAGAGCAGTTGCCAGGCACTTATGTATCAGTGCACCCTAGCTGTCACTTTACAGGCTGCAGTTCATCTTTACTTTGCTCTCGCATCCTGTGCCACTGGCATGGTCCCCAGGCCAGAGCTTCTGTGTGCGGCTCAGTGAAAGAATTGTCTTCCAATGGTGTTGTGATGGTCTCCTGCACAGAGCTGGAGAGATACACAAGGGTCAAAATATGTGCTAAAACCCTACTGCGTGACTGAACAACTGTTCTTTTTAATCCTTACAAGATTTCAGCCTGACGCCCTTCCCAGATCCCTCCGTTGTCTAATGAGGCAGGAGCACAACTGGATTTTCTTGAGGACAAGCACAAGAAACAGCAATCAGTCTGCCCCATGTCTGCCTCATCACAAATCCCTACTCCCTTTATACGATGTTAAATGACCATTTGCCATGAAGTAGAAAAAGCAATCACCTTAAGCACAGGCATTTCCAGGTATAACTGCACTGACTTCTCTGCAGTAAATCATTTATGTTGCTTGTGCAAACTTGGGAATTTGCATGCTGCACAGCCCAAGCAATGAAGCAGCAAGTGATTTTCTTTTTTTAACAATATTTGCTTCAATTCAATTGACTTTAGATAATTCTGGGGAACTATTTATTAGTTATTACAGCACTTAGGATAGATTTTATTAAAGTTTTGGCCTTAACAATGAAACTCATTAATCATTCTTAAGTGTTGTACATAAAACAGGAACCTCTCACTGAAGTGATGGAAACTGGATATGTCAGAGGGGAAAAAAAAATCCAACACATAAATTAGGCTTAAAATTTGATTGATCTGAAAATTGCTATTTGCTGAGGAAGCTGTTATGGACTAGAAAATATTTAATAAAAAAAATAATTTATCAATTCACAATTAAGAGCTTTTGGAAACCAATATCAGTAGTTTAACTGAAAACAAAAATAATATAGTTAATTTAGAATGTAATGTCATTCTATATATATATAATATTCCATTATATAAAATATTTCTCTGATACAGAAAATTCCATACATTGATAGTAGTTTATGAAAATGTATACTACTATTTCCATGTTATAATTATGAAAGGAAAGTCTAAAAGATATTAAATAACTTCCCTACAGAGACAAAGAAAGTCAGGGACAGGAAAAAGGACAGATCTCTGAACGCAGAGCACATTCCCTTGGGACACACAACTATTTTTTTATTTCCAAAGCTGTATGCATGAAGCAGTAAATAACTAAGTATTAGGGCTGATCTTCAGTAATATCTAGTCATCTATCATATTAATTAGACTAATGTGGCCTGACCAAAAAGAAATCTCTATCATATGTGAAAATACTGAAGGAAGGCTCTTTGGGAGATCAGGTGAGTTTGAAATATGCTTTCCTAGATACCACATTTTATCTGACAGGAAAGGTTAAATCAGTACAAAGCAGCACAAGTTATGGGTGTGAAAGATCTGCTGTGCTTTTTAGTTTACTTTCCAATTTTACCAAAGTTTATTACTGCACAGCCCTAAAATTGCCTGCTTGTTCTTTCAGATGCCTGAAGTGCTAAAGCTTATGTCTTCTCTAGTTGTGGCTGTTGCACTGGCTACTTGATTTTGATATCTTTAAATTCGCCTCATTCTCTTTGGCCAACTACAATGAAAGATTTAGTAGAAAAGGTAAACCAGTTATTTCTGGAGGGACATGACCACTTTCACATCACTTATTCAAGCCCACTTTTACATGATTTATTTAAGAAGTTCTTTATTGTGTTCTTACAAAACAATTATCCCTGAAGTGAACAAAATAAGTCTTCTTCCTTGTACTGTGCCCCCTGGTACTGAGAGGCTTTCATTTAGAGATGGTCTGCCAGATATTGCCACGCACAAAACTACAATGTTTCATCTTGTTTTATGACAGATGTGAATTTTGCCTAAGTCTCTAACTCAACAACACTTTTTGTTTCTGCTTCACACTGCAGATTTATATATAACTTTAAGTTTTCTTTCACCCCAGATCTCTTTCAATAACCCAGCATTTCAGACTTTTTTTTTACCTTCCTGCCTTTTTGCTACTCAACATTAATTATTTTTTCTCTAGTGGGATTAGCTTGCAATTTTCCAGGCTAAACGTAATTTTGCTTTAAGCCCACATTCCTAACCTATTCAGGTCCTCTTGCATTATTTCACTGGTTTTGATAACCTCTACTGATTTTGGTACCATTTGCAACTTTCATTAGTATTCTGTTTACTCTTTTCCCCTGGACCAAAATGAAGACATTAAGGCCTGACCTGACTCCTGTGGTACCTGCTAGATACCTCCCAGCAACTTTCCACTTTGCTTTGCATTACCCATCATTTAGAATCCTCTAGACAGCTCTCAATGCGAGTGACAATAAAAAGATGCTTCTTCAACCTTAGAATATCTGTTATAAACAATGGTAAGTAAAACTAAAGCCCCTCAAACCCTTATAAAATAGTCAGTAGGCTTTCTCTTCAAATGTCTCACTAGCATATCTATTGCTGTGGCTCTTTAAAGAAATTCTAAGCAGTAATCCTCTGACTGGAAAATGAACATTATCTGAGTTCTTATCAAATTGTTCTGAAAGGTGTTATACTACTGCTTATTTACAATATCTGTAAATACAATTTCAGCAGATAACAATACAGAAAGCTGGTGTTTTCCCTTGGTTGAAGACTCATTTGCATCTTTCTGTTGTAGGATGAGGTACGGTAGTGCTGGGACCTCCATCTTTGGAAGAATTTAAATTAGAAGGGAGTTGCGGAATGCATCTTGCGGATCTGGGCCTTCCTCCAGGAGACAGAGTAAGCATATTCCCAATAGCCCATGTCATATTGCCCTTTGGCTGTACACAGCAATGGCTTGATTACCCTGACAGAAGAATGAGTGAGTCGTGTAGGGAGCACCTGACATGGGGTGCACCATAATGTGTCCTTTCAGGGAATTTTGAGGGTCACATACCTGAGAGAGCTATTGCTTGGATCTGCTATGGTTTACCAACATTTCCTACAGGTCTGTACAGTGGTACTGTGCCCTTCTGGGTCTGTGTTTCCCCAGAAATGAGCAGCAGATTTCCATTTTGGAGATACACATATACCAGGACCAAAGGTGTACCTGCTTTTCCCTTATACCATAGACAAATTCCAGGCAAGGTGGATTACGGACAGATCTAAATCAAACCAGCATTTTCTGGAGGCTTGTTGCTGCTGCTGAGGGTTACCTTCCAGATTTCCAGAGATCTCTTTATTCTCAGCACACCCTCATATTGCACTACCAGGATACTGCAGCAAGATGAAATGGCTTAGGGATCCTTTTAACCCATGCTTTCTTGTCCCATGTAGAAACCTACTTCAGAAATGAAGCCATCTGTATTATCATGGCCTGAAATGCCAGGTTTGGTGCAAGGAGAGGATGATAATCCCCTAGGATGGCCTGTCTTTACCACAGCCTAGTCTAGCTTAATCTTTTTAAGGTGTTTAACCCTGTGTGAAACAAGAAGTTGCCTTCTCAAAGCAGAACTTTGATCAAAAAAGATCAAAGCTTTTGGGGGATTTGGTTGGGAACGAGGGAGAGTTAATAGAACATGGCATTAACCTCCTGCTGAGAATTTCTCTTCATGCTCCCCATAATACTAAACCAGCTGGACCTTGCTGTTGACACTCTCAGGAACATCTTAGTGGAAAGGCAATATTCATAACTGCTGTCTAATGGATGTTATCTCACTGGGTCCTTTGCAGGAATACCAGTTAAGAATCAGTGTAGCAGCAACTTCAGTCCAGCCCTGCTATTTGTAAAAAGCCAGAGTGCAGGTGGCTTTGACAGAGATGGAGAAAGCAGTTAATCTATTTAGAGATATCCCTGCCTTCCTGACTCCTTGGTTAATAGTCTGGATTGCTTTTTAATATGCTAAAATTGTCATGTTGGGATGTATTTCTGATAACTGTACAGACTAAAGAAGTAGGGTACAGTGATATATACATGACTGTAGAAACTGTGGTAGAAAAGGTTTCTTCTCCTGTCTCATGCAGATACATCAGAGCTCTCTGTCTTGACTTGAGGGACCTGTGAGCCAGCTGCCCGTTAAACTACCAGCAGTAGTTGAGGGCCCTGATATCCCAAACTTGGGTCTCCATGGCTTCCAGCTTCAGAGTCTTCCTGGATAGGTGAGGAAACTTCTTTCTGCTCAGGGAGCCTTGGGAGGCTTCTAGGTGACCCAAGACTGTAAGTGCTGAGTTGCTCTCCTCTGAGGGGCTAGCTGAGGAGAGAGCAAGTTCACTATTCATAGCCTCTGTTAGCAAGGGGAGAAATGGTTCTCCTAGAAAACAGAAATATTTTCTTATATGTGTCAGAAATACTATATGTGGTACGTAATGATGCGTATCTTTTCTCCTACTGGGAACAGACTTACCTCCCAAATCCCACCTCTCCTCTTTCTCAAAGGAGAAAGGCAGGAGGGATTTCCCCATTGCATCTCTAGTACCAGGCACTCCTGCAATTTTCCTGGCTGCAAGTGAACTCTGAATCAAAGGCTTCTACTTGGATTGTCTCTTTTCAAGACTCTCATCCAAAATGAAGTTAAGCCAAGGTTTACGCTGATACCTTAAAGGTTTTAGAACAAGGTAAAAAAAAAAAACCAAACAAAAAAAAAAAACAGAAACAACCACAACCTCCCTCTGCAAAGTTAACTAATACTACCCTTGATTGACCTGTCTGTGAAAAATATAGAATCGCTATTTTACACGTATTTTTAAAAACTGGAGAAACTGGCTGCACTGGGAATTCTCTCCATTGGGTTAAAAACTGGCTGGAGGGCCGGGCCCAGAGAGTGGTGGTGAAAGTGGAGTCAAATCCATTTCTATGAAATATTCACTAAAAAAAAGGGTAGGTAAATATACAAGCAGAATCTCCTTAAGTAATAACAGTGAGTGGTTTTCTTAAAATGGAATTTATTAAAATAAGGGCTGCACTGGGCAATCTGTCACTAGTACACCTATTTAACTATTTATTCATTTACCTATTTCCTAAACTAAACTAAAACACTTGCACTTTTTTACATTTTTAAACTACTGGTTTTTTTTCAAACACCCACTTTTTCTTTGCCCTATTCTGGATGTACAACTAACAGATTCTTCTGAAGACTTAAGGAAACCGAGGACAAATGAGACATCATATTTTAGCAACAAGTTCTTCACTCTGTAGCAAGAAGCAATAAATGGAACTACAGCACTTGTGGTAAGAGTAGCTTGGCAGGTCCTGGCAAAAATGGTCATGTGTCCTTTTTTTTCACCTCACTGCTAGAGTTGGTATCCTCAGGTCAGGAATCCTGAGGTACAGCCTCCAGTTACAGCCTTCCTGTCTGTAGCTGGTAAACTCTAAGAAAATTTTGTCTTTAATATACTGAGTGATATTTGTGTAGATATATAGGATGGATGTGAATCTGTGGTGACACAAGCTTCAGTCATGGTATGTATAATTTGAAGTATGTATGGTCTGAAGAGGGTTTGTTCATGTAGCTCACGTTAGAGTTGAGTTTCACTGATGGGTCTTTGTTTTCTCGGTTCCTCATCCCAGGAAGAATATAGGATATAAACCTGTGTATGGGAGGATTATTTGGAGCAGGTGTTTGTGTACTCCCACCAAGCCCTCCAACGTCATTAACCAAATGGTATATGGGAGGGATTATGCACCTCTCAGCAGGGCTTTTGTCTTGCTTGCTTCACTGAACTGATGTTGCTGTGCAGCTTCCTAAGAGGTGGCTTTGAACCCACTGTCCTAAGGGGAAGGTACGATCATGCAGGTATCCACCAGCACAACACACTGGTAATATAGCCCATTATACCCAAAGTAGGCCTTTTAATGTAATGTGGGTTTTTTCCTTTGGAAACAGCAGTTATTATCAGTCTCTAAAAATTGACAGTTTTAAAAGACTCTAGTAGTGACTTTTTCCAGGATGTCACATCTAAACACAGCCAAGCCAAATTCACCGCTGGTGTAACCCAGTGTGACTGGGAGAATTATACTGGAGATTAATTTTGCTTCTGTGCATTTAGCAGCAATTCAAGAAAAAATGCTTTAGAGAGACAGCCCTGGGGTTTTTTCTCTTTCTTTTCTTTTTTTTTTTTTATTTTTTTATTCCTGTCTCCTCTTTACACTGTAGAAATGATGAGGAAATTGCTCCTGTGCTATTATGCAAAACCTTATTTGTCAATCTCTTCAAAAAATCAGGAAACATTCCAGAAAACCAGGGAGGAAGTTCATACCAGCTTTAGCTAATCTGCAGAAAATCCGGCCTACATGACTCCCCTGTCACTGCTGCTCCTTTCATCTATTCTTTATAAGGAATCTATTGAACTTTAATTAATATGAAAAATTCAGGTTTTCATCTGATTTAAATGTGACTGACATCATGCTGCTATTAAAAGTGGAACAAAGTCCAAGTGTGATGAAAACAATACTGAATGTCTGGATTCAAGAGGGAATCTCGGAGCCCAGAGAAAGCGTAATCTTACAAATCTGTAGTGCTCTGTAACAGATTAAGAGGGGAATGCCAGAAACGCATTTATATAGATGTCTGTGATAAGGATAAGAGAGTGACACATTAAATATCTATATTATCCTCAGCCTGGAAAGTTTTCTGAGAGCTAATCTCACTTTTTCTAGTCGGGTTGCAGCTAGTTAAGGGCCAGAATATGAATTAATCTTGTCTGAGTTGAGCACAGACTAGAGAAATCCTATGGAACACAATGAAATATGTCTATCTGTCTTTGAGGGTGAGCAGTATGGAGAAATTTTAGGGACTGAGGACCCTGAGGGTAGAATAAAACCTCAGTGTCTGTGTTTCTAAGGGCTGCAGCATCTCTGTCTTGATACAACAACTTTTCAAAGTAAATCTCCAAATTTGGAGTTAAATACATAGGCTTGCCATGCAATGAATTTCACAGGATAAACAACTTAGAAGAGCGATGCTTAAAATTGAGGATCTCAATCTACAGGAAAACATTGACCATTAGAATGGTCTCTTTAGAAATTAGGTTTCTCAGTCAGGGCTACAGATATGGGTCTGTAGACATGAAACAGTGTCTTCACAGAGACCATGTTTGAAAATCAGAACTGACAAAAGCTCTTCTGATTTTTGCCCCAGATGGGTAAGCACCTCAGATTTCATCCTCTCTTCAAGCTGTAAGGATTTGAATCATTCAAAAGTCACCTAGCCTTCTTTCAGTAATGTCCCACAAGAAAAACAATACACCTAAAACTCTTGTGTGACGGTGTCTTACACAGACATCTCCACGTGAGCTTTAATCTGACAGCTGTGGATCGCAGGAGAAACAGCTTTTCCAGCATACACATGCCATGTCTTGCAGGATTGTACATCTCACAAGAAGTCCTTGCTACCATGGAGACACAGCTAGAATGATGTTAATTTGGGTATATCTACACAGGATAGCCACCCACCTCCAGATTGCAATGTAGATAGAAACACGTACATCAAAAGACTGTTAGACTTATTTCCTTGGGTACCTGTTGGTTTCTCCCTGTATTAAGTTCCATATACCTATTTCTACAAGGACAGCTGCTGTTATGGTTGGCTGAAGCCAGAGAGATGTCCGTGGAAAAATAAGTGTAACAGTAATAAAAGAAGATTAGTGTTTAAAGTAAGCAACTGAAATCTACATCTAAACTTCCCAAGAAGTAAACTGACTTTCAGTTTGTTCTATGTTTTGAATTTCACAGCTGTGTATAATTTTATTTAAAAGAAAGTAGAACCAATTGCTCTCGAGATATGGGTGGTGGTCCCTATAGCACTGTGGTATCTTCTCCTTGAGCTGCACGACCTGTTTCCCTGAAATGGAGGTGAAAAGAAAAAAAGGTTTATTTCCTTGGTCTTCTTTACTTGCTAACTTCTGCAGTCATATTATAAGCCATTAAACCAGGATCTTCAGCCTGCTACCAATACAAAAAGCTAAGTCTTGGTCTAAATCTTTGGATTTTTGGCATGTACTTCTTTCTTAGAACTTCCATGTACTGCTTTCTTAGAGCTTTGCAATTTGGAACAAGGCTGAAACCTTCACCCACAGCCCCTAGATTTTAGCAACAGAGGGAAAGTTTAATGCTCATGTAGATCTAATGCTCAGCTTCAATCCAGTTTCATGCTAAAGCCAAGAGTCTTTCAGACTTGGTGATTTATCCCACGATTGTCCATTTGGAGCAAGATGTTAAGAGGCATTGATCCCATCCCCAGCAAAATCAACACCAAAGCTTCCTTATATTTGAACTTGAGCTGAGTTTAGCCAAGAGTTGAGGAAAAATCTCATGTTGAATAAAATATATGCAAATATCTACAGTATAATTCCAGCACCTTGATACAGGATGACAAGAAGAACAATGAAGGCCGTGTTCTATCAATGAGCAATTCCAGGAAATGTTTTCTCAACCTAAAGGTCTTAAATCAGAAAACTTGGTTGGAGAATATCAGTGTCTCGCAGTTTACCACACTTGATTTATCCCAGTCATTTTTGCAGAAGAACATTTTAAATGTTTTAATTATTGTTTCTTATGTTATTAATTATGTTATTAAATGAAATTATGTTATTTAATATTTAAATATTGATTCAGGATGCCCCATGGAAAAGTGCTCCTGGATAAATGGCCTATAGGTTGTCTATGGAGGATAGCAGTCTTGGGTGAGATGGAGGTACCATCTTCTAGGTCTCATTTGAGAGCCTCTCAGAACAACTCAAAGGATGATCCAAAGGAATCCTGTAAATAACATAAACAGATAAACTAGATTTTCAGTTTACCACTGTGGCCCTCCTGCAAAACAATGCAAAGGGCAAAAAATTATCTTGTTAGTCTTCACTTATAAGTTACAAAATCATAGGTAGGTATCATCTTACTTTTACACTGTGTGTTGCTGGCCACACAGTGCTCAGTACAGTGGCTCTGGTTTTATAAAGAGTGTGACAAACAGTGTATGACTTTTTGATGTTAGATTACTGTCCATATCAGTATTCTACTGAAAGGCTCTCGCCAAAGGTGGTGTCCCACACATTAAGCAAAGAGAGATCTCAGCATAAATTCACAAGATGGAGTGGAAGGTGAAATACCGGCTTCCAGGCCAGTGGTAGAGCAGGGATTATAACCAGCAGTTCAGTTCCCTGTCTAGTGCCCCATTTTGAGAGTGTATTTCTTTCCCTAAGCTTGTAACCGAATGTGATATCCACCAAGTACAACACAAGGCTGGTTGTTGTCTTGCCAAGTCCTTTAGGATTGTTTCTCTTATCTGACAACTGTGCCTACACATTTTGCAAGTGATGATGGATGCCCATGTATGCTGTGTTTTGTAGATTTATTTAATTCACCTCTTGTTATTACTGAAAGCATAATAGGGCTTTAGCAAAAATAAAACATCTGTGCTCTTTGACTGAGCAACTTAAAGAGAAAGAAGAAAGATTTCAAGGCATGAAACATATAAGAGAATTAATTGAAACAGGTGGTTGCAGCTAAATGGTACTGTTTAAGCTTTAGCATTTCATGGATCAGTAGGAAATTTTACCTGACTGCAGCTTTAGAAACGCTTCAGAAAGCTCAACCAGGGGTTTTAGGTGTAAGCCTGTGCTAGAATTTAGGAACTTGTTCATACTTCTTCGCTGCTATTTGAGCTGGTTGTATGGGAAATAGTCAGACCACACTATTTAGAAACAGAAATTACACAAAACTCTCTTGCATTCTGTAATTGCGTTAAGTGCCATATACTTTAGCAAATTTCTCTCTGCAATGGATATGAACACAGACTCTTTTCATCCATCGTGCTGCCTAAACAGTTAGATAGTTTCTTGCCTGCTCTAAGGGTACATAGCAAAGACACCTTGCTACAGAATGTGATTTGTGTCTCTTATCTTTAATTATGAACGTTTTGATGCAGGTCAAAAGATGCTTGTTGCTATTACTTGGCAATAATGGACATTCCAAATGATGTGTGAACATAATATATGAATAAATACATTTAAACTAGAAAGAGATGCAAAGCTGTAGCAACCAGAGGAGCCTGGCTCTGTATATAAACAACAAGAGGTAGAATAAGAAACTTAGCTTCTTTGAAGACGGAGCTTAATAGATTTATGAATGGGATTATTTGATAGGGTCACTAAAGCCATAAGGGATTGTTTTCAATGATGCAGTTTACCGTTCTCTTTCTGTTACTGCAAGGACAGTCTAGCAAGCAGCGCACAGAATAAGGCTCCAATTCATTTGGTTTCAAGCATCCCTCAATGTCTTAGCACTAGAACAATCAGAAGGGACACATTAAACAAGTTACAAGATATAAGGTCATCAGTTATGATATATAAAGTAGATTTAAAACATGGCACCAGGCAAGCTATTTTAAAATTATTACTGTTTTCGATTACTTCTTGTTATGTTTTATCCCAGTTTTGTGTGCCCAGCTTGATTTACTAAGTGCAAATATATGTTATCAAAAACTTCCTCCAGGGCTGGACAATTAAGATTGAGCAATCAAAAATGAATGTTCATATTTGTAGCCTTCCCCAGAGCTGCAGGTGTCCTTACAATTACATAAGAGACACATCCAGTCCTGCAAATAAAACTAGCTGCAACAAAATCCGAACATCAAGAAGAAGAGGAAAAAAAGAAAATCCAACCTTATAAACAGAGTTTCAAGCCAAATCCCCCTCCCTGGATGCCTTTGGATGTAGATGAGCTCTGCAGCTGCCTCTGTTATCCCTGGCCTGGGGTGCATGCCAGAGCTCAAGCACCAAGGGAGGTGTCCTGCCAACCCTTCCCAGGCTGAAGGAGCTTCAGCCGACTCTTCATTTCAGGTGGGGAAGAGCGGCACTTGGGACCAGGCTGTAAAGGTCAAGTCAACAGCGAAGGTTAAGTCCGGTGTCTTTCTGACAATCTGAGAAGCAAAAGCCTGTGTGAGAAGATAGGCCTTCAGCATACCCTGGAAAGCCAGTTCCTTAGCTGATATAAGTCTGCTGAGCTTCGCCGATGTCAGTGGGGTTATTTCTGTCAGCTGAGCATTGGTCCTGTATGAGCAGCAAACTGCTTTGCTAGGCAGGAGTGAGGGGGGGGAAGTTCCTTATCTGAGTTGTGCTAAAAATCCCCTACAATTAGCTCCCTGTCATCGAAATCTTGCGGCAGTTATCTCAGGCAAAGTAAATCTCCAGCAAGGACAATGGACACAGAGAAGCAGTGGAATGAGAATTAGGATCCAAGCCGCAGCGAGACTCACCCGGCTATACAAAACTCAAGTTGAATGGGACCAGAAAGGAGCTGGAAGCAGCTGTGAGCAGAGGTAAAAAAGACTCCCTGAAAGATATATGAATGTGTCAGCAGGCAGTATCAAACCTCTGATGCGGTTTGCGAGCCACTCCGCTGCTGTGTAATCAAGCCCACACGAGCAGGACAAATAGCCAAGTGGTGTGGGTCTTTGGAGTCAACCCAAAATAGAGCCCCTTGCTGGGCAAAGGCAGTGGCTGCTGGAGGATGGGTGCTGAAGAAGGAGACTTTGTGTAGTTTGCCAACAGCCACCAGAAGAGAGTTTGTCCTGGAATCACGGCGCTCATTTGCAGCAGGGCAAAGTTCAGCTTCAATCTGCAGCATTTGCTGAATTTTAAATACCCAGGCTTGCATCTTGCGTTGTTTCAGCACAGATAATGGTATAGGAATTATTTGTAAAATAGCAGGATGGACAATGCAAAAGCTAGCGGAAAGCATAATCTGCACCTAGGGTTTCGACTCTCTCAGTGGTCATGCTGGCAAGCAAACCTTTTTAAATAACTGAACCAGCAGCTATCTTCCCAATTATTAATTGGCATCCACACTGATGGCATAAGATCTTTTTTTCAAAGAGAATGCAAAATTCAATTGAGAATGATCTTTTGGGCACACTTAGGGTGCACTTTTACGGTGTATAAGGTTGCTTTAATCCTTTTGAGGAGCTGGATAATTTTAAAAGCACTCTTCAAGGAGGACTGATAGATAATGCAGTGGTTTAATTCCAAAATTTGCTGATTCAGCCAATCTCTACTGCTACTAGATCAAGAAAGGGCAAATTAATCTAAGGAAATAAGACTATACCTGATTTGGCTCTGTATTTATTTTTTTTAAGCTATTTCAGGGACAGGCTCCAAGCTCACATGGAAATACTCAACGTACCATTTTAGAAAATGTCAGCTGTGTAATTGAATAATGTGGACTGTATTCATCCTGCCTGTGTACCTGGAGACTCCTAGAAAAAGCATCTGCAGCCTACATGCTGAACAAAAATAATTAATTTTGTTTAAAAAAAACAAAGATTGGCATAAAAACTTACTATTGTCTTTTGTGGTGCCAAATATGCATTGTACACTACTGGCCCCTGGAGCTATAAAAATGTAAGCTACTACCAGAATTATGTTCAATAGCTCCAGCTGGTTCTGTTGTGCCAGGAATACTCCAGTTCAAGGATTTCACAGTGACAGGAACACAAGATGTATTTTCTGAACTTGCCTTTTGTTATTTTAACAAATTATCCAGAAATGCATTTGATTCTTTCAAAAGGTTTTCACTTCAGTGATCTTCACCCACAAACATACAAAACTTTGTAAAATGTAATAGTTTCATTTTTTATGGGATACAAAGTCATGCAGTAGTTTTAGAACCCTACCAAACAAAATAAACTAAGACAGGTTCATTCCTCGCAAGAGGAGCTGGGTCATGTTCTTATCAATTGCTGTTTCTTCCTGATACACTATGTGATACAAATAAAGGTGGTCCAGTCCCACAATGTGGTTATGAGACTGAACATCAGCTGGTTATATTTTTGGTTGATGGTTTCCAAATACCAATCGTCTGCTTTTGTTTTAGCCTGGTTGAGGGAGGAAAAAAAACCACAAATTAAAAGAAGACAACCAGGTAGTGGAGATATAGGAGAAAACAGTATATAAACTTGAGATTTTCCATGGAATGTAACACCATGAATCTACAGATAGTGATTCCAGTGAAAATGAAGTATCCATGTGTCTTTAAACACTTCTATTTTTCACCTTTTTTTTCTTTTTCTTTTTTTTTTAATTTTTTTCCCTCTCTAAGGTTCTGTGTTCTCAGTTTTGGAGATACCCAACAGAGGGCACTTAGAATCCAGAATTAAAAAATTTTCTTACATCACGTAAGACATCTGAGAACTGGGGACTGAGATGCTGAAAATACATTGCTGCCTGTCTCCTCTTGGTTGTGGGAGTACTGATTGTTGTCCAGTCTCTTCTAGGAGATTTTTGGTGGACTTCTGAACTCTGTGTTGACACAAATTGTCATCCCTGCTTGTAGTCCTAATTGATTCCAAGGGGGAATGCTCAGTTGTTGATGAGAATAAGTCTTCCTCCTCAACTTCATCATGGATGAATTACATGCAAGAGAGATTGCCCATTCTGTACAGGTTCCTCTATTTGAATTTACACCGAACTGTTTCCTCAGACAGGAAATCTTTTAAGTAAGGTGCAATATATGCATGCACCATCACATTCATCCTCACAAATATGTACTTACACCTTGCTTGACAGCACCTCACATTTCCAAGCCTTGTGAGTGTAAACCTTGTTCAGACAGGAAGTTTTTATGGTTATCCAGATTGCAACATATGTTAACATGAATATAGGGAAATAATTACAAAGTTTATTCTGCCTTTATGTCTTTAGTTTCAAAGTGACAAAGGATTATGTGATTCAAAGTGCTCAACTTAAAATATATCTTTTAGTATTACCTATTCGTTGTGCTTTCTTAAGACTAGAATTAGCATTACTATGCTAATCAGGTCCACAGAAGTACGATTTCCTCTAATTAGGGCAAAATTCATCTTCCATGATACTGGCTGTCTAAAATTTAGACATCTCTGTTAACTAGTTTCTCAGTTATCTCTATTGTTGATGGAGAGGGGAACCTCAAGGACACAGTTCATCCCAGTGTCTTGTTTCAAAGCATCATATCAAGACTAAATTCTCTGTGTTGAGGACTAGCAGAATCAGGGGGTGTTAACGAGAAGATGTCTCTTTCTTTCCACCAAGCAGGAGTGTCTGCACTGTCTGACCTGTGATTTGCTTGGCATTATAAAGGCCAAAGTAATCAAGTTCTTGCATCAAAGACCTTGGGAGTTAAAAGCTCTGTGCTTATGAGTTATTAAAGCCCTAGGATCAATAGGAAGTGTGGTTTTAATGAAAATAAGGTGCCACAATAAGCAGATTTAGGGTCTCATTCCTAACATTAGGCACCCTATTTTGAAAATGTTGGCTTTAGCCTCTTATTTTCTGTTTAATCACCTATTTAATACTTCATATGCCTATGTCAAAGAAGTGCTGTGAGATTTAATTAATTTTTGTAAAGCTCTTTGAGATCTTTAGATAAGAGGTACTATACTACATAAGTGCCAAGTATTACTATGTTACTGAAGAGACTTATCACAGGAAAGGTTAAGGTCAATTAACATTTTCTTTCCATTTATGCATATATTTTCAGATCACAAAAAGAAACTGGTATCAATTTAGTTGATTTCGCTTGTATCCACTTTCAAATGAGTTATTTATAAATGATTTAAGTTGAAGTCTTAAAGATCATCAAAATGGCAATAAATTATACCCTGCTTATAAGCTTCTAACACCCTATGGTTTTAGGCTGCTCTGTTTTAATTGAAATGTAAGTGTTTCAATTACACATTATAATTAAAAAGTTTCAGGATCAAATTATCCATCTTTTTAAAATGGCTCAGACAAGTACAAAAAAAACCCCAACAAACAACCCAAACTTCTCCATGAGTTCTTGGAAATGTCTGTATAGGTAATGATTCTCTGTGTTTTTGAATATCAAATCTACAGCTAAATTGAAGCAGCAAAAAGGTGTTTGCACAAAAGCTGTTGCTTTACTAGACATCCGAAAAAGGGACAATTGGCTAACCTTAAAGGAATTTCTTCTGAAAATCACATTTAAGCACTTCGTTAAGCACACAGGTGCTCTCACATACAGTACTGCAACCTTAAAGGACTCAGACTAAAATTTTTCAGAGAATGTCAAGACTCTCAAATGCTACAGAATTTCAACAGGATTTGTGTAACTTTTAGAGGAAGAAGTCACAAGATTCAAGTTGAGAGACATTTAGATCGAACTAACCACATTGTAAATCACTTTAATTATACATGGAATATTACCCTTACTCTAATTAAAACCATTTGATCTTACCATCATGCTTTAATTAAGATCTTGCTTTACATTCTTGCCATTAGAGCTGCTTGAGTCAAAAAAAAAATGAAAAAACTTAGTCAGGAACATTTTCATAAATAAACACAGTTAATCAACACACTGCTTCTAGAGGGGTCACGTTATTTGAGTATTCAGTGAGCCAGATGTTTTGCAAAAATGCTTATGAATCTGGAAAGTATCAAGCATAAACTTTTGAACAGATACATATATGCTATTCTCGTATTTATTATTTACTATTTATTCACTCCATTTGCAAAAAAGGTTTTAGGAAATTCTCATATGAATCAGGTGACTAGCCACATATCTGGAATTTGTTTAAATCATTTTCTGCCTTCTTGAATTGGATTATAATCTCAGGGGATGCAAATCCTAGTTTTGTTACAGATTTATGAGAGCAGGTGTTAATATTTTGTTTAAATTAGAAAAACGATTGAAGTTGTCATTTACTTATGTACTACATGCATCATAAAGAGCAGAAAAACTCATTTAGTCCTATAAAATGCTGAGATCCCCATATCTTCATTACCTTCACTGGAGAAAACAAATCTCACTAAGTGTACCTTCCAGTAAAAAAACCCCAAATCTGTCTTTTACATTAATATTTAATCAGCTCTGGAATAATTGATACTAAAAAAATAATATTAAAATTTCCCATGTAATAATTCCTTAATGTTGTTCTTTTGCTCTACAGTCATGCAGATGGAGGCAGATAAAATTTTCTGCTCATGCACCCTGACCTTCAGTACATCACAAGTAATTTAATTTTGCCTGAATTGAAGCAAATTGCAATTGTTTGACTACCAGAAAGGCATCTATGCTTGACACAAAGACATCAAGAGACAGAGGAACCAATACTTCCATTGGTAATTTGTTCCAGTGATTAATCCCTTTCACTGTTTACAGCAGGTACCTGCTTTCCAGTTCAAATTTGGCCTGGTTGGGCATCGTTGTTACAGCTCTCTCTGCTAGATTAAAGAGCCATTTAAAACCCCTGATTTCCTGCTTCTGAAGGTACTTATCAAGTCACCTCTCAACCTTCCTTCAAGCCATAGCTGTGTGTGCGAAGATGCTCCAAGGGAAGAGAATGGAGTTAATTGAGATAGGACAGCCATGCACAAATTAACCTGGGAAGCTGTCCTATCTCACCTCTGGAAGAAATTACCTTCAACTGGAAACAAAGTAATATTTTCTTGGTGTGAGCAGATTTCCTATGGTTTGAGAATTTGTGTCCTGCAGTCACAACCTTTTTCTCAGGGCAAGCAGACTTTTATAGGATACGTATATGTGTGGTCTTAGACAAAAGAAATACTCTAAGCTCTTTAAATAGGAAAATGAAAGGGGTTTTTTTTGTCTACTATTTAAATAATTTTTGTAGCTTTGCCTGTACCCTGTCCAAGTATTATCCACTTTTTCCTTTTAAAACTATAATAATAAAGCCAATAAGATCAAGCAAGATTATTTGGTTATTAATGCCCCATAAACAATTAGTATCAATCTTTTGCTTCTCCTCAAAGAGTTACCATTGTCCTTATGGCCCAATAACTTACTAGGACTCTATATAGGGTTCCTGTTACACTACAATGCTATATAATTTTAGGGTTAGTGATTTACCAGGGTACAATTCCCAATTCTGTAATGTTCCTCATTTTTATCTGTGCAACAAGCTATACAGATGCAAATATCTGTAGGCATTTTCCTTTGAACGGACCCTGCTTGTCAAATTGTTCTGCAGGATTTCCTTGTCACTATCGTTATCTATCATTCTGCCAATAATTACCCAGTTTTTGGCAGCCGTATCATGTTTACTTCTACATCACTATGGAAACACAGAATTTTCTCAGCCCTAATATAGATTGCTGCAGAATCCTACTAGAAATACTTTCATAGAGTGAAACGTTTCCTGTAAGTATTTTTTCTGATGTCCAGTTCAATCTTCATTGTTTAACTGATTTTCTGTGAAGCTAGTCTTTTATTATAGGGTTACTTGGCACTTTTCAAAAGAATAAGTGTATGAGTATTTATATGTACATTTGAATACCTATTATGGACTTTGTCAGAGTTTAGGCACCTAAATGCTACAGAGTTACTCAGCCTGTTATTCAAGACTGTGGGATCACAAACCAGCAACTTCCTTCCTCTCCTCTGCGAGTTGTTTTTCTTTTCTAAAATACAGTGTAGATTTTCGATCCCTCTTCTCTTTCTCTCAGTCATGATGGAGAACCAGTCTACTCAAACTGAGACACTGCCTTGGGAGGCATTTCAGTTGGAGGACCAAATCTACTTCAGCTAAGGTTCTTCTTTGGATATACTTCAGTTTGTGCACTAAATGAATTTTCTCTTCCAAACAGATACCCGTGGCTGACTCAGCAGCTCTCTCTTGCCAAAGGAAAGCATCCTGACTTTTCTCATCTTTCCAGCTCCCCTAGCCAGCTTCTGGCCACATGCTCCAGCTGTTTTCCATATGCAGGCTCTGACACTTCTCTGAATTCTCGATTAATCAATTCTACCCACTAAAGAAGAAGAAAACTAGCCCAGCAACAGTATGAATAAATTCAATTACAGTTTGCAAGCTGAACCAGCTCACCAAAGGGTCAGAAAAGCCCCACAAGAAAGAGAAGAGAATGGCTTGAAACAGAAGAAGGTGGGAAGAGGAGAAGAGAGGGGAAGGAAGGTCAGCATTGCCTCTTTGGGCAACAGAAAGATGTCAGACTGACTTAGAGGTCTCATCTGCCTGCAGCCTTCCATAACACACTTATACAGCTCTCTTTGACTGAGTACTCACTGCCCTAAGCCCATCTGAAGAGTTATGTTAGGCAGGTATTGTGAATCTCCATGTGAGGTCATTTTAGGCATTGTAATACCTAATTTGCATACCCAAAGCAATGTGTTTCATGTCTTAATTATCCTGACCAAACTCATAATCTCATCAAAGATGACATTCAAATTTGTAAAAGATATTTTTTGCATTAATTAGTACTGGCTGATATTTCATTCTTTGAATTTCCATCAACTTAATTCCTATTTCTTTTTTTACATATTTTGCATAACTTCATGTCACTCTGAAAACCCTGAAGCTTACCAGATGATTCCATGCATCCTTTCTGAATATTGTCACAGTATTTTTTTCTCTCTTCAGGATTTTTTAATGAACTATTAAGAATATCTTAGTAACTGAGTCATAACTCTTAAAGAACCTCAACGTGTAAGTTGTCTGAGCCTTTAAATATAAAAAGTAGGATGTGATAGGTGTTATTTTATGTACTCTTCAATTATTAGTGAATTAAAAATGTTTCATCTTCCTCAAACTGAATCTCCTATTCCTTCATATCTTTCATTTCCCTAAACAACTTCTTGTTCTTCTGAATGACTTCAAGTCTGGTTTTAAGACCTTGAAAACTTTATCCTGGGAGAGAATACAAGCCTTCAAAATACTCTGGCAACTGACAGAGAATGGTATTTCTCTCGGGTTTCCACATGATGAAAAAATAATGATGGGAAATCAGAATATCTTTTGTTGTTATCCTATACCTTACAGAAATGAGTTTACTTTGAAGGAAGAGCTAGAGTGCATCAGATCTATTCTGCATTAAGAAGATTGTTACAAAAAAAGAAACTGAGGTAACATTAAACCATGAGTAATACCATATTGCACAATATTTCCAAGTTAAGTCATATTACAGTGTGTTGAACTTTTCAGGTCATTGATTTTCTGTGCATTCTTGTTAGGATAGTGTAATAGCTGGTCAAAAAGCCTCAAAACAGAGAAAAAAAAAAAAGAAAGCAACAAAAGTAACTTAAAAGTGTTGCAATAATTACAGCAATCAGTGGCTCAATGAGCTACAGAACCCTTTCATCTTCCTGTGTTTTTCAGAGATTCACTACTTCAGACTATTAGTAAAAGATGGGTGCAAACAATAGTGCAGGTTTTTTTAAAAGATCATACAGCAGAATTTTGAATGACCAGCAGCAGGAAAGCTGGCTATCATAATTTGCAAACTATAATTCCTTGCAAAAGAAGAGCTATATTTAAATACAGTGACTTAACCAAGAATATTGGTTTCAAAGGCAAGAAAGTAGAAAGGGTATCCTTATAGTCCTTGGAGAACTTCAAGCGTTACTTCTAAGCCCTTTCTCCCTTTCTACATTCTATCATAGTATAGGAATTCCACAATCATTTATAAAAGGAAGATTTTCAAAGGCACAAATGGGAGTCAGGTGTCCGATTTCCATTGACTCAGGCACCCAACTCCCATGTATATTTTCAGAAAATCCTCCCTTAGAGACATGAAATATAAAATAGTAACGTATCTTGTATTCTAAGGCCAGGACCGTTTGCCTTAATTTTTTACATACAGTTCCATTTCAGTTTCTTTTGATTTGATATCAAAGGAAATAGAATTCTGCATTTTAAGAAAGAAAGACAGGATGATCTAATATCTTTGACATTGCTAGTGTCTGTGGTTCTGTCATGCACATGGTGGGATGTTGAATACAAAACCCAGTAATTTAAAGACAATTCCCCCCTTTCAGTTTGTCCTTTTTTGTCAGCTTTTTAAAACCAACATTTTAAAAAAATGTGTAGTTTAAAAGATATGTAAAACAAACCAGCTGACATAGCTTGGGGTCAACTTCAGGAAAAGATGTAGACTAGGGGAATTGATAACTTGGCCAAAATATTCCGTTTTAAGTGTATTCTAAAAAATTGGGCAATTGTTGTTGTATTTTCATGACAAGGAAAATATGCTACAATGATTTCTCTTTGAATTAAATACCTCTTTTTTTTTAAATTTAAAGAATTTGATTTGTACTATTTTTAACAAAACACAAGCACTTCAGAGTTTGTAAATAAAATGGAAAAGAAAAAAAATCAGTCTAAAATTACTCTTACCAGTTCCTTTACTATTTTAGAAGAATTCTGCTAAATGGATTCAAGTGCAGTATGTCTAGGTCCACAGAAGGATTTCAGCAGTTCTCCCACACAATCAAAGAAAGTGCAAAAAAAGTGTAAAAATCACTTTTTCTTTTTCTTTTTCTTTTTCTTTTTCTTTTTCTTTTTCTTTTTCTTTTTCTTTTTCTTTTTCTTTTTCTTT
>JAOQGH010000001.1:5924985-6004877 GCA_025769975.1 Gallinago jamesoni | reverse complement strand
TTTTCTTTTTCTTTTTCTTTTTCTTTTTCTTTTTCTTTTTCTTTTTCTTTTTTTTTCTTTTTCTTTTTCTTTTTCTTCTTAGCTATGTCTTCATTAGCAAGTAGTACACCAAAAGTCCACTAAAAATGCTATGCTTGGGCCAGGTCCCCTCTTCAATTTTGTTTTTTGAAATGATTTTTTACCACCAAACTGGGCAACAGGAGACTGCAAAATGAAAAGGATGCAAAGGTTGGTAGACCCCACTTTGCTGTCTGGCCTTGGTCCCTCAATCATTCTCCAACCATTCAGTCATGTTTGGGTTTCCCCTTCAGAAGGAACCAGCTACCTCTCTTCTAGGTGACATCAAGATATAATTCAGGTGATAGGTCTTTCTAGAGATTGTGTCCTGTAGGAAATATGGATGAAATAACTTAATAACTTCCTATCTTCCTTCCTCTCCATGCACAGTACTTTAATGTTGCTTCGACAGGCTTATACCTCTCTTATGGCTCTTATGCCATATTCAAGGCATACAACATATACCCCTTGGGTCATTTTACAGAAAAACCTCTCTGGGGCAGTGCTACATGGCTATTTCATTATTTCAGGCATTCAGAACTGAAAAGAAAAACTATACCGAACCCCTCACAAACAAATCCAGGATAACTCTTAAGGCCACAGACCTGTCACACTTTCCCATGACTATGAAAGTTCTGGATGTGTGAAGCCTTGAAATCTCAGTCTATGGGGCTATATGTCACTGGCATGAGGGCCAGAAATTTCTTCCAGGACCAGATGACAAGGCATGTGGATATAGGCTGGGGAGCTGATTTAACTGAGCTCACTAACAGGTATAATTCTCCACCCTAAAACTGGCTGATCCTTGCTTGCCCAAACTTGCTATATAATCTTCATTCTTTTTTTTTTTTTTTTTCCTTTTTTTTTTTCCTTCTGTCAAAGAATGGAGGAGGAATGCTTTTCTCTTGACAATACAGAAGCTTGAGTCATCCTTACAATGAAAGGGCCTCAATTGGAAGAAGCTGCTGCAGAAAGTCTTTGCTGGGTGAATCAATTGTATCTTCAGTTCAAATAAATGTGATTAATTTGCATGGGCTTAACAAAGGAAGGAAATCCACTCTGGGAATGAGCAACAGTCAAGATAATGCACATATCTGCCTACGAAGTAGTCTTGATGCTTAAAAATGCTGCATGTGTATCTAGACACGTCCTCTCCTCCTTGGTTTCTCTAAGGGATGGAGAGGCTACATTTCATCGATATTAGGCCATTTCCATAAAAGAAGACTTTAAAGAAAATGCAACTGTTGTGTTTCACAAAAGCATATTTTACCTTTGAAATATTACACAAACAATTTTATTCATCACCCAGAAGCCTACAGAGTTTGAAAGGAGATAGAGCACAAAATCATATATCTTACCACCTCTTTTGTATGGAATAAAAGTGCCAATGGAACAAAAACTTGCTTTAATTCAGGGAGAGAGAGGCATAAACAAGAACAAGAGCAAGACAAGAAATCCCAGTGCTAAAGGTCAAAAGTCCTGAACATGAGGGAATAAACCATTAGATTCAGAATTATGTTTTAAAAGGAGAAAAGATGCTAACAATCTCCCCCAAAACAATTTCAGATCAATAAATGTGTCAGACAAAGGACGCAATGGAAGTTACAATGTTTTATATATAACATTAAAACAGCAACAAAATCTTAAACTTTAATCCTTTCACAAAACAATACAGAAATTGATTTTTTGTAAGAAAAAAAGAAGAAAAAAAAAAGAAACAACAAAAACCCCCCACCAGCTGTTTCCTGGCCAAGGAAACAACAGGGGCTCTTACTCTGTAGTACAGTAAATGGCTAACTTCCCAGGGTAGTTTAAGTCCCCTGCAGCCTGCAGTGTCAGCAGAGCTGGTCATTTAAGAATCAGTGGGGTTTTGTTAAAAGTTTGTTTATCTTTCAATGAAGCCACCCGCCTTGCAGTTGAATTGTTTGAGCTATAAATAGAGGAGCGGTGCATCAAATTCTTTCAGAATGAAACACAAAAATATGGTTAGCGGGAAGGGTGAGAAAGAGAAGGTGCAGGTCATCTCATTGGCAATGAGAGATAAAGCTTGGGAAATATTCTGTTTATTTTTATGTTGTAGAACGTGAAACAGGCAAACATCCAAACAAGCGTTCCTCACTCACCCTGTATAAGGCCACGTTCAGATGATGGGAACTCTAAAGAACCTGACCTCCTTCCTTTGCTCCCTTCCTTCCTTCCATATTAATGAGTTGGCCTGAACCATAAAGGGTAATTCTGTTGAGTCTGTTGAAAATATAGGTATTTGAATTCTTACCAAGTGAGTATGCTGCCATCTATATAAAAACTCCACAAAAAAATCCTTTGTTTCTAACAAGGCAATGACTTCTACTGGCCAATCACTCTCTTTCTGCATGTTTATTTAAACAGGAGTGCTTCTTTTCATTCATTTCACACTGCTTGCCTTTCAATTTCACAGTGCCTTCTAGTTGAGTTTGTAAAGTTGCCACTATGAAGCTCTGCTCTACGTCTTTCCATGAAAAGACAACAGGAAATGTTCACAGAATTCACACTCTTTTCCCACAGCAACATATCCTGGCAGATGTGTTAGTTACCATAGCAACAATTAAGACTAGCTCTTTTTTTTTTTTTTTTAAATAATAAGAAGAATCAGTACTGGCTTCAAATAAATTTGCGTCTCAGATTTAAACTATGCAATGTAAAGATCCTCTTAATGATGTGTGCTTGCTAATATTTGAAAGGGGGTAAGATAAGGAACAGTCATCTGTGTGACTTGGATGATCTGTACCTTTTTGTTCTCTCTCAAATGGGGGATTATATGACATTGGCCTGTGTCTGCTGATGTGAAGTAGGAGAGCTGGGAAGGGTCCAGGCTGATCACATACACAAAAATAAGAATAAAAATAGCCCTTCAGTGTCAACACTCTAGAGGTTCATAAACTCCGTATCTGTTCTCTGGGTTAGAAAGGTGGGTATATCCATATAGAGAATACAGAGTGTATCTAAAACTTGATATATCTCCACAACCACCTTTAAAAACCTTCATGCCATAAAGCTCTTGAACCACACATCAATGACAACAATGTAAAATTGAATCACCATGTTGGTCTCATGAAGCTATTTCAGATTTATGCTACTGTAAGTAGGAGAACAATTGAAAGGTAATTTTTGTAAAAGTTATTGTTCTGGAAAGAGACAATGCTGATCAATTAAGAAAGAAGAATTAAGAGGCTATGAGCTGAATCAAGAAACCAGGCATGTATCAATGCCTTCTACAGGACTGCAAATAAACAATTCCACTTGGGTCACAGAACACAGACTCATTCAGGATGGAAGGGGCTCAGGGAGGTCTCCAGTCCTACGATGTCCTGGTTATGGCAGCAGAGCTTGTATCTGCATCTACAGCCTGATTCCTCCTGCCTGTTTTGCTGGCTGCCTTAGTCTGTGTACAGGCACTCAACATGGCCCCTTTTGACAAGATTTGTCCCCCATTTCCCTACCATGTAAATTAAAGTAGTTTTCACCATCACTTCCCATATCCAGTTTGAGGCCCTCCCCAGCAGTTTGGCAAGCCATTAGGCAAGGATGCTCTTGCCTCACTAGTTAAATAGGTCCTGTCTTTTGCTAGCCCTCCTCATTCCTCAAAGAAGAAGTCCAGGCATTGTGCCTAAAGAAAAGCTCATTTTCCTTTCTTCATTCTGCTATTTTGCTTAGAAGGAATGAGAGTGACTTGGTGAAACTGTTTTTTGTCATGCAGCAAAACTGGTGAGAACAACCACAAAGTAATTGTGTATGGAGAATCCTGTGAGCACCTGCATAAATGGAAATATGAATCTATATTGGGATTGTGATGGAGAAGTATAGTCATTAATTAGATGCCACAATTTTTTAGCGCCAGGAAGAACAAGCCATTACTGAATCTGAAGCGATCTTCGTATTTCCTACAATAACATCATGTGGCTGAAATACTCTGCTTGTATTCAACTAATAGCTTCTGAAAAAAGAAATGACATCTTTTTTAACCTTTCCAAAACACACTCTAATGCTTGGAAGTATATAAGGTCACCTGCAACAGCGGCCTTTACATTTAAAACAGATGTGGTTATATACAGCAGGGAAGGAATGTACTGCTTCAGGTTTTGTGTAACAAGCATCGGTGCTTTCCAGCCCTTTGTCATTTTTGGCACTTGCAGATTATACATGGTACGGCTTTAGAGTCAGATATTCAGCAGGTACTCATAGAGATGATTAAAAAAAATTACTTTACAAACAGCTGTCAGTGAAGAATTGTGCATAAAGTTAACCACCCTGGACACATTATGCTTCGCAGTCTCAATTCCACCTGTTCCTTTGATCAGTTACACCAGAGCAAGGACTACTGAAGTTTCTGGCACAGCGGTACCACCCTTACCTTGCCAGCTCATCACTACTGGGTCAGTTGCACTGTGGAGTGAGCAGTTATTCACCAGCCTCTTCTTGCCCTTGTGCTGTGCTAGGCTGAGGTTAAGTAGGCACTTGGCTTCTTTTATTGTGTGTGCCTGAACCTAGTGCTTGAATAGCCACAGAAAAGACATACAGAGGAAACCCAAGTTATAACCCACACCTTCAGCCTCTTGGAATTGTAATCCACAGTATATTGAATTTTCCCAAACCGTAATAAAGGGACCTTGTCCTCTGTTTGTGTAGCACCACAAGAGAACACTTTCAAATCTTTTCAAAATCATGGTCACACCATCACCTTCTACAGTGATGAAGAAAGGTCAATCCTGCCTATTCCAGGTGTATTTGCTGCAGGAAAGGAGTAGGGTCTGAGTCTTGGAGACCCTGTAGAGCTGTATTGTCATGGAGGCAGTCCTTTGAACAGCCACAGCTCCTCCTTCCTTTGCTGGTTAAAACTAATGTCATAAAGCAGAGAACAAGGGCAGTCAAAACAGACTTTGGAACAGGACTGTCAATATGTGCTGGTGGCACTGGTAATATATTGGTTTTCTGTTATCTGCCTGTGATGCGAAACAGTTTAGTCTCTTGAGGACTGAGATGGTTTAAAATCTGCTTTATGATGTCTGGTAAAGTAGAGACCCCTAATCAAGATCAGACCGATTTACCACAACTTTCTCCTGGCTGTATGAACCAGACACTCATTCAGGAATTGAGTTGTGCAGTGAGCGGTGGATGTTACAGAGGCACCTCCTCCCACCTATGCATCTGTGAATCCATCCAGTCACTCAGTTCCTTGGGGTGTGTCTGATGACACCAACTGACAAATTCAGACTGGTGCTCAGAGGGATGTAACCTTCTCTGGAAACACACAGAAGGGCTTGGGCCAGCTCTTTGGCAGACCCAAAGGGGAAGAAGATATCTACTCTGAAACTTAAGAGTTATTCTTCAAGGTACTTTACATAATATGGCAAAGTAAGACCTAGGAGATGAACCTGGGGTGCCAAATCTGCCTAAGACAAAAGGTTAGTCATGAAAACTGAAGAGTCATGTTGCTTCTCCTACACCACCTCTAGCAGCTAATTGAGCTGTATATACAAAATCTGCAGTCTAAACATACCTTTAATATCTTGGATAGGGCACAAGGTGCTATGTCTCCTTGGACCCAAATCAGATCTCTGTCTTTGAGGTGACCTGAAAGTGACTGCTAAAATTTACAGCACCGAGACTTTGTTCTGGATACTTTATTAGTGCCAGAGGAAGTAATTTTGTATTTTAAAGTTAACTTAGTCTTTTTGGATTTCTCTATGTGCAGCTTTTAGGCTTAATCCATGGAAATGAAGATAAGCAGAATAGAGCAAAAAAGAAGAACAATTAAATACTGGGACAAGGTGAGGGTGAAAATGAAATTAAATATTTGTTAGCTAGTTCTTAAAAGCTTTTAAAGAAAGTTAGTTGAAATCCTGAGAAAGAAGGAACAAAGGCAAGAAAGCAAAGCAACAAAGAAGAGCAACAGGAGAAACAGGGACTGAGCATCACTTTTTTTTGTTTGTCAAGCTATTACTGTCTCTCTGTGGTGGAAGGATTGAAAGAATAAAAGTAAATGTCAGATCAGTTATGCTGATTTCTGTCTATCGCAGGTATTTTTCTGGTCTTCATTATCATAGTATCATAACAGTTTCCTGTCTAACTATTTATTCTCACAACACCTCTCTGAGTTAGGGCACTGCTATTATTTCTATTATACAGCTGGAGTGAGGGTCGGGTAATGGAGCAGAGTCTTAGCCAGCAAAAATTGTCACAGCTCCATTAACTCTGGTATGAGGGGACTTCAATGGAGTTTGAGATGTGCCACTAAATGAATCTCTCTTTTCCCTGGAAGCCAGAGACCAAGTGGGGAAGCAAGCCCTCAGGTTTTCCAAGCTCGTAACTACTGCTCTACCCAGAAGACCATATTGCCTCTGTTTGGATAATCTGCGATGTTTGGGCCAAGCCATGCTGGCTTTCTTCTTGCAAGAACAGTCAATGATGTCTACATGGCATTATTCACATAAAGCCTGCAGGACACAGCTCCTTGGGTGGTGCAGATTATGCATTGCAGAAAGGCTGAAAGTATAGGTACGCACCGTGCACGCCTACGTATCTGATGTTAGAGAATTAAAAGAATGAGGCTTGCATGGAGCTGTCAAGCAGCAGCCAGTGTGGGATGGAAAATATAAGGAGCACAAAGAAGTGCGCAAACACACAGAGATTCTGATGTGGAATTAAAACACGATGTACTCAGAAAGTCTGAATAATAGCATACAAATTATTTACTTTCCTCAAGCCCAATTCAAACACATCAACAAGACAAGAAAACAAAAAACGGTGGTAAGCTGTGTTTCTCACAATAAAGGTGTCTCAACTCTAATGATTCTACAGGATTTGAGCTACTATCATGAATATCACTGGGAGTGATTATAGCTTGTAAAAGCGACCAAAAAGAGACGTGCCTGTGTGTGTCTTGGGCTGTAATTAAAGCCATAAGCCATCGGTAGCAAAGAGGCCAGCTGCAGCGTTTCAAACCTTTCCTACCCTAGCATTAAAAATAGATTGTGGCACAATAATAATAAAAAATTGTGTACCCAAAATAATTCCAATAAAAAAAAAAATTTGCACATTTGATTACTATAATTGATTTCTCTTCTAGATATGAATAAATGACCCAGGCTAAATGCCAGTTCCTTGCAAAGAATTTCATTTAAGCTTCAGTGAATTGAAAGGCTCAACCAGACTCAACATTTCCAACTTCCTAGCAAGTAGCAGAAAATCTACCTGACAGTTGCCATGGAAACACGAACAGGAAGAGCTAACCACCAGCCTATAAATCCACAGAGAAACCTTTCTTAATTGGAAGGCCTTTAACCCACACATTTTTCTCATAGCTGCAGAGCTTATTTCTAAAGAGATTATTAAATTCTTCAATTGACTTATGAAGGATGCTTCCCACTATATTACTGTGCTCTGGGTTGCTCATTCTTTATATCTGTTTCCAAAATTACAAAGCAGAGCAAGGATGATAAAAGTTAACACAGATGTTTCAATGAAAAATCTATATGATGTTCTGAAAATAACTTCAGTGGCAATGTTCTACTAAAAAAAACAACAAAAAAAACCACAAAAAAGAAAACCAAACCAGTTCAAGAATTGAAATGGTATTAAAGAGATCAGATATCCCAACATTCTTTGCTTTGATTTCTAGGAAAGATTTATTTTATTTTTTCAAATGGAAGACTTTCAGTAAGGAAATATAATGAACTATCTGAGCAATCATTGCTTAAATCTATGAGTGTTAATTACATATGAGTCCATACACACATGTACATACATATTCTCACACTAGTAGTATATGTGCAATATATATACTAAATATATAGACTAATTTATAAAGAAAATAAGAATTGATATTTGCTCATGCTTACATTTCCTTCAACAATTTGAAGATTTCATCAAAGATTTGGTGGAGAAACTCATTTAAAAAACCCCTTTCCCACATTAGGTAGTTCCTGTGCTTTCTGCATTGCTGTTTTCCTAACCAGGGGTGGCTGAACTCCTTGAAAGGCTGGCAGCTTTGGGGCTGAGACTGTGCCTTGAGATGTGTGTGGGCAGCTCCCACCATGCTACCCAACAAACACCATCATGGAGAGCTTCACCAAGCACCTGCCTGTCCACAGCGTTCAGCTCCACATGCTTTTCCCCTTGCGGATGCTGTTGTTCAAGAAGCAACCATGATTGTAGCACCCACAGACAACCCTGGCTTTGCTCGTTCCAGAGCTCAGGGCAAACCAAATGTCCATGCACGTAGTCAACACCATGCCCATGTTGATACTGTGCACCCTAAACTGCAGACTACCAGGCTCTGGCATATGAGTAAGGCAGTTTAAATTAAATGTGGATTTGCCTGGACACACACTTAGTGTGGCCACCGTCAGTATTTCAGTACAGGCATCCTGTAAACAGTCTCTATTTTAAAATTGACATGGCTTTGAAGATGTTCAGGAGCCTCATGCAGTTAAATGCATTTCTCTTCTTCCATCACCTCCTTACCAGACAGAGAATGATCAGATGTAGGTCCAGATGGGGTTTTTGTTTTTTTTTTCAGGTAGTCAAAGATTTATTTGGTAAAGTGGGCAGTTTCCTCTTTTCTCCTGCATTATGCCACATTTCTATTCTTTTATTCCTTGACTCCAAATTCTGAGAATAGGAAAAAAGTATTACTCCATGTATTATGCACCAAGGACATATTCCTATCACAGTCAATGGGAGCACAACTGATATCTGCTGACTTCAATGGAATTAGGATTCTTCTCAGTTCCTGCTTGAAAACAAGTGAGCAGAGAGATGAAGAAAAGCCATACTTTTTTTTTCCTTTTTCCTTTTAAAGGCTGCCTAGAATTTGGATGGAATTTTTAGCCCTTGCTCCTCCAGTAATCTGCCTCTGTTTGAAAAGCTAAAGGAATATGGGATAGGGCTAACAGTGACAAAGGCTCTTCCAAGACAACTCTCATGCTGAAAATACTAGAGTAGCGGTGTGGAATGGCATCCAGCACCATGTCAGAGAGAGATGTAGATGTTCACCTCCTCCATCATGCCCTGGCTCCCCATAGAAACAGAACTCCACTTTGAAGCCTAAAATTCTGGAAGGTCCATATCTTGGAACCATCAAAACAAAAAGGAGGTGAGGTCAGCCCTGAAGTAAACCTATTCCCTCTCACAGACTGGATGGACTCAACTTTCAGTGGGATTTCTTCACTCCAGGTGACCCTCATGTAACTTTCACGTTTAACCTTCATATCTGGTACAAATCTCCTTGTGCAAACTCTCTGCTTCGAGGAGAGTCGCTTTACTCCAAGGGATGACTTCCACCCTCATACTGGGGAGCATTCACATGGCATAGGAATATGGGTGCTTCAAATAACTTTAAAATAACAGTGGATTCTCACTTCTCCGTTCCCTCTGAGATAGTCCCAGAAGAAAACCTGAGTTATCCAGAAATGAGCCAGGGAACTTGGAGCTTGGTGGTGACTGATAGAGTGGAATCTGCCCCAGCAAGGCTCGGATAAGAAATACACACAACACATACGAGTCGGAAGGCAAAACACTACCGCTAAAGTGTTTCCAAACTTCCTTGTCTAAACATCTTGGTTTTAACCTGCCCTGTCTTCCTCCTTGTACCTTTTCTAGCCCTGAGCCTCTCTGGAATGGTTACAGCTAACCATAACGAATAATTTTTGCCAGTAGTTTGTATAGCAAGTAAATAACCAAATGGAGTTGCTTGGTGGAAAAAATGCCCCTAATTTTCACTTGTGGCCCACAAGGTTTTACATGCAGATTTTATGGGATGAAGGATTTGAACACTACCCTGTTTCCCCGACTGCCCTAAATTAAACCCTTAACCATTCACATGATGTTACCACATTCCCTACATGAACAGGACTGGCTGAATTTCATTTCTTAGTGCCAAGTAACACTGTGTAAATTCTTTGGAGTAAATTAACATAATGAACACTATATTCTATTGCCCGAATTATTGTTTTCCTCCCCTCCCCATATCATTGTTATTATTAGAATTGTTATCTGACTGTGAGAGAATCTCTCGAGGCACAAGCTTGCTTTACTTAACAACCGCTTCTCCAAGTCCATCAGGCTGGCAACTGCAAGCCTATGATTAGCTTAATAAAAATTAAGGGAAAACGATAAAGTGAATAGAAAATATAAAAGGTGCTGAGAAACAAAACCATAATTGGCTAGCTATACTCCAGCAATGACAGCTAGGAAGCATCCACTCCCTGCGGCATCCTAAAGTGTTTGCAAAGTCTGCAGAATTCTACAGAAAAATCCACAGTTATGTAGTCTCCATGCCTACAGGGATTTGCAATACCCTGGAGAGTTTTTAAGGGATTTTTAAAGTGACTTAACTTTTATTTTTATCGCTCCTTTTTTTTTTTTTTTTTTTTTTTTCTCCCTAGCTGTCTGTCTTGTTCTCATATCTGGGTGGCATGTTCAGCAGATTGCTGTTTTCTATTGCTTTCTGCACACCTGTTTTCTGCTGCAGAGGATACAGGGACTTCAGAAAACTTAAAGAAGACAAGATTTCTGTTCCAAGGAGCTTGCCCACAAAGGGCTAGACACCTTGGAAGTATTCATCAGCAACTGAGCATGCAGCCACAAAAGCCAGTGAAATCTTTATCTTGAAGTTCTTATTCAAATCAAAGAATGTCCGTACACTTCTTTTGACCACATATTGGCTTAGATCCACTTCTGTGGGACTTGTACTGTCAAGATCTTCTGTAGGCTGTTTTAAGAAAATCTAGTTCACTGGTCAACATGTGGTGGTAATCTCCATTTTGCCCTAGGTTAGTAAGGAAGTCCAAGCAGCTTCATATTTCCCCCGTAAATCTGAAGAATAAAAATCCTATGTTAGATACTGTTTGATGGCAGGGGCTGAAATTTAAATGTTTGCCCTCCTTCCTTAGCTGTGAGCTGCCAGCAGAAATTTCTTAAAGCACAAGAACATGGAATACATGATAAACACCGGAGACCATAGCCTTGGAAGTCTCTAAACCCAGCTCAGAACCCATCACTGAATTATCTGAGAGAGGAATTCCACTGTTTTTTCAGGATTAGGCAGTTTTTGAGTTCTTGACTGTAGGTGCACTCGCCGTTAGTCCTCAAGAAGGGGTGGGATTGGGCCAGGCTAGAATGGCTGAGCTGTATGATTGCATTATTAACTCTCCCTAAATCTTCACCTAACAGAAATTACTGCAGTCCTAAATCTACTTTAATTCGTCCACTGAGAAGACAACTGGAGAACTGGAAGTCTATGCTGTACTGTCTATACTTTCATCCTGCCCTCTAAACTCCTTGTGCTGCAGGAGTGTGGAGCAGTTTACAGCATCCCTACGTCAATATGGAAAAAAAAAAAAAAAAAAAAAAAACCAACCACAAACAACAAACCACCTTCTACTGGAAGGTAATTTCCCCCTGGTTATTTCCAGTTGAAATTCAGCCATGTTGTCATATTTCAATAGCTCAAGTGGACGGAATAGAATTTATATTCTTGTGTATAAATAACAACATGGGAAAGATTTACAGCAGCAATTGTTAAAGGAATGAAGAAAATGTTGTAAAATAAGAAGGTGGAAGAGTAATGTGATATACCTAGTGTCTATGATACCCATTTTTTTGTTTCCTGCTGTAAAATATTTGGCTATATCTCTATCAGTTCTTCCACAGAAAAGAGGTTGCTGTCTACTGGCACTAATTATAATAATTTTCCTTCAGGCTACTGTTTGAATTGGAGTCCCAGATATTCACATTTTTATTACCCGACAGGTGACTTCCACAATGAGTTTATATTTCTTTCTCTTCTCAACTACAGTTCAGCTTTGTTTGATATTTTCAGTGCCATTTAATACATCCTGCTGCAAATTCCAACAAAACGCAGAAAGGTTTCTAGACTTAGTCTTTAAATATTGCTTCCTGTCAACAAAGTTAGATGCAAGGCTCTAGGAAAGAAATTGAAAGGAAGCAGAGTAATTTTACAGGAGTTAATTTTTAGTTCACAATAGGAAAATTTAATAGCTGATAATATGAAGAAATATTGGATATTAATGAGAAAACAGTCACTCCAAAGAAGGCAGATGGACTATGAGAACAGAAATATTGATTAGTAACTGTTTCATCTATAGAGCATCTAGTGAGGCTTTTAAAATCCAAAGTTCAGTGAAACGCACTGAAACCAGCACACGCAGGAGAACAAGAGGAATGCTCAGCATCTTCTCCCAAAGATACAAAAGATGCTGCTGAAGTGTAAGATGCTTCAGTGTGAAAGCACAAAACTTGGAGGAAGAGATAGGAAAAAGCTATTTGCTGCTTTTGGAGCTCTGTAACGTTCCTCCATTTTATTCCCAGCTTTCGGAATGCTTTCAAGTGATCTATCTAAGGAAATCAATGGCTATTGACAGGCCTTGTAATTACATTTACAAGCTGAGATTTCTAGCCCTCTGCCACTTATTTAAGCGATTACATACCTTCTAACCTGTTTTGCTAATGATCATCAATGTATGGATCTGAGACAAAAATCAAATCACGTCTCAAAACACTGAGTTACATTTCTGTAAAAAGATACTCTGTCTTGCTATCCTTGCACTGCCGTCCTGAAAGAAGAGCTGATGAATACTGCTGGCTGAAAAATGCAGCTGATCGTCACAAACCCTTCTTCCAAATTCATGCTGAATTTGCCACACGAGTTTGGTTGGGATGTGGGAATTTGAACTGGGTTCACGAAACAGTCCCAGGAAGTGGTGGTCAGGTGTTTTTTATTTTAATCTATTACATCTGTCCATGCTTGAAATAGGTGTCCAGGAGGAGGGAAAACAATATTCAGATTAAAATTTATCACACGGTTCCTGCCACTCAGAATATTGCCTGAAGCACTAGATCTGTATTTCTTTCTCAGCTGTCTTCATTGGAACCACTTTGCGTTGTATAAGAAACTTTAAGTATCTCCTTAAAGAATGAAAATAAAAAAGACTCTAGTTTGGTGATTAAGGCATTGAACTAGAAGTTGGGACAAGGGTTCTGGTTTTTATTCTGTTAAATGTTTACTTTTTATAGACTAAATGAAACAGCTTCCGCAGACGCATGCCCAGTACATCAGAGTCAATGGCTATGTTACACTGTGCTGGAGATCCCATAAGAAGGTTCGGGAGTTGATACCTCCTACAGCTGCCAAAAACTCTGTCTGCTCTGTCTTGGACAGCAGAATCATCATACACCAGTTGTCAGCTTTGCCAATCTAGTTTAGTGCATTTTGTCAAATTACATGATAAAATTTATTGGGAAGAAAAAATTTGACAGAAGAAATTTGGTCTCTGTTCACTTTTAAAAACTCAGCCTATATTTTGTAGTAATGTAGTAAGCATTCAAGCCTCTGGAGAAGTTTTGTATTTGTTAACAGAAAAAAAAAAAGAAAAAAAGTTTAAACTCAAAATATCAATGCATAGTTTATTGACAAAGCTTCAAAAAACCCTTTCAAAATGTGTGCATGAAAACTCTTTTTCTGCATGGTCTTCAGGTAAGTTGCCTTTCATATTGATTGCTGCCCTTCTGAAACCCACTACACCTAAATCCCACAGAAATACACTAAACTCCAAATGCTTTCAGCTCTGAGTCAGTGGAGAGGGTGAAGCCTGTGCAACAGATGACCAGAGAGGCACAAATATCCTGAATACCTGGTAGCATCTGCTCCCAGAAATGGTTCCTGCACTACCTAGCACCTGCTACTAAAGCTCTCTCTGCTTAGTAACTCTTACCACCTAAGAGTATCTGATGCTCAGTTTGCAGTTGCTGATTCCACTTTCTACAAATGAAGATGTTGTGTAGTAAGAAAAATATAAATGATTACGTGTTTTGGGGTTTCATTAGGTTTTCCTTACTTTCCTAGGTGTAGGCTTTTGTAGAATTCCACAGAAAGATTATTTCGGCTTTAGTGTCTGTTTTGTTTTTTTTTTTTTTCTTCTTTCAAAAGTGTTATTATTTTAAACACACAAAATTGCTTCAAAAAGATACTAAATATTTGAGAAAGAATCCAGTATGGTTTCAGGAAGCCGGAGGAGTACAAAGCTAATTCCTGTATCTGAACAACCGGTGTGCGTTGCCAATAAGTCACAGGTGTCCACAGTCCGTAAGCAGGTGAAAGAAATAAAATGTGACATGTTTGATAGCCTTGAGATGTGCAAGCCTAAGTGTGTGTGCCTGTACATTTGGCAAGTCTACTTGTCTGCAAGTAGATCTGCAAGACTGAAAAGAAACCCACCTCTGCCATAAACCTGAAAAGAAACATGCTGTTATAAAGGAGGCTCTGTGGGCTCTGCAACTAAGCTCTCAGTCTTTCAATAATAAGTATTTTGTTCTCTTTCTTTTTCCTCCTGTTGGTGGATGGGACAAGGGAAATGTAGCAGAGTGATAAGGGGGGTTAGCACCCTGTTCTGATACTTGAACAGATGGTAACAGAGGACGGTGAGAAGGGACGATTAAAAAAGAGAAATATGGAAGGAGACCAGGGGTGAAACCTAACCCCTTCTGAAGTCGGGGGACTTTTTACTACTCACTACTGTGAGTGCAGGATTTAACTCCTAATTTTCTGGCGGAATAAGTGGTGCAAAGATATGACATCTTTAGATTTGTTTCTTGCTCTTAACCTATATTCTTGTTCTAAACTTGTTGCCTCCTTCAGCATTACCAACCAGCCTCGTGAAAACACCATGAAGACTGGTTTACTTGGCTTACTTTCAATGTGGAAGGGCTTTCAAAGACTTCTTAATGCAGCTTGTTTGAGATGGGTTCCTTCCATCTGTCTGCATGCAAGAGCAGGTACTTGCTCTGTGTGCTTGTGCCACTAACCACTAACTCTTTTTATATATATTCTTTTTCATTAAATGCTTCTAAGCTGCAGATGGGATCCTGTCCGCTGTGGAAAGCCGCCTTCAGCTTTGCCTGGAGCCAAGCTTGTGTACCTGGCTTCTATATGGAGGTTAAATCTGATCTTAAATGTAGCCTTGGAGGCTATGACTTTCATAGAAAATTAAATGTTCCAGGAACCATTCTGCTGCATTTAGCTGAACTTACTCTTTCTATCTACAACTGGATGGATATGTCCAAGCTGCCTATTAAAAATTATTCCTGCCTATACTAAGCCCTGTGCCAAGCTTGGGATTTTTGGGGAGAATGTGATCTGAACTGGTCAATAACATGCCAGAGACTGTGCTGAGAATCTAACTAGAAGGGCGATGTTTGAAATGTGAGTGCTTGTGTCTTGCACACTGCCCTGTTCAGTTTGCTGCTATAGATACAGCCAGAGCATCTCTCTCTTTCTCTCTCTACCATATAGAATTATCTAAAGGAAATGACCTTCTATTACCTTGCATTGCTTATAACAGTATGAAGAATTGGAAATTATTTATCTGTCTTTTTCCCCAGGTCATCAGAGATTGCCATTGGCTGGGAAATAAAAAAAAGGGAAAAAAAAGCAGCAAATTAAAAGGTGAAAAAAACCCAAAACTACTTCATTTAGAATATATTTTCTCTAACCTAAAATGTGTTTTGTTTCAGATTGAGGAAAAAATAAGTTTTGAATTAACATATTTTATAAAAAACCCACAACTTTTTGAAGAAGTAAAAAACAATTTACTATTTTATATAATGTATTTAAATCTTTTTGGAATTAAGTCAGACAAACTGAGCAAATTTTATAGACTACCTGGAGTATACTAAAACTGCAATTCTTTAGTGAAAATAATTTGGGCCGAAACTATTCTATATCTTATGTGCAAAACTACATTGCCTGAAAATCGAAAATGTCAATATTTCAATAAGACTTTTTTAATGGTATACTTTCTGCTTAAAGGTGAAGACCATCTCAAATGCAAGTTAAATGTTAATGCTTTTTCTTTTTGTACATTACCTTTGTGAACATTTAGAGAGCAGCTGCATTTCTTTACATTTTACTGGTAATTTAAGCCATTTCAAAAGAAAATAAAATCCATTAAGAACTTTATGGACTTGCATAGATTGGTTTGTTTTACAGGCTGCACACTGTGGGCAGGGTGAAGAAGAGATGAGACACAACCACTGTGAGCCCGTATTTTGCTGGCTAGTTTCCTTAGTAAGGTGCATTTCCTTTGGAAACTCCACTTCAACTCTGTTTAAAAGAAAATCCTTTTTTACAGGTAGGATGTGAGGCTCGTGTCATGCTCTGTCTTGTTCTTCTTCAGATGTATTTTTTCTTGTTGAAATCCTCCTTCCTGTTCACCTCTTGCATTTATTTCTTGAGTATTTTCCTGTTGAATTCCTATTTTATGTGTCAGTTTGGACCCTCCACTAAGTTGTTGGCTCAGAGATAATCTCTCGAGTTTCCCTTGATAAGTTTGAGGTTCTCTCCCAGCTCCTCAAAGATGATATTCTCGTATATTAGAGTCTTACCACCTCCAGCTTTTCCAGCTTGAGTTGCTTTGATATTCACTAACTTTGATATTCCCTCTGGTCAAGTATGCTCTACCCTATGGGAAAAATGGACAAAAAACCAAAAGCGCTTTGAAACGAGTGAAGGAGAAGGTTGGTATTTTTACTGGTTCTCAAGGATGTTTCATCTCCCCTCTGAATAATTTTGGCTCATGGCCATGCCAGGTTTAACACAGATGCACAGAGGAGCTCAAAATGGGACGTTAACACTTGACTTGGGGTACACTTTCACGCAAATCTGAATTCCTAAGGATTTTTTCCTAAGGCTTTTTTCCTCACAGAAAACACTAACCTTTCATAGAATCACAGAATCATAGAATTGTCTAGGTTGGAAGGGACCTTAAAGATATCTAGTCCAACCATCAACCTAACCCTGACAAAAATCACTAAACCATATTCCTAAGGACTGTGTCAACCCATCTTTTGAACACCTCCAGGGATGGTGCCTCAACCACTACCCTGGGCAGCCTATTCCAATGCCCAATAACCCTCTCCATGAAGAAATGTTTCCTAATATCAATCTGGATGTAACCACATGTTGGCCCTCCTCTACTAGAAAGACAAATTCACACCACTGTTATACCTATCATAATCATCTACTGCGTGCAGAGCTTCTCAAGAAGTTTATACAAACTAAACAACTGAACTTAGCCATTTTACTTTGTTCTTATTTATTATTTTTTTGTTTGCTTGTTCTAATTGTATTGCATTTTATTTTCCATCATGCATGTTGCAAAGCTATCTGCATAATGAGCCGACACACAGAGCAACGAGAGGGTGTTTGTCAAATTTCAAAGTCAGACCTGTTGGGAACTTTGTTTATTGCTGTGTATGTGGACAGTAAATATGCCTGCTCCTTTGGTATGGAAATCATCTTCAGACTGTACCATCAATATTCAGCCCATATCATACCAATTAACAAACTGTGAATAATTGGGAACTAAACATGAATGCATGAAGGACCACGATCATCTAGGTAGCTACTAATAAGGACATGTTTGAAGTAATCACACACAAATTTAATTCTAATGTGGTTATGGGGTTTTTCCAGAAAGGTGTCTCAATGTTAATGAAACAATTTAGCCCATATTCTTCTCTTCTTTTTTTTTTTTTTTTTTTAAGAAAAGTGTAATTGTTTTAAAAACTTGCTTTTAACTTTAATCACAAACAGAGATTTTTCAATCAATAAAAGAATGCTTGACATTTTTATCGTACTTGCTATTTAAAATGGTGGTTTATATACCTTGCATATATCTCTATAGAATCTGCTTAGATAGCATTGTAAAAATAAAAAAACACTAAAGAAATGTAAAACTCTCAAAAAATTGCTTACCTGTGCTATTTCTTTGTATTTTCATTTCACCACAGCATCTTCTTTGGAAGTAGAAAGTGAAAGGATGGAAATAGTATGGAAAGCTATTATTTGAAGCTTTTTTAGATCCTGGAGGACTGTCCAGATCTAAGCTGGACCCAAGAATTATAAATTTTGTTACAAGAAGGTCAGGCAGCCCAAACTGATGTCACAATTTTCCAGAGCCCTAACAGATGCATACAGTACAGTTCATACTATAACATGGCTGAAGCATGTTCTGTATAATTACTTCACACAGCATTATCTTCAAAGTATGAGGCCTTATACACTGGGAATCTTTCTCTATAATAAATATTCAAATGTAGAAATGATTTATCACAGTTATTTAACTAATTGGAATTCCCCATGTTTAATTGGCTTAACATTTAAGCAAAGCACAGGTCCCAGTTCTGAACTGAAAGCACATATCACCACCTCTCACAGTTTTACCATGAGTCATACAAGGTATTTTTACAAGATTTTTTTAACAGCACAACAGTTGGAATCAAGAGACTATACACGAGCTGCAGTCTCTGCAGGTGTTTTTATGCCTTTTTTTTTTTTTATAACAGTTTCTAATTTACAATTTAGGACATGAAGCTTTGATTTGCTTTGATTTATTTTTTTTTTTTTTTATATTTTATTTAATTTCATTATTGTATTTTAATTTTTGCCTGTTTTTTGGTATTTCAGCTGCACTGGTGTTGTAGTTTAACCCCAGCCAGTGACCAAGACCAAGCTGCCGCTCACTCACTTCCCCCCACCCTCCACCAGTAAGGTGGTAGAAAAGGAAAAAAAGGAGGGGGAAAATAAGCCAAAAAATCCACCACCCTCGTGGGTTGAGATAAAGACAGTTTAATAGAAAATTAATGGAAGAGGAAAGTACTACTAATAGTATTAATAATGGTAAAAGAATATACAGAATTGTGTTGTGATACAAGTCACTCTCACCACCTGGGGAATTAGGTGATGAGCCCATCCTAAGCAGTGATTACAGATTCCTGGCCTTCCTTAATTTATACTGAGGATGATGTCTATGGTACAGAATATTCCTTTGGCCAGCTTGTCCTGTCTGCTCCCTCTCAGCTTCCATGGTAATCTGAAAAAGTCCCCGACTAACACTTGGCAACAAATAAAACAATACGTGTTATCAGAGTTATTTTCACACTAAATCCAAAACACAGCAACTACTAGAAAGAAAATTAACTCTATCCCAGCTGAAAGCGGGACAACTGGTTTCTTAGAAGTCATCTTAAAAGGAGAGAGTTCTTGCAATCAGAAGCCAGTCAAATATTGCAGTTTTCTCTGTCCCAGGTTTGGAATGCAGGAATACAGAGGAGTCTGCCTTTCCAAAGTGCCATAGTATTTGATTACTTTCAAATAAGCTTTGAAAGAGCTCACAATAGTCCATTTTTAACAGTTGCTAAGACTTTGCTGTCAGAGATATTTAGTTCATACTGAACTAAATCCATGGCATTGACCTAGAGCTTATGGTACCATTGTTGGCTTTACCTGGATATAATTAAGCCAGAACAAATGGGTAAGCTTCATAAATTTGGGGAATATTGCTTTCCCAAGAGAAGCGAAACTTTGGAAAAAGAGAGATTTCACTGGTAACTGAAAAAAAGAGGAAGAGTCCTTTTGTAGTGTCTGTTGACTGATTTTTAAACTAATGAGTCAGATGTGTAACTCTAGCAGAATCATAGAATTGTCTAGGCTGGAAGGGACCTTAAAGATCATCTAGTCCAACCATCAACCTAACTCTGAAAAATAAATAAGAAATAAGAAATAAAAATCACTAAACCATATTCCCGAGGAAATTAGTTTTGTCATGATACTTTGTCAGGTTGCATTAACAGAGATCAGATAGTGACCAGCATCAAAGTTCCAGAGCTGCAAGGAGGGACTCCTGGAAGATGTAGATTTAGATTTAGGGAAAATTTAGGGAAAATGTGCCAAGCTGCAGAAATACTGAAGGCAGAATAGAAACATTAAAAGGAAAACAAGTTGCAGCTACTCTCAACAGACTGACCAGCAGGAGAGGAAGCTGGGAAGCAGGAGGTCACAGCAAAGTGAGAAATTTGGAAGAGATGCTGTAGAATAAACAGCAAGAAAATGTCAAAGAAAAAAGGGCGCTTGAGAAGCGGGAACATGTCCAGACCCAGACAACATCCAGCATTTAGAAATAAATACAACCATTTTGCAAGAGCTTTCAGCCCAGAGTAGCAGGGACAAAACAGAACATCTCACGACTCGCTGATCAGGAGAGCAGAGAGTGACAAGTTTTGCAGGGACAGGCAACACCTTTCAGTGGGCCAACTTAGTCAGAAAAATAGACAAGTTCTTGTGCACACCAGGCTTTCTTCCAGGGGACAGTGTAAACAACAACATAAAGCAGTTCTACATGGGGATTGTCTGAAAAATGCTGAAGTGAAGAATGATTTTTTTCATTAAAAATTAATGAAATGCTTATAAATGATAAACTAAACATAGACCACTTGAAAAAAAAAGAATGGAAAATGTAGATACACAGGGGAAAGACAAGTATAATTGAGAACGCATATCATGAAACTAATTCTGAGTAAAGGATTACGTGATTTGAAGTTTATCTTTAACTGGAACTGATCAAGTCTGTTATAGTTACAGGAATAAAAAGGAAATATTGGGTTTAAAAACATGCTTAGTTTAGGTTTGATTCAGAGAGTGTACAGATTGAAGAAACTTAGAAAATATAATAGTGTAAATATAAGAAACAATTACCCAGTCTCAGAAATAATGTGGAATAAATTTGCAGGGACTGCAGCAGAAGATGAGACACTGCAGAAAATCTTTAAGGCTATCACTGTAAGATGGCATGGGAATTACAAAACATATCCACTGCATCTTACTTACTTAAATGAGAATGTTCTGTAGCTCATGATGTAGTACATAGAGGAACCAGATCACAGGCTCTGAATTATGACAACCTGACATGATTCATGATCATGGAGAAGTGTAAAAGACAAAATGATTCCATGATTCCATGATCTATTCTTAGTGGTCCAGCAAAACTTATTAAGAAATGATTCATGGAGCCATGGATTGCTGGGTTATGTGATTGAAGGCTCAGCCCCACAAACACGAAGGAGTCCAGAGGCACCAGGGCAGATGGGGGAACCCCAGTACTCCATTTGTAGAAAGTACTCACTGTCCTGGCTCCTTTCAGGGTTGTCCCCAGAGAACATCAGCCCCATGGTCTGGAGATGACAACCATCATGACTCAATGGGAACAGCTTCTGGATCACCTTGCAGACTGGTGGGGTTTACTGCCTTGGGGCATGGAATTCACCACCCAATGCAGGAGAAGGACATCTTGGCATTGTGCAAGACATTATGGCATGGCAAACTACGCTTAAATACTGAATTATTGTTCCCTCTAACATGAGGTTGTATTTTGGAGGAGTCCAACATTAAATTAAGTCTCAGGAAGAATTAGGGCTGTATTTAATAAACAATGTATTTCAGAAATGTCTGTAATCAGGATGGTCTGCAGTTTCACAGAAAGGACTTCAAAGCATTATGGAATTATGGATTCAAAAGTTGAACTAGCCACCCAAATATACTTATTAAAATTTCTGGCAAAAGTTATATTTAGAGTGTTTCTAATTAAGTCTATGTAATCTCAAAGATCCATAATTTGTTCTTATAAACTCAGCCTTTAAACATTACAATGAAAGGTTGTTTTGCAAAAAGACCCATAGCTTTTCCTGGTTTCTCTCTACATGCAGCAGGAGGCAGAGCAAGTCTTTTAGATGCACACAAAACCACTGATGAAAGAGTTCACTGAACCTGTATTACTGCCAGCTTTGATGCCTATTGGATGCAGCTGGCATGCAGAGTGGTACTCTGAGGTTTTGGGAGGATGATTTCTCTTTGCTCCCAAGAACTACCTCGAGTCATCAGCACTCCCTCTCCAGACCCTGACAGACAGTGCCAGGACAAGAAGCAAGCCCAAGTTTTGAAGGAGGAACCTACAGAGAGATCCCCTGGAAATAAATTAGAAACCTGATTGTGAAGAGCCACTAAATGTCAGAGGGGAGCAATGATAGAGAGAGAGGCAGAAGTGATTCTCAGGAGCCCAACCAGAACCAGCCCCGACAGACTTACTGATGACTGCTTGGTCTGTGCTGTAATAAATGGGAATAGTGAATAATTAACTGCTATAAAACAAAAACAAAAGAGAGGAATGTAGTGAAATGACATTGTCCTTCAGAACAGAGCTGTGGCAACAGATTTGAGGTGGTCTTTACATGTTACAAATCCAACACAAATTGTTCATCTTAAACAACCTTGAACCTACATGGGTAATTTTTTAAGGCTTAAACGTGATGTAAATTGCTCCTTATCAGAAATACTGGGGTTTAATGTAATTATGAAAACAGACCTTCTAATGGGCAGAAATGTATAATATCAGTCTCCTGGAAGACAAGGCATGGTAGCCAGTTTGGTCAATGGGCAGCTCTCCTGAGCCAGAATACTTTTTGGCATCTGTCACAAGTGGAGTGTTTACCTTTACTCATAAAAGAGAAATAGTGAGATATTTGTTAAGGTGGAACAGTGATTTAACAAAATTAATGATAAATGTGACAGTGTTTTATGAGATTCGATGTCAAGGTCCACTCTATTATTTACTGCACAAAGGACAGAGTCAGACAAGCTGCCAGGGAGACCCTCCCGTTGAGTCACGAGGTTCAGAAAGGACCCCCTTGCTTTCTAAACTCCTTCTCAGAGAGGAGTCCGGGTGCGGCTGGATCCAATCCTAGTCCCAGACTTGGTCAATGGTTTATGTCTAAAGGATTATATATATGCACAACCAACGTTTTATATTACTTTGCTAAGATTTCAAAGTTTAGCATGCTCTTAAAGAACCTACTGTGGCAAGGAATTTCTCAACCTCGAGGAGTAGAACCTTAAGCAAACGTCCTCACAAAAGGGGAGATCCTGGCGTGCAGCCTGCTGCCAGGCAGGAGACCTCAAAGGGCTCTTGGGCTGTCCATTGTTTACAAATTAAGATAATTGACCTATAGTCATATTCTTGTGGGAACAAGGGGGAGAAGAAGAGAGGGAAAAACAGGGAGAACACACTGCCACAGCATTTTCCAAGGAAAAAAAAAGTAATTAAAAACTATGGCAAAAATATAAAGAGCAGCACCCTGAGGGAGGTGGGAAAAGTTTTAACAGTGGTGTAAGAAACTGGACTACTAAAGGAAGTGACATATGAGCAGGTGGATGGAAGCAGAGGAGCTCCAAAGACAGTAAATGAACAAAGATATGTGGTGAAATGGAGGAAATCAATACTCTGCTTTTTTTTTTTTTGCCTTTTTTTTTTTTTTTTCAGTGTGAAGGTGAAACAAAGCTGCTATAAATTAGTTGAACAGACCATTGGTCTCTAGCTTCTCTGTACTTGGCAGAAAATAAAGAGAGAAAGCAGTGACAGGGTTTGGCTGTGCTATTTGATGTTGTAATAGCTCAGAATCTTCTTAGCCACAGAAGACCGAACATTAGTCTTATTTTCATTCCTTTTTGTCCTTTCTTGGAGTCTTTACCCCTTTACTGAGATTAAATAAACCATAAAGCAGATCAGCCATATGAGCCCTCCTCTTGCCCTGCTCCCTAGAACAAGCCATTTTGAATTAAATGGTACCTACAGCCAAACCACAGCTGCTTTGGATCGTGCAAAAAGAAACTCACCGGAGGTGAAGCCTTTGCAAACCCAAATTGTCACATCAAGCCTACAACTATTTTCTTTCTCCAGCCACCCTTTCATGCCACAGCCACTCATTCCCACCCTCTCCCCTTGAAAGGCTCGAACAAAAGGATGGAAGAACCTGTCATTTCTAGAAAACCTGGCAGAAATATTGAAAGGGGGGGAATTCTGGCAGCTCCGGTGCCTCCCATTTCCATCCCTCCCACTTTTGTGTTCCTCTCCCAGCCTGTCAGATCACACAGGAGACAACAACAAAGAAGAAGGAGTTTTCCACCCTCCATGGCACCTTCCTTGTCACTCTTACAGGAAGAGGTTATTAGAGTGAGAAATCATGCAAACCCAAATCAGCCAAACAAAACTATATAAAGACAACAGAGACAACAGAACGGGGAGGGGAAAGGGTAGAGAGAAGTTAAATAACCTGTTGTCCAAAAGAGAAAAGAAAATAGATAAAATCACAACATGGAGAGAATAAAAAAAGGCACAAGCAGGGAGGCGTTTACAAGCCAGAGGCTTGACAAAGAAATCTATAAAGGCATATAAAAATCCACTCTCTGCATTTCTAGTTCTGTTTCATTTCACTCTGAGGACCGTACCAAACTCAGTGAGTTACTGAGCACCTCGGTCTTCATCTTTTTTCACTGCAAAGTAAGAATTAGCAGTGGAGGGAGGAAAGATAATGAACTAATCTAAATGAATACTGCGCCTTGGTTTCAATGGATACAGCTATGCTAATGAATAAAATGAACATAAAATTATGCATGTGGGTAGAGCAAGTGCTAGTATTGATATGATTAAATTCTCTACACCTCCCAAAGCAGGATGGTCACATACAGAATTTTTACTCAGATTTGTCCCTGAGCTGGGCACGGGCATTGTCTGTCTGTACTAGATCAGAATGTTTGCACAGATCACTATGTTTGCATAGATCAGAAATGGTCAATTGTACCACTGCAATTAAATGGCTCGGACAGTTATTTGTCAGTCTTTGAGCTTGTGCCAAGGCCCTGCTTTATTTACTAGTGCTGAAGCGGCTGATAAGAACAGCAATGCAGAACACAGTAGCAAAGGCAGGATGTTAATACTCAGCAAGGTAAGGAAATGGAAATTATTAAGAAACAAAACTCAGAGGGTTTAAAAGGAGTCAGGGTGACCTGATGTGCCTGAATTACAAAACAAGAAGTTACAGAGCCAGTAGCACTAAATCTCTAAGGCACAGGTAGTTGAAGCTGTAGGGATTATTTTCAGAAAGTAGAAGGGAAAATGATCCAACTCACTACAGACTTGTTAGTCTTACCTGAATGGCATAAAAGCTTTGAAACAAATCTCAAAGGAAAAGAAAAATTAAAAATATTCAGCAAAATGAGTAAAACACAATTTGGGATGGCAAAGGTAGTTCTTGCTGGAGTAATCTGCTTGTTTTTCATTTAAAAAAAAACCCAACAGATTGCACTGAACGAAGCTGGTGAAGGGCATAAATCTTATGAAGAGCAGTTGAAGGAGCTGGGACTGTTTAGTTTGAGGAAGAGGAAGCTGAGGGGAGACCTCATCACTCTCTACAACTACTTGAAAGGACACTGTAGAGAGGTTGGTGGTGGTCTCTTCTCAAAGGTAATTAGTGACAGAAGGAGAGGGAAAGGCTTCAAGCTCCAACAGGGTAGGTTTAGACTGAACATTAGGAAAGATGTGGTGTTGGGGAATATGGTGTAGGGGTACTGATAGTTGGACTTGATGATCCCAAGGGTCTTTTCCAACCTAAATGGTTCAATGATTCTATGATTTCCTCAGCAAAGGAGCATGAACTTCAGCAAAACCAAATAAAAGTTAAAGCTGAAGGATAAACCAGGAAGATGTTAAACTGTGAAGAGGACAGAGAACTGTGGGGGTGCCCTCAGACCAGGTAGCCAACAGACTGCAACAGGTACTTCTGAGACTAGAAGTTTTCAGCCCAAAGGAAGGTTAATAAAGGAACCTTGGGAACAATACTACTTAATACTTTCACAAGCAATCCTGACATAGAAAGTGAAAGTAAACACTAATAAAGCTTGGTGATGATACAGTGAGGGTCAGAGCACCAGAAAGGAAGAGATGTCATCTGGAGGGACCTCGGCAGGCTTGAGACACTGGACTGTGTGAGTCTCATGAAGTTCAAAAAGGTCAAGTGCGAGCTCTTGCATGTGGGTTGCAGCAATCCCAAGCACAAATCTAGGCTGTGCTGAGAATGGGTTGAGAGCAGCCCTTAGGAGATGGGCTCGGGGGTGTTGGTTGATGAGAAACTTATTCACCAGCAATGTGTATTTGCAGCCCAGAAAGTCAACCGCATTCTGGGCTGCATCCCTAGCAGCATGGCCAGCAGGGCAAGGGAAGGGATTCTGTCCCTCTGCTCTCCTCTCATGATACACTACCTGGAGTACTGTGTCCAGCTCCGGGGCCTCCAGCATCAGAAGGACGTGGACCTATTGGAACAGGTCCAGAGGAGGGACCACAAAGATGATCAGAGAGCTGGGGCACCTTTCCTATGAAGCCAGGCTGAGACAGTTGGGGTTGTTCAGCTTGGAGAAGGCTCCAACTTATAGGGCCTATACCTATACCTAAAGGGGCTACAGAAGAGAAGGGGAGAGACTCTTTATCAGGGAGTGGAGCGATAGGATGAAGGGTAACACTTTTAATCTGAAAGAGGGGAGATTTAGATTAGTTATTAGGAAGAAATTCTTTACTGTGAGGGTGGTGAGACACTGGCACAGCTTGCCCAGGGAAGTTTTGGATGCCCCATCCCCAGAGGTGTTCAAGGTCAGGTTGGTTGGGGCTTTGAGAAACCTGGTCTAGTGGGAGGTGTCCCTGCCCATGGCAGGGGGGTTGGAACTCGATGATCTTTAAGTTCTCTAATCATTCTATGATCCTATGGTGCTATGATCTTCAAGGTGCTACTGGATGAGTCTGAAAACTGGAGGAATAGAAATGGGATGAAATTCAATAACACTGAGGTCAAGTGTATGCATCTGGGGACCAGTAACAATTTTTTTTCCATAAATGCAGTGTTCAGTTGCACACAAACAGGGAGAAGAAGGATTTTGTTGGATATACTAGTGGATGACAAGGTTGTAAGTTGGTAGGGCCATCAAAATAAAGGCTACTTAAAAATTTATTAGATAGGTAATGTCATTGAATAAGTCACTGCAAAGATATGAAACAATGTTCTCATATGTCAAAAAGCAAAAAGAAGAAATATATTTCCCAATCAGAGGAGCAGTGAGAACATTTGAGGAAACTTAGGTCTGGGAAAAACTTCCTGACTAACTGAGACAAGTGACTAATCAACCTAGAACTTGCTAGTTCATTCTAAAACTATTTTAATCACAGTTAATCTTGTAAAAAAGTTGTACAATGTAAGTGTCTAAATAAAATCTAACCACCGTTTGGTTTTGGGAAGCTGTTTCCCACAGCAGAGAACACCCAACACGTCTTGGGAGCCTCAAGTCTGAGTCCTGTCCACAGTTATAGGTGTGGTGAATGACTTCGGTTAAGTTATTTCTTCTCTCTTGGTCCTAGTTTCCCATTTGTAAAGTGGAGATGATGATATTTTATTACCTATACATTTTGAGATTCACTGCTAACAAGTAGCCTGTTAGGTATTATTACTTTTATCAGAACTGCAGGTATTGCAGATATCTATAAAGAATGTTCTATAATATTTAAAAGGCTTTATTTATTAAACTAATTCCTTACATATCAGTCGGGATACTTCCCTGGGACATGTCCATGTCCATCCAAGCAAATAAAACGGGTCTATGGCTTGAGAATCGCTTGCAGTCTCATGCAACCTACAGATTTCTCCCTCATGTGGTTTTGTCCAGTGCCAATTAACCCTATCCCAAGTAAACCTCTCCATTCCCCAGTAGCAGAAGGGATAGTATTTGAAAGAGTCTAATCCCCATAGGCAGTTTGGATATAACCACTCTATTTGGGGGACAAAAATTATGTAATTTAGGAGCGTGAGGCATACACTAAGTCTTGACAGCAGAAAATGGTCCCTGGCCTGTTTTATTCAGTTATTTAGGTACAACCACAGTGTCCAATGGCTGCATCATAGATAACAAAGACATGGTGACGTACCTGAAGTCCTTGCCTGTGTTTCCTCACTCCACTTGGGACTGGAGAGGCAGCAGATGTAATGTGTGGGCTGCTCAGCTATTACATCTACAGGAACCTAAATATCTTGAATCCTTTATCATATGTAAGATATCTCAACAGAAACTTTGAGGTTTTGGGAACCAGGAAAAATGTGTGTGACCAATGTAAAAAATCTCCTCTTTTCTTTAAGCATGGGGGTAGCTTTTAATGCCTGGCCTCAAGCAAGAAGTGGCTTGCCTAATTACCAAAGAAAGTGAAAACAGCTGCTGTTATAGACTGAAAGTTGGAGGCAAATGGTGAACTGAGGCATGGAGAAGTTAAGTGGTTTGCCTTAGGCCACAGAGGGAAGTGGTGTCAGACCCAAGATTAGAAATCACAAGTTTTTCTTGTACATTTCTAAGCTCAGATCACTGAAGTGTACCATCTGGACATGCGTAGATAACTATTTGGGTCTGTCTATCATTCCTACGCATCTCTAAAATAAACTGCTATCCTTGTACAGTTTCACATAATTTTGAGGCAAAAATACTGTTTTATTTAGGTGTAGTATCTTGCACAGCTAATATTCCAGAAAAATAATTCAGGATTAATGTGGTGCCACAGCCACTGGAAAAAATTATATTCCAGCAAGTAAGGATTTGCTTATTTTGAACTATAAACCCAAAGCTATTTAGTGCAAAATGATTGAGAAATAGACACAGGACTCTTCAGCAAGTTATCTTCAGCTAGTTATTGCAGTAACATTTTTTGAAAGAAGGAGAGGAAGTGGAGAAAGTGAGATGGGAAACTTCTGTACTGCAGTAATTTAGCACAGAGCAGCCATAAAGAAACAAAAACCCAAATCACTACGAATACAGTACCTAACTGCAGCACAAAATACACTCAGAAGAAATGCTACCTCAAAACACTCTCCAGAGTAACATAACATTTTTATCCTTATTATCACTGTTGAGGGCTTTGCGGTTCCAAAACAGCAAAACAAACTCACATGAAAAAGATCTCCCAAAGTAACCTTTGGACACAGTTTCCCAAGCTTTTTTGCTCCAGTTTTGCTGTGAGTGACATGTTTTGGCCCCTCAGACCCACAGGCACTGGCAGCCTTTTGTCATTCGACGTTTACCAGAACTCTTGCATTGCCAAAGTCTACCAACATGATTCCTCCCTTATTTTTAAAATCCTTACCTCATGGCTTACGTGGTACTATGGCACAGCAAAAACTTTTGAGCTCAAATTAATTCTTGTGCATAGAGGATTTTTGGATATTGTATCTGGATAACAAGAGAGCAGATCTGTTCATATCTCCATGAAATTTCAGAGTCTGAAGTAAACACAAACAAGCTTTAAAATTAACAAGTTAGAATAAAAACAATTTATTCTTGTAATTCAGTTCACATCATGATGTAAATCAGCTACAGACCCTACTCTTGTCTGAAGGGCCTTATGCAGAACACAGACCTGTATAGCTTGAAAAATTGTATGTGAGTGTTCAGCACAACTTAACTTAGATGTGAGATATTGATGGCTGGTGTCAGGATCTCCCCACGCTAGAGAAATAGTTGGTGACAGCCTGGCAAATGGAACAACATAACTGCCTCCCTGAGAAAGACGGGAGGATGCAGCTGGAGAAACCAGCGAGTTTTTGCAGTTCTGTATTATCTTATCTGAGTGATGGGTTTTTGGATACCTGCTCTCAGTAATAAAGGCATAGCAGCTCTACACGTATTGCTCATTTGGGCACACGTACACACACCTGCAAACATACACACACACCAGGTTTCATAAATGTAAGGTATATAAGTCCCAGTTGCAGGATGTAATCTCGGTGCAGGAAAGCACTTAAGCATTTACAGAAATCCCATTGCAGTATAAAGCTGTTGCTTAAGAATTTTCTGAAATTACGGCCAGTAGCACATATCATTATCACCATGGTCAGTCTTCCTATTGATTTCAATAAGCCTTAGGTGGGTCCCTTGATATCAATATTCTGGATCTACCTCCAGAGATGGCATTGCAAAAATAAAGCAAAAGATTTTCTTCTCTTCCACAGTTCTCAAGAGATACGTTCAGCCAATCCCCAGATCAGAAACACTGGCTCACAATTTTGTTTTAATAAATTCAATGAACTAAAGCATTTTGTGAGTCAGAAAAGCAGTGTGAAAAAGAAAAAAAAAACCCAACACAAAACCCCATCCCCATATATATACACATATACTCCTCATCCTTCAAGCAGAATGTTTTTCAAACTGTTAAAACATTTTATGAAATTGCTCTTATTGTTTCAACATTTTACAGCCTCACAAATGATTATTTTCAGGTGTAGGGAATATAAGAAAAGGAAAAAAAAAAGCCAAACATTTTAGTGGCTTGGTTTCAAATGGGTTTACTTTGCACATAGTTTGAGCACTTAGAACATTTTTAATGCTGTAAAGGTGCTCAGTGACAGAAAAATGATACGTAGCTGCCTGCCTGTGACAACACTTTAACAATTCTTCTAGGTATCACCACACGTCTTAATGCTACATTCTCTAGCAGGAGTCCCTTAGAGGGTATTTACAGTGTAGGTACCTAAGTTAGGAGATTTGTATACTTTGGCTGTCTTTATACTTAGCAGGGTGAGAAAGCTTTCTCCAGAGAGCAGTTCAGAGGAGAAACGTAGTTTAAGTGCCCTGAATGCACTTGTGAAATCATTCACAGCAAAAAACATTAGAGAATATTCTGAGTTGCAGCAGTTATTTGAAGGATTGGAGTGCAGAATTGAAGCACACAAAGGTGAGACAAAACTTTGTACTTGTTTCTGGACTAAATCTCTGCTTCACTTGAGAATGTCATGCGGTGTTTAACAATTGTGTGGAATAATGAGATTCTTAGTTTTTAAGGAAGTTCTTTTAAGGACTGTATATTGTCTGTGAAGTGTTTTGTAAAGTTAGAGTGCTGGAGCATGGTTAGGTTGATAAACCTCATGATTCAAGTCAAATGCTTCTATCTCACAGCATCCACTCCAGAATGACAAAGGGCATTTGAAGTTGCCTGAATTTCGTTTGAACCTCCAGCTGCAACGTGTTATGTGAAGCTGCAACTTAATCTGATGTTTCATCTTTCTTCAGAGAAAACATTTATCTGTTGCCTACTACCAACTGCATACCAATATGTTTTGAGGAACATGGCCCATTTTTTACGAGGAGAAAAAATATGTTTTTTGTCCAACAGCATTTGTTTGTGAGAGGTAGAGCTGTTGTCAGCTTGGAAATTCAGAAAATCTCACTCTAGCACAAATGGAAATGAAGACATTTCCTAAATGTGCTTCTCAGGACTGTGAGCTCTCTATAAGCATGTATGGAGTTATGTGAGTCCACAAAACTTAGCACAAATGTTTTTCTCCTTACATTCACAGAGGGAAAATTAGAAAGTAAGAAATCACAAGAAAATTAGTGAGCATGTTATGCAAGCAAGTTATGAATTCAGTGGTATTTAAGCAACGTCCTAAGATCCCACCTGCAATCAGAGTCCCACTGCTATAAGCTTTTTGAAATGCTTAGACCATGTCTCTGGGAATTTACTAATTTTGCTTTGTATGTAGAGGCTTGCATGTGGTAATAGTTTACATACATAAACATTTCTGATATACAAATAAGCACAACAGAGTAAGGTTGGAATAAAAAGTTTAAGAACAATCTAAATGAGTAGAAATATCCATAAATTATATTTTTAAGAAAAAAACCACAAACCCAAACCAAAAAAAACCCAACAACCCTGACAAGCTACATAATAGAAGGAAAAACTAGATATGTTATTCAATGAAAAGCATGTCAAAATGCTTTCGAAAATATTGCTAAATTGAGTACATCTCCATTTGAACTATATATTAACATCTGAAACAGTGTAATATGGTAAGTGACATATATCACCTGCTGATTGAAACACATCACCTAGTAAAATAGCAATCAATCTGTGTGTACGAAATTTATCTCTTCTCCTAATAAATTAAATGCAGAGCATGCTGAAGCTGATGCAGCATTTACCGAGTTCTGCACAGTGAGGACTGAACTCATTTTACCAGCGACTGAATCTGAAAGACGAAGTACCAAAACTGATACAGTCCATCAGACACATCAGCTCTCTGGGAAATGCCAATCATCGGGGCAGGGTGAAGCTGCTGTCAGAAGATGTTTAGGTCAACAACCACTCTCAGTAACAGCCATTTGCTACAGCTGATGGCAAGGTTCAGGAGTGGGGCACAGCTGCCAAGATCTCAAACATCTGGAGTTTGATATTCAAGGCTGTGTGAGTGGTGGCTATAGAGGGAGAGGTGCAGAAGGATCAAATTAAACATGCTTTGGGTTACTGGAGTGGGGGAGAGCAGCCTGTTGTATTATTTTAGCTTTCTGAGGAGCAATGGTGGGATGGACAACTGTGGGCTTCTAATTTTCTCCAAAAATAAAGATCCTTCTATTGTGCAAGTAACATTCTTGCCACTCACATACAAACTTTGCCTCTTTCCACATCTTTTGATACATATCGATACATATTATTCATCTTATCAGTTGATACATATCCTTGAAATTGATACATATATGTACTTGACTATATATATGTACATATATTTGCATATATACAGACTAAAAAAGCAAAGCTGCTCCCCATGTTAGGTTTTGCGCTCTTCAAGTATCATGGAAAACTGTGATGTTTCACTCCATCAAACTGAATGCTAAACAGTTTTCTACTTGGGTTTCTGGAAAGAAACCAGCAGCTTTGTAGCTGTTGCCAAGTAGGAAGTCACATGTCTCTGCTGAACTACAGCAAAGGCAGCCTGTCAAGCAGACCTGTCCTCCCTCTGTTCATGCAGTATACCCAAAGAGAGAGGAAAAAGAAGATTCTGGGGACAGTTTCATTCTTTATGTTACCCCATGGCCAGTTCTGTTGAGCTTTTAGTTAATTGTTAATTTTTACTTCTTGAAACGCAATGCATGTGTAAGACAGGTTGGTCATATGAACCAATTAACTGAGGTGGCTTTTCCTCCCTCTGACAATAAATGCTGATTTAAGGAGCTAGTTAAGTGTAAGTCAGAGTCTATCAGGTAATCTCTGTGAAGTCATTGACTACTTGACTGATCAATAAAGCTGGAAAATATCAGGGCCATAATTTGCTGAAAGACAATTTCCTGCATCCTGAATTACAAAGAAGAGAGGCTCCAACAAGAGTGCAAGGTGTCTGTGTCATGAGCCTACACAGGTTTGTCCCCAAGGCTTCTAATTAAGACTAATATTGTACATTTCATCAAAGTAAATTAAGAGTAATTCCAGTGAAGTGGGGGATGCTGAAGGGAAGTGATAACCTTGAATTAATTTACATTTAAAAAAAGACCTGAAGGAGGAAAAAAAAGTTGCTTGGTTCCTTTGAGCAAGAAGGGCATGTTTTAAAGGAGTTTTGGGTTTTCTTGGAATTCACACAAGAGTCTAATCAGACTTCCAGCATCTGTCACATTAACCTAAAAGTCACTGGATAAACACCTTACCCTCTCTATACTTCAGACAAAATGCAACTGAGAGAAAAGCTGGTCCTTTCAGAAGCAGAGAGAAAATTCCTCTACAGGTCGTGGCTCCAGCTCTGGTCAACGGTGCAGTGTGGTGTTCTCCTTCCCAAGCTTAGCACCAGCCTGGCAACCTTCAGGACAGGCAAAACCTCTATGAGGCTGAAATATGTGACTGCAGAAGGCCTTCAGCATCTCTGGTGGCTTGAGAAATAAAGAATGAGTCACCTTCCCCTTGTGATCCTGCTCTGTTTTAGTTATTTCTCTATTTTTGCAGTAGAATTCCACAAATAATGGGAGGTTCCAGTTGCTACTAATTTTCAGGCACAGTTTTTGGGCTTTGAAGTAGCTAGGCATCAAAGTCCCACGGCAATAGCTAGCTGTTAAAATGTCTTTGAAATACTAGTCTTCAGGTCCATTTTAGGCACACCCACTGGCCCAGTGGCTGGGAGAGAAGAACCTGTGAAAATGATGGAGATCCTCGAAGTCCCAGTCTGCCTCATGGTCTTCTCCTCACCTGGGGAGAATGTGCCATGCACACAGCATCCAGCTGTAGTTCAGTCTCCTTGACAAGCATCTGGTGAGTACCCAGCACCTTCCAGGACTGAGCCCAGAGAGAGCACCACAAGCTGAAGCACAGCAAATGAATGAGAAGGATTATACATTTCCACTTAACTGAGAGCTAGACACATCCTCGGCAACACAGAAATGGATTTACAACTTTTAACAAGCAGCACTGTAAAAATAAAATGACTTCAAACACAGCATTAAAGCTTTTCTCAGAAAAGCTCTAATGTAAATTTTATATGCGCACTACTGTACGTGCATTTGTTATTTGCATTTGTTATTTTATTAAAAAGTAAAGCCTAATCAGGATTGCCTAGTTCTGGGGAGAAAAAGGAATGGTATTAAATATGAAATAACAGTTGGTTCAGGATTCCTACCCACTCAGGAGACTTCTGAAATGTTCTGTCATTTTCTAGAGATTTATATATTAAAATTGTCTGCCCCATCATAATCACTTAACATGTTTAAAAAGCACATAAACACAAGGGGAGGTTTCATTATGGCATATTGGAGAGACATTCTTCTCAGCATTGGTCCAATTTTGCTTGCATTACAGTCAAAAGCTAAATATCCCATGGACATCAGGGGGAGTCAAGCCTTTTGAAAAAAACTGTTCTTTATAAAAAAAGCATAAAGCAGGCAGTCTACAACTAATATAGATTTCCCATAAAGTAGGGACAAGGTCTTGATTCAAACAAATAATATCATATCTCCCTTTTTCAATTTTTTTCAGTGACAAAAAAAGGGACAAATGTTCAGATGGATAGTCTGTCTCCCAAGAGAGATCCAGGAATTATTTTCCTTTCCTAATGTTGAAGAGATTGTGTTAGTTCTTTATCACCCCTCTTATTCTTCCTCCCATTTCTCTCTTCCTGCACCCACACAGAGGACTTCTAAATCTCAGCACGAGCCTGATAATATCTTCTGCTCTTTAATGTATGTTTCTGCAGAAGGAAGAATCAGCAGCTATTAGCAGCTTGTGACTGAATGCTGTATGAGGCTCTCTTTGTAGGACTTAATTGCACTGGAAAACACAGTTTAACAGAGGAGCATTGCAGAAACCATGCTGAATGTACAGAAGGGTCTTTGTCCCGATCAGCCGTGGGTGAGAGAGTGGTCAGGTTCAAGGCTCAAGGTTTCCTCACTGGCAGAGGTAGTTGGGAGCAGAGCCAATCGCTAGATCCCATGGCTTCGGTATCTTGTCTTTAAAAGCCAGAGCAATGTTAAATCTTTTTTTTTTTTTTTTTTGTTTTTTTTTTTTTCCCTGAGATGAGATTTCACTCCTGTATCACATCCATTGCTCTGAGACATCTGGGTTTAATGTATCGCATCAAGCTTTTGGCACCACCGTACTGAAATTACATTTTATGGCCGGAGACGCCTATTGGTTCCTCCAACCTCCTGCATAACACAAAATTATACACAGTAATTCCTGTGTTAAACTTAATCAATGACTTCTGGCTAAGCTAGAGATGATCTCTCAGAAAGATAGTGATGTTTGATTTTAAAGTCTTCAAAGGGAGGGAAACCCAGGACTTTTCTTATGAAGTCATTCTGATGGTTAATTAGCTGTATTGTTAAAATCCTGCCCTATCTCATTTGACTTTGCCTTGCTTCCGTTCCTAGGGATTTTGTTGTGTCTTGAGCATTAGATTAAATTTCCACTTACAGAAAGTCGTGTAGTCAGAGCTCTCACTGTAGCACTGGTGTTTGAAGCACACATTTTATTACCCAGTCTGAAAGTAGACAACTCTTGTTCAGAGGCTTAGGATATCTCTTATTTCTGCCATTATAACCAAAAACTACCTGTCTGTAGGAAGTGTTGGAAAATGAAGTGGTTGGCACTTTTCTGTTCCTCACTGAAGGCTGAAAACCAGCTACAGTACGAAGGGTGTCCTGCTCAACCTCATACAGACAACAGAGTCAGGCCCAGCTGCCTCAAAAAGGAAAGCCAAAATTGCATACAAATAGACTGTAATTTGTGTTTGGAATCTGAAATCTGATGAGAAAAGGAACTAGAGGAAAATTCCTAGTTCCTTTATTTTTCTAAAAGTGACTAAAAGCAATTAAAAATATGCCCTGGCTGTGCATTTAACATTTGGGCTTTATGTTAATTACCTTTTCCTGAACAAACTAAAAGAGAGTGCATTGACGTGGCAAGTTTAATGGCATGTAACTGAAAAAAGTAAATGCAATTATTTCTTTTCACCTCCTCACAATGGGTGTAAAATAAGGGAATAAATTTAATGCACTCTGGTGAAAATATGGGCATTTCCCTGGTGCATATCAGTTGGATGATTCTGGATTTAGGTGCAGATGGAGGGAAATTAAGATGATACCAGTTGGCTGGTATCCATAAAACATTTGGAAGTGAAATTCAGCACGTCTTGTCCTGGACTCCAAACTTACTGTCACAAATAGACAGTTTCAGTTTGGTTCAAGGGGTTTCACAACTGACCACTAACGTTTAATACAATGGAGAATGTTTCCTAGGGACTATCCTAAATACTTTGAAATCTTCTACTTTACTTCAGCACAACAGTCCCACTAATGGTGTCATTGAGAACTACTGTGTTTGAGAATAATGAAAATGCTTTATTTGCATTTAGAAGATATTTTCAGATCTAAGAACTTTGACATTCAAATACTGTTTTTTGAGACCTTTTCTCATTTGTAGGAAAACAGAATACATTTCTTCCTCATGCAGACAACAGATGGATGCTTTTGAGATTAGACATTAGATATTTTTAAGATCAGATATTACAGTGACCACCTATCTGGGAAGAGAGACAGAATTTGGAGTCATCCAGCACAATGACTTTGGATATGAAACAAATTGTGTTATTTATTATTTGTGACGGAATAACATCTGGATGTTGTGATAAGGGACCCACTATATGATGAACTATAGGCAGTGTAATGGAAAAACTGTCCACCCTGTATAAAGTTTGTTTCTTGGATTTAGAGTTGAAAACTGTTGGATTTGGAAAACATGGAAAAGCATAAAAGAAGAGCAAAATGATCACGTCTAATATAGCAAGTAGAGATCACAGTAAAAGCTGCAGAAAGCTATTTTGGAGCTCATTTGGGGCTCTTGTTCCCCTTGGCCCTTAACATACCTCTGTGGTCCTTTTGGTAAGCCATCTACAGCAGAAGCAGAGGCACGATGGTTGTGTGAATTCTGCATGGGCCTGGTTTGCTATGCTAAATTGCATGCAGGCTTGTTATAGGAGTTTCTACACGTGTTTACAGACAGACCTGTGCTTGCTCCACATGTGCTGCGGGTGACCATGCATTTTCAAGTCTCAGTTTGAAGGTGCTGCCATGCTGATTTGATGTGCTCCATTGATGCTACAGATCTGATGTGCCAACAAAGCTAAGCAGCTTTCAGGTGAGATCTGTCTCATCTGCCTGCATGTCATGGAGCAGCAGAAGCTGTGTCTGCAAAAGGCTGGGTGACCTTGCCATATCAACAAACCTTCATAACAGATACGACTTTGTTCATGCTCATGCAAAGTTCTATGAAAAAAAATAATAAGGCAGAGAATCGGAAATGCAATTGTTATTACTTGTGGAATATAGATGATTTGAAGAATATTGTTTCATTGGGGGTGAAAAAAAGATCCCCAAAATGTTAACAATAAGTAGTACTTATTTTCATGCCGTTTCAAGTAGGCTCTGTTTTATGCTTAGCTGAGCTATGGATCCAGATGGCTTTGACATCCAATTGAAATGCACAATGTGCAATGCACAAAGGCTAGAAGACCTTTCCTAGGAAAAAGCTCGAGCCCTTCAATTGCTGTTTGCTTCTTATATTTCTTACTTAGTATACCCTGTCTTGCTACTGCTTACTCTATATTCATCTGAACTTAGCATCATGCAGGTCCTATTTCTGCCCTTTTATGTGGATTTAGTTGATAAATCTAAAGAACCAGCAGTCTGGGAGAGTGAAAGTGCAACCACAAACTGTTGAAAGTAAATGGCAGTGTGTAGCACTTTGGGCTGGGGCAATGAGAGTTCACTGTAACAGAGCATAAATTGATAGAAAGGTGTTGGCAGTTTACCATGGCTATGATAGCTGCTATAAAAGTATCTTTCAAGGTGCAAGAAACACTTAATGAAATGCCCTGACCTGTGTTATGTAGGAGGCTGGATTAGATAAACGTAACAATGCTTTCAGAATTAGTCTATGAACCATGGATATTGCTATGAAAAAGACTTATGAGAATAAATACAGAATACCAACAACCTCCAGAATGAAAAATAAAAAGCCGGTTATAAATCATTGTAACAGGATACTCTATTCTATTATCTATTAACCAAGTTCTGTTGAATTCAATACATTTCTCAGTTTTGAGTGTCTACAAACCAGTGTTGGATTTGTCATGCATTTCCCAAACTGGCAAAATAAAAATGGATTGGTCCAAATGAGAAACAGCATATAAGACTACTAATTATCAACATACCCTGTTTCAGTAAGAGAAATTTTCAGGGCAAATTTTTCTCTCTACTGCTTTTATTCATGACACAAATGCAGGGAGAAATAAGTGAAAACAGATATAACTTATGAAAGTTTGCAGAAAAGAACACTTCTGTGAAGGTGATGTTCAAATGTTTTATATTTAAGGAGTTGAGTTTTACCAGTTTTACCAGTAACAAAATTTTGATATAAAATAAAATTTCATTTTTCTTTATCTATCTATTTTTTTTAATTTTAGGGAAAAGGTGGATTCTACATGAAGGTTTCATTAATGTCTGAATATTTACCAAAAAGTTTGTATCTCCGTTCTAGAAGAAATTGCAATACTGCAATATACAGGATGGCAATGAAATGAATTCATTTCTCTGCTAACCCAATGAGTATATCAATAATGTACTGTGTGATTATTTGGGATGTCATTATTAAAATGAATTTTATTAAGGTTTTATACTGCCATCTAGTACCTAAGCACCTCCCTCATGTATTCAGTGTTAATAGAGAAATGCCTTCTTGGGATTTTTGAAGTATCTCTTGGTTTCTGGAGAGAGGAATCTCTAGATTCAGTTCAAGTGGGTAAGTTGGAGTCTAAGAATTTTTCTTATCATTTCAATTCCACCACTGCAATCTGCATTGATACAGTTTTGCTATAGGGCTTTTAAAAACCAGGAGTCACATGCCTCTATGCAAGTGAATTTGTTTCATCTTGCAAGATCAAACCCAAACCTTATTTGATAGATTAAATTAGCGGTGATTCTGATGGGATTTGAAAGATTCCTTGGTATCACCAGCCTGGGCAAAGCTAAATGACAAGCTGAATTTTTCTAACGAATTTTTCTAACGAAATGGGGCACAGACCTCAGTAAGGTGAAAGGACCAGATTTTTCAGGTGGTGCAATCTCTTAATCCTTCACTCCCATAATAAGAGATTCAAGCCTCCAGTTTATTCCTAGTTTAGATTCAGACCTGCTGAACTTAAAGCAAATAGTGAGTGGTGAAACTTTTCCTGCCATATTACATGACTGGCTAATCAGTGCCTATTATATCGTAAAAAGCTCTGCTGATGTGCCTCTTATAGTTTTAAGCAATAACACACCTACCATCCGACATTGTGCAATTAGCCTGCAGTTCTAGAGTCTGCCAGAAACAGCAATAATACTGTATCAGAGAAAGATCATTATCTAAGGCACCTTGCAGACACTAAATATGCACAGCCCTGCTGCATTTGCAGCCCACAAAGGATAAAGGCACCAATAACTGGACGGTGTTCATTTGCATTGTTTCAGGGAAAGCCTGGCCTGTCAGGACTTCCCACCAGCAGGCATAAAAAAAAAAAAAAAAGAAAAAAAGGAAAAAGAATAAAAATAAAAAACCACCAATATTTTGGGCTATTTTTTTCCTTCTGAAGTAATGAATTAGTTCATTAGTTTGGGGAAAATAAAACATCAGTATCAGCAGAGCTTGGCTGGCTTCTCTCGCTGTGAGTCAGTGTTATTCAGACCCTGGGCTGTGTTTTTACTGCCTTTTCTCATATAAAAGAATACAAACTTTCCTTTAGTGCTCGCATTGTCAGGAATGACTCCAGATAAGAAAGGGGAGTCCATGTAGGGGGTCAGTGGTCTCAGATGCTGCAGGACTAGCGAGGGTGGTGCCCAGCTCCCTAGCCTGCTTATATGAGGATCTTGCTGTGGTCCAGAGGGATTTTTCCCTATATTCAGTGCAGTGCAAATAGCAGTCTGAAGTTTTCTTTCCCCATTTTATACGGCACCCCTTTGCCAGGCTGCTCAGAGTCAATGAGTACCAGCCTGAGCATCTCAACACTGCAGAAATCCCCCTCCGTGCTTCTAGGTCCTTACAATGGTGCGTTACCTTTGAAGGGAAATCACATTCGTTTCCACAATCATGGAACGCAAAACAAGCAAAAAAAAAAAAAAAACCAGCAAAAAACCACTGTGGACGAAAATGTCAACACATTTTTCAACTTGCTTAGCAACAACCATGGGCAGCTTCACCTGAGAAAGTCCCTGCTGCAGTCAGCCCTGGGAAATTCCCTGAGGGTCCTTGCTACCCCTGTGATGGGGACTAGAGTCTCTTATGATCATTTCTTTGCCATGCTGTGGCTATAAAAAGGCAAAAGCTAAGGATTATAGATCTATCTACAGCAATAGTTAATTTAAATTGCATTAACAGTTAAAAATCTTGCAGAGGGAATATATGAAAATTACTGCTTTCCAAGAAGATCTGTTAATTATTATTAGTCAGTACACTTATAAGGCACCAGTGGAAACTTGGCACTCAATAAGTACCTATTAAACTATGTTGGAGAACATCATTTTTATGTTTAATATAAAAAATGCATGAATCATCTGTTCATTTAACACTGGGTCATATCTTCAGCTGGTATGAATCTGTCAAACACCAGCAACAGAGCTGGTCAGTTTACACAGACCAGGATCTGCTTTAACAGTTGCTATGTGAAAAACAGAATGGCATTTCTTTTCTTTTAACTTTTCACAGAAATTTGGAGTTTTTTCCCTTTTCTGTCACCCATCTGGCAGAACTGTAATTAACAGAATTTAGAGCCATGACACTGAATATGTTAGACAGTCACACAATCAGGTGAATTTGCAATGTAATTAATAGATGTAGAGGACATGATCTGTGTAAGATCACAGGGACTTGGATGCAATGGCAATTCAGAGAACTCAGGCTGTGCTGCCTAGTTATTACACAGCACCCTAATTCAAATAGTACATCCTCCTATGTGTTCTTTAAACTTGAATCTATGGCTGTGTTGGGACAGAAAACGTGATCAGCATCCAACAGCACACACTTATGACCAAATTTTTAGCATCCCAGTTGCTGAAAGCGTAGGCATGCTCCTGCAGACCAAATAGGAACAGCTTGAGAAGTTATTGCCATCTGGGTTACCACCCATCAGCTGAAATGTGCTCCCATTTGCTCGGTGTAACACAACCCAGCAGCTTTTCAGTCACCATCAATTCTTGCCCTTCGCTTAGATGTGCGGTAACTCCCACCTTCTGAGTCGTATTTTTCTAATAGGCACAATGTTCTCTTAAGCCACTTCACACCAACTTTAAGAGCTTGCCTTCCTGTTCTGAGCTGTCGTGACATTTTGACTCCAAAGGCAGGCTGTTTTCCTTTAAGAATTTAGGCCATATTAACTCAATGAGAGGTAAATACCTGTAATTTTGCAGCTCAGTTCAGCCTTTGTGACCTTGCTGGCTGTGAGCTGAAGATATTTGTCAGAATTATATGGCTATGTGTTTTTCACCAGTTGCAGTAATTCAACAACTGCACAAATCTTTTCACTATTTTCTCTCCAGTTCATTTATTTCTGACAAGCCTGAAGGGAAAACATCAGGTACTGTCCCTGAGATCTCATACACAACAAGCATGTGGGAGAGTAAGCTTTGCACAAATACAGTCGTTCACCTGCAAAATTATGCCTTTGTTAAGTTGTACCCAATCTTCATTTGTGTATAATATATTACTTTAAACAATCTTTTTCATTAGGGCAAAAGTTGCAGAGCCCAGCTTGTAATGATGGATAGCGTATGGGATTTGCAAGAAAAGCAAACAAAACCAAAAACTTGAACCATTTATTCTGCAGGACTCCACTGGAAGAAAGAAAAAGAAAAAGCAACCTGTCTGATTTATTCCATTTAATATAAGGACTACAACTGAGGGACCTAATTTAAGAGTTTAGCAGTTTTGGGTTTCCTGTAATGTTCATGTAGAGAAAAGCGCTTCCAAAGTTTTTTTGGGGCCCATGAAATCTGAATAACTCTAATGAAGAACACTTCTCCCCTTTGAAGAAAAGGAGAAATATCTAATTACTAAATTCCTGGCATATGGATACCTCCATTTAATACTTAAAGTTAACATTAGATGAACTTGGCAGTGTAATTGGCCATTTTCAGACATTTATGCCAAAAACTTTGTGCCTAAGTGGAAAGTTCCAGTATCAAAGTACAGAAAAAGCAAATGATGAAACAAAATGCCTTTTAACAGAAATATTTAGTTTGGAAAATAAATAAATATGCATTGCCAGCTTCTCTGATTGGCTGCCAGTGTGATGGAACTGACTTGTTTATATATTTCATGTGATGAACTTCTAAATGATTAGCTATAGAGACACAGACAGATACGTAATGAACAGATGTGTAAGATGAGCATAGCGTAATTATAGAAAACCTCTCAACCCTCTTAAAAATAATAATCATATAAGTGGTTTCCTCTTAAAATCAAATGTTTTGAGAATATATACATGTACTAGGTATATGAATATATATATATATATGCAAATACTATAGAGACAAAAGCTTTTCCCTACCCAGAATCTCAGCTTCCATTTGAAACGTCTTCTTTCTAAAGTGTTTCTTCACTTTTCCTTTTACTGGTAGCTGAGTGTCTGTTTGAGGTGGCAATGTACCAGGTGCAAAATAGTAAGGAAATTGTTTCAGAAAGATGGGACTCCAATCCTGCTCTGTGCTGAGCTGCGTCCCAGCCCCCAGAGCCTGGACGCAGAGTGCTTTCTGCACAGGAGCCTAAGCCTGACACACAGAGCTTGAACAGTGATCTGTAAGAAAATCAGGTGTTTGACTGACTCATTTTGACAGCGTGGTGACAAAAAGGTATAAGCAAGGAAGCTTTATTCTTAGACTTAAATCAAAAAAGCTTTCAAATGCTTTCTTCTATAAAAATAAATAATCATTTACATATGATGCTGACATGCTAAAAATAAATTCTCGTTGGCTTCTTTAACCATTTTAACACACATAGGTCAAGCCTGGGTGTTTCCAGGGTGATGTTGAGTTTGAGGATCGTGTTTTGGGAGCTCCAGCCTTGCTTTAGCCTTCGGTGTTCAGCCTCTATTACCTCCTGGACTCCTGCTGCCTCTCCCTCTGTCCTCAGGAGACTATGGTTCCACTGAGAAGGAAATCCAGTTCATGTTTTAATAGGAAAAAATACAGAAGAGCAAGAAGGGAAAGCAGCCATGCGGCAACTTTTAACACCATCAGATACATTAGTCCAATTAAAAGGCGACTGTGTTTTGGAAGACCAAGTATTTATTTATGGAAAGAAAGGAATGATTTGTTCTAATTCAATAAATTAAAAAAAAAACCAAAACACGTCCCTATGAATGATTCCATCAGTTAAAAACTGCACTCAGAGAGTCCAAACCCAGTGCAAAAGCCTATGTAAGGCTACTTATACCAAAGAAAACCTTACAGGCCTTTTCAGGACTTCCCTTATCTCAGTCTCCCAAGGTGGACCAGACTAGCAGAATTAAGAGAGTGGCTCTGTGGCCACGCATGATGGATGGTGTGTGGGTTATAGGTCTGCTTGCAGCACATTGTGCATCAGATGTCGCGCTCTTTTGAAAGGCTGTGGTGAAGCAGCAAAGAGCAAAGCCCCCTTAAGGGGGAAAGTTGGGCTCTTCAAGGAAAAGAAGGGCTCAGCAGGTGGGGATAAAAGGCTTGTTAAGTCAGGGGGAAGACAAATGGGCTCTTTGATTGTGGGTTGCTGGGAGAAAGACTGTGCACAGCATCAAGAAGACCTTGGTAGTAAAGGTAAAGATAGGAGAGAAAAGATGTCTTGGGCACCCAGAGGGGACAGGCTGGGATCTGCTGCAGCTCAACTGCTAAAGATCCTGGAACAAAGCACCTCTTCTGAAGGGACAGAAGGGACAGGGAAAGATTCGTTTATAAACTGTGGTATTTTTATTCTGTCTCAGTCTGAGTTTTCTTTAAAAGGGAGATAAAAGAAGTCATGCATCTAGTTCCTGTTGTAACAGAACCTCGTTCTAGAGCTTACAAAGCTTTTGGGAAAGTGCTCTAAGGAAAGAGTCAAGCCTCAAAACTCTGGCTGAATCAATGTTGCAGCACAAACTACTTTGCCACTTTTTGCCTTAGCACTTCCATCTGCAGAATGGGAATTTAACAGCTGCATAAGGCTGCTGCAAAGAGAATTAATTGATGTTTGTACAGTGCTTTGCAAGGCTAGCATTTTATTGTTACTTATTTGTTTATCCATCAACCCATGTTATTCTTTCATCCCAGTAATGATACTCTGCAAATAGTACAGCTCTTCAAAGAGGATGAAATCAGGGCATTGAGGGTAAGAACGGACTACTATCATGCATTAGTGATGGGAAGACTGTTTCCAGACATTTGCATAAACATGTTAGGGGGGAACGAATAAATCTAATATGAAATATAGTTCAGATACTAAACAAAAATTCATATTGGCAACTTTCACTAAATTCTTCTTAATTTAAGAAAATGTGACAAGGAATTGATAATAGAAATTAAAAATATAGGAAAGAACAGGATGCTGACCTGAAGCAAAATAAAATTGCACTGGTCACCCTCGGTAGGATTCACTTTTCCTAACAATGCTGTCTGCAGGTTCTGCATCCAACCTCCATTAGTCATCAGCGGTGATGGAAGCAGGCACTTGGAGGCCCATTAAGCCCATTTCCTTTAGACATACTGTGTTTTGAGAGGTCCTTGAGATGGAGCTTTAGATCAAATGGATAAATACTTCTTAGTGTTTATTAATAAGAGTGCATTTAAGCCGCATAGAAACTGAACCTGGAGGTAAACTCAAAGGGAAAATGTTGAGTATGTTCCCTGCTTTCAAGCGCTTCTCACAATATTGCGTTGAGTGGCCATGGCAGCGTCCCATGTTTGATGTCAGCCAGATGGATTGTCCAGCAATCACACAGAAACAGACACTGCTTGTAAGCAACCTGAATTCAACCCAAATTGCCAACATGTTTAATAATGCATATAATTGTGTCTCAGGAACATAGCAGTCTTCTGACTGCCTCTGGAATCAGATGGCTCAAAAGCAGTACAGGAGTAAATACAGTGTAAATATAGGAATTCAATTTTTCATTATTTTTCAGTCTTTTTGTTATGCCATTAGTTTTTCTTTAAACCTTCTACAACTTTTAAGGGAACTGTCCCATAGAAGACTGTCCCTCTATATTTAATTTGTATTTCCTTCTGTCAGTTCATGGATTTTACTAATATTCAACTGCAATAACACAACCAAGGCTTCCACACAGATGACAGTCTGCCTTCTTCCCAGAGTTATTACTTCCCACTATAGGATTCAGCAGTTTTGTAGAAACTTTGTACTCTGTCATAGATCTGTTTTCGTGTCTGTATTGTTTGCTTCTGACCGACCAACCAAGCAATCCAGGTCACTTCTCTGTTTTCTGTGCATCTGTAAAATCATCTATGATGATTTCTTCCTCCAACTCCTGCCCAGTATTAAATGGTTTGTAATTCAGTTACTGTGCATTAAAACTTGTAAGATATTGTATTACCAACTGTAATACAATCAAAATTCTGAGTCTATTAACACCTTTGTGATTGTCAGTGGTCCTCCTGTATGATGTCTGTGAGAACTTAGATCCAGACCCTTAATGGGTCTGTTAAGAAGGATATGCCTTCTGTTGGTTTCAATGAGACCAAGGCTGTTGAATACATCTGTAAATTGGAGATCTCAGTTTGTTTATTCAAGCTTCAGTTCACAGTCTCAAAATAGATTGTAAGTGTCTCATGATTTTAGGAAGTGGATTATTCATTTTAAACTCAACCTATTTTGATTGTTTGTGGAAAATGTTAGGCATTTCTCCAGGAGAACCACTAGATTCTAAGTCATAATCTCAAATGGGCTGCTGTTAGTTTCTGGATGTGTTTACCTTCATTCTTTCTAATCATTAGTATGCCATCTAATCCTGTGTCGCTATCAAACTATAGTCCTTTGCACTGATGTGGCGTGCTAGAGGCTGTTTCATAACTGACAGTCCAGCAGCACCAGAAAGCACCATGGAGCATGATGGGCGTCATTTTGCTCCCTCAGAAGCAGGTGACAAACATCTGCAGGTAATCATTGACAATGGACTCTTATTTATTTTGTTCCCCACTGATCATACAGGCTCAAAATCATTGGTGTTATCCTGATATTCTTAAAGTCAGCTTCACACAAGGTACTCACATATGAAAACCAACATCGCTACCTCCTTACTGTTGTGTTGGGGATTCCCAATGAAACACCAAACTGACTTTGTTCAGCAAATATAACAACATCTAACAGAAGCACTGCTGTGGATGATATGGGGGGCTGTCTCCTTTTAGATTTGATCTTAGGAAAACAATGCGCATTATAAAAATGTAAAAAGATCATTCTTCTGAGAACATAATTTTTTTTTTTCCTGGAAAATACAAATGTGTACAAGAAATTTCTAGGTTTTTGCATTTCAGCACATAGGTCCTGATGTATACAGTAAAGATAAAAATGCAGGAAGAAATCAATTCTGTTATCATTTTAAATGTATGATTCACTACAAGTAAACATATGTTTCTCTTTCTCCTTTTTTTCTGCACAGTAATGAAGTTTTAGGTAATAAAATGTGTTGCCTGAAGATAAGAAGTATTATCTAAAACACATTTCTGTCAATTAAATTGTCTTCTATTACTTCCATTGAAGCACTAGCGGACTTTTGATTGGACTGATTTTTAAGAATACTGAAGAACACAAGACATTGGAATTGGAATGCACACTGCTAATTTATGATGTTTAACCATAATGGAAATAGCACATAATACTTGGGAAATTGCTTTTTATTATGAATGAGTTCTTAGCATTTAACTTATGCTTTTTTAAATAAAGCTATATCTGCCACAGAACCTTCCATTTTAACTTGTAATACTGTTTGTACTCTTATTTAGTGTTTTGTCCTAGTAATTAGCTATAAAACTTGCAATGAAATAAGGCTGAAGAACTATCCTCCTGTACATTCAACTCTCTCTAATGAGCTCATTGAGATACAGCTAAATCCAATACTTAAATGCCAATGAAGTAAAGATGCTTGTGTTTTAAAGGTTATAATGAACTAGTACTTATTTAAATGCACACTGTGGTGTATAAGCATCTTTACAAATGTGTAGCTTGTGTAATATCATCTACCGTAAGCCAACCAGCCTATGAAATAAAGTGCCATGGACATTTAAATTATTATGGACATTATTTCACATGGACATTGTGCCATGTGAACATCTCCAGACAGTTCGAGTGACATACACACATTTCACTTGTAACTTTAAATATTCTCCTCCATTCTCTTTCAATAACTCAGAAACTTCAAGGAATTGTGTCTTTACGTTGGTGTGATAGAGAAAGGAGCAGTCTCCAGTCTTTGGCTCACTCCATGCTACTCTGATGAGCACATGAAAAGCTGCACAGTCCAGAAACTGAAAGCAACAATGTTGGTCGGTGGCTGCCTGGCCAAGGGGACAAATTTTTTGAAGCCAGTGGCATTGCTCACAAAGCATGATTTCTAGTTGGACGCGCCAGTCAGAAAAGCCCAGATCCTTCTCATTTAATTTTAGCCATCTGGAAATTAGAAACCCAAGTCACCTCTTCTGACTGAGTAAATCTATAAAAGAAAAGATTTTTTTATAGCTAACCGTTGTCATTAGTGGAGAAAAATAAATTTCAGTCTTTCTGTATCTATTTAGGAAGAGAGGAACCAAAAGATCCTGTTCTTTCAATTGTCTATAAAAGAAATCTAAATGGTCAGATCAGATAAAGACATCTGCATTGGAGGTGTCTGCATTTCCTCAGGCAAAGCCCATCCTTAGGTATCTGCTCAAAGTTGGAGACTGAGCTCCTTTTTTAACAGACAGGACCATTCGTGTTACACAGCACTTGTTTTAGGTTTAACAGCGATTGTAAGATAGGATGAATCACCTTTGGAACTGCCTCCTTTTTTTTGTCTATAGGAGGAGCCTAGATAGCTTAGACTGGATACTTTTTAGATTACTATAATTAAATGAAATGAATCTCAGCCTAGGGGACATCTCCTACAGGCCCAAAATACAATGCATATTTCATGTTTCTGTTGGTGGCAGCAGGTGGCCTAAAGATCAGAAAGATACAGTCCTTTCCCTGCCCTCATTTTGCCTATTACAGTAAAAAAATGGGCAGAGCATGGAAGAAGAGCGGCAGAGGTAGGCAGGGGAATAAGCAGTAACGATATAAAATTGCTCAGGTCTACTGTGACCACCCTCAGTTGCAGTACAATTGCAGCCTGAGGACCGCAACAAAAGCTGTGAATAGTTGCTCTGTCTCTGTGGTAGCAGATGGTGGGGATTATGGTTCTCTCAAGTGCTGATAGCTTCCCTTGAGCAACACCTTTTTTTTTTCTTTTCTTTTTTTTTTCCTTTCTTTTTTTTTCCTTTTTTTTTTTTTAATTTCTTTACAGAAAGAAGACATTTATTTTAAGTGTGCAAAAATGTAACCTCCCTTTCAACTACGAAGGAAAGAGACAGTGGGGTCACCTTGTTATCTTGTATGAATATGACTGGAGGTGATATTTGCTATATATATATATTTAACAATTGGATACTTGTTCATATACTCCTTTTCTCTTCTGCTCTCCCTTATGATTTTCTTTGCGTTTTAAACACAAAGAAAAATATAAAGATGTAAGTTCTCATTTGTTACTCAAAGTTCCATCATAGATACACAGAAAACCCACAAAATTAAATTTATTTTAGAAGGGATATTAAAACTGCAGTCTTTACAAATCTTTGATGATACATATAGAAAAAGGGAGATTTTTTAAAAACTTATTAAAAAATAAGATTTTGCATACTTAGATTTTATGCATGTCCAAACAAACAAATATCTTAAAGATATCTAGTTTCCAGATGACAGAGGACTGTTTGCTTTCCATTGGAAAATGAGACTGCTTAAGGCATCTCAGTTTAGGCCCCTTAGGGCTTCTCTATTTGTATAAGTAAAAAAATCAAAACAGTGGAACTCACAAGGAAAATTGGGAATGTGTAGAGAAAATGTTAATATTAGAGATTCAACTAATCTAAAATGTTATCAGCCCATGGGATGTGACAGCTTATGTAAGCTGGGAGTCTTGCCTTTTATCTTTGGGAAACCAACACTTTGAAGGGAGTTGTTAATACTTCTTAATCAAGATACTGCAAGAGCACTATTTCAGGAGTGAGTATAAATTAAAACTTGGCCAAAAAGATGTTTTAAAATAACTTGTTGCGAGCTTAGATTTAGAAAACTATTAAAAAATCATCACTCAAGTTATCAAAGTTTATATTTATTTTTTCAGAAGTCATTAACTGAAGAGGAGTAACATTGAATTTCAAAAAAACGCTGAAGGCAACATGAAGGAATAAAATTGGAAACAAAAAAGAAACATTTTTTCCCCCTTTGCCACTGAGTTACGTAACAGATAACACTTAACATTATTTAGCTTCCAAAAGTTCACTCAAACTCCTTCCTATGAACTACACGAACAGGGCTGAGTGATGGTTATAGTCCAGGTACTCACTGTGGTTTCTTCTGCTTCCTCTTCTTACCCCTGAAATCCTCAAGAAATTTGGTTGCTGAGACACGGCCCCAAAGGATAAAAGTCTTACCATCATGGACAACTTCTTTTAGCTGGCAATAATATGACTTGCTTGATTCCTTTCACTACAAAGCGCAACTTTCCAAAAGCAGCAAGAGCTCTGGAATAGCTACATGGCTCAGGGAGTGAAGAAGGCTGATGTATCCAAGCTGGTTGTGACCTCAAGCTCTTCCTTTCCGTTGTTTTTTCAATGGTCAACAAGAAATGAATTTCAGTTCATCCATAGATGGGCATTTTACTACCCTAAAAGATCAAAAGAAGGAAGGCTATTCAGAGAATCCAGGATTGTGTGATCACCAGGAGCTCCAGCTCTCAGTTACCTCTGCAAGTGGACTGTTGTCCACTGCCAGAACTTTTGTTACCTGTGCCCTACAGGTGATCACAGGGCACCTCAGTCTCAGGGGCAGTGAGTTGAAATCTTCCACAAATATTACATTCCCACAGAAGAGTTTTATACCTTTGTATAAGTTCTTACTTTTAAACATGAATAGTTGCAAAGGCCATCAACCTTGCTTCCAGAAACTGCTGGACTGTGTTTTCTGTGGGGGAATAGATGCAGCATAATTACAGTAATTAATCAGTTTCTCTTTCATCCACTCAGCAACTGCATATATATTTTTTAAGACTGCATATATTTTTTAAGCCTGGTCCTTGAGTTTTGCAGTGCATCTGTAGCTCCTGTAGCATTCAAGCTTCTGGCTCCCCTTCAATCCATGGGGAACTTTGAATCCAGAAATCTGCAGGTTGGATGGCTTGAAATCGTGGATTTCTAGGATAAACTGTGGGAGAGGGATATTTTTATAGCAAGCTATTAAACCAAATTTTTCTGGAGAAAAATTGTTACTTTCAGCCATCAACATTCATAACTAGAAATAGGGAACAAGGCAATGGGGGAGCTACTGGAGGCAGTTTGGAAAATGGCTGTGATTTTAAAGGCTAATTCTATTGAATTGGATCAAGTTGCCTCCAGAGCAACTCTGGAACTGCAGGGTAGGGGTTTGCAGATGAGGCTGCCTGAAAGCATTTGCTGTGGGAAACTGAGAAAACTGTCCCGTGGCCTGAAGGTTAATGGGACACTGCCATATGTAGTCCTGGAGACACGGGCAGAAGACAATGTTTGATTTCAAGCAAGTAATAATGAAACAGCTTTCTTTGAGACTTTAACGTTTCCAACATTTTTAAGTAGCATAAGTTATCTTTTGGGAAATAATTTTCCTTTGCTTCCTATACAGGTCAGTATAGCCTATTGCTAACAGAATTCCTGTGCTTTCCTCATCCCTAACAATTCCGTTCATGCATTGAACCTGAGCCCTACCTTTGCTTATCTGCTAAAGACTGATGCATTCCTGAATTCGTCCTGCAACAATTTAGGTCTGTTTTGTTAATATATTTATATTTTGAATGAAATAAATGTTTTCTGTTTTCCCAGAATAGTCTTTTGTTATGCTGAACACAAACCTAAGAACAAGCAGGACACCTCAAAACTGTTTTTCTGACCTTGTTAATGCAAGGACAGAACCCAAGAAGGTTGTGTCATTCTCACCTCCAGGCCTGGTGAAGCCAATTTACGGAACTATTACAAAGCCACTTCTTTCCCCAACATTTAGAAGACTCCTTGAGCCCTTCTTGGAAATACCTTCTTGGTGTTCACCAGAGTTTAACACACTTTTTCCATAAAGGTTTATCTTCTACAATGTGCCTGAACATGTATGTGAAGTAAAGGCAGAAATTTTCATTGCTGTTAGATTAGCTGTACCAAAAATAATGGTGAATGCATGCTAGCGTTTCACAAAGGCCAGGCTGGCTTCTATCACCCTTTATTTTTGTACATAGAACATTTTCTGTTTCCTTCTGAAATTTTAAATACTCAGAGAATCTGAAACTGTATTTTTCTACCCATTACCTCAGGTACAGGACAAAGTGTTTTTTACTGGCTTAACCTGCATTACCATTCGGATATACTCTTTATCACTTCTTCCCTCTATATTACTCTGTTTCCTCTTGGTGATTTGAGCTACTTAACTAATTATACTGAATTCAGAAGTAATCATATAGTTTGGTGAAAATGCAATTATAGGGTAATCTCATTGTACTTATGCTATTGTACTCAGAATTTAGCAAAGAAATTTCTGTGCATCCTTTGGGTCATGATGTTATATGTCATCACAGCACTTTTCTCTCACAGTTTCTACAGTTCACAACAGACTCCAAATCTTAATTTAAAACAAAATCATGTTCATATAGCTTTGGGAAATATCTTTTCTAACTGTGAAAAGTATAGTTAATAAAACATTGATTAGATTACAGCCCAAAGACATATATATTGCATAAACTTTCCAATGGGTATCTATGTTGGAGCTTAAACAGCAGTCATTACTCTAAACTCAGGATGTCAAGCACATATTGATATGTGTAGCTACCCAGCTGTGTAGATATCTACATCTGAAATGTATAGTCCAGTATGCATCTGAACTTCTTTTGTAATCATAGAGAGAAGAGGCACTTAAATTACATGTATCATCTGACCTGTTATGGATGTCTACCTCAGGACGAGATGAATCTGATTCTTTAAGTGCCCACTTCTCTCCCCGGCCTCTAGGAGTCAAAAAAGCCTACCTAGTTCAGGTGTAGACAACTACTTTGTAGACATTTAAAATTAGGTGAGTTGAAACCTGACTGAGGTGCCAAAAAAAAAAAAAAAGCATGAATGAGTTTTTCTTTATGGTCTCTGTTCTTCAGGAGAAAATTGTTATCTCTGGCACAGAGTAATATTAGATTTCAGACATGGAGAACACAGATACAAAGAATTAAAGGTACTGAAGCTCTGATACTCTAGTTTCTGTACAGGAAAATCACACAGGAAAGTGCTTCACAGAGATCTATGGGATATCTAAGATCTGAATGCTGAGACACAGCCTAGCAACTAACCTAAAGCCTTGCCTTGACCTCTAGCTCTATGGCTCAGTACATTTTAGCAATATGTACCATGTGATGTACAACATGTGATGATTAGCAGGGAAATAAAACTGTGTAAGGCTGAATGTTAACAGATGTACATGGAAAAATTAGTTTTTGCCATTGAGGAATGTGATCTTGAAATTGCAATGTGTAGTTATGAAAAAGTTGGCTCGGTGATAGTGATGGTCAAAAAGTGAAATGTAAAGCTAAGAATTATTAGGAAAATAATTTAAAAAGCAGTGAAAAAGACCCAGACCCCACCATTAAAATAGTGGAGTCAGCCTTCATACAACATGCAGTTAAGTGTTCTATTGTGCGTACTTGATTCATAAAGTTTGAAATGGGTCACATATTTTGATTGGATACCTCAGGCATAAGGTATTGTTTCTTTCTTTGATGGAAAAAGCATAAATGATGAAGTTTGCCACACGAAAATGCATGATGTTACATGGGAAATTAATTTGCATATCAATATAAGTTAAAAACTTTTGCTAGTCTTTCTCTTGATCCTTCCTAGAACATCAAGAGAATAATGGTGAAAATAGTAATTAATATTAACACACACTGTTCAGCGTTGCATTTAACCAACATTCTGAAAATCTTTTCCTTGTCATCTGCATGTGTATTAATACTGGATACAATTTTTTAAGTATTCCAAGTCTAAGACACATTATTCTGATTTCTTTGATTTTAATTTTTTTTTTTTTGCTTTTGTATTATCCTAAGGAAAGAGTATAAGATTATAAGATATTGTAAATTTATACAGCGTTGCTGAATTCATTTGTCATTTGTCAGCTGACTGTTCTGAGAATATAGCTAGACATTTATACTCATTTGTCTTATTTTATCTAATGTTTTCTATTCTTGCCAGTATAGAGGACATTCTTGCAAAGACGATTTTAATCTTGTTCCTTATCCAGCTTGAAAGGACTGTTTTGTCTTATGGTATTGTCTTACCCTGAGGAGGTAATCATGCACAGGGATCTTCTGTGTAGCTGTTATGGTCAACCACAGCTGTAGCTCCCTGTGCTGTTATTTGGAGATCTCAAATGAGGTGTCACCATGGTAATGTCAGAACACGAAGAATACAGTCCCCTACATCAATAAAGAGGGAGCGAGTAATTTCTGCCTACTGACACTTGAAAAGCAAAAATTTATCTGGTGGAGTCCCAAGATGAGGCTAGGAGTACTTGAGCCTACATTTGACCTTGAGAATTATTTATTCTCAGCTATGAATGAAATAGCAACTCTACCCAATGCTTTGGAAGGCCTTTGGTCCTCAGAAGCATTTCTTTTGTTATGCAGGTTGAAGAAAATTCAAACGTTTTTCAGCTATGCTTTCCCTTCCTCTGCCCAATGCTCTTCTGACCCCAAGACCGTTCCAGAAAGTAAGCTTTCCTCCAAAGATGCTGCATATCTGGGTTTCCTCCAGCAACAAGAAGGACGAAGGAGCAGGATGGAAACTGCAATATGTGCTAGAATAGACTGACAGGGAATCAATGCTGAACCACAATGATGAAGTAGCGTAATGGTGCGTGTCCTCGTCTCAAGTCAGCATGACATCCCACAGCTAGGGTGTGCACAACATGAGCACAATGGAGTGTACCCATTGTATTCCATGTCACAGCACACATCCTGCCAAAGGAATATCAGAGCATTGGATCCTCTCACCTTTAAAAATGGTTCAAATTTAAAATTAATACTTTTTGTACCATTACATTTTATGGGGCAACCATATAATTTCATCATTTCTTACTTACATACTAATGGTTAGTAATACTGCATATAGCTGTAAAAATAAAATTAAATAACACCTCACCCACCAATGAGTTTTTAGTTTAAAAACATTACCCATTGTTGTGCTCTTCTGGATTATTTTCTTTCAAAAACAGCTTTATTGCTAGCAGAATGGCAAGATGATGGGTGGCATTTTCAAATGTGCTAACAAATGATACAGGAATAGAAAGTTAACAGAGACTTCATAGGATCCTAGAAAATAGGATGGGAGAAATGTCAGGATGTCTCTGTTTCAGCCTTGCTCCTTCATATCAGGACCATCTATGAGATTTGATCAGGTGGCTCAGTAAAGAGGCAGCTGGTCAAAAAACCCCACCTCATCAGCCAGGTCTTGAAAAGCTCCAAGGACAACTCGTTCCAGTGCCTTCTTGATGGTGTCCATGTAGGGGGAGGCAGGATGCTGCTACGTACTCCTGAAACTATCTCTTCAGGCCAAATAAGCCCAGGTCCACAATCTTCTTGCGAAGGGCAATTACTCCAGTACCTGCTCCCTATCTCTCCCTCACTTGTTGGTCACTGATCACTGAATTCATGCCAGTTTACCAATGCCTTTCTTTTTCATTTTCCCCAAAACTATATGCGGTATCATATCTGTGGGCTAAGGCATTAGAAGTCCAAAATACTGTTGCTCTTTGCTGCCAGGGGATGCTTCTGGCTCATATTCAGCTATATGCCCACCAGGACCTCTAAGTCCTTCTTAGCATCACTTCTTCTCAGATGTGCTGAGGGATAACTCATATAAGGTGCAGAATTTCGCATTTTTTCCTCTGTTGAATTTCATGAAGTTTCTGTTGGCCCTGTCTTCCAAACTGTCTAGATCCCTCTGAGTGGCCACTTCAACTTTGAGTGCAATGACTGGTCCCCTACTTGATGAAAAAGCTTGCACAAATGGCACCTGTGAATTTTTTTCTAATTGATATTTTCAGTACAGTTTTCATCAAGAATAAAAATAGAAAAATATAGTATTACATATTGTTTTCTGTAATAAAAGATACTTGAGATCTTTTCACAAAAAGCAGCATTTTCTCACCTGACTAAAGGGCCCTTGGGCAAATTATTATGATATCCCTGATTCTAGAAGGCTTGCAGTTTGTTTAAAGTCCTATCTCAGCTCGCTAGCTGAGTTTGGTTTAATAGCAACAGGTAGTGACTCTTGCTCAGTGTAACTCAAGAACTTTATCTTTGACTGCACCAAAAAAGTAAAAAGTTCCAAGGAAAAAAAAAAAACTTGGCTTCTCTCCTGCAACCACTGCTGAAGCGAACACTGAATAAAAGAGAGAAGAAAACAAAGCATCACAAAGGAAAAATCATCTCCTCTTATGTCTTCATCGTAGCTGACTAAAGTTGGATTTCAAAGTACTTTTCAAGCTGTTTGGATACACATCAACTTGTAAGGGTAAAGGGAAGAAAAAAGGAAAGGAAAGAAACTCACCAGCTTTTCAGCCCTGAGCGCCAATGAATTATATTTCCCCCCGTGTTTCTTTGCAAGTCTGCTCTCTCTTTTTTGTACAGTTTTATTTATGTGGCAAAGTATTAACTCAGCAGTAAGCTATCAGCCACATGGAGTTATGAGAGGACACATTTGACTTTTCTGCTGAAACACGATATTCTTTATGAAACAATAGACTGTACAGAGGAAATAATGATTCCTGGGAGACTGAATATCTCAGGGGGTTGGGACGTGCAACAGGGCTTTCAATTTCTACCTCAGCGCTTTGCATGGCAACCAGATTAGTAATGACCTGAAACTCCTGTCTCACACCTCGGCAGTTCCTTGTGCTTTGCCATTTGTAAGGGAGCTTTGGGAATGGGCTCCTGCTTCTCATTTAGGGAGCAGAAAGGAAACCAAATTATTTCACCTCTCGTTCTGCAATAGTAAAAGTAAAGGTTTTGCTTTCACTGTAGTTTAAACCCTCACATCCTTGAGGAGAATCTCGGAATGCTCTTCTGAGGACATTTGGGCTGTTCTCCCTGCAGAACCATGACCTGACCACGGCATCATTACATGCTTCACCCAGCAGTTTCCTAATTCCCTCTCGGATTTCAGACCTGGCCATAAAATGACAGTATGCAAAAGCAAGCCTAAGGTAATTCAGAGAAACTAATAACATAGTCAAAATAGGCTTGCTACTGGCAGAACATGAGGTTTTTATTGGCAGAACTGGCTGAAGTGATAATTCCTGAATCCTGCTTTTACTAACATTCGTCTACAGAGTTAACAGCGACTGAACCATGGAAAAGAGTCTGTCTGGCTGGACTGTTCATGTGCACGATGGGTTGTGATAGTTTGAGCTGTATTATAGAGGATACAGAGAGCAGTCCTGTTAAAAAAATGTTCAGAGGAAGTGTCTGTAACTTGTATGTAACCTTGCTGTCAGGTGGCCTGTTTACCAGCTGTAGTAAAGAAAGGGCTTTTAGGCTTAGTCTCACAGTGTTCTTGTTATATTTAGCTGCAACAGGAGCTTAAATTTAGTTATCCAGTAGGGAAACATTTGGTCTAAGCTCCTTTTGTAATACATGGAGAGGCATAGAGGCGTTCCAGAGTATGTGTCTTAATCTAAAATATGTGTTCACGATAAGCAGGATCATTTGCCCATTTTCCCTCTGTAAATAGTTGTTCCATTCCTTTTCCTAAAGAAAGAGTACAGGCACAGAGAAGACAAAAACTTTTATATAGTTTATCGGAAATGAGATGAAACTTGCTCTAGGTCCTCAAAACTTACATCATGGTCATGAGTTCTCTTCTGCCTTACTGACCCAGCTTAAGGAATCTGAAGGCAAACCGATATTTCACAAACAATGCTAACTAGTCTCATTTTGCATGTACGATGGTGAAAAATCTATTAGAAGAATGGAATTCATAATGGAAAAGAATGGTCGAAGATTTGTGAAGCAGTATGGAATAAATGCAGAGAAGGATCCTGGAACCTAAGGTATTTTTGAATACTTTTGAATATCCAGAACTCAATGTTACACCATTGATTTTCTCAATGGAAAGTATGTCATTCCCAGCTAAATAACTTTCTGCTTAACAGAGAACAACCTAACAAAGCTGTTGCTCCAAGACCTGTATATTTGAGTCATACAATAAACAGATGTAGTTTGGTTAAGGAGTCAAAGCCCTTTTGAGTTTCCCAGCCTTTTGGGACTAAAACAGTACCAGTTGTGGAAGGTGGGAATATGGAATAATTCCCCCAGAAATTAACAACTTGGAGCAGTGGCTAAGTAGGTGTTTGTTCCACTTTGCTCTGGGAAAATCACAGTCTTTCTAAAGGTAAGGTGACCCCACATAACCATGTTTCATTTAAATCTTGCTGAGCAAAAATCCAACTTTCTAAGAGCCCCTTCAATATTTTTCTAAATGTCTTAGCAACCTTTCCACATACAGGTTTTCTTTTCATCCCATCCACTTCTTTCTCTAGCCTTGGTATAAATTTCTCTTAATATAAAAGTTGCCTGGTAGCAACAGAGCACACATTTCAGAAAAGGATTTTGAAACAGGGAAGGAGGAGAGTTGAAAAGACTTTATACTCTTCCCATCTCTCGGCACCTTTTACTGTGAGAGAGCCACACTTCACCCCAATAGTGAGATGCCTCCTTAGCATCCAGACGATGTCTTCTGTTTGATAAACAGTCAGGGAGTTAGATGAGAGAATAGCTTAAAGCAAGCATGGCAGAAATGGCAGCAGGAAGATTCATTTTCTCCAAGAGTTCTTGAATACTGGGGTATAACAGAGCTAAATATTATCTGTTGTAGTGTCCTGATGCGTATATTGACTTGTTTTCCTTTGTGCCAAGAACTTTCATGGTGTCTTTATTATCAGCACTTGCAGAACAGGGCAACACTTGCTTGAACTCAATCTGTGGCTTTGAATTTGTCAGGTACAAGAGGACAATTGTGCTATGTTATTCTTCATTTTTTTAAGTGACAGCAGGTATGTTCAAACCGTCTGTGTGATCTGGATCAGAACCAAAGGCTTTGTGATTTTTCTGTCCGAAGTTGTGACTACATTCAGAGAAATCCAAATGTGTCGCAAAACCATCTAAAGTGATTAACAATACCCACGAGTAAGCGATAGAAGTCATTACTTCCAGGCCTGCTATCGGCTCCTGAGGTAATAACTGCAGAAGCAGACCGCTGACCGAGTTGAAAAGCCAGCAGATTCTCTGTTTGGTCTGGCAGGGAGGCAGAAGGAGCAAAATTCCTCACTATCTCCTGATCCTTGGTTTTTCTACCAGTATAAAGAATCATTTTCAGCGGGACCACAGAGTGGTCCTCCCTGACGGTGTCCCACATCCTATTGTGGTCCTTTTGATGTGGAAAAGAGGAGCTCTTCACCCTCCAGGCTGACAACTATGTCTCCCACTTTTTGGCGATTTACCTTTGCTGGGGATATAGGTCTTGCTGTTGCCGTTTTTTTCTTCCTCACTGAGCTTCAGATCTTCTCTTTTTCATACTTTTTCTTAAAAGGGGGGTACGCATCCTGTATCCCAGCTGGATGGAAAAGCCTGTACACTCTGTACATTAATAAAGAGAAACAGAGATCTAACCTAGACACTTTAAATTGTGTCACGATACTGGACAAAGGATGGCTGCACAATCCTGTGGCCATCTGCCTCTCTTCATAGACCTTCCTGAGAGGAAAGGGTGGACTGGTAACCTCAGGAGTATGCACCTACAATTGCACCACCTGTCAGTCTAAGGTAGACACAGTACAAACATTAGATCTTGCTCTATGTCATATCCTACAGCCCTAGATTTTGAGGCTGGAGGGACAGTCATGAACTTCATTCCAAACCAACAGGAACCTTATCATAATAATCCATAATTCCATAGATTGAATGGTGATAACTTGGCTCTTTTACAAAGCTGTAATTTTATTCTTTCCTGTAAAAAAGAAGGCACTGTAGGTTTTCAACATTTAAGATTTCCCTGCCTCCCCAATTTGTCTTGTCATTGTTAAATCTTATCTCTACTTCTTTGTTTCCACCATTCTTTTTAAAGAATCATAATTGGTACGATTATCCTTGCTATGAGAATAATTATCTATAGCTTTTTGACACATTAAATGGGGAACATTACATTTTAAGCAGCAGGCGCTGAAACACTAAACAATACTGCTTTGAATAGGACCATAGAGAAGAGGCTCAGGTGAAACAATTGCTAATTTTAGCAACTTGAACTTTATACCCTTATAGAAGAAAATTAATCTCACAGTAGTTTTTGGCTGTGAAATAGACAAAGCACTTTGGCCTCTTTTTAAAATAGACCTTTGATATTTTCCATGATGGAAGATGGTTGCACAGTGAATCATCCCCTGATGTGTCCAAAAGAGCTTTGCTCTTACAATAAAAAGAAAGTGTTTGATTCCTCTCCTGTGTGGCTGGAAAAGTCAAATATCATCTAATGCAAATAGCTTCATCCAGCAACACTTGCATTTTAGATAGGAAATCTCTCTCAAAAAAAAAAAAAAAGGTTACTGAATTTTAAGTGCTCTAGCATTGAAAGCCCTGTTCCCTGTTTAGCAAAACTAATTGAAGGAACCAGGTACACACAGGTGCTTGTATGATGTTCGAGAGGTGTCAGATTAGTCGTGGTAGCTGCCAAAATAACTTCCTTCACTGAATGTAGTAGGAATTTACAGTCCTTTGGAGAAGACTACTTTGAGACAGTCAGTTGTTGACCTTACTGAGGTATTTGAGTTTTTCACAAAGGCCACCAGAAAAACTATAGGCGCAAGCACTTGCTTAACATAAGTGGATTACAGTGATTAATTGGTCTAATAATCATCCAGTTAACAGCATAACTGCGATAAGCCTTTTTTCTTAGTTAAAGATGAGAAGGAAGATGTGATAATTCTATTGAAATAGAAGGTTTTAATTGTTTGCTAGAAGTGACTTTGGTCAGCAGTGAACTGCAGTATTATTATAATAATAGAACCTTCAGTGCGCAACCATAGTAAGTAAATGATGATGTAAGTTTGATGGAACTAATTGCTGTAACTAACATAATTGACACCTTAATATATTGGAAAATAGTATTAAGAAATTCTGTAAAAAACAGCATGTTAAGTAAATTAAAAATGGCTTAATTAACAGAGTTATTACCTTTGCAGCTTTTCCCAGGTTGTTGTTTCTGCCAGGCAATGTTAAGCTAAACAAGATAAAAAATTACTTGGATTTCAGAAATAGCGAACACTAACTTCATTTCTACTAAAATAAACCTCTGACTTCTATACTGATTTCAGGATAATTCATCTGAAGCAAACCTAGTAAAGCTAAGAGGTATTATTCAGACTCTTATCTAAACTGATAGCTAATATGGGTTTAAATAAAGACCTTGGGATTTCAATTCCCAGAACATGCTTGCAACACTTGCCACCATGGATTAGCACTTTAAGAATGAATTCACTTCTTGCTGCCCTGGTTGCTTCAGCTATGCATGGTGGTACCTCAGCGGTGTGGGTAGGAAACATCTCCTCAGGAATTCCTCCTGAGCAGGAATCTCAGGACTTCAAGCCTCCTTTTTCCACCTGAATATTTAGTGGAAAAGAAATCCAGCTTCTTACCCTGCACGAAGCACAGACTTATTAAAAGAAGAAATAGAAAATGACAGTCAGTTTGAAGCACATTATAGGACTGAGAAATATATGATCAGTTCCTGGAACTGCTGTATTTGTTGTTCTGCAAACTTTAGCATATTATTTGATTTTCTGTGTCTTAATGAATCCAAGTGTAACTGGGGATAAATTTTGTTTTAGTCCCAAGTACGATTACTTATCCCCAAATCAAGTATTCCGTTCTTTGCTCATCGCACCTAATTGCATCACAAATTCTGTAGTGCAAGGATTAATTATTTTTATGTGCTTTTCAGCTGGCACATTGGGCTATAACTGTGCTACCACAGTACAAACAAAGTACAGAAAAATTACAGGTACTTTAGATCCCCAGAAGAAGACTAAAAAATTAACAAGTGCTCTTGATTCTTAATTCTACTTCATTCTGCCAGATACTTAATTCTATTTTTCCTGCCAGAATATTTGGTTACTTCCATAAACCTCTTCCATTTTGCTTAAATTATTTAATTGTTGATTATCTCAGACACTTTGCATCCACTGATTATTTGTCCACAAAGAAATGTGCAGTTTACACATGGCTGCATGCCATTGCCCTTCTAAACTAGACATTACCAGAACCAGCGCCGTATCATTAAGAGGACACTCTCTGTTTCAGAATACAACTGAAACTGCCTTGCCTTTTCCTTTCCTTGGAAGGTGTGTTCAGGGTCCTCCCCTGTTAGAGATGCTTTTCAACTTCTGTCACTATTTTGACATTTTGATGCATCACTTGGGAATGCTGAAATAGTTGGTTTGACACTGGTGTCACAACCTTCCGTCTTTGCGTGAAAGCATCTATTACTGCATTTCCACATCTAACCACAATCTAGACACTCATGACAAACCACAATAGTCATGTTAGCCCAAGTGAAGGAGAGAAAAAGAAAATCTTCGCAGCTCACTGGCAAATCACCTTGACTCTGCTAGAGCAAGACGTGAGTGCTGATATTTTGTGGAGTTCCTTGGAATAAAAGCAACTTTCCATGTTAAAAGACAGGGGCAAATGACGTGAAAAAATAAGTCATATATAGGTACTTAGATATATGGGGGGAAAGAATCACGGTAAGAATGAATATACACTGGAACAGCATATATTCATAGGATATGAATGGCTTTATGGAATCTCCATCCTTGGAAATTTTCACAACTCATCTGGAAAATACTCTGAGCAACCTTATCTAGAATCAAAATTAACTCTCCATTATGCTGGGAGTTGGACTAGATGAACTACAGAGGTCTCCTCTGCTTAAAATATCATGTAGTTCCAGGATTTATTCTGCTGCCCCTCTCATCAAGTACAGAGGGCACTTCGATGACTAGCTGTGACTGCATGCCTAGCTTTCAGATTATTAGGTTAAATGAGATAAAGCCCATTCTAAGGCTGGGGCAACTTAAAAGGGTGTAAAAGAAGTGTTCAAATTAACACCAGAAAACAGTTTTAGCTCAACCATTGTGCCAGGAACCTGTGTGCTCATGCATGACAGAGGCCACCATCAAAGTCAAAATTCAAAGTTGAGTTCTTTAGAAATGATGTGTGGAGAATATACATTGTGATCTCAGGCCCCAGTACCCCTAGAATTAATTAACAGGAAAAAGTGTGAGAAAAAGTATTGTCCTCAGTGCTACAAGGTTTGTATCAAATCCATCTTCTAAATATCTGTAGGCAAGTGAGATACATCCTGTCCTCTTGGCAGAATTGAGTCTTCCTGGTGAAAAAAATTCATTTATTCCTTTTTTAAGGAATGCATGAAGTGTTCAGTTCAGTTTAGTGTCTTCTTATAAAACTGCAGAGGGATAAAACCACCTCCACAGCACAGTACGGTCTATTTAACAGCTGTCCCTCCTTCTGGACACACTTCTTTCTGCCCATTCACTACATGGGGAAATTAAGACAACCATGTTTCTAATTTAATTCCCTCAGGTACATAAAGGGAGATGTAGCAAATGCCACTGTCCAAATTAAGAATTGGTGCAGGGTAGCTACTTTGGTATAACTTCATACTCTTACTTAGTGAGCATTGATTTCTCTATATAGGCTCCCCCCGAGCTCTACGTGTTTCAAGAGTATGTGGATACTCTGCATTATCTTGAACAGAAAGTCATTACATTAACAAGATGACATGTAAAGGGAAGTAGTTGAAAATGTGGTATACAGCTATTATTTTGGAAAAAGAAACTGCTTCTTAATTTTTAAGTATTCTAAAAAAATTAAATTTTGTTTTTCTTCATAGTAGTTATTTATGGACTTAAATTTGAACTTTAAACTCTCAGCAATGTTTCTATGGTTTCCTTCCTGGTAGTTTTTTGGGTTACACTTGGAAAATTTGGCAGCCATAAAGTATGTCTTTATATTGTGTATGCTAACTATCAGATTTTTACCGAGATGGCTATGAAAATCTTGGTAGCAAAAGCATAGAAAAACTACTGCTCAGAATTCTGCCTTCTCTTGTAAAAACCAAAAAGAGTATACATACTGCCCATCACTCAGTTTGTAAGCTCAGACTGGGTAATCACTTTTAAAGCCCAAGCTCAGTCCTCTCTTTCTCTACTACTGCATCTTGCTGTCACTCATTACATCACTGATAAAATTATTTGACAAGATCCTTGGGCCAAGAACAATTTATATGTTCGGCAAAACATCCAGCTAACTAAAGTAGCTAAATCGAATAATAGTGTTGGTGGGAGAGGGGGTGGCTTTGACAGAGCCATTTTGCTGTCAGAGGCAGTTGTTTGCAAATCCATAACCATGCTTACTTTTGGCATAACATCCTGGAGAAATCTTCTGTGCTGTGTTTTAGAAAGGGGTGAGATATACTCATGATATTGAATGGTATTTTATATATTACTATTTTCCAGCTCTTAAAAAAACCCCTTCATTTAGTATTTCCTATGTTTTAAGCCGTGGTGTTTTAATTGGCTAACCTGCATTTAAGGTGTAGACAACAAAAGGAGAGCCTGATTGTACCACATATAAGCATGTCTGTTCTAGCTGTGTTCCAGATTATCTTGCTAAAACTATAAATGAACATGTAGTATAGAATAATAGAATCACAGTATCATAGAATGGTCCAGGCCTGAAGGGACCTCCAAAGGTCATCTAGTCTGACCTCCTCACAGTCAGCAGGGATAGCCCCAACTAGACCAGGTTGCCCAGGGTCTCATCGAGCCTCACACTTAATATCTCCAGAGATGGGGCCTCAACCACCTCCCTGGGCAACCTGTTCCAGTGCTCCACCACCCTCACGATAAAGAACTTTCTCCTAATATCCAATCTAAAACTCCTCCTCTCCAACTTAAAGCCATTGCCCCTCATCCTGTCACTGCAGGCCTTTGTAAACATGCTCTCCCCAGACTTCCTGTAGCCCCCTCAGGTACTGGAAGGTCGCTATTAGGTCTCCCCGGAGTCTCCTCTTCTCCAGGCTGAACAACCCCAGCTCCCTCAGCCTGTCCTCGGAGCAAAGGTGCTCCAACCCCCTGGTCATTTTTGTGGCCCTCCTCTGGACCCGCTCCATCAGGTCCATGTCTTTCCTTTATTGAGGGCTCCAGACCTGCACACAGTGCTCCAGCTGAGGTCTTAACAGAGAAGAGTAAAGTGGAAGAATCACCTCTCTGGACCTGCTAGCAATTTATCTTTTGATGCAGCTAGGATATGATTGGCCTTCTGGGTTGCAAGTGCCCACTGCCTGTTCATGTCCAGCTTCTCTTACACCAGCACCCCCAAGTTCCTTTCCTCAGGGATGCTTTCTAATACCTAATCCCCTGGTCTGTACTGATGGTGAGGATTGTTCTGGCCCATGTGCAGACCCCTGCACTTGCTCTTGTTGAACCTCATGAGGTTCACCTGGATGACATCCTGTCCCTCACGTGCATCGACAACACCACACAGCTTGGTGTCATCTGCAAACTTGCTGACAGTGCATTTAATCCCTCTGTGTATATCATTGATGAAAATGTTAAACAGTATCAGTCTCAGCACCGACTCTTGAGGGACACTGCTTGTCACTGCTCTCCATCTGGACTTCAAGCCATTGGTTACTACCCTCTGGATGCGACCATCCAGCCAATTCCTTATCCACTGACCAGTCCACCCATCAAATCCTTACCCTTCCAATTTGGTGAGCAGGATGTTGTGGGGGACCGTGTCAAAGGCCTTACAGAAGTCCAGATAGATCACATCCATAGGTCATCCCTTAACTACTGACCTAGTCACTTTATCATAGAAAGCCACTAAGTTAGTCAGGCAGGACCTGCCCCTAGTAAAGCCACATTGGCTGTCCTGAAACCTCTCCGTGTCCTTCATGTGCCCAAGCATGGCATCTAGAAAGATCTGTTACACAATCTTCCCAAGCACAGAGGTGCTTCGAACAGGTCGGTAGTTCCCAGGGTCCTCCTTTCGTTTTGAAAATGGGTGTGATGTTTCCCTTCCTCTACTTTGTCACCTTGGTCTCCAACTTGTGAGCCATCAACATGAGAGCTAGGAGGAAAGGGGTTTCCAGTGAAGACTGAGGCAAAAAAGTTGTTGAGAACTTCTGCCTTCTCCTCATCTGTTGATACAAGTATCATCCTCTTCCTTAGCACACTAACAGCCCAGAAACTCCTGCTGTGGTTCAAGCCTATGCTGAAACCCAGGCAGCTGTGTTTGCTCTGCTGCTTTTATCCAATTAGCTAACAATTAAACAATTGGTTAATTATCTGATTAACCAACTGTAGCTGACTCTCTATCCTACAGTTGTTTCTTCCTTTTTACTGCATATAGAATAGACATGGCTCATTGCTTTTACATCTGATTGCAATCCACCATTGGTGGGTTATCTTTATTATTGATTTTGCTTGTATTCAATGCTGAGCATTCTTTAAAACGTAATGTATTTTAGCCAGTACATTATAAGATTGTACCTATTTTCCCAAGCCAGAGTAGTGCTTAACATTGCCTAGTGCATCTATGTGTGGCTTCAACCAGGCATCAGTCTGAGAGTGGGAAAGTTTTTGATTCATAACCTTCAGAAGATAACTGATATTTGGAATTTTCTTTTCCTGGTCCTTCTGGCTTAACCTGCCTTACAGGACTTCATAAGAACGTGAGGTCTCTTGGGTACTAATTCAGTATCTTTGGTGTTGAACACTCAACTGCCATGATTCTGTGTTCAGAGGCATGGAATTGCAATTATAGTCATCCTAGGGGATAAAATATTGCTCTTTCTGCACGTTGGTGTGCATGCCAGTACTTGATTTTGGGAACCTGTTAATGTGGGAGACCTGAAAATGATACAGTCAATTGCAGAGACAACCATTGGTGTCTTCAGTTTCCTAATTCTACATTTCTTTGTGAATAATGTGTAAATATAAAGGAAGATACTGATTCTGTCCTTTCAGTTGTAGTGCTGTATGCTGTTTAAAACACTTGTCAATATTAAAAAGAAATGGTTAATGCATCTCTTGCTGTGCATTTCAATACCTACTCACCATTAAATTCCTACTGGTCAAATTTTCCTTTGGCATATTGGCTAAAGCATTTGTCAGACTGACAGATATGGATATAATTTATAGATTTTTAAGTAAGCAAACGGGGAACATGCATAAATATAGATCTCTACAGTAAGAGTCAAGAGTATGAGCCAATGAATGGATGCACTTTGATATACTCCTGCAAAGTTCTAGTATCCTCTTAGCCACAATTATTTGATGACGGTTTTTGGCTTTTTAAATTAATATTCCTTATTGACTGTGAAACCAACAGCAGCTTGGAAAAGGAAGGCAAAGTGATAAACAGCATCTGTTTTACTGAACAATCTGCTGGAATTAAACTTCCTCTAATGTATAGAAGAATGAACTGGAAATTCATCCAGCAATAACAAGAAAAAAGTGTTTAAAGATGATTTAGTCTTATAAATGTTTCACTAGTACCAGTTCTCAAGGGGGAAAGGCCTCATATTGACATTTGACAAAGTTAATTTTAGTAACTGATAATTGATGGATCAGTTTTTCTAGTCTAATCCAGTTTCTTGATCTCTTGATCTCTGCTCTGTTTCTAAACAGGGTCCATTTATTTAATTTTACTCAGCAGCTCGATTATGCACAATAAGGGTGTTTTCATTAATTGAGATTTGAAATGTCTAATGCTCTGTGTCTCCTTTTGCTAGAGATATACATGCAAAAGAATCACAGACTGGCACAATACCAAAAGGTTCAGAAAATCACCCAGAAATTCAGAGAGAAAGTAAGGCACCTGAATTTTCCTAACTGACAAGAACTCTCTAGATGAAACCTTTACATCTGAGAAGGCAGGTAGTGGAATTGTGAACACACCTGGTCCAAGTCTCAACAGATCTGCAGTATAAACCTGGAATGGAGACTTCAGGTCTTTGCTTCCTTGCCTTTTTCACAGAATCATAAAATCATAGAATGGTTAGAGTTGGAAGGGACCTTGACTGTCACCTAGTTCCAACCCCTCTGCCACAGGCAGGAATACCTCCAAGTTGTTCAAAGCCCATTTTTACAACAGAAGTTTTTCAAATGAGGGGAGGCAGAAGAATTAACAGACAGTGAATGTGAGAGATGGGAAGTCAGGCAATCAAAAATGTCCTCCCTACTGGTATCTGGCACAACCCTTGGTGGTGAGAGCCTTTAGGCATTTCTATAGGTGTAAGCAGTTTTTCCGGTTTTCACGTTCTCAGCAAGGCAGTTTCCTGGAGCTGTGGGCAGAAGAGGAAACCCTCCTTTCCTGCCCCAAAGTTTCCTTGGGCTCCTGCTTTGTTCTGTTGCACAATGTCAAACCAAGTCACAGGGTTTGGACTGCCAGCATCAGAAGTTGGAGATGCGTATCATGTCTTGCTCTGTGTAGATACCACAAGGCTTTATATAGGAGCTCTCTTAACTCTGTGAAAGCAGTGAGCTGTTCATTAATCATGGCTAAGTAGCCCCTTTTCCATTTTTTCTGCTGGAGTGGAAGGTCTTTGGAAGAGGATTTTTACTTATGTTGCTAGCATTGCTTAAGTGGGGGCACAAACACATTAATAATAGAAAGTAAGTGCTATTAAAAGGGAGGCCAGCCCCCATAAGCAGACCAACCTTCAAGTAAGGAACAATTTTAATGAAAATATTGTGAAAAATAGTGGACTAAAAATCAGAACCTATACAAATAACATAAGACTTTTGCAATATTGCATAAAAGAAGGAATTTTATTTTTTGAGAAGCAATTGTTTTGCTAACATCAAGCTAGAGCTGGCTGATGTTTTTCCACTGGCAGATAAATTAATCAGACAAAAAATGTTTAGTACAGTGGCTGTGACTGCTAAATTTTCTAGTTTCCACTGAAATGACCTGTTTCCCCCACATGTTTATTGCAGTTTGAATGACACTTTGAAAGAAGCCTTGTGACTGGGGACATGACAAACCCATTTTACTTGGGTGTTTTCATAGTCCTACTGGGTGTTTTAGCTAACAGTTAAAGGTAGAAAAATTTTTAATTGCAGTGACAGTATTGGAAATAGTTGTCTGGCTATATCCATAAATTATTTAAAAAACGTATTTCAACTTTCTGAATACAATTTAGGACTTCAGTATTTCCCCCATTCCTTCTCTTCTTTGTTTTTTCCCTTCTCTTTTCTCTGTCTTTTAATCTTTTTTCTCAGTTATTTTCTCTGTGGGGAAAAAAAACCAAAAAAGTTTCTTATTAAAAAAAGTTTTCCTTACCATTCTCTGTCTTTTCCTAAGTATTTCCAGTAAGAAAAGAAATAAATGGGGAAAAATAACATCTGTAAGCTGAAAATTCAGGATAGACAAAATATTGTTGTTTCAGCTTTAACTACAATGACATTTGAGGCTGTATGGAATTTCTTTCAAGAAGGCAATCAGTTTTGAATTTTTCCCTTCCAACCCAGAAAAAATCAATTAAACTAAATTGTGTGATGGAAACTTTAATTTTAATTTGAAGTGATATTTTTGACTGAAACTTTTTATTTTATTTGAGAAGATATCATAAAATTGTTTTCAATTTTTGTATACAACCTGGTATAAAAAAGGACAATACTACCTCAAATTGTTGTTTTATTTAACAGAGTTCAACAGCTTCTTTATATTTTCATAATTGCATTTATGTTGCATTTAGATACCTTTCTGAATCTATCATTTTACTATTACAAAGATATTGAGAAAATTAATAAAGCCATTTTACAGAAACTTTGTCATATAAAAAAAAGATTTAATAACTTTTTTAAAGAATGTACAGAAAAGTAGCCCCTTAAATGATAAAGGGCATCTTATAAGGGCCATTATTTGAGAAGGCTTGGTTGCTAGGAGACCATCACTAAAATTGGTCAGAATAACAAATGTTTTATTTAAGATAAAAATGCTAATTATAGTGCATGTTTAACAGGTAATATATAAAGATATCAGATATCTGTTTATGTGAAAGTGTATGTGGAAAAGAACAGGATTAAGTTAAATTTTAGTGGAAATCAAACAGCCTTAACAGGTACAGGTATTCTTCTTCATTGCTTAAAATAATATATCTATAAAGACACAAAATTCTTAGTAAGGAGCCCAAATCTGATGGAAATCTCATTTTATTTGTTGTAATGTTCATTAATTGCATTGCATAAAACCCACAACATAAAAGACTTAAGTTCATAAAAACTGCAGCTGTAGACTTTGTCATGCATGCGAAAACCAGAACTGTTGAAAAAGAGCTTTGGAAAGAAAAGACACTATATTAATAGGAAAAAAAAAAAAAAAAAAAAGAAGAAGGATGAATTCTCATGCATGCAATGGTGTCTGCACAGTGAGAGAAAGTTGGGCAGACACAATAACAATTGAGCAATATATACCGAAACTCCTCTGGAGCTTGAACCTCATTATGGGTTAGCAGTACAATCCCTTGCTAAGCTCAAACTTTCTCCTTTGTCAAAATACACAACCTCACAAAAATCCTCCGTGAAGCCTCATTCCTCAGTTGTTTAAACCACTGAAATTTTGATAGGGTAATTAAATTGTCATAAAATGTTGGAAATGAATCGTCGTTCTGGGAATGGCACCCTTAAATGATGGAGGCTCATAGAGAGCTACATGGAAGTTGCAGCTTTGTCAATGGGCTGGGAGAAAATGACACATGAAGTACATCTCATGTTCCGGTTGGGGGAGAAGGCAGAACAGGGAGGAAAGGAATCCTCTTTCAAATTTGACACTGATGAATGATTTAAATCCCTACTTGTCCTTCAAAAATTAAATACTTAAGGGAAGTTTTCAGAATGCTTTCTGCCAAATCAGGGAAGGGTCTATGACTTTTAGCACCCTTCATGAATGGCATTCAAGCTTTACTCAATTATAATATTTCCGTGTTTATTTACTAGGTATAATTTTTCATGTTTTTTTTGTAAATACAATAAAAATGTAATTTGTAAACATTTTCTGGGGCAGAATTGCTTTATATTTCATTCTCATTGTTGACAACACCCTTTTCAGGATATGAAATACATTGTTGGCAAATCTCAACATAAATTTAGCAAAACTAGTAAAAAAAAATCCCAAATCTGCTCTATTTAAAGCATTTGATTTAAATAAAAATACTTTTGAAAAGAATCCTCAGTTTTGTTCCAAAGTCTAAAGACTGTAGGGTTTTATCAAAAGCTTCTTAAGGCTTTAAAAATCTGCATAAAAATTAATAGTACAAACAAATGTAAGTTTGCAATATTTGTATCACAAAGATTTCTGTCAAAAAACACAGTTGGAAATAACATGCTGTTTGTCGTGTAATTGTTACTATTCACTAAAGCAGAAAAAGCAAGTGCACAGAGCTAAGGAACTGACAGCCTAGTCATTTAAAACTACAGGTTGTCTCCTGGATGACAATAGTTTTCGAAGTAGAGCCTAACCCATGCCGAGAAGTTGCTTGCTGGAAGTATATATAGGATAATATTTTAACACTTTAGTTGAAGAGAGATTTTTTTAATTTTTCTCCTGAAATATAAGGAAATGTTACTCAGAAAATGCAGCGGATGCAAGAATGGCATGACCTGTTCTGCTTTTTATTTCACAATGTTTGCTTATGCGTAAGTACCAAAACTCTAGATTAATTGTGGAAGTTGATTTAAACCTCATAGTTGGAGAGTGAAGAACTGAATCCCCTATTATACTCCTGGAGGCCAAAACTGGTGATGTGAATTTGCTTGATCCACAGAAAACCAAGATGTTGTCTAAGATGTGGCTGCCTGTGTGAACAGTGTCTGAGCAGGGGTGAGTATTGCCCTAGTGACACTCTCGTGTTCATGTTGCTCATTGTCAACACACAGTCACACTGATCTGCAAAGTGCAAATATTTGCCGTGAAGCAGTAGGGATGAATTTAGGAGGAATCAGTTCTTAAACCCCTCTACATGAAAAAAAGTAATCTAATTTTCTGGGCAATAATTTCCTATCTATAAAATGAAGATAATAATTCCTTCTTGTCTACTAGGTAAAACAGGTGGGACAAACAGCATTATTTTTGTGGAAGTAAGTTTGTGGAAGGGGGTAAAGAAATGGCAGATTTCTTACACATAGATAAGAAGATATAAGTGTATATTTTCATTAAACTGCTGAGCAGATAGCCCTTATTTTTCATTTGATCATATTGAAATAACAGTACTTAATAAAATCAAATACTTAGGTTTACAATATTATGACCTATGGCTTGTTATTAGCGTAGACATGCCCTCAAGCTGAAGTTGCAGGCAAGTTTTCTTGGCTGACTCACAATGATTCTATTAAAATCATTGAGGATTAAGTCTACTTGATCAGCAGCAACTGAGCAGAATTAACAATTTTTATTGTAATTGGACAATTACTGGCTGGAGCTGGCATCCACACAAAGATAGCCAGATCCCCCACTGAAAGCCAGACAAAGAAAGCACCAGCAAAGGTGAGTTCAAGTAGCTCAAAGATACGTTTGAAGGGGTTTAACAAAACCTCTAACAGTAAACCAGAGCTTTGGAAAATACTATTCCTAGGATTGCAGGGAAAAAAACTACCCTTCATTGAATAGACAGCTTTTTTTCCTTTATGTTAACAAAGCATGCTTTATTAACAAATCTCTGGAGATGTTATAGTAACTCCAACTCAATTTGAAGGTAAGAAATAAGGCATGTTAGATTTCAAAAAGATTTGCAAAGCCCTCAGCAGTTTTGTCCCAACTGCTACTACTATTTATTTTGTGCATTTGCTCTTCCTGGTTCATGCCATCTAGCTTTAGGCACTTAAATTAAACTCTTGGTCATGAGGCAGGTTCATGTCTTAGGTGCACTAAATTGTCCTCTGAAGTCGCTGATCTTTTTCTGTTGACCAGAGAGGAAGCTGGGGCTCCTACCTCAGGTACGTCATTTGAAATGACAGATCCAATCTTTAGTCGTTTGCTCATGGTTATACAGGTCACAGGTTCTCGATGAACCTCTATGTTTTATTAATGCATCACCTGTCTGTATTTTTCATTAGGAGTTGCAGTAGATGTAACACTTGCTTCAAGTTCTGATGGTGTCGTATGTATTTAATTTCAGTATTTTCTGTGCCACTGGATCTGGACTGCTGAAATTAACAGGATTTTTAGCTGACTTCAAGGGCAGCGGGGTTAGATCCTATCCCTCCTCTGAACTTTCAGGCACTTTAAAAATAAATCAAATATTTAACAGTATAATAATAATGAAGGTTAATCCTTTTCTGACCATGAACAAGAGCAATGTGCGTGAGCCTCTGAGCATCGTGAACTTCTGTCTCTGATTTGAGTAAAGCTCAGGTTTGATGATAACTGCATTTTCCTCTCTGCATTTGTGCAAACGTTGTTGTACCAGACACAGGGAATTAGTAGGCTTGGGCCCTCTTGGGAGGTGCATAAAAACGCTCTTGCCTTTCTTGGCCAGGTGTTATTCACAGACTTAAATTCAGTTTTCATCAATGGTGCACAACACAGTGCTGTGCGGGATGAATAGCACAAACTGAATCCTGTTTGTCCCTTAGTTATGAAATATTTCAATAGCAAAGGATGTTTTTAATACCTCTTTAGAGCCATACATGTGTATGTCCTTCTGACCAAAGAACAGAGAAATACTGAGTAGCAAATAATTTTTTTTCTGCAAAGCATCAGACCTTGCATCAAAGTGAAAAGTGACTGACATGGTTTCACCTATTACAAGTATAGAAAAATATTTCTATATAATTAGTTCTGAAAGTAAGGTTTATATCTGTTACTAAAGAACAGACGTTTGTTCCCTGCTTTATTCTATATATTTCTTTGCCTTCAGCTAGTAATCTTTCTTTGAAATACCATGGAAACAAGCAAATATGCCTCATTAAACTTTCCTTGCAGGGAAGAAGATGGAAAAAAAAAACACCAGAAAAAGCAGAGAATTTTTAAATCATGGAGTAGGAAAGAATAAAATAGAAAGGGTGATTAGATTGTTCTTCTTCTTGGTAAAGCAGGATAATTTTCTGGGAAAAAAAAAAAACAAAAACACCACTGCAACTTACTTTCTGATTCCCCTCTCTAAGTTGGACTGTTTTCTAACTGTATACAGCATTATTACTGCATGTTTTACAGTCATGCCCATCACTGTAAGATATGAGTCACAGCTGATACCTAGCAGTCCCTTAGTATAGCTAAAATAATGCTTTTATTCATGATTTTCTAAAAGATTTTGTTCAGATTCCTATAAAAGAGTTCTTCAAAATGCAAAGCTTGTACAGATTAACATCTAGCTGACAGCTTATAGATAGATATGTTTAGAAATATTTCCTTGCTACTGAAAAAGAGGGCTAGATTTTGAATGAGACTCCACCAAATTCAGTAAAGCTATGCTGTTATATACCAGTTAAGGACTTAGATAAGGAAAAATTATTAAACTAGAATTTGTAACTATACTTTTTAATAACGGATTTCAAATTACTTTGTACTTGGAAGCAATTTCAGCTTTCAGCAATATACCTCACTCTGCTTTCCTATGTCGTTGAGATCTTAATGAATTGGTTGTGGAACATCCACACGTCACTGTTAGTTAGAATCCACCCTCTACGTTTGCCCAAGACACGTCCCGTAGGCTTAAATAAGGCAATGTCTGTGAGGGACATGCCTTGAAATTAAACTCCACTCTTCAGAATAGCCCCATAATCTTAAAGACAAACTTGGTAGTGAAAATGATATTGATTTAGCTGAGTTAGTATTTTGCACCCTGAAATCTACTTTAACAAAAGAAAGATCAATAAATGACTTTCTTAGATCAGACTACGTTTTTATTTAGCTGGCGGCTGGTGTAATTCATTTCCCAACGTGTTAATTTCTAATACGGCAAAAAGCAAAGGTTCTCAAGATCCCTTTGCACTGAGACAACTCAAACATAAAGGGAGAAATAATGCGAGCTGCATACCAGGGCGAGCCTGGAGACAGCCAGGGAACAGCACACATCTAGAGACTGAGAGTGTGCATGAATCCGTGTCAGACAATAAGGACAACAAACATATTCATACTCTAGCTTCTTGAACTCTTGTCTCTGGGTTATGTCCCCATTTAGGACGATCCTAGAGTACCCAAGCCCCATGCTTGCCGCTTTTCAAGAAGCTGAGAATGCCATAATGGGTCAATCAGTTGGGTGAGGAAGAGACATGCTTCTTCCATGCATGGCCTTCCTTGTGATGGTGTCCACCTTCCCCACCTCTGGAGAACTGCCAGTTCATAGAGTCCCAGCAGCTGGAATCTTACTGGAGTTAGACACTATTCTGAGATTTTTTCCCATTCATGTCCCAATTTTTATCTACCTGAAGTAGACTTAAGTAATTAGTTCTGTGATCTTATCAATGCTTATAAATATCTGCAGGGTGGGTGTCAAGAGGATGGGGTCAGTTTTTTCTCAGTAGAGCCTGGTGACAGGACAAGAGGAAATGGACACAAGCTGGAATGCAGGAAGTTCCTTCTGAACATGAGGAAAAACTTTGCTTTGAAGATGACAGAGCACCGGAATAGGCTGCCCAGAGAGGATGTGGAGTCTCCTTCTCTGGAAATATTTAAAACCCACCTGGATACGTTCCAGTCCAACCTGCTCTGGGTGACACTGTTTTGGCAGGGGGTTGATCTGTTGAACTACATGATCTCTGAAGGTCCCTTCCAACCCTTACAACTCTGTGATTCTTTGATCCAGTTCCTGTGCTTATCCCAGGCCATTTTCAGAGGAATACAGTGTGGGAGTGGTAACAGATACAACAAAACATACTGTCAAACTAAATCTATAGCTTGATTTCCAATGAAAAGTTTTTAAAAAAAAAACCAACAAAATTTCCCCAGGAAGATCAGAAATGCAATAGCATTAACCCTGTGCCAAGAAAACTGATAGATCCTAAGGTGATTGCCTATTCAAGCAAAGAAATAAGTCATGTCAGAAAAATATCCACACCTTGAAAATCATTTGGCAAAGCATCTCAAGCTGTGCAGCCCTGCTGCAGCCACATTACTAATGGGAGGTAAAGGCAATAATTGTCTAGGATTTCCTGCCATGTCATTGCCTTTTTGCTGACCCGCAAAATCAAAAATGCCAGTGTCTCCAGGAGGGAAACAAGTGCCTATAACAAGATCCTCAAGTGGCTGTAGACCAGGAGAACACTGTGAGTAGAGCACAGCCCAGACAGTCATTAAAGATTTGGTCCAACAAAATGTTTGTTGTTTGTTTTTTTTTTTCCCCAGGTAATTATTCAGGTTATATAATTCTATTCCTATGACTGAAAATCACAGTTCAGAAAATTCATCTGTGCCTTCAGTGAAGGCTGTTCTTTATGAAAGGCAAAAGTGTTATTCTAAGGATTTTAATGGCAATATGTGTTTTTCTAGCAACCTGACTTCCTTCATGACAAATATTACTTTATAACCCACACACTTAAGCCCAATAATTTGTGGTTGAAGTAGAGCACATCTTAGCGCTAAGGAAAGGCTAGTGGAAAGACCCCCATTCTTGATGGGAAATTTTGAATTGGTGGAGTTGAGGAGAGGCTGAGAGGGTTTTGCTTGTTCAACTTGGAAAGAGAAAGCTTATGGGGGCCTTACCAATCTATAGAAATACCTGATGTGGGAGTAAAGAAGACAGAGCAGGACCTTTCTCAGTGGTATCCACTGACAGGATAACAGGCAGAAGGCACAAATTAAAGTACAGGAAATTCCATTTAAATGTATGAAAAGATTTTTACTGTATGGGTGATCAAATACTAAACAGATTGCCCAGAGAGCCTGTGGAGTCCTTGGAGATATTCATGTCCCAAGTGGACACAACTCTGAAAAATATGCTATAGATGACTCTTCTTTGAGCAGCCCAGTTGGATAAGATGATCTCTAGAGGCCCCTTCCAACTTCAACCATCTTGTGTTCCTGTGATCAACCACTTCTTCCTGTAATCTAATAACCAACAGCAAATAACAGCTAATTACACTCCAGAGTGAAAATCTGCATTTATTTCCTATTTAATTTTATCTTCAATTTCTAGCTGTTGGATCTTGGCTTCTGTCTGGCCACTTGATTAAAGGGCTCTCTTCTAGTCGCTTTTTAGGTAGTCTCAGATCAAGCCACCTGTAAACCTTCTTTTTGATAAGCCAGAGGGTATTTCCACAAATAAATACTCCATGTTCTCTGTTAAAATGGAAATTGAGCCCTTAATCTAGTCAATTTGCAGGCATGGGTACTTTACTGTCCAATTGCAATCTGTACAGATTTTGACTGTTAAACTCACATTGTTCATTGACTCTTATAGCTTGTAATGAGACACGTCAATAAAATGTAAAAAAATGTCCCCCAAACCACAAAATTCCCATCCCAGCCAAAAATGACCCCTGCCTTCAAAGCCTGCAAGCAATGCTAGGCATTATATTAGGTATGCAAGAGTCTCTGTGAATTCTGGCATGAAGTTCAAATGACCTGGAAAACAGTTAACACTAAAAAGACCAATCTCAAGGTCCAAGGCACAGAATCTAACTGACCCATCTTTTCAGTTTTTTCTCTTTTTTTCAATTTTTGGTAAGGAATATATTGGGATTGTTATTGGTTGTCTAAAATACTGCAAATAGACAATAATAAAAGATATATCCAGTTTAATGAGTTAGAAATTTGATCAAAATTCAAAAAAGAATTTGCAATTGTGGGCAAAGTGGTTTGTTGCGTTCCACTGGAAACACACTGCAGTAAGGCTACAGAAATCATTGGTGTTATGCAGCTTAAAAACTTGAAGAATTCAGCAATGTAGCAAGCCCTATAGAGGACAACAAGAAAGATCCCGAAAGAGAAAGATTCCTTTAGGCAATATGCTGATTTTATCTCCCTATTTCTAAGAGACGGACATATTGCTGGGTTCTTGTTATGTTTAAAGGGATCTGGGCATTAGAGAAAAAAATGTATTGAAAGTGTATTTTTTCTAGCTGTAAACTGTGTTCAATTAGTGTTCTTAGTGATGGGCTTCTTCATGGCAAATCTTGAGGAATGTCAGCTGTGAGGTGGTGCAGGAACCCTGCAGTCAGAGCTTCTCTCTGAGTCCACTCCTCCATTCCATGGCCTCATTACTCAAAGTCCATCTTACTCTCTGAAGTTCAAGTTCAAGGACTCGTTCCACGGACAATAAATACAACTTATCAAAGCAAAGTTTAATTGCTTTCCTCCATAAGATATTCCATATCAGTTCTACCCTATTTTTTATTTGTTCTACTATTCTTACTTAATTTACACATAATCTCCAACAACAATTCATAATTCAGTGGGATATAATAACCTTGTTCCCTATGCCAAGATCAGTGGTTTTTTTGTTTCTGCTGCTGCTCTTTATCATTCCAATATGGTAGAAGGGAATTTTACATGTTTATTTCCTATTGTCTATTGCCCCTGCACCTGTCTCTAAAGAGAAAAATTTTTTGTTGTTTTCTTAGTCTCTTTATAGAAAAAAACCAAGTTCAAATACATTACCTTTTCAAAAAGGATAGAAGATATAAAAGTACGGCTGCTTAAGCAATTAGTGGAGCAGCATGACATTTGAAAGCCTAGAGCTATTGGAAACTCACCTGGCTTCAGATGCCATTATAAACTCAGAGTTCGGTTCGGGTCACTGCGAGGGACAGGAAACATTGGAGCAGAATCAAACTCTGCTGGCAAGCTCCTCTCTTTCACAGGAACTGCTCTTAAGACCTACATACTTAAAATATGGCTATTCAAACATTTAGGATGAGATTTATCTTCAGGCTAAGAAATGTAAACGTGTCTAAGTGTCACTCCCTAAATGTTGACAAGTTGTGTATGTTTGCATCCCTGTTGGAGCAAACAAGCCGATGTGACAGCCTGGAAAGATAAATATTCAGCTGACCTGCCAGCGTGGGTCTGGCTTTAGGTGAGCTGAGTTACACAGGGTACTTAGGTGATGGCAGAGACTAAATTGGATCATCTTAGGGCATTTTAAAATGGCATCAATCCTTCATGTCTGGGGAGCTGAACCCCTTTTCTTTGTTTGTTTGTTTCCTGGAACCAGCTATTCCACGTTCCACTTATGTGGAATTTTCCTATGTGCTTGACATTAGCTTTAATCCAATTTTACCTTACACGTCAGCAAGATCAGAATTATCCAATGCTGGGTGATATAGAGAATCTCACCCAAATTTTAGTATGTTAGATTCCCAAAGCCTCCTCAGGTTAAATAAACACACTCACATGATGAAGATTGTCATCTTCCCCAACCACTTTGTTTCCTTCACTGGGGACTTTAACTTGCCTGTCTAATTCCAAATGAGTTAATAAACAATGTCCACAACTGAAAACTTAATGGATCTCATCATAAATCAATAAAGAAACTTTTGGAAGTAAAGAGGTACCCTTGTTTTCATTTTACAGAGAGAAGGAAAGGACAGAGAACAATCAGTGAACAGTGACCCGTAGCAGATTTCCAGTTTAGCCAAGAACCGAATCTAGTCCCTTGAAACCTGCTTCCTGACTCAGCCACTAGCCTGTGTACTTCCCCAGATCTCTGCCCTGTTTCTCGGCAATAACAATTAGGAAAAGCATGGAAATCACTTAGTTAATCTCCACAGAATTTGTTGTTGCTGAGGAGGGTATGAGGGAGAAGAAATCAGAAAAGAAAGAGCAAAAGTGAAGGAAAGAAAAGCACAATGACTAAAAGTTTTAGGCAGTGGTCTAAGCCCTGGGGAATGCAGGTTAAGTCACTGCTTGGCCTAATTTTCAGCAACTTGAGGTGAAAAACTCTTCAGGTAAAGTGAATACCAGTGAATCTGACCTTCTCTGCGTTCAGGATAGACACACTTGTATTTGGCGAAAATCTTCTGTGAAAATGTACAGTGCAGAGTAAAAGGAAAGAGGGAGGTGACAGGGGACCTCAAATAGTTTCTGCAGCATGAAATTGTCATCTTCCATTCTTATTATTGGTGGTGTGCTCTGCTACCAAAGAAAGGATGAGTTTTCAACAGCTCCCACGTGGACTTATTCTGAAACTTGTACTAGGTCATCTGCTGCTCTCAGCTGTGGATAAATTTTGCAGTGACAGCCAAAGAAAGGTCATTTGTCAGAGCACAATGAGGATGGGGGTGATTACTGGGCCTTGATTACTACCGTGATACAAACAAAGAATATTAATAAGCTAAATTACATTCTGAGTCCTTTTACTGTAGCTTTGCAATAAAAAAAAAAAAAAAAAAAAAAAAAAAAAAAAACAATATATT
>JAOQGH010000001.1:5900755-5924885 GCA_025769975.1 Gallinago jamesoni | reverse complement strand
CCTTTTACTGTAGCTTTGCAATAAAAAAAAAAAAAAAAAAAAAAAAGAAAACAACCACTAGATTGTGGAGGTATTTTACTAATGGTTAATGAATATTTATTATTTTTGAAGAAGAATAATAAAACTATGCGAGGATGTTGCATAGCCCTCAGTGTATAAATGGTTTACCCCTGCATTTTCCTTCCTATCAACTGCCTCCATCAAGGTCTGAAAGTAATATTCCCTCTTTTTATTCAAGCCACATAGATGATATGAATTCAGTTTTGAAAGGCCTGGGAAAAAGCACATTTCCAAACCCTGTGATAAATCTGGTGAAAAATCCCAAAGGTTCCATTCTGTATTTGGACCATTAGAAAAGGAGTGAACTTGATGGCAAAGGAGACATTCCCAGTGATTCATCAGCTCTATAGGCAGGTAGGGGCAAAGAGATCTTTGGGGTATAGGCAGCTTCAGGATTAATCCCCCAAAACTTATCAAATGAGCACAAGTTTCCAGAGCTCTCTCTTATAAATATTTTAGCAGAACAAGAAGAGTTGGCGACCCTTGATATCTTTTCTTGGAACTAATAAACTGTCAAAAGCCTTTTCTTTCTCCCTTTACTTGGAATTAGGTTTCCAACTTCCAGTGACTCAATCTTTCCTGAGAATAGTCTTTACTTACTGTGTCTGGATTGTCTCCTTGCATTGGATTTAAGACCTGATGATTTGGGGGGAAAAAAGGCAATCCAAAAAAAACCCAATAAAAAAAGAGGAGCTGTACAAATACATTTGTTTAAGTTCCATTTTCAGTTTTTTCATAAATGGAACTAAGTTGGAGTCAGATGCTTTACATTTGTTTTCCATGGCGTAAGTGGAAGGTAAATATAGCCCTTTGAATTTTTGTCTGTGCTTGTGTGCTCATTAATGTGCCTTTGTCTTAAAGGCAGAAGAGACAGGAGACTCACAAAAGATCCATTTTTCTATTGATCATACATTTTTTAATCTTCCCTATTTTAACAGTTCATAAAAGGTTAGTGCTTTTTTTCCCAGTTTACTTTAAAATTGTCTGTAGAAAAGGTTGATTTTTCTCCTGCTTGGGTTTTCCAGGGAGAGGTTGAGATTTCTTTAATTAAAATACTAAGGGAAGGAGACAGAAGTAACTTTCCTGAGTTTTACCTTTCATAAGCACCAGTTTATTAGATAGTTCAAAACAACCATTCTTTGGTGTGTATTTCAACATTTTACTTTTCTATATGACTGCCTCTTGCAGTAATGTCTAGGAACCCTAAGCAGCAGCAATTTCCCTTTGCACGTACTCCTTTGTATAAATGAAATCATCCAACATTATAAACCCAAGCAGTGAAAGCCCAAAGCCCAAAATGAGGTGAGTAGGTGATGTGACCAGAGGTAACATATGAAGATGAGGAGGTGGATTATGTAGGTGTTCCAGGGGAGGTGGGAAATTCCCTTCAGTAGCCTGAATTTAAGTGATGTAGCAGAAAGACACTATTTAATGTCAGGGTTTCCTACTACAAGACCCTTCTGAGCACCTACTTGTCATGTGTTGGGTAGTCAGCCTGGATATCCAGCTCTGTCCAGGAACTGACTGCATCAAGTCCCCACTCTGACATTGCAACTGTGACTCCTGAGGATGTACAGATTTGGTCCTGACACCCACTATGTAATTATTATTCATGGAGATTTCCTAATTTTGCTCTAAAGAGTTACATATATGACCAGGAAAGTGCTGGCTGCAAAAAAAAAATAAAAATAAAAGATAAAAGACAGCTAAGATCATAAGAAGAGATTTTACAAATGGCACCTTTGCCATCTAACAGCAATAGATGACTCCTAATGCATTTACAGGAATTTTACTTATTTTCAAAGTCTTAAGTGACTGCTCAGATATGAAGGGTAGTATTGCATGTCAGAACAGCCAGCTCCTGGTATTCCAGTGTACACTTAATCTGAGGCCCAGTCCCAAAGATTTACTAAGGCTGACAGTTTGCATTATGCACTGCAGCATCCCTGGGTGCGTTATATGGACACAAAACAAAACATTGGTTCCAAGACACTCCAGTGTGTCTTTTCTTAAGAGGAGTAGGTCTTATGCAAAAACGAGAGGTTTCTGTGGTACAGAAACTTTCCTACTGCCCCACTTATTCCTGTGACCATCTCAGTTTTAGTGCGTGTCATAAGAAACTTTAATTCCCCTCTACTTCTTGCCTTCCTGCCTCCCCAAAAGCACCAAACAAATTCTCTCTTCCCACGACAGCTCAATACTGAGGGGATTTGTAAAGAATATGTCTAAAGCCTCTCTGTAGTCCATGGAACATTAGCACATGCTTAACTGCTGTACTCAATTGCATTGTATGGATCTGATCCAAAGCCTATTGATGTCAAAGGAAGAAAAACTCCTATTGACTTCAGTTAGGCTTTTTTAACAAAAAATGATTACGCACTTATACTTTTAAACATTTATGATGAAAAGCATCGGCAAATAAAAATTTATGAATAGGCTCCCACAAAACAAAAGTGTCAGCGGCTGAAATACTGGGGCAGATGGGTTTTCAAGATCTGTCACTCCATCAGCATTGTACAGTTTAAAGGCACCACATGTACCCAGTCTTCTGAGAGGGTGTGGGGACAAGAAACTGCTCCGATTCATTATTTTTCTAGCAAGAGAGATTTAATCTCAGAGCCAGATGATGACTGGGACCTTTTGCACAATGTTTTGTGTTCATCATTTATTGCATTGATGTAATCCTTGTAAACTTTCTGAAAGAAGATTTCATGCCTTTAATGTACCATGCATTTCTGTTTAAAAACAAGAAAATACCTAGTTAAGATTCCACCACATTTTAAGATACAAATAACATATATGTTAATAATGCTAATTTCTCAATTATGGTTTTATTTCTTTTTATTTAAGTACATTTCAAAGAGCTTTAGGGTAGAGATCCTCATTTTCCAAATCAGGAGAAGATAAGGTTGGCCAGCAGAAGAACTGGGAACAGAAGGTGATTATCTTGAGCTTTGGACCCTAAACTCCTGAGAACACAGCTTCTTTATTGCATTTAGCACACTAAGGCTTGCCTTTTTCTCATCTGATTTTAAATATAACTGAAATGCCCAATTTAGGAATGGAGTGGGGTAAGGTTGTTCCTGTGGGCAGCTCACCGATCCATGAGCATCCCTCCTGTAGTGGTTATCTCTCTCCATCAACCATAAGCAATTGGATTGCATCCTTGGGGCCTTAGCTAAGTGCTGAAAAATGCACAGGATGAATATAGAGCTAAGTATTTGCAATATGTACTTTAAGGATAAGAATGCCTATAAGGAAAAAGGATCATCTCCACTATTACCCACAAAGCAAACATCAAGGGTTTGGGAATGTCAGGACTTGTAGCCTGGGAAGCCAATTTCACTGAGCAAAGACATCGTCAAAACAATGGGAATAGGGAACAACTTAGTGAGAAAATTTCTAAACACTCTTGGAAATTTTGTTTTTCAACAGCACCACATAAAGAATCTTCCATGGAAAGAAACACTTTCATATACCTAATTTTTTTGCTGGCTGTTATTTAACCAAAAATATCTAGACTTGTGCAGAGTTTAGCACCAATGATGGTTACAATATTAACTTTGACCTCTTTTTTGTTTATTTGTTTTCTTTTGCATGGTTGCTGTTCACAACAATTTTAGAACAACTCTGATAAATTGTAGTCAGTTAAAGATGATACAGGATAGTCTTATTTTAATATAGTAGAAATATTAAAGAAAGTTGCCACATCTTAATGATACATGAATTTATTCAAAGCCTATGTAATATGATAATTAAAAAGACAGTATTAGAAGTATGTGTGCAACAGTCCCTGAAAGATTTTGCTGAAGTGGTAGGGTTACATTTGTAGCTACAATTATTTCAGATAATTCTGAAAGAAATGAATAACAGTTTAAAACAATATTTAAGACTTGTAAGCAATTTTATATAGCTAAAATGTAGAAAACTGTGTCAATCAGAGTTAATTTTTCTGTAGAATTGCTTGATATTCACCTTCATTTAGCACTAGTGAGTATGTGAACTCCTATATTATCTTCACCTTCATCATTTTAATTCTATTTTTTTTCTAATTTATATAATTTAATTTGCTGGTATTTTTTTCCCCTGGTGTCTGTGCCTTGGTACTTATTCTCTCATTCTTTAATCAAAGGAGGTGCTTCTGACTAAACAGGTATATAGAGATCACTTCTTTCTTTAAGAGACAAGGTAGGATTTTAAATTCACTACAATATAAAATGTTAAGTTTTCACTATATATTATAAAACACTCTTTGGAACATAACATAATCTTGAACTCCCTTTAGCAGTTTCCAACATCCACATCAATCTTGTATCATAAAAAATATGACGGAATCAATATTGTGATGATAAACTGTAAAAAATTGCTTTTGTCTGGATTCAGTAGAAATCACAAGTAGTCTGATTCAGCTTGGGAACATTGAAACCTGCTTCTTAAAATGAACAGGCTGTTCAAAAATAAAACTATGTTTGTGCTAGGTGGAAATGGGTTTCTTTGATTCTTTGTTACTAAACCAAACCTTTTATTCTCTTGCCCTTACACAGTCTCCCCTACTGAATCAGGTAAATTTTTTTGCTAACTGATTAATTTGGGATTGTTTACTGATAGACAACACAAAACATCCAAGCATTATTCTATATGGAAATCCTCTATATGGGCTTTGCAACATCTTTTGACAAATATTGACATCCACTATGGCCAAAATACAAGTGAGTGGCTTTACTCTCTGTACTATTTGTGATAAACAACAATATATTTGGAATATGGGATATGACTCTTCTGCTACAGATCTTCTGGAAAATTGTTACTAACCAAGATTACCTACTGGATACACAGAAAAGACAAAATTAATAGTGCTTCCAGAAACTGTGTATGGAAGATGTTCAAGTCTGTTTAATGACAGAACAATGCATCATTGTGAACAACCATGCCTGCTCTTTGTGATCTATGATTTATGATGGGTACTTGCTGGATCACATGCTGAGTCAAAGCTACCAATACTTTCTGTGGTGCCTCAGGCAGCCAATATGCCTGATCAATACATGCTCGTGGACAGTGTCCTATCAGACATCAGGAGAGTGCTGGCAATGAGAACAGATTTAAGGCAGGAGATACCTTTCCTGCTTAGATATTTACCTTTTGCTGTTTGAAACCCCTCCGAAAGAAAAAGCCTTTATTCCTACCATGGAACCAATAGAAAACTTTGGCTGCAGAAGTGAAAATACAGTATCCATAGCTCAGTGTAAGGAAAGCTAGAGATGAGAAATGTTGCTCCCTGTGCTAGTGTCACCAGATTCATCTCTCTGAATATATTAGAAGTGGCTCTGAACCCCAGCTCTGTACTGAGCTGTCAGCACAAAGACAATGTGCAGAAATGGGACTATTCTAATGATGCAGCCACTTGCATCTGCGGGGAAACCTGGGCCTTTTGCACACTCTGTTGTCCACGCACTCTTGAAAATGTCAGTCAGTTGTATAGATCTAGCCAGACTGCACACTGGGTGACAGCACAAGCCTGACTTTTTTTTTTTCCTTTGGAAAAAATAAATCCACAGAACAAACATATAGGGTAGAATTAATCTCTTTTACTGCTAGCTTTCAAAAAGTGATCTGTCTGGTGTAAACTAGTCCTCTAATTGCCTTCTAAAGTTAATGGAGAGAGAAAACATATTGACATTTTGTCCGCGACTCGGGACACACTATGCAATATGAGCTTGTTGAAAATGCTAGTTCAGGTATCTTCTGTTCAAATGACATTAAGGTATTTTCACTCAAACAGAGACAATATGTAGCAAACCCTTGTGTTTATTCTCTGACTGATTTGCAATACTTAATTCATCCTGCTTCTGTTTTGCTTCAAAGTTATTTAAGGTGAATTAATCTTCCCTAATTTAGATGTCTCATACCTACAGCTGAACTAGATGTCCAAACTTATTTACTATTCACACACAAGCTCACACTTTTGAAGTATGTTTATATGACTTATTGCAGAACACGTATTAGGATGACAATAAACTGCTCCCTAAAGCCAGTAGTTCCCCCTCACTTCCTAGAAATGAACATAAATGTATATCTCAGGTAGATGTAAGTGGATAAAGTTAGATGAGATTAATTCTTCCCTTTAAGTTTGCCCTTTGCAATGGTCTAGCTATCATACTTCATGAACTGCTGACTTGGCTCATAACTTGTGTTATGAGGGGAAATGAAAACGTCACTGAAGTCACTAAAGGATGACAGAAGGAGATTGTATTACTTGCTTTTTACTAATGAGTGGCATTACTTGCTGACTCTTACCAGCTCTTTTTTAGGAATCAGTACAGCATAATTTTTTCTTCTCTTCTTTCACATCACAGTTAACCTATGTGCAAACAAGGAATAATCTAAAATTCTACAGAGACCTTGTGGTTATTTCACTGCTTGCATAGTCATGACAGCTTGTGCTCTGGGACTTGGGTATTAGCAAGGTTAAGACAGTCTTTTTTTCCAAGGGTAAATGTGGATGCCAGCAGCATGGAATCTCAGAAGATTCAAAAGAAGTCTGTAAAGATGACAAAATGAAGGCACCTTGGACTAATACATTTCAGACAATTAACATTATTTAGGGACCTGAAGAAACAATTGCTTTATTGTGCTGATCTTAGGTGGACTGGTGGATCTTCAAATCTGGAATGGATATAGGCAGCTTGGAAACTTGTTTAAAATGTGAACAGAAGGTATTTGAACTAGAATTTTGAGTTAGGTTTTCCTATGAAATGAAAATGCACCTGTAGAAAATCCCTCTAGAGGTAGAAAAAGAATAATTTTTTGTCCCCCCAAAGCTGCTTAAACTAGACAAGATTAATAGCTTATTTAAGTGCCCATTGGCTATAGAAGGCTTACAGATTATTAAACGTGATGCTTAACTTCTAGAAGGATATGGTTGACTGAATTAAGTAACACCCATGGTAGTGATGAAGATATATGAGAAGGTTTTATCGGTAATTTGTAGAGACCACAGACGCTAAGTAGACACAACGCTATGCAAATTCATGTTCTGACATTATGTTATAGGCTTTCAAAGTCTTACATACAGCTTTAAGTTTACGTGCTAGGAGTCACCATGAAACCAAGTATGCTAAGCCACTGGGGAATATTCATAATGAAGGTAAACAACTAGAGAAATCTTTACAACAAATATGAATATGAAATTGTAATTTCTTCCTCATGCCCATAATCTGGTTGTTATCCATCACACCTGACAGCATTTTATCAGGCAAGGAAATATATAATCCATGCTTCCAGAAGACCTTGTAGGCTGGGTGGATCCCATATTAATCTCCCAATTGTGTTTAGCTGCCACACGCCATCGTGGTTCTCACCAGGAATTTTTGTGGGATCAAGGCCACAGCACTGGAGAAGAAAGACTAGTGAGAAAACAGAGGAATGTTGCCCGTGGAAATGCTCCTCCAACAGGGCAGGCACACATCTCTGTGCTCAGTAATTTTCTAAAAAGTAGAATCTTAACCATGTTTTATGGCAGTTGTTGAGGTGGCTTCAGTTTGCTTCTGGGTGTGAAAGAATGGATTAATTCCATGAGGATTGTATACTGCAACAGTTAATGAAATAGTTCTTGCAAACATGGATGGTCAGTAAAGAGCAAGCTTGAAAAAAAAATCTTTTCAAATCCAAAGAGCATGAAAAATAAAGGCTCATGACAAAAGGAGAAAAAAAAAAAAGTTTATCTGTAAGTGAAATACATGCAGGCCCTACTGCAAAGGAATTTAAATGTGTATATAATGAGTAGCTACACATGCACAAAAGTAGCTGTCACACGCTATATAGTATGCATAAAAGCTCCAACAAGTTGCACAGTATGAGGAATACTTACTTCTGGATCAGCGCACAGTCATTTAGTAGTCCTATCAAGCTGACAGTGAGCGTACCAGGCCTGATACACATGACTGCCCAAGAAGAGTGTCTCTGGATGTCAGCCTTGTGTACGTCAATGAAACAAGAGTAGAGCAGAATCAAAACAAGTTAACAAACCAGCAGTGAGCTTGTTTCTGCTGCAATAACAGAACCATAGGCTAACTGAGGCTTTCTTTTTAAAACTTGTAAGGCTATGTCAGTGACCTCAGAATCACTGACCCACAGATGTTGGATACAGTGAGCATGAAAGGGTTTCCCCCCCCCCCCTTTATTCTATTTTTTCTTTTTGAATTTCTAGGTACCTAGCACTCCATTCTGAAGTGACTGAAACACTGGCTATTGTTTTCCCTCAACCCTCCCCATAAATCCCTCTTTGTTTGTGTATGTTAGTTAAAACACATTCAAGATCTGGTCTAATGAGCATTGTGGGGCAGTCATTTCTGATCATTTTAATGATCTTTTTGAAGGCTATGATTCATTTTATGATTCTAATGTTTGGTATCTATCGAAAGTTCAATTGTCTGCAATACCCTACTTGTTTAATACATATCAGATACTATGACTGTAACCAGAAATCTTCACTGGACCATTTTCAAGACAGGCTGGAGAGTTAGCATTTAGTTTAGATTGATTAGTAGACAAATTCTTTCAGGAAAGGGATATGAACAGGTGACTTTAGAGAAAGCAGGCTATGAGCTTCTTGGTTGGCAGCTGCCACTACGCACACAGCAAGGTGGTAACCTAAGGTGGTCATCTGTAGGCTATGTGGATAGAAGGAAATTCCCTCGAGAAACTGATAGTTGGGAATTTAATTGTTTCCATATCATTTTCTAAACAAATAATTCCATTTTTTGGGGGTTGATACCTGACATTACGCCTGGAGTAGAGGTACCAGAACTATCTTTAAACAAATGGTTTAATATGAAGTTCAGTGTGGACTAACTGCTCAGAGCTCTGGACTTTGTTGGCATTGCAGCCAGCCCACGAGTTCTGCAAGAGCAGAACTGCTGTGACCATCAGGTTAGGCACTTCAAAGCTGTGTCAAGGATTGAATACAGCTGCCACGATGACCTCTAATTCAGCTGATATATATTTCTAATGGTTTTCTCTCCTAAGTGTATTCTTTCCCTCTACTCACTGCTGAAATGCTCACAAGCCTCCCAGAAGCTCATTGCAAATGTGTGAATTTTTCAAATCGAGCCCTGCTTTTGAATGTTGATTACTTAAATACTTGTAAACTTAGAATAGAAATTCCCCCAAACCCAAATTTCTAATACATTGGTGTATGCACATTAGTGCATCCTCCTCTATAACCAGCTTCAATTATTTTAGAGGGGGCAAACTAATTAAAGCAGAATGTGTTGTGCATGTCTAGTTTTAAAGTTGAAAGCACACAGGAAATGCACAGGGCACCTTGCTCATATGGGAAACAGTTTGTTTTAAAGGTCTATTAAAGAGTTTAAGATAAAAAGGATTCTTATAAGTTCAGACTGATAGACACAATCACAAATACATCTCCACATCTGCTCCATTTTCACAACTGAATTAAGGAACATTTTCCCCCCAATGAGTTTAATTAACTTTAAGAACAAGCTAAATTAGTTTAAAAGGCAATTAAAATGCAAGCGTATAAATTGTAATTAAAACTGCATGTTGTTTATAGATATTTTTTCTAAATATTTAAAGAAGATATTTTCCAAATGAAAAAACAGAAGTTCTACAGCCAGTGAATAATTCAGTTCAGAAAAATATGGAAAGCTTTTCTTACACATGTAGAATTGTTTTAAAAAAACGAATGTGTTAGAAATTAATATTACAAAATATTATATCAGTGTCCCACTGGAAAATAATGATAATTTGCCTCACATGTGAGGTTTTCTCTTACGGTGAGCTGAGATCGGTTCTGCTATTTTATTGGTTGTGAGATTATCAGATTTATTTGGAGCTGTTGTGTATGTCTAGCTCAGTTTTGATGGAACTTTATTTCTTGCTGCATGTGATGTGGTTTGCTTTTTGCACTGGGCCCTTCTCTTTTTCTTCTTTATCTTCTTCCCCTCCATCCATGTTCATTATCTGGAGTGATAATGATATCACTGGAGTGATATCTGCCTTCATTGCTTGTGTCCTCAAAACTGTACACTTAACACAACTGACTTTTAAGAGGTACTTTTTTCTATTGCCTTTAAGCAACACAGATGATGCAAAAGCAGCACAGATTGGTCCTGTCCTCCAAAATGGGCATCACCGTTCCCTTCCGAGCTCTACTCCTCACATATTCAAGTCATACACCCTGTAACCACAAGAAAATCACTTCACCTCCTTGTGGCCCCCTTCTCTTCTGTCCAAACACTTTTTGGTGAGATGACAATTGCCTCTTACCACTCTTTTCAATACTCTTGGGCAAAACAAGGTCTTGTCTCTGTTGGTGACATCAGATACAACAGCCAGAAATTACTACAAGTGGCAAAAATACCGTGAGTGTGAATATATATCTGACAGAACATGAATAATAGCATGAATATCCATTGTAAAAATATGACAGGGGATTTATAAACATTTTCCTCAGATATTGCACAACTTGGGGTGTTGTCTTTGAGTGAGTAATGGTGATCTCATGCTGTTGCAAACTGAAACACCATGTTACTTGTTCACTTAGAGCTAAATTTTGATCCTATCCAAGTCAAATTCCTATTGAATGTATTGCAAATAGGATTCAAACATCACAAAACAGGGCTCAACAGTGTTGTTCTTCAGCTATAGCCCAAAGAAATGAACTACACGTCTAATAAAGTCTATATTAAAATGACAGATTTTAAAATCTGGTTTTGAATTCCAAGAATTAGTGTGAATAACTGAAGTCTGGTTTTGGTTTTGATTTTGTTTTCATGTTTTGAAATAGAAAATGTGGTTAAGCAGTCTCACCTAAACCTAGAGAAAATACTGAAATAGATTTCTGACTACAATAAGCTATATTCAGCCAACCCCATTTTGATGTCAGAATGTGATTTTTATTAAAAATCAAAATTTCAAGTTACGAAAGTACACTTAAAATATCTATCACAGATCCCAATTTTTACAGCTTTGAGTGACTAAAGTTCTTGAAAGAGTAGGAGTTCTAAAAGATTTGAGACAGTTTAAAAATCTGTCATTTTGTTAGATTTCAAAAAGAAAGATACATGAATATAAAGAATAAGATAACAGCACAAAAGGGCTTTGTAACTGCCGTTGAAACAAAACTGCGTATTTCATCAGAGATATAAATGTTACAGTTTTAAATAAAAATAGATAGAAAATGAATGACTTGTACTTTCTCTCTTCAAATTGGTGGATTTGAAGGGGTTGGCCTTGTTTCTAACTCAGGAGAAGCTTTCTTGTTTGTCTTATATGATCAAAAAAAGAGGAAAGCATTCAGGTGGAAAGATGTCTACTGTGTATAATATGAATAGCTGGATTTTTCAGCACAACCCTTATTCATAGCAGGAATACTTCATAAGAAGCTTATGAATTTCTATTTTAATCCAACAGCCAATTTTCATTTGCAACTATTTGCGAAATAACACAAGAATTCCACTTGCAGAGCTGGTTCAAAGAAATACTAAATATGCCAAACTAATTGTGACTGGGCTCTGATTTGAGTCGCACCTGGGGTTTGTGGACCTCTTCACCGGGAAGAATGTTAAATCTGGTCCATCTTTAAATAAAACCAATCACTCAGGGCACACACACAGACCACTACGAAGGAAAACTCCTAATTGCATTAGCTTGTTGACAAGTAACAGGACACATAAAGAGAATCAAGCATGTCTCAGCTGCGATGCCCTAGGGAAAATCCAATGTAGATTCAAGAAATAATGAAGCAGTGCCAACTGTATTATTTATTCCACGACAAAAGAGGAAAGAGGTCCCATGTGTTAGGGAAACATATTATTTTTTATAGGGACAGAATGATATTCCTACTTAATATCCATGTTTTTTTTGTTTACTGCATATTTGGTCAGATATTGGTTATTGTCCAGAATAGTTACACTAATATACTGAATAACTTGTAACATTTTCTCTGTAAATGATGCATCTTAAAGTATTAATTACTGTAATTAAATTAACAATTACTTATTGCTTTTGTTCATCCTTGTCTCTCAGATTTGGGGTAAGACTTTGGAATATCTTCTATGTTTCATATCGTAGAATTATAGAATCACAGAATCATAGAATGGTTTGGGTTGGAAGGGACCTTAGAGATCATCTACTTCCAACCACCCTGCCATGGGCAGGGACACCTCCCACTAGACCAGGTTGCTCAAAGCCTCATCCAGCCTGGCCTTCAACACCTCTAGGGATGGGGCAACCATGACTTCCCTAGGCAACCTGTTCCAGTGCCTTAACACTCTCACTGTAAAGAATTTCTTTCTAGTATCTAATCTAAATCTTCCCTCTTCCAATTTAAAACCATTGCTCCTTGTCCTGTCACTACACTTCCTGACAAAGAGTCCCTCTCCAGCTCTCCTATAGGCTCCCTTCAAATATTGAAAGCCCATTGTAAGGTCTCCGCGGAGCCTCCAGGCTGAATAACCACAGCTCTCTCAGCCTGTCATCATAGGGGAGGTGCTCCCCTATGAGGTGCTCTGATCATCTTCGTGACCCTCCACTGGACTCGTTCCAACGGATCCATGTCCTTCCCGTTTGAGGACTCCAAAGCTGGACACAGTAGTTCAGGTGGGGTCTCATGAGCGCAGAGTGAAAAGGCAGAATCACCTCCCATGACCTGCTGGCCACACTTCTCTTGATGCAGCCCAGGACACGGTTGGCTCTCTGGGCTGCCAGCACGCACTGCCAGCTCATGTTGAGCTTCTCATCCACCAACACCCCCAAGTCCTTCTCCTCAGGGCTGCTTTCTAGCCATTCTCCACCCAACCTGTATTTGTGCCTGGGATTGCCATGTCCCAGGTGCAGGACCCTGCACTTGGCTTGGTTAAACTTCATGCAATTTGCACGAGCCCACCTCTCCAGCCTGTCCAGGTCCCTCTGGATGGCATCCCTTCCCTCCGGTGTGTTGACCGCACCACCAAGTTTGGTGTCATCAGCAGACTTGCTGAGGGTGCACTCTATCCCACTGTCCATGTGGCCGACAAAGATGCTGAACAGCACTGATCCCAGTTTGGACATTTGCTACCATTGAAATGTTGTTTTCCTGTGTGGTTTAGTAAAATAGCTATTTTTTTGCATTAAAATCAAGTTGTGAAGTCTATGGAATGAAAGAAAAAAAGTAAAAACAATGTGAAGAATTTTTCAGAAAAATAGATGAATTTTGGATCTGTGATTAAATGCAAAAGCTGGTAATTTTTTTTGCAGCTCCATCTTTAATTTGTTTCTTTTGCCTATTAATTTCTTGGATCTTACCTTAATCCATTTACTGAGGACTTGACTGGAAAGTATTGATGAAGTAATGGGCCTATATTTCCAAGGTGGTAAAAATGTAAAATATTCCAAAGTTATGATCTCTAGTTGTCTGAATCTCCTTGATTGGGGGATTGGATTTTTTTTTTATTAGGGACCTTTTTCACAGTGATCGTGTAATTGTGAAAATAAAAATGTTCCCTTGACCTTCATCTGACAAAGTGAAAGTTTTGACAAAGACCTCAGAAAAATGACATGAGAACACCTCTATAATAGTAAGCATGTATCCATTCATAATTGAGAGAAAACCTTCATTTATTCAGAGCCTTATTTAGAATCTCATTATCTTCTTCTAGCCTTTGATAATAGGGTCATGGGTTTCTAGAATACACTTTGAGTTTTAAAGTAAAATGCAAATTAACAATGTGCTTTCTCTCACCATTTATGTGAACTTTATTCCTACGAGCACACCACAGCTTCCTAATGACTACTGTTCAATGTCTATGAAAGTTTTTATCCTGCATGAGTATAGAAAGTTGAACCAAAAGGCCTAAATGAAAGTCATTTAGCGGAAACAATCCTATTGATTCCTGCGAACTTCAGGAGTGTGATCTTAAATCATCACATTTATGAAGGAAATTTGCTGTGTACGTACTGGAAAGAGACTCCTGGCAATAGAAGACAAATTGGCTCTCTATTGTAATGTTTTTTGTTGAATTAAAACCTTAGAGTGCCAATTATGTGTAAGAAGTGCTTCTTCCTTTACAACTTAATTTATCAAGTTAAATGGTTTCTCAAAAATGAAAATAAATTTGCTTTTTATTGAGATGCTTTGAACTCAGTGAGACCTAAAGAAGAGCTTACGTGCCCAGAAACCTGTCTATTTTTTTCCAGCTGTGTTGGTTGGCGTGATAAGAAATATTATCTGACAAGACTTATTTGAAGAGCAACCAGAATGTCATAAAGTGGAAAGCTAGGAATCTCCAACTATTTAGCACTTTGAAGAGTAGATTACTTGCACTTTTCATGCACAAAGAGCAGATATTTTTTACAGTAAACAGCTCACTAGTCTAGCATGTCAGGATCCAATAGCTGGAAGCTGAAACTAGACAGATTCAGAGTAGAAATAAGACATCCCTTTTTAACAGCTAGGAGAAATTGCATCAGCTTCTTAAGTGAGATAGGTATTTAAGATAGGAGAGATGAATCACACTCTGGAGATCTGTTTCTCTCCCTTTCTCCTTTGTCTGCTGAGAAACACCAGATAACTAGGGTAGATGCCTAACTTTTAAATGGATAGGTGAGATAAATCTGAGTTTATTAAGTTGAGATAATATTTTGTGTATTTATTTATTGTGTAACTGTCACAGCAAATGGTAGTTTAGCTGTAGTACTTAGAAAAAATTGCTCTGGAATATTCCAATGCTTTTAATAACTGAGGCAAGTTTAGAAGAATTTGATGTCCAAAACTATTTAACTGCATCTGTGCGATGAAATGCATTCCGTCAGAAATGAGGATTACAGTCCTTATGATTTTTAAGCCACTCTTCAGTTTACCTCTAGAAGAGGGCAGATCAGATTTGCTAAATCAAATCATCTGAATGGTATTTGCATGACTGATTTCTAAGAGCATAAAATTGACAGAGAAGGGAGCATCAGTTATGCATTTAGTACAGATTTGCTAATGATAATGATGGTCACACAGTTTTCAGAATATGTACCTTGGTGAGATTGTTCATGCCTAAGAAATATATCTTAACATACTGATTCTTTTTTTTTTTTTTTTTTTTTTTTTACAATGTATCTTGATGGCATGAAGATGGAGAAATGTCACCGAGGCTAAGCAAATATTTGAATATGAACAACTGTGTAATCCTGAGGACAAGTTCTCATGGGGTTTGGGTGACTTCTTGCAAGTAATTTTGAGTGAGATCTAAAACAAGGGCAAGTGCATACACCTACATATGCTCTGTGATTGTTCTCTACATAGCTGACCCAAACCACCCACGTATACACAAAAGTATTTTAACTTTGGTCTTACACTAATGTCTTTCACATGAGACAGTAATTGGTTATAACATAAAAAATATTTCATTACCAGCGGTTACAATTAAATTTCCTCTCTCCCACAAGAGATTACTTAATGACCACGTTAAAAAATTAGTCTCCTCTTTGTGCACTGACTTCATGACTGTTGCTTCTTTGGTCAGCTTTATCTCAAGTTTATAGAGTAGTCATTGGAAAAGTGTCTTAGGAAATGGAAAATGTGTGTATGAGATTTTCTAAGTTTAAGAGAATAGAAACTCCAAATTTTGACAACACATGTTTAAAGCCACTCAAAAAAATCTCTGCCTATCATGCCAAGTGCCTAAACTCTAGAAAAAAATGGGAAGTGAGGTACATATGCTATTAAGTGATTGTAAGCAGCCTTGTCTCTAGACTTGGCTGGGTCTCTATAGACAGTAAAATCTCTGTATTTATTGTATCAGGATGCCCTGCGTGATTATGCAAACTAAAATTTTATTCACTCATAAATATGACTAAATATTAAACATACTTATATGTGTTTTGTTTTGTTTTTTTAGTACATAACTTTTGATATTCTTTCCTTTGGCATTTGAAATCACCTTTTGTGTTTGGTTGCCTGATACTAAAAGCTGCAAATCCAAGACAGATTCTGAGCCTTCCCTCGTCTCAATTCTGAATTCACAGAATAAGGAGGTTAATCTGGCCATTTTGGGCTAGATACTATTCTAATAGTAATTGTCTCACAGGTTGTTTAGATAATAATTCTGGTTGTAGTTGTCTACAAGGTAATTATAGAAAAGACTGTTTTAAAATGATTAGCAATTTGGACTCTCTGAACAAAGACACTTGGAAGTATCCCACTTTTCAGAGAACAATACCTCAGTGATCTAAAAAATGGAAAAACCTAAACCCAATGGTTTATTTTTAATATTTAGGCCTGTGACAGTAAGAAAAAGAAATTCTTTATGAGCAATAATGCACACTAAAATAAGTCTTCAAAGCCTGGTAAGGTACTGAAAATACTTTATCTTTCAGCCACTTAATTCACCTAGTCGAAGCCAGAGCAGCTGGGTGATGCATGATTTGGAATAGTTAATTTCTGTGTGATTTTGCAAACAGTCCTTACACTTACATTGAAGGTCTGATTATTAAAACTTTGCTGGATGTGGAAGGCTCTTTCCAGTAGACTCTTGCCATCTTTGCAATGAGGACCTGAGATGGGTAGGGGGATGCTTCTATACAGTAAAGTGACAGTCACTGGCAGAAGTCCTAAGCCCTTTCATCCTGCAGTAATTCTCAGGATAGGAAGGGCCACAGCTAGCCTATGCTGTAAAAACACTTTGAAGCATCCTATGTGTTTCAGAAATACTCATACATAAGAAAACAGTATCTGCATTTTGTGTCACATGGAAAAAATGCATTTTTTTTTTTTCTAAGGAAGAAAATATTTTACATAAATATATTAAAAGAGGTTTTCAATGGACTGAACAAGGCACAAATCACAGGGAACATCAAGATGTAATTACACACTTACAGAGAAGTCTACCATGAAAAAAAGAGGTTTTGTTGGTTCTCCCCTCTCCCCCTCCCAAAAAATGAAAATGACAAGCACAAATTATGAAGTATACTGTGCACAATTGAGTGTGAGGAAATATCAGCTCACGAATCATTAACACCCCCGGTTTCACGAAGAACATTATCAGCTCTGTGAGTCTGAACAAAACAATTGTCAGCTGCCACCCTTTCTCAACTAGACAATTAAAAATTTCACATTGTGCAAAGTGCAAAAGTGAGCTCAAGCCCAGCAATGCTCTTGCCTAGGAGGTGCAAAAAAAGATCCTTCATCCTGTCAAAGGGCAGTCTCATCCAGGGAACACGCAGTAACATAGGCATTAATATTCAGGGGACGGTCTGGGTAGAGATCTGAGCATGGCCATGAGGACATCTGGGTGCTCTCTGTGTGCTTGAGCAAGGTTATTCTGGGCAAACCCTGCCCTGCTGGTGAGGTGAGAGTGGAAAGCATGCAGCAGAGGCAACATCTGCTTTGGATTCATGCCAGCTTGGAGAACATGGAAGAAGAGGGGTCATGAGGCAGAAGGGTCTCGTTTTACTGCTGTTTAAAAGAGAATAAGTGTGCTTGTTGGGAAAATGCTCATGGGGGCCTTCGTTACCTGTGCAGTTCAGCAGAAACGATAAGCATGCCCTCTAGCTGGCAAACCATCCTCTTCTGTGGATGTGTTGCATGACTAAAAGCATTTACAGTTACATTCCTATTGTATTTTCTTGTACAGATTGTCTTTCAGCTTTTCTGCTAGGGAAAAAAGATTCCCTGTGCAGCTTAATCCCCTAATATACCAAAGCACAGCACCAAACAGGATCCAGCCCTTTACCTTACCGTGTGCGAGTTTATCCATCTGTGAAATTAGTATAATAGCATTGTTCTGCCTCACAGGGATATTGTGCGTCTGCTTGTTTCTAAAGTGATGCTCCAGGCATGTTTTGAAATGCTTTCTGTTTCCAAAGTGTTTTGTAGGCCTTGGACTCCCCCCCTCAGAAAAAAAAAAAAGAAAAGAAAAAAAGTGTTAACTTTTAAGTGGCAAAAACAGTAGATTCCTGTAATGAGCTATGATAAAGAAACATAGAATCATCTCTGTTGGAAGGGACCTTTAAGACCTTCAAGTCCAACCATTAACCAAATACTGCCAAAACCACCAATGAACCATGTGCCTCAGCAACACATCTAACCATCTTTTAAATACCTCCAGGGATGATTCCACCACTTCCCTGGACAACCTGCTCCAATGCTTGTCAACCGTATTGATGAAGAATTTTTTCCTAATATCTAATCTAAACCTCCCCTGGCACAACTTGAGGTCATTTCCTCTTGCCATATCACCTGTTAGTTGGGAGAAGAGACAGATTCCCCCTGGCTACAACCTCCTTTCAGGGAGTTTTAGAGAGTGATACGGTCTCCCTTCAGGCTCCTTTTCTCCAGACTGAATAACCCCAGCTCCCTCAGCTGCTCCTCATAAGACTTGTGCTCCAGACCCCTCACCAGCTTGATTGTTCTTGTCTTGACATGCTCCAGCACATCAATGTCTTTGTTGTAGTGAGGGGCCCAAAACTGGAAACAGTACTCGAGGTGGAACCTCACCAGTACCGAGTACAGGGGGACAATCACTTCCCTTGTCCTTCTGGTCACACTATTCCTGATACAGGCCAGGATGCTGTTGGCCTTCTTGTCCACCTGGGCACAGAGCTGGCTTGTATTCAGCTGGCTCTTGACCAGCACCCCTGGGTCCTCTTCTGCTGGTCAGGTTTCCAGTCACTCAAGCCTGTAGCACTGCATGGGATGATGTAGGATGAGGGCTGAGAGTGGCGATAGAGAAGCTTCATGTGGCTGCTGCAGGGGACCATACTCATGCAGCAATGTGGGCCTTCACAGGAAGAGTCAGAGGTCTGCAGACATTCCTTTCTCTCATGCAAAAAGCTTTGAAACAGCTTTGTTCTGAAACAAGATCATTTAGCTGAAGTCTGAATGGAGAAAGACATATTTTTTTGGCAACCATCACTGCAGGGGAGCATGTTAAAAAACAAGCACTCTTCAAGAAACACCAATATCAACACAGAGAACATTTTTCCAACTTAAAAAATAGGTTGGAACCCACCTGTCACGTAATGAGTTGACTCTCTGTGTGAGTCAGTCTCATTTCCTGATAAGCGTTTTATATTACTAACATTCAATTACACTGGAAGTTATTTAGGGCAGAATGAATGTTTATGCCTATGAAAGTTTACCACAGTGAGACGTTTGTTCTGAAGCTACTGGAAGATGAATAATGATGCTAATAACAATAACATATTTAAATCAAAAAATGCATTTGTTCATTTGTATTCTTAGATCTCTGATCATTGCTTCTCAAGAGTTTCTCACTCCATATTTTTACCTAATGGGACTGTATTCCTCAGACAAGCTGCTCTGAAGGCTGTTTACTTAATAAGGAAGTTACCTGACTGAGTCAGGGCTGAGAGAGAAAAAGAGGGAGCAAAAACATCAGCCAGCTGAAAAGCCAAAAGAAAACAGCAGAAAAATATGGTTTTGTAACCCATCTCTCCCTTTAGGCTTTTCATGTAAAATCCTTTATTTCAGTTCTGCAAAACTGGGTCTCCCTTTTTTGGAATGACATTTCTTCTAATTTCAAGGTATTTATAGCATAGAGGCACTCTATTTCATTCTCTCTGTGTTACTTATTTACACAGTAGTGATGATCTACTTGGTATCCCCTGTAAGAACAACCTGAGGATTTCTTCGTGTACATCAGGAGAGCTCAGTATCAATAACCTCAGCCTTTGACAAACGATGAGCCTGTCCCCTTCTTGCAAGACAAGGTCCAGTGTAAAAAGTCCGGAAGATATTATCAGATATTCTATTTGTTTTCCTTTTAGCTTTAAGTGTTGTTTCACATTTTCAGAATTTTTTCTGCATGACAAGAAGCAGAAGGTAATCTTTTACTAAAGAAAAATTGATCCTTCTTTAAGAGGACTCATGGAGCTAGATGTGTTGGAATAATAAAGCACATTTTGAGCCTCATGAGCAACAGTAACATCATATCATTAAATTCATGTCAGCTGAGAGCTTGAAGTAATATTTCAAAGGAACCTAAAGTTTCTAAGAGTCTAAGTTCCATTAATGAAAACAATTAAACTTTTATATATCATTTGTATTTAGGAGAAAATTAGGGACACAAGCATTTTCCTGGGGCATACAAGCTGTGGACCTTTCAAAGATTTTAGCTAATAGGAATCTACTGTTGTAGCTGTGTAACAACCTCTGAAAATGTGATCCCATGTCAGTTTTAAAATGGAAGTTCAATGATTTTGACAATTTATCCTTGGCACTATGAATTCTCAGCTTGATCACAATTTTACATTTAATTCTAGTCAGTTCTAAAGACTCAAAGCTAGCCTTCAGCTTAGATAGTCAATTCAACCAATTATACCCACTGAGTACACAGCTTTAAATTGGTTAAAACAATTTTTTGGGTGATTTGTGCCCAGTTTCTAAGCTTGTTTTCCTCTTTATACCATTTTTTTTTTTCTTGGTACCAAACTAAGTGAAGAAACACTAGAATCTCCAGATTGCCTTTTGAATTTGAGTTTCAGGGGTTTTTTTTGGTTGGCTTGTTAAATTAGGGATTGAGAGTAAAATAAAATTCACAGAAAAAAGTAGATACAGTGGGCATCTAACTCTAACATTGTAGAGAGATACTAAAAGAAAAAAGTAGTATTAGCAGTAAGAGGAATTATACAAATGTTTAATAATGTTCCTTTTGATGCAAGGTTATGTGAATTTCTGTATTTCACTGAAGGTTTTATTGACATCACATCTGTCTTGAGGAATTTTTCCATATTCTATTTTATCCTCAAAAATTTCAGGACAACCACCTTAGACTGTAGAGCAATCATTTAAAATATTGCTTTTATTTTACCTGGATTAGTGTTAAAACCATGTTTGCTGAACTGAAGTATATTGAACAGAAGATCTTTCAGAACAACTTTTTTTTGCCTGTAAGATCTGCATAGTTAAATTTCGTTTGCTCTCTGGGAAAGCTGTCAAAGTATCTTATTATATCTTTAACATCCTTTCACTCAAATTAAAATATATATTAAAATATATCTTCAGTATAGTAGAAAGACTCTGAGACTTGCACAAATTTTAATTGAACCTTTTTAACAGTATTTCTGATGGCATAATAAATTTGTTTTAAGTAATAGATATTTTTTTTCAGTAGTAAAAATAACTGCTGGAAATATAAATTCTTGATTGTTCAATAGGGCCAGTTCAAGAGTTTTCTTCTCACAGGACATGAGTCCTGGATATCTGAAAATTCTCTCAAGCTCATATACCAAATTCCTTAACATCTGTACTGATCAGCAAGCAATGAAAACTAAAATTTTGATGCTTAAATGATTTGTTTAAGTTCAGGTCCCAAATATATTGCCACAGTATTTAAGAATATGCACCCGGAGAATGTGGCAGGCTTTCTTCTATTGTTCATTTGTTCCAGCTTTTATGATCTGATGCATGTCTTTCACAGCTGATGAGAAGAAGAGAAAAATTAGCGATCATCAAAAGAGTGATTTAAAATAAAAAGTAATACTGAAAAAAGTTTTTCTTTATCTCATTTGACTATTCTGTGAAATTCTTTAATTAAAAAGATTTACCAGCAATACTACAAAAATCAATGTGAAATTACAAATACATCATACACTCCACCCAGGCTTTCTGAAAACACACTTTTCCTTAATATTTTAGGAATATATTTTAGGCTGTGATAAATGTTAATTTCATATGAAATGCTTACTGTAAGGAAGAGAAAGTTTCAGATAACTGGCATACTTTCTATGAAAATAAAACAACCATCTCAAGAAGTATGTTTGTTTCAGAGTCTGCACTTGTCATTTGGTGCCCAGTGACAAGACCAGAGGCAATGGGCATAAACTGAAACACAGGAGATTGCCTCTGGACATAAGGAAATACTTTTTCACTGTGAGGGTGACTGAGTGCTGGAACAGGCTGCCCAGAAAGGTCATGGAGTTTCCTACCTTGAAGATATTCAAAAGCCATCTGGACACAGTCCTGAGAAACTAGCTGTAGGTGGCTTTGCCTGAGCAGAGGGGTTGGACCACTTGTCCTCCAGAGGTCCCTTCCAGCCTCAACCGCTCCATGATTATGATTCTGTGATTCTTTTAATATGTAGTACATAATATGACATTCATATTTTATACCTCCATTCAAATAGTGCAAATCAAAACAAAAATATCATGTGTCCATTGCTCTTGGAATTCACAAAAGGCTCTTTTTGTCTTTTGGAAACTTTCTCTGTAATCTCAGTGGTAATGAGGGTAAATAAAGACTTCTTTAAATGAAGACTCCATTTGCATAATGTTGTATAAGCAAAGAGTGTCCAACTTTGCAAAGAGTTTTCCAGTGCCCTGCTGAGGAACCACCAAATTCAACGCAGAGCCCATGCAAATGTAGAAAGACCTGCTTCAGAATTCACCATACATCTAATAAGCACTTTATTATAGTAATTTTGTAATTGTTGCTTCTGTCTACCCAGCTTCAAATTCATAATGTCCTTCAATGAACTCCTCAGTGTTTTACATTGTGGCACTGTACTCCATGTGTTTTTTAATCCATGCTGTGAAATAAGGTTTTGCTTAGCAGTGTGGTTTAGTGCTGGGTTTTGTCAGTGTTGATGGTTGGACTAGATGATCTGAAAGGTCCAATCCAGCCTAGGCAATCCTATGATTCTACGATTCCAAGGCAGTCCTACCACCAAGAACTGAGGCTCAGGGACACTGTGGGGTAGAGCTACAGTGATGTCTCCTGAGCTTGCAAAACCGATGAGTATTTAGTCACCTCCATAGCATTACCTCTATGTGGTGCATCAGGAGAGGTGTACATCCCAGAGCTGCCCTCGCAGCACCAGTATGTCAGATGACAATCTTCTGAAAGCAGCCAGGAGAAAAAGCTGACAAAATAGTTGTGATGTAAACCTGAATTCAGTCTTACTGATTTCTAGACCTCTGGCAATTGGCTGGCCTGGAGGAAGAAATCCACTGGGAATTCATATTTCATGAGCAGGATTCATCTCACCTAACTTTAGACATGGAATTGTGAGTTACTGAAGTCTGTTAGTCACTTGGGAATAACAGACTGAGTTTTTCTTTAAAAAAAGAAATAAAAGGCAATTCCAAAAAGCAGTTTAGACAAGTGCTTGGGATAGCTGGAATGAATCACACACTGGAAGTGCCTATTTCTCTCCATTCATAAAAGGAGGCAGCTGAATGACTGCTTCAAGAGTCTCCATGTGAGCTAGTCACCCTTGACTCCTTTCATAGACAATGGAGAAAAATAGGCACTTTTCAAATGCAATTTGTCTACCCAAATGTACACAGATGATTCACATCCTACATGTGCTTTTCCTTAATGACTCTTTAGGAGCTTGGGGAGACTAGCTCAAAGATCTCTATACTGTAATATTTCATTCATTTAATGAATCCCACCAGGAGTCTTTCCATGAATAGGGTCCATAGTTATTTCACTTACTTTTTTTCCTTATCTTGTTTCTCCAATCACATAGGAAGTTTGTGGGTCAGCTAAATATGATATCCAGGTTTCCTGAATCCTAAAGTAGCGTGTCAGCACATGCTGCATTGTCTTCACTTTGACTTATTTTTCCTCATGTCCTGCTGTTGCCATAGAATCATAGAATCACATGGGGTTAGAAGGGACCTCTGAAGATCATCTAGTCCAACCCCCCCCACCAGAGCGGGTCTACCTAGAGCACGTTGCGCAGGAACTTGTCCAAGCAGGTTTTGAATGTCTTCAGAGATGGAGATTCCACCACCTCTCTGGGCAGCCTGTTCCAGTGCTCTACCACTCTCGCAGTAAAGAAGTTTTTCCTCATGTTTAGGTGGAACTGGGCACCACTGAGAAAAGACCAGCCCCATCCTCCTGACACCCTCCCTTTAAGTATTTGTATGCACTGATCAGATCCCCCCTAATCTTTCTCTTCTCCAGACTAAAAAGACCCAAGTCCCTCAGCCTCTCTTTGTAGGAGAGATGCTCCAGGCCCTTAATCATCCTTGTGGCACTTTGCTGTACCTTCTCCAGCAGTTCCCTGTCCTTCCTGAACTGGGGAGCCCAGAACTGGACACAGTACTCCAGATG
>JAOQGH010000001.1:5871305-5900655 GCA_025769975.1 Gallinago jamesoni | reverse complement strand
CTTCCAGCTGGATTCTGTGCCCCTAATCACAACCCTCTGGGTTCTGTCTTTTAGCCAGTTTTCAATCCACTTAACTGGCCATTCGCCTAACCCACACTTCCTAAGCTTAGCTATGAGGATATTGTGGGAGACTGTTTCAAAAGCCTTGCTGAAGTCAAAGTAGACAACATCTACCGCCCTCTTCTCATCTCACAGGATTCACTCCCTTCTACTCTGTAACCTTTTTAGCAGCCATACCCATTTCCTCCCCAGTCCTGTCATCCAGTCCATCCTGTCCTATCTCCAGTCTTCTTCCATGTTCCTTGTTCAACCACTCTATATCTCACTCTTTTAAACTCACTCAGATCTTCTGGTCTAACCCAGTTTCAGCCTGTTGTTGATTCTAGAAAATTTTCAGCCATGTTTCTCTCCTGTTTCCACCTCTCCTCTTGCACCAGCTGCCATTAAGTTTCTATCTGTATCATAGACCTTTCTCTGGAACTGCAGTGTAGGTCTGAGATTAACCTTATTTCCATATGATGTGCCCTGTCCAAAACAGAAGCTTGTCTGTATATTTGACAATGCAACACCCACATTTTGGCTTCAGTTAGGACAAGACAGTAGAACTACTGAAATAAGCCTCAAAATTTATGATACAAGTAAAGCCAAACAAATGAATCAATCCTACCTGTGCTGAAAATTGATGCATCTCCTTCAGAAACAAAAGATCGTAACTGGTTTCACCTCAGATAAAAATATAAATGTCTTGGAATTATTGAACTATATTCATCACATATCTTTCTTCTGTTATGCACATAAGAATAATTTGCAGTTCTATATTTTCACTCATAGGTGGCGATAGAAAATTGATACATTATTTACTATGCCTTTGCTTAAAGATGCTCCTCAGAGACTAGAGAAAGCATAATGAACTTTCCCAGACATTTAAAGTGATGGATTTTTCTTGTTTTGTGCGCCAGGGCATTTGTAGAAGGTCATTTTAAATTGTGTCTGCACATCAAACATACCTGTGTAACCTCTCCAGGCAAATATGTATAAAGAAGTCAGCCTTTGATCTCCTTAGCTTGCTCTTTCTTTCTTCCTTCATTTCTTTCTTCCTTTCTTCCTTTCTTTTTCTTTTTGTTCTTTATGTCTCTTTTTATTATGGAGTTTTTTCCTCTGTTTATCTCTTCTTGCTGCATGCTTGCCTGCCAGCTTGTCTACTTCCTTCCGTCCCTCTTTCTCTCTCACCTTCCCCTCCTTCTTTTCCTTCTGCCCAACTTTGCTTCCTCCCTTCTTTCCCTATAAAAAAAAAAAAAAAACACCACAAAACCAAACAATACAGCAGTTGGTTTACCCAACTTGTTTTGTCCCCCTTGACTGCCAAATGAAATGAAATTAAGGGAGCTCTCTGCCTCTACATGCCTGGGTGCACACAGATGTTGATACCTGTCCTAATAGTCCCTCTCCCACATGCATCAAAAGACGCAAATGGTAGTTCCCAGTGACAATCCCAATATGTTCACTTTTCCTATTCAAAGCTGTCAGAATGATGTAATAAAAAATAAACTGAACTTTATGGTAAATGCCTCAGGGTAAATGTAGCTCACATATGCCATTAGAGTATCTCTTTGTTTTGTTCCTTGAAATATAAATGCCTTCATCTTGAAATATCTTCATATTAGCTACAGCCTCAGTTCAGAAAAAGGTAAAAAAAAAATCTCTAAAACAAAATATGTTTGGCTGTTTTGCTTAACAAGTGATCATACTGGAAGGCATTCACTGTGCTTAAATTAAAACATTTCACCTAGGCTACAAATCAGAACTTAATCTTCCTTATGGTCAACAGACTATTTGGTGATTGAACTTGCCCTCTGGAATAGTCATGTGGCCCACTGGGAAAAAATCTGTCTGTATCACATCAAGGAAATTAAAAGGATTTATTTGGAAATAGATATACATTCATCATTTCAGAATATTAGTTAGCATGAGCATAGATATATAGATTCAACTCACCAATCTTTTGGCATTTAACCAAGGCATGCATGTTAGGGCAGTAATTACACAAATCTCCTTTTACAGATGATGGATAGAGATTTTAAGGGAGGAAGTCAGACCTAAGTTGGACTAATGCAAGTTTCCAGCTGACCCAGCAATTAGATATGTCCAAATAAGGCAAAAATACATCAAGATTTGCATTCCATAAGCATAAACTTGTAATAGGCAAATCGTCTTTCAGCCATTTCAACTGCTCTAGTTCCTACGTTAATTTAAAGATTTGATCTTCATGCTGTTCAACCAGAACAAATCTGACAGACAAGTTACTCTGGAATCATGTTTCCCACTGGGAAAAATACAGGAAGTTTTATAATGAAGAGGGCCTAATAGACTCAGTCAAAACGTTGAAGAAAATTATCTTCCTGACTTTACTTGGCACTGAAGACTGAGTTGGTCTTATTATTTTTGTCCTCAAATGTACAGTAAAACTGTTATGTGAAAGGTTTTGTTTTGCCTTTGTTTCTTTCTTCCTGCAAAAAATATTGTGCAATTCAATTTCCAAAGCATGAACAAGATGACAAGAAAATTTTCCTAGGGTGGACTTTGCTCTCCTGTGTGTCCTGGAAACAAACAATCCCAGACTCCAGTAAGGGAATTATCTCAGCCCTTAGTGGCCATCATTTGCCCAGTCCAGCTGTTCTTTGGTCCTCAACTAGTCCTCAGATCAATTTTAGGGCAGCTTAGTAAGTTTGTGACTGTTTTGATTTGTGCTGCAATCACTTTTTTTGTAAGAGCTCATGGGAAGACTATTTGCATGCATCTTGTTGCAGAGAGTACCGGCTCCAAGAGAAAACAAAATTCGGCTGGAGAAGCAGACAATACACAAATGCCTACCTACAACGAAATGTGCATAAACTGTGCTCTCACTGGAGCTCATCAGCACAGTCCAGCTGCTTTTTGTTTACAGCAAGGGCAATGTTTTCCCTTACTGGAATAAGTATGACCAGTCTTTTGCAACAAACATAAGAACTCCCAAGAGCTCTTTCAACAAATATTTAGAAAGTTATGGCATGATAAGGAGTAAAGCTAGAACTCAGCAATGGTTCTGGGGTTGGATTTCATCTCCACTCTTAAGTTCAAGGCTGATATTTTGATTTCTGCTTTTGGTGCATCTCTAGAAAAAGCTCTGCTGTTTTGATGATGGAGCTGAGAACATAATTAGCAATATATTTTGCTCAGATATCATATTAATCTTTCAAACTTATGAATGTACAGATAATAAAAGTCTTAAGTGAACTCATTATTCACTTATTAATATTAATGTATTTCTTCAGCAAACAACTTTTATCAGTGTTTTGTCAAAATAAGGAATGGTGAATATTAATACAATATAAATGATCTATAATTTGGGCCATGCTACTTACCAGATATAATGAGAAAGAAAAAAAAGACTGAAAAAGGGAGGACAAAGATAGAGTGACATGGTCTCATTACGGAAATTATGAAATTTTAAGCACAGTTTTCTAATTTCTCCCCCACCTCCAGTCCTTTGCTCTTTTCCCTTCTATTTTTCCTCATTTTTCTACCTTAAAATTTGGAAAAATCTGGATAGAAAAAAAAATAGTTATTTTCTCAAAAGTTTTATAATTTTTCAGAAGTGTGTAGTTGCAAGTTAAAAGAAATTATGTTCAATACAGTGTGAATTCTTGACTATATAATAACACTTGGTAAAGAAATTTTAGCTTTCTCACTGTTGGGCTTCAGACCACTGGAATATTTGAGTAAAACAAGTATGCAAGATATGTTAAGGTGCACAGACTTAAATTTATGTTCATATATTGCCTAGAATTGGGGCAGTCATTTGTGGACCTTTTAATTTTTCTGAAGAAATCACTTCCTTTTGTGTTAAAGAAACACCACAAAGCTCCCCTTTCAAGGAGTGCAGAAGTTCCCATGGAGGTGAGAGAATCATCTTTAAAGGATTCTTTGTTGTTTAGTGACACTGTCCTCTCTCACAGAACTTCAGTTCTTCTGAGATAAAGGAGATGAGACCATTCCTCTACCTCTACAGCTATAACCACAAAGGTCCAGATCACAACATTGTCATATTTCAAGATTTCATCCTGAACTTCATTATATTTGTCTTTTTTTTTTTTTTTTCCCATAAACTTCTGCTTCTCGGTTTTCATTTCAAAGCAACTAAGTGTCTTTGGGGATACAGGGAGAACTTGAAAAATGTTCATTCCTGGGGTCTCAGTAAGTCAAAACACAAACTAAAATGCCCCATATAAATTATGTTTAAGACACATTTTTTAATCTCTTGGTAATATTTGATCCCCTGGCTTAGCAATACTGAGCTTCTGACCTTCCTTTACTTGTGAACAGGTACTCAAGGAGGTTAGGTTATTAATATCAGTAAGTCCAGCACTTGTTTCAGTGAAAACCTTTTAATGCAATTTCGATTATGTATATAATCTTCTGTTAAGATAAGACGTGAAAAATGAAGAGCTGGCTCAAAGATATGTTTTGCTCATGTTCAATTAGATTATGTCTTTCCAAGGAAAGTCTTTCTTCCTTCTACTATATAATAGGCCCAGACTTACCACCAGGAAAGAAGTCTTTTGGGAATTGTCCTAGCTTAATTTTAACCCTGCAAAGTGTTTTCAGATTTGTTACTTGGATTTCAAAACATTACATCCATATATCTAAAAATCTATATATTTTAAGATAGACTGTAAAAAAGTAAAAAAAAAAAAATAAAAAGAGAAAATTAAAACTAGGGGGATCCATGAAAACAACTCGTGTAAATGTTTAAATGTTAGGTTAGCTTTCTAGATGTGTGGGAGACTGGACCACCAAATGACAATTAATTTAAATGGCTATTGAGTTTCTAAAGAGTCAACTCTTAATTAGATGTAGATGTCTTGACATTTTTGTGAACTGAACCCATAGCAGCTTATTTGGGATTTCAAAATCTCCACCAGTGTTTAATGGAATTTGATGGAACTCAATTAAAAAACTCCAACAGGGCCTTTTAAATCAGGCATGGGTGCCTTCCCCCTGCTCAGAGTGAAGCAGATTTCTCAGGTACCTTGCTTATGCCACACACTCGCACACTCTGTGAAGTGACCATGAGTCACACAAAATGAACTCTCAAGCTGTCCTGAAGATATAGATTCCCTGCTTCTGCGTTAGGAATTGATGAATGATAGACTGTATTTATCATCAGGCATTAAAGAACAGGTTGTTGTGATGAGAAGGTGAAATTAGACTGGTATCTTGAGGTTTCCAGCTTCTTTTTCCCTCAGTAACACATTTATTGAAACACAGAACTCTTCAGGGTGGAGACTTCACTTTTTGCAAATGTGCTGGCCTTTCCAAATTGAGTAAAAATGTGCGAATTTCAGAAGTGACAAAGCACCTGTAATAACGACTAAAGCTGGAGGAATCTGAGGGTGTTCAGCATTTGTTTTACATCTTCACTTCCATTTAAGTTTCTACAGTGTAAGTGCTATTTGAGGCACCCAGAGGGAGACTTTCAAAGCACCTCTATTATATGTAGGAACACACCATCACTGCAGAAGTCAATAGGATCTGTGCTTCTAAATCACTGGCAAGTTTACATTAAAAATTTTAAAAAAAACAAACCAAAACCCAAAGCCGCCTGTAAGCTTTACTCACAGCTAATCAAAGAAAAGAGATCATTATACCCAGAAAATGTATGAGGAGGAAACTGCTAAAAAGGTTGTGGCAAAAACAGAAAAAAGAGAAGGCCTTCATGGCTTTAGAAAGAAGTCAAAATACCATTTTGCTTGGGGGAAGAGAGGTTAAATGAACTTGAAGTGTAGCATAAGGAAAACAGAAAATTGAGCCCCTCGTGAAAAGTGTCACAAATAGAGACCAGCAAATGCAAATGCCAGTGTTATTTCTCAGTTGCAGCAGAGATTTCTCTTGATCATGTTGTATTGTCTCCAGCCCTGCGCACGTCTAATTAAAAACCACTACTTTAAATACATCATAGTTGATTTATACCAGATATGGTCAATCACAGCCGCTAAAGCCTTTTTTTACAATTTAGCCTACAGCAGAATGTTAGAATTCATGCCCCCAGCATTGCTGCAGTCAGGGCTACCTTGGGTTGCTGTAATGTCAACATGATGAAAGTGTTACAGATTTGTCTTTAATACTACAAAGTCACTCTAAAAAGACAATGATTTAACTAAAAAGGGTTACAATAATGTTGATAGTAAAGTGATAAAATTAGTAAGAATCAAGAAATTCAACTTAGAGAGAAAGTGTAGTATTTTCTTAACAAAAATAAGAATCAAATTCCAAGCTCTGGAGCCTAGTCAAGCTTAATTAAAGTCAATAGAACTTATTTGCCTAAGCAAAGAAAAATGTAAGAAAGCAGAAAATGTGAAATAGTTTGAAAAATAAAGCTTTATAACTGGAACCAGGGGCATATCGCTGAAAAGCTGCTGTGAGGAATGGAGCTGTTTACGGAATGGTGTGGGAGAGAGGTGTCAAAAACACACTGGAAAGATACCTTTGGAAGCCAATGCATAGCAATGCCAGGAGACAATAGCTGTGACCTAGATTGTTCAAATGAGAAAGGAGTTAGGCAGATATTTTGTTGAAATTCAATTTTGGCTGAGTCTCTTCTTTTCATTAAGGCTCTGTTAGTTATTGCTTTTTCTGTTTACCCCTTTTTAGAAAAAGCACAATGTTTGAGTTGATCTGAACTGTGATTTTTCTTTTTTTTTCTTTCTCATTTAATGTCAAACAAAAGGCTTGCCTCATCTACAAACAGTGTTTTCCTTCAAATGAAGGTCTGAATCAGAAAAGGGGGAGTAGCTGAGTCGTGTCTTCCACTTGCAGTCTTAGAGTATTAGATATTTTTATTCACTTTCCTTTTTCACTAACCTGAATCAGCCTGTCCCTCCACTTAGGGAAATTGTCCACCCATGCACTTGAGCATCCTGAATTCATCTGGTCTCGATTTCTTGTTGCTTTCCTCCACTTGCATGAACGACGTTTTCAGTGGACTGCAAAAAAACCCACAACCCACACAAATAGACTTCCATGATGTTGATGATTGGACTTTCCAAAAGGAAGTCAGAGGGGAGACCTTATTTATGTTTATGAGTATCTAAAGGGTGGGTTGTAGGATGTTGGAGCTGAACTCTTTTCAGTGATTTCCAGTGAGAGGACAAGGGACAACGGGCTCAAGCTGAAACATGGGAAGTTCCATTCAAATATGAGGAAAAACTTTTTTACGGTGAGGGAGACAGAGCCCTGGAACAGGCTGCCCAGGGAGGGTGTGGAGTCCCCTTCTCTGGAGATCTTCAAGACTCGCCTGGATGCAGTCCTGAGTGATGTGCTCTGGGCAACCCTGCTTTGGCAGGGGAGTTGGACTAGATGATCTCTAGAGGTCCCTTCCAACTCTGACAATTTCATGATTCCGTGATTCCATATGTCATATTTCTCATACTAATTCATATTTAACTACTTTATACAGAGCAAAATATCAGTATTAAAATAGCAGCCCCCTCTGGTCAACATAAGTGGTCATACCAAGACATCCAATTAATCTGAGTAGTCACAGATCCTTTGATCCATCTTCCATCAAGATGAGACAAGACTGCACTTGGCATTGTGTAGCTTTCTAAGAAAATTTTCATTGGGTTGATTTCGAGATGAGAAGAGCAGAGAATTGGGAAATAGAAACAAAAGAGAGAATCCTAGCTACCCTAAAAGAAAGGTGAGGGTCATCTGAGGTGTGGGGAAACCCAAACCAGTGGGCAAGTCATTACAGCCTTAAACTGGCTCTGCCCAAAGTTCTCCACATCACACAGATTGTTTCATCCAGCAGGCATATTTATTCTCTGGGTAAGACCATTAGACTACTAACAAGGAGACAAGGGTGCATAGATCTGGTATAAGAGGAGTGGAAGCAGTGCAAAGTATTTCTGAGTGACAATCAAGTAGGAAAACAAGGGAAATGGGGCAATAGTCTCAATTACCTGAGAGATCAAACTTGGCAATAGGCGCCTCACCTCAAGCATTATGTGCAGTTTTGGGTGCCTTAATATAAGAAGGGCATCAAACTGTTAGCCAAAGGTTGATTACTGAGAGAGTGGTCAGTCCCTGGAACAGGTTCCCAGGGAAGTGGCCATGGCACCAGGCCTGTTAGAGTTCAAGGAGTGTCTTTGGAAATAGTCTTAGTCATATGTTTTTTGTCTTGTCCTGCTAGAAGTGGGGATTTGCACTCAAGGATCCTTATGAGTCCCTTCAAACTTGAGATATTCTATGATTCCATAATTCTATGATATGCAAGGTAACTGATTTAAAAATTCACAGATTATCTGTTGCTGCATGTTGACTGCAGCACTGAGATGCAAACACATAAGATCTTAACCCAGAAGTCTAGAAACAGAGAAGCCTTCCTCCTGCACCATCTCCTTTTATCAAGGAGAAATTGTCATCTTTTCTGAAAACACTGAATGGGAGAAAAGTGCCTATGGTAAGAAAACTTGCTCTGATTAATTCATCTCTTGACAGAGAATGAAGTTAAAGTAGCTTGGATTTTTATTGATTTAGAGTCCACTATAGACTTATGCATCCATAAAACCATTTTATATTGCCAATCTGATCCTGAGATACTTCAGATGTGTCTACACATTTCCTAAGTGTCTAAGCTCCTGGTATAGTTAAAGGAAACGTAATTAAAACAGTCAATGGGTTCTAGAACTCAGTTTGCCTGAATGAATGTGTGTATTGCCACTTGAGGTTCCCTTATGACTCTGACTTGGATCACAGCTGAGTTTGCAGTAGGGCTTGTGTCTCCTACAGGGCTTGTGTCATGTTTGTCCAAGCTATGTAGATGTCTCAAATGTTCTAGGATGCCCCCCTGTTTGAAAGCAGACGTATCTGTGTTGCTCAGATTATCAGCTCATCCTGAAGTAGTTATCTAGGGTGGCATCCAGTTGCCAAAATACATTCTTGTGTCATTTTAGATTCTGAAAAATACCTTGGTTGGGCTCCAGCTGCTACTTCACAATGGTGTCATCTCCCATAAATCCCATGTTACATGTGTCAGTCTCGTATGAATGCCTTAGGCATTTCAAAAGGCCCCAGATATTTAAGCTTCACAAAGCATAAAGACTTGAATTCTACTTTTAATGGCTGGGCAACTAAATAGTTCTCTGAATAAAATGTCTGTTGCCTGTACCTATCAGGAAATTAAATACTCAGCTCACATATGGACACATAAATATAGGTCCTTTAATCTTAAATGGGATACCACCCCTAGGAATCACTGGTGGAACATTAGAATTTTATGTTAGACATGTTGTCTACTGGGAAAAAACACTTTTCATTCCCTTTTCCAGCAAAACTCTTGTTTGAGACATCTTGATCCCAGTGAAGAATGCAGAATTTTAAGTATAATGACTGAAACAAAGGTTTATACAAGCCATAATTAATTTCTCAGCAACAAAACTGGATCTATCTTGCAGGTCAAGGGAATCTTGTAGCCAAAGTTTCACCGAAGCTCATTCCTGGTGGTTGAAAACCAATCTCTGATGGTAAACAATTTATCAAGGCTGCATGTTTGGAACTTATTTATCTTAGTGCAAAGCTCCTAAATAATGAATTAATAAAGACACATTTGAGGGAGGAAAGGTGCACTTTCTGTGGAATGCCACATAGTAGGATTTTGCTCACCATCCATCTGTGATGGAAAGCCCCTTTCCCTTTCACAATATCCATTGCATTTAAATAGCTAGAAATTTTCGATTAATCTAGTGGACTTGGTCCCTCCTGAACCTTCGCCACTCATATCTAAAATATCTAACGTATCATTCTCAGATGGATATTTTCCCTCTTCTTTCAATATACTCAGCAAATGCTGAAGAAACTATTTTTGAACCTGTTGGTAGTTCTATCTAGCCATGCACCAGTAACAAGGGTCCCATTACAAATGAAGCTGACAGAGAAGCTGGCCCAAGTCAACTATGTAATCAAAGCTACCATTTGAATTTAGGTCAGGACGTGGTGCTGGAAGTATTTACAGGCTCGAATATATGTGTCCCCCCTGTTAGAGAAGAGAGGGCACAAAGGGATCCTCCTCCACTGCGCAATTTGGAAATTTTGATTTTGAGACAATATTGCCTCACATGAGAGACCAGAGTCAACAACTTTAATTTTCTGGCAAAAAGTCATTCGTGTTAATTGATCTAAAATTAGGTCCTGCAGGCAACATTACATTTCTGGGGACAACTTTTAATCTACATAGTGAATTTGATCACAGACCATCACGTAAACCTTCACCAGATTGTCACTTAAAGAACAAGATATATTTCTTTAAAATAACCTTTTTGAAAACATATATTTAAAATTTAATAGCAATAACAAAGCTAAAATCCTAAGAAAACAAAACATTTTGCTGCACATTCTTTCACTTCTCTGTAGGAGTTGAGAAGACAAAAGCATCCTGATCATGAAAAAAGAAATCAGATAACAACTTGGATGGAATAAAATAGATTCTATTTGGACTTGGACTGAAGTTTGAATTTGAAGGCAAATTGTGGTCTTGGAACAAATTAAGAAAGGGGACATTTTTGGAAGAAGGATGCAAGTATCTTTCAAAAGGAGCTTTGTCATCTTTGGAAGAATAAAAGAAACATTCAATACTTAACCAAAATGAATTGAGATTCCAGTCCTTTTGAGGTTTGTCTATCTCTAGCCTTAGTTACTATGAAATTCCTTGACAACAGTAATAAAGCATTTACACTGAGAGTCTTGACTTGTGCCCACCTGAAACATTCTTCTTCTATTGACTCAGAAAGCTTTGGGGGCAAAAATTGTGTGAAGCAATGAGCCTATTCAATATTAGACAAAGGGATAAAGCATACAATACTGGAGACATATTTTGCCTTTGCCTATGAAATGTTTCAAGTGAAAACTGCTTCTTTCAACACTGCAGACCTTGTGGGAAATGACCTGTACACTGGATAAGTTGACAGGCACAGTAGGGGATTTCATTACACCTCAGAATTTGACTGGCACAACCAGCTCTCTCTGGCTCTCTGTAACCCCTGGCAAGTGCTTGGAATTGAATCTGTAAATGTTAATCAATATTTCAGGCCTATTAAATAAAGAAAGGCATTGTGGAAATCAAAGCACTACTGGCTACCATGGTGCTATACAATGACTTCCAGGCCATCAAAAACCTTGTAGGGAGCAAAAGAGCAAATATTTTAATAAAACAATTACCTCTGCAATTTCAAACCTGCAGAAGAATGTTACATCTCCAACCCTATCACACTAACTTAATTTTCATTTCAAACAGGTCAGTGAACAGGAGCAACTCAATACAGATATTTAATGAGTCTTTAGGATGCTATCCTAAATCTTTGGGAAAGTAAAAGCCTACTACGTGTTTAAAATATCTGGAAGCACATCCATTTCTCCTCAAAGATGAAATGGGGCAGAACTGTACCCAAAAGCCTAAGGGAGCTTCACCATTGATTTCAGAGGATATAGGCACTGAGTGAGATTCATGGGTGGGACTGATTTAACACAGTTGTAGACAGCCACACCATAGGCATCTGTGGTTGAGCTGGTCACCTGAGGCTCACTTTGGAGAGAAATGAGAACTTCTGGAGTGCAATTTATTTCATGTTAAAGCCAATGACTAAAATAGGTTAAATGAATTGTACCTTAAAGCCCTCTGGTCTCTGAAGTGATTACAAGGAGAACCACAGGTAGCCAAAGCAACTAAGCAATAGACATCCAAAGTCAGATGAGATGAATCACTACATCCCCATATAGCTAGTTGTGCATGGACATAAACCAAACTGCAAAAGGCAAGTGAATATGTGCTACCCTTGGGCAAGTGTGTAAAAGGGTAACATAAAAGAAGAATTTAAATACTTTCAGGATTTTGAAGTGTTTCCCTATTGTGAAGTTTGAAATGGGTCTATAGGAGTATATATATCTATATCAAACACCCACTGAGTGAAAAATTATTTCTAATTTTGCTCCCCTTCAGAAACAAAAATCCAGCTGTCCAGGTAGAAAGCGGTAACTTGCTGCAGTATGAAGTAGCAGCTCGTGGTTTCTTTAGAGTCTCGTCAGATGAGGGAGCTGGATGCTGATATGGGCAAGACTAGATGCTGTTTGTCAACTTGGTAATATTAACATGCCTCTGGGACAGGAAGCAGCCTCCTGTTTCCTTCCTTTGCCTTCCAGAGTTTAGGAAGAACCACGAACTATGACCAAATACCAAGGTAAAATAGAATTAATTGCAAGTCTGCCAGTTGCTATTGAACAAACTGTCTCCTGCAAAAGTAAATTCCCATTTCTCAGCAAGATGACCACCATGAAGTATTGAAAACAAGTGGAGAAAGTTTCAAATTCTTTCAAAATTAGCTTAAAAAAAGTTTGCCATTGGCAATTTTAAGATGGTGACATGGTAGCCTGCTACGCACGTCTCATTCTGAACACTGAAGACAAGGGAAGGTTAACATTTCTTTACTACTATTGTATTGAATGGAAATATGAAAGAAAAGGAAGACTGCTACTTATGTATTCTGATGCAATGAGAAAAGTAAAGAAACTGGTGACTCCTGGACATCTTGTGGACCTGCTGGATACCTATGCTACGCTATCTCTGGAAACAATTCCATAATAAACTTGATAAGAATTTCCTTGGTTAGCTACACAAAGTGAAAATACTCATAAATAGGTATTATTTATTAAAAAGTAAATTTATGAAATTGAATTTTATAGTACATTGTGTTCCGTTCTGGAGAGTGGTGGAACTAGCTGTGTTGGTGAATGAGTTTTCTTGATATTTTTGGAAAGTGGAGAAGAAATGTCCAGACTTGTTCAGAGGGGTCACAAAAACTCTGCAGGTTATGGCTCAACTCAAGCTTTGATTTTCTGATCATGTTGAAGTGTATCTCTGTCCCTCAGAGGTGTTCTATATGCCAGAGGCTTTGGGCCACCTCAGAAGCTGATTCTCCAGGAAATGGAGCCAAGACCATTAATGAATTAGAGAGAGTTATTCACAGTTGTCAGTTACAATATGGAGCTCATAAGATGTTGCACTGAACACCTGGTCCTGTAGCTCCACCTGAAATGTCATCTGCCCCAGGCCCTGTGTGACAGTACTAACCTGTCCTTGAAGGAATACTGTAGGTGCTGAAGCTGTGGAAAGCTACAGATCTTTGCAAGGAAGGGCACATTATGGCAGATCCCTGCAGGGAAGAGGGAGGAGGTTAGTATTCAAAGGAGACCTTAAGACCTCCTGCTTCTGAGCCTCCACAAAGCCAAAGGGTCAGAAAGAGGTTGAGCACCACATTCTTCCCTGTCAAAGCCTCATCCTCTAACACTCTGGGTTAAACTTAAGTCCTAATCCTTTTCTTTTATTTCATTCTCATGTTCTCTCTCCCTTGTTAAATAAAGCACCTGTTATTTACAGCTCTCATCAGCCTGCTCCCAATCTAATGAGACTGCAGAAAGTTTGCCTGCAAACTCCCACTCCTTCTGTCAGCTTGATTGTCTGGGGATGCCTTGTGAAGCTATTCATGCTCTATCACCACCTCCTGCTTCCTCACCTTCTTTCCCCTCTTCTTAGCTGAGGCATGTTCTTGCCTGTCATCTTCCCTCATGTCACTCCTGCTGGGTTGTGTAAGATACAAAAAAGCTACAAAAGTACATTTAATTTACTAGTGTTATAACACAGACCTTCCCCCATCATGTTTCAACTATCCCCACTGCAATTTGAGGATGTGTCATGTTCTCACAATGACAGAGCAAGTTCTCCCTGCGGTGCTCTGGTTTTCCTTTCTCTTCAGGTCTAGATGAAAGATATGAAGACTGGGAAAGGTAGCTTTAATCTCCAGTAAACACGAAAAGGTTTTGAGCCTGTGCAATCAGAGCAGATCATGCAGGTTAGAGTATTAGGAGAATATTCCTCCAAGGGGACAGAGTCACTAATGGTGGTTTCCTTAAAGTTGCTTCATGGGAACCAATGTAGAATGTTTCCTGAGGAAAGGTGTTGATGAAAGTGCCATGAGAATGGTTAATTAAAAGCTAGCTCTATGAGAGGTTATTGATAATAATTGATAATTACATAAGCTGAACTGTAACAAGTCTTGGACATTGGTGACCAGGCTCAGAACCTGGGGATGACATCTGTGAACTGTTAGAGCATCTGTGAACTGTTAGAGACTGACATCTTGTGGGTGTGGAGTCCAGCGCTTAAATGCTGGCTATCATGAAGATCTGGCAGGCCTCCCACAAACCCACAAAAACCTTGACAAATTCACAGGTGCACTGCTCCATCTTTGGAAAGATCTACATGTGAATGCAAACACCATTACCAATGAGAAGGGGCAGCAAATTCGTCATGGATCTGAAATACTTGTGGTGAACATTTTTAGAGGACTAAATAAATGACTGGTAGTGTTGGAACTAATGTGATAAGGCTCAAAGAACCAACTGACTAAGGCCATGAAAATAATAAGTAACTCATGTTATTAACCCATCAAATGTTGCAACACAACAAAACTATTCCCTCAGCATGCTGCACACAACAGAGAAATTCCCCTGCAAACCAGTCCCAGATCTGATTGCTCAGCTCTCTTTGCTTGACTCGTGTTCCTGTTCCTGCTTCCCTCCACTCATCTACCTAAGCCTCCATGTTTGTGCCAAGCTTGCCTTCAACCTCGTGCCTGATCTGATTTAAAGTACTGGCATCAAAATCTGTCTTCTCTCTCTTCCTTTTGCTGTCTACTGCAAAATTGAGAATGTGCAAAGTCGATACTTTTATTTCTCTTAACATATAAGTTCACAAAGATCTATTTTGAGATGCTTGGGAAGGTCTGAAAAGGTCTCAGTATTCCTATAGAAGCAGAATTGCCAAGGTGGAAGTACCTAACCTAAGGAATACGAGCTACACAACAGTGTGAACGGAACACTGCTCTTCACAGAACATGGGTTTTACCACGTTTGGGACATTTGTCTTCAAGCCCATGGAAAGATAAGCAGGCTTGTAAAATGGGTGAGGCGGAACATAGTGGAGAAATTCTGTCAGATTTAGTGGTATGAACTGGGCCTACATCCCTCCTCAGTTTCAGTTGTGCACAGTGTTCCTCCTCTCTCCATGATCCAAACTGTTGAAAGAGAGATTTTGTAAAATAGATACCACCCTCATTTACAGGGATGGCTGTGATACAGGAATCATTGTAAGATTAAAAGGTGCCTGAAGCACTTAACTACAGATCTGTTTTTACAAGCATTTGGTTTAAATTCTCATTAATTCATATCAACAGGAAATAACACCCCAGAGGTCAGAATAACAGCTAAGTGACAGTGAGATGAGTTTAGGTGAAGAACTGGTTTCTGTGAAGGCTGGGTCTATGCTTGGCAGGCCTAAAATATCTGAAATCTCATTTTGTAGCTGTAAAATGTTTATACAATGCAATGTTAATGGAGAAGAAGGTCTACTACTGTGTCCATTCCTAATTTCACCATAAACTGACAACTCTGATCTTTGCATGGATCTTGTTTCAAAGAGAATGTTAGCTTCCTAATAGGGTGACTGCACAAAATACTTTACATTTCAAATTTACAAAACTTTCTGCTGTTTTCAGAAGGATCATCTATAAAAATGAACAGAGAGACAAATTAGGCAACACAATATGTGTTTCAGCAAGGAATATGGAGAGAAGGTGTAAGCCCCAGGAACTCTCTGCACTCTTTGCAAAGCAGAATCAGTTTCACATACCAGAGAATCATAATATCATAGAATCATATCACAGTTTGAGTTGGAAGGGATGTTTAAAGGCCATCTAGTCAAACCCCCCTGCAATGAGCAGGGACATCTTCAGCTAGATCAGGTTGCTCAGAGCCCCATATAACCTTATCTCGAATGTACCCAGGGATGGGGCATCTACAGCTCTCTGGGAAACCTGAGCTGGTGTTTCACCACCCTCATTGTAAAAAATGTCTTCCTTGTATCTTGTCCTATTGCAACAGGCACAGCTAAAAAGCTTGTCCCCATCTTTCCTGTAGGCCCCCTTTAAGTATTAAAAGGCCACAGTGAAGTTTCCCTGGAGTCTTCTCTTCTCCATGCTGAACAACTCCAACTGTCTCAGTCTGTCCTCGCAGCAGAGGTGCTCCATCCCTCTGATCATCTTTGTGGCCCTCCTCTGGAGCTGTTCCAACAAGTCCATGTCCTTCTTATATTGAGGGCCCCAGATCTGGATGCAGTACTCCAGGTGGACTCATACCAGAGCAGAGCAGAGGGGCAGAATTACTTCCCTTGACCTGCTGGCCACACTACTTTTGATGCAGCCCAGGATGTGGTTGGCTCTTTGGACCCTGACTGCACATTGTCAGCTCATGTCCAGCTTTTCATCCACCGGTACACCCATAGGGTTCCTCTCAATCCTTTTTTCTCCCAGCCTGTATTGATAGAGGGAATTGCCCCAACCCAGGTGCAGGACCTCGCACTTAGCCTTGTTGAACCTCACAAAGTTCACACGGGTTCACTTCTCGAGCTTGTCCAGGTCCCTCTGGGTGACAAATGCCAGGAATGATCCCAAGGGTTTAGTGGTCAGATTTGTCCTTGATTGCATTCTACATTAGCATATGTGATCCAAAAGGATTCTTCTTTCTGTATTTTACATATCTAGTATCATTTGGGTTTGTTGATGAATTTTTTTGGCTTGTCCTTTGAAAGAGACCAAAAAAAAACCCCTTTCCCACCCTTTTTAGCAGTCTCAATCCTAACATTTACTGATCAACTAAATCACATGTTGGTGATGAAAATTTCAGCAGGAAATGAATCAACTAATTGATACTCAGAGTGTCCCTGTTCCCAGTCTCTCCAAATAACATTGCTGGCAGCTGTTCATGTCTGCCCCCAGGCCTATTTCTGTTATTTGGCTTGATCTTTGACATAGAAACATAATTCATAATAGTTAGAGCCTCTCAAATCATAGTAAAAGTGGTAATTTGGGGCAGGACCCCCACTTATCGATACACATAGAAGGACAATGAGATTTAAAGTAAATGTTAAGTAGCTAAGATATTTCCCCATCTGCACTTTTATACAAATATAAGGGAGAGTAATAACCACAAAATACAATGATATTGCTGCAAAAGATCCATTTAAAAAATAATATCAGATATATGGGAGTCAGAATAGTTACACGTAATCCACTTTGAAATGTTGAATATTGGGACTGGGACAAGGACTTCATGGATTAAAGTAAGTTATTAAGAAGTTATTTCATCATTATAGGCATAAGCTTCCTTTCTTTATGAAGACAGATATTTTTTTATTATTTTTGCTTCAGAGGGCTGCTGAGTGAAACTCATATAATGACACCAACTGTCAAACTTATCATGTCTCAATTATATTAACACCCTTTTTTGAAGTTCCTAACATGTAAAATGCAATTTACTAAAAAGGTTTCAACACCTACTGAAAGGAATTCAAGAGTAGAGAAATGCTGCATTTCAGCATGCACTTTGGAGAGTTCAGGTTTCTCTGTTGTTGCTTAGAAATCTTGTATGCTGTGGAAACTGGTAGTGTACTCTTCCAGGCTAATAACAGAAAAAGAAGGGAAAAACATCACTTTTTTTTGAGAGGTTTGGAAATGTTCAAATGTAACATGGATGATGATCTGAGAGATCAGCAAAGCCACTCGGTTAGGACAAAATGACCCTCAACTAAAATTTAGTAACAAAACCTTTTCATGTGTAGTTCAAATTCGGTGTCACTGTATGAACTCCGATTCTTCTGTTCCTTTTAACCCCCTAAAACTGAAAACTCCGCTGAAGTTAAACAGAAAAACATCTTTGCCAACCTGCATGAGGGGAAAACTATAAGTGAGATATATTTTTTTCCCTAATTTTTGAAACTTAAACTCTTTTGAGTAGGTTAATATCACTGTGTGGCTGGAGCTAATATGTAAGGTCTTGTAAACACACAAAAGTTTACTGTTTCAACTATGATGTTACTGTATTGTTGAACATCGTAGCTGAAATGATAACCCTCATGGGAGGCAGTTATTTGGTATAGCTGATTCTTCTTTGGAAATAGGAAAAGGCTTTGTCAGTGTTTTAGTTTCATTCCGGTATAACTGATACTGAACATAATCATAACAGTATCTTCATAAACAAGGCGTAGTGTCTGATTTGCATGTGTCAGTGGTCAGACCCCTATCTGAAAAAAGCTTCTGAGCTCAAAATCAATATTTACAATAGATCATAAATTGTTACTTAGATAATTGATAGGAAACTTTTCAAGATTTCTCTTCTTTACCGCCATTCAAATGCCTAAATTATCTCACTTGAATATTCTCCTCCATCTGCAGCTGCCACTTCATTTCTAGATATTTAGTCTTATCTTTGACAGGGATGTCTGGTTTTCAGGGAGCTGGAAATGCTTAGTATTGCAATGGCTCCTTTCAGATTCACTCCAATTTGGACACCTAAAAACCTAGAAAGGTATTCAAATTGCAGAGTAATTTTGGAATTCTTAGCAATAAGCTTTCAACAACAAACTGCACAAATTTAGTTTTAGAGAGCCGCCTTCTAATAGTTTCTACCTGGAAGCCATGATTCTGCAACTGAAGTGGAAGCTCTTTGAAAGCTGTTCTTCTCTCTAGGTACAAACGAGCTATTTATTTATGACTGAAGAAGTGTTTTCCTGTTCAGCTTTTTTTTTTTTTTTTTTTTTTTAAATAGTTAAGTTATAAATAACTATTGCAAGAAAGCCTTAGGCTTCTGAGCACCGGATAAGGCTGAATGCACTTTATGAAAAGCAGAACATCTTTGGACAAAATGCCTAGAACAGTAACAACAAAGAGGAGTGGATTATGTAATCTGAACACAAACAAGCCTCTTCCCCCCTTCATATCCCTGTCCATGGAATTTTGCATCGTGCTCTAAACACAGCATGCATTCAAATGAAGCTCTAATGTGTCATTGTCATTACCTTGTGCTGCATTATTTACTACTGCTATGTAAGATTTCTATGGGGAAAAATTCACAGCTGAGAAAGATCTTGTTTTATTGTGAATAAATGTAAAGTAATTTTTGTTTCCAAAGAACAAAGACAATAAAATGAAGAGACTAACATTTTCCTGTCCAATTATGCCCATATTTTCTCCCTCACACACCCTTTTCCGCAGTTCTTCAAATGAGGAGATCAAGATTAAGACTGCTGAACTGATAGAGGTAAAGTCTGTTTTCATATAAAACCATGACTTTACTCTCCTAAAGAAACAGCCAGTTCTTTACAAATATTGGATAAACTTGAGCTCTCAGTGTAATCCTGTGTTCCAGGGACATGAAGTAATTCATACTGAAAAACAAGCCAAAAAACCCCATCTTTAAAACTTGCCTTTGCTTGTAAATATGTTTCCATGGCTTTGAAGAGTGTCTCTAAACAACAAATTCTGGCCATGTATCCACATGTGAGCCTCCAAGCTGTCTTGGATGGAGTGATGCACTTCACTTGTAAGAGAGAATCAGCAATGTGTTTATAAATATAAAAAAAAATGATTTAACAGAGTTTGATAATAGATGCAACAGTTTTAACAAGATTCAATAACAAAGTACACTTGGTTTCTTACTGCGTAGAGGTCAGGGTCAGACAGAACTGTCAGGGAGACCCTCCCATTGAGTCAAGGTTTCAGAAAGGACCTCGCTTTCTAAATTCCTTGCTTTCTAAATTCCTTCTCAGAGTGGAACCTTGACACGTCTGGATCTAATCCTAGATCAGACTTGGTCAATGGTTTATGCCTAAAGGAGTTTATGTGCAAAATCGATCCTTTATATAATTTAGCTAAGAATTTCAAGTTTAGCATGCTATAAACCACCTACTGAGGATTTGTTGTGGCAAGGAATATTTTAACCTTGAGGAGTAATCTTGAGAGGCATCCCTATTCAAGGGGAGATCTTGGCATGCAGCGTGCTGCCATTCAGGAAAGCTTCAAAGGCTCTTGGGCTCTTCACTATTTATGGGGGTAGGATGTCTGACTTAAAGTCATATTTGCATATTGACCATAGTACCAGTGTTGTGGTGAGGTGAGCGCATTGCTCAAATTAGGTCTTGGCTGTTATGATGTTATCTGTCTCCCTGAAATGACCTTTGAGCCCTGGATACTGCCATCACAACTAGATGCACCCATTTTGACCACCACAGGTAGATATTGCTTGGGCACGGTTACAGGAGATACAGATCAGTTTGGTGCCTGGGAGAGAGAACACTAGCACACCAGTTCAGCAAATAAGTGTGTATTTAGACATTAAATAAACGATAGACAATCTCAGAAGTTGCCTAAGCATCCTGTCTGGTAGAAAGAGGCATGAACGTTATTTATTACTTTTGAAATCAGAAGAAATCGATAAATTCTTTTGCCTTTTTTTTTCACTGAGCTTTGACTCAAGAAGTTTTAGATGACTGGTGAATATAAAAGTCACAAGAGCCTTTGCAGTCCACTGACTAAGTAACCTAGAGGATGCAATAGATACAGATGTCACTGTGGGTAGACAGTGAGTAGGAAAGGCAGGAATTAATGCCATTTCTGATAGAGTTTTTCCCTGTTTGGATCACTCCTGCCTTTGCTGCCTATCCTCTTAATCTGCATTGCAGTGGTATTTTAGATGGAAAACAGCCATTTCCCTACATTAATGTGCCTGAATTTTGGCATCCAGGAAAATTTAAATAGAAAATGCATAATAAACTCAGAAGCATGCATTTATGGAAAGCAGATATGATAAATTGGGGTTATAGGCAGCTAAACTATTTAATTTCATTGAAGGGGACTTGATCCTTTTGTGTAGGCATGTGAGGTAGTCTCTACTGAAACTAGTAATCTACAAAGATTATGGCTTTGGAGAATGGAAGTACAATGGATACCCTTAATAATGGGTGTAACAGACCTGGCAACCCCCCAAAATGTCTGCTGTGATTGACTTGTACATAGTAGGAAGATGATCAGGATATGGGCCATTTAGAAGTATGGTCAGAGCTGAGTGAGGTATGTCCCAAATTGTAGCTACCAGTAGGATGTTCTGGGATGTTATCAAGACACAATTTCTAACAGGGAAAGTAAGATCTGCCTGGTATGTACCTTTAGTACAAATGGTCACTTGATGATGACCTTTCCATACTTTGGGGGTGGCTTTACATTGACTGCTGAGCTCTGTATTGTCCCACTTCTGAACTAACCAAATGAGAAAGATCTCTTTAACCTATAATCACAAGAGCAATAACCTGTATCGCTATGATAATACTGTGATCTAAGTGCTTTGCAAAAGGCCTTAGTCTCAGGTGATTTGGTCTCTGGCTTGTCTTTTTCCTAGCTGGGATGGTTGAGTTGTTTGTAGGGCATCCACAGTAGTGTTTTCTAGGCTTTTTCGCCAGGGAAATAAAAGACAGAATTCTGACAGCACATGCTGAAAAGGCTGTGCAGACATTAATTAACAAGTGAGAGCTGATGAACAAGTGGTGAAAAGTTTCGACGCTTCTGTCTCGCCTTGAAAACCTGAGCAGAATGGCCCATGCTTCTACAGACCAGCCAACTATAAATGCCAACCGGGAACAGCATGACAGTATTCAGACTCAAAGTCTGCAGTCAAACTGTCAGCGGCATCTAATTAGCAGAGTTCTAGATTAAGAATAAAATGTGTTTGACTCTTTATAAATATGATGTGTAAAAATGTTACATAATGACATGCTGCTGCTCTACATCCCCCTTAATGTTTTGACAAGGGGCGTCAAGTGGTGAAAAACTGCGAAGTGCCAAAGTATTTCAGCAACTGTGTGCTGGCGGCTGAATTCTCCATTTCAATTTCTTAAGCACCAAGGTCCAGAGTTGGGCTAGGCACTGGGAATAAGTGCGCATTATTCAGTTTAATGAGCTGTTAGATTTTATATTTTTTTAACAGAAATTGGAATCTGTATAACATGTTAGAGAGTAGAGTGCTGGAAGAGAAAGCGTGGTGTCCTGACACAGGCAGCTGAAATCTATCTGCAGAGGACCCAAATCCACAGCTATTTCTGCAGGATAACCCTCTGTATTCCTAGGCACGTTGTTTAAAACAGAATTCCTACTGTTGGTAATTAAACCTGTGTTTCTCACTTTGTGGGTGCTTGGCATGGGATCTGCAGGTCACCTACTTTGAAGAAATCAAAGAACTTGCAAGCAAAATTGATCATCAGGCTCTTTCCTTCAAGAAAACAGTAACAAGATGGAAATAGATGCACTTGCTAGTAGGTTTGTTTTTACTCCCATGAAAAATTAAGTCTTGCATAACTCACTGGTAAATAGGAGTCTGAATCTATGCCTGTGAATTTTGACCACCATTAGAGCTAGAATCATATATCCTTTACGCTTTATTGGTAGCTGAAACAGAGGGTACCCATTTAAAATCTGTGTTGTTCTGCAAAGATCTTGCTTCTTTCCACTGACAATAGATTAAATCTGAAATTATTAGGCTGTTGATTTAGGTACGAGAGTTATACAACTAAAATAAGTGAGGTAAAACCAGGTCAACCATTGTCTCTCCTTCGCTTTCTCTAAAAATCTCTCTAAATACAGATAATGTCATTGTTTAACAGAAGTATTATGCACAAAAATGCAATAATTTTTGTGAAACTCATGGATGTTACAAAAGACAAGCAGCGTGGAAATGCTGGGAATAAATCATTCTGTCTTCAGAGCAAAGTCTGAATATTGTACAGTAATAAAAATTCTTGAGAACAACGAATAAGATCAAAAAGAGATTGCCTCACTGTTCATTAGTAGTGGACTGTCCAGCCTGTTCTCTAAATGAGGCTGGGACCTCGTAGAAAAGTAATATGCAGTTATGTAGTTAAAATAAAAGAGACAGGAGGGGCAAGTAGACTTTTTTTCCTAAGGTTTAAAGAACTGGTTTTTAAGCATGAATTTAGTTAAAAGATTTGCTGTATAATTATTCACATATGCAATATATAAACCTACTCTTCCTGTGATTGTATTTATTCATCATTAAATACTTTCTGGTGATTTTCTGGAAAATATAACTGATGCAAGAATATTAATACATTAGTAAGTTAGATATTAAAGAGGAATACCAACCCTGAGATGCAGGTGGTTATGTACATGGAATATAAATGCCAGCTAATGTAGTACAAAAGTGCAGACCAACTAACTAAAATTACCTAACTGTTACAAACAGGTCTCCACAGCTATAAAGCAAAGATCTGAATCTTATCTCATTTACATGAGTTTTATGCTTAGGGAGCTCCTAATTTACACAGATGTCAGAGAAAAGAGAATCAAACCAATTATCATCTGAATTTATTGTGCCATCACATTAGCCAATTTAGCTATTTCAGTGATGACCACATCATTAACATCTTTTCAGGACAGCAATAACTGAGTCATTTTTATTGCTGTAATTAATATTGATGGCAATGAAACAAGCAGTATAGGTACTTGACTCATATGTATTGCAGGTAAGTATTGCTAATTTAAGTGATCATTTTTTCTTGTTATTGTTAGTTATACAAGCTCATACTTACCAGAGTTATTTCAGGTAATTCCATATAATTTATGCTGAAATATTGAAAAAAAAAAATTATCCTCAAAATAAATTTCAGCCATAACAAAAATTCTTTCATGAGTCACAGACAAGTAACCCTGTCATCTGTCTTAGATAAAACATCTAGCTATTAGAGGTTCAGTGTTCCCTAAGGAATCTTATGATAGAATAATAGAAATATAAAGAAGGAAAAATATCCCAAACTTTCATTTTGGGATAATCCCCAAAGTAAAAAACAAAAAAGTCCTTCCTCTGGAAAATATGATCTGGCAGAAGAATGGATCAAATGAAGGGTAAGCTTTTGTATTACTCTAAAAATAAAGGAAGTTGGGGGAGACTTTAGTGGTGATAATTTCTTTTATAACATAAATCATCTGTACCTTAATTCTTTTGTCTCTCACAGAAAAGAGAGAGACGTCTGAGGATATATTATAAAGATTATTTCTCTTACAAAATTGAAGTAAATTTGCAGTTGCATGATTTAAAATATGATAGAAAATCCGTAATTTAGAGACAAAAAAAAGAGTTTTCAAGTAAGTCATCATGACAGTTTCCATGGCGTTACACAATTGCTGAATACAGTCTATAAGGGAAGAAAATACTTTATCCAAGTGAGAATGAAATAGCCCAAATTCTTACTTGCCAACACATGTGTGCATTTTTAAACGGATGCAAATTGTCAATTTATGACCCGTTTAAACTACTTCCAATTCATTGGTTCATTGGTTCATTGATCCTGCCCTCAATATGACTCTCATATCTTTCACTCTAAGAGCTTCCTCCAGCTTCCAGTAGAGGCAACTGGTAGCTGTTTCCCATGTGAAAATATTGTAAAAGATTTCAGAGAGTATATCTTAATAATATTAAAAATACGGGCCTGATCCTCAGCTGATGAAAATGAGCATGGCTCCAAGGAAAGTCAGTTTGTTACATCATTCTAGATCAGTCAAGGCTCAGAAATTAAATCTAGTTTTAAAGAGGCTCTGCAAAGAAGATCTTTTTAAGGACAGAGGCCCAACGCTTAATTTGATGAAACAGAGGAATCAAATTTTTCTACTGAGATAGCTCTCCTGTAAATCCTGAAAGATGTTTATAGGACATAGTTTCCTTGTACATGTTTATTTCCCTTTCATATACACCAACAACTGTTATTTTAAAGCTGAAATTCAAGTATTTTGAGAAGAAAGTTTGTATACCCTTCTACATTCTCGGCTTCACTTTCCTCTTTAATAAACACTAAGTAGAAAAAATGTTTGGAACTTCAATTTTCTAGTAAAAGAGCAGACATTAGTATCAATGATTTAACCAGCAATAAGCTATTAAACTGAAATTTCAGGAGGGAAGCAAATCCTTCATCCCTATTTATAGGAAAATACCAGGATAAATGTCTTTTACATTATAAAAATATTTCTGCTTTTTTCAGACTTTTAGTGTCCCGGAACAACTTTTTCCAGCAGAGGAGAATTTATTCACATAATTTCCAATGGAACAGAAACCATCTGGGTTTGTTTTAAAATTTATGAGGATGCCCATAAAGCAGACAGAAGTGTTGCAATTCCAGCTTAATGTACAAAATTTCCCTCCCCTGGTCTGGGGTGAATTAAATGTGTTGTTCTCAGAGGATCTGTGATCTCTCTCTTTTTCTTCTTCAGTCTTAAGTGGTGAGGCAAACAAAACTGAACCAGGCACAGCAAGGTCATAGTAGAACGCCAGTGACAAAATAAGTATTAAAAATCTTAAGCTAAACTGGGAAAAATTAGACTCTCCCAGAGATTAAAATTGATAAAAAATTTGCATCAAAATGTGTTATATATGCCAAGTTTCAGAGTCCACCTATTTTTCAGCTAAGATTATGCTTACCATTTACCTTGTTTCCAATCTACCAGACTGTCTCCCCAAGTGGTTCAGAATGGCATAATGCTTTAAAATGTACATAATGTTTTATCTATATATGATTTAAACAAAATTATGACCATTACAAATGATCCAGCTGCTATAACAGAGTTTTATGTTTGTCATAAATTTTTAACACATAAGAAAATGAATCAAAATGTATGTACCCCTACGGTCATTAAATAATAACTCTACATTGCCTATCATACTTAGGTAACCTATTTTAAAACTTTGTGAAGAAAAAGGATGTAATTAGGTTGATGGATATTTTTGATAAGGGAATAGTAATGTCTTTTTCAATGATAATGCAAAAGGATGAATTTCCATATAGTCATTCTGCTGACTTTTATTACCCAGGCATTACACAAGTGCAGTTTGGGGAAATGAACTAAAAGACACTCAACTGAATATTTGGAGAAAAAAAAAAAAAGTGATCAACGTGGTGACAAGAAGTAAAGACAAGTCTGATGCCTCAGGTTCTTTCCCATGCTAAGGTGAAGAGAAATGTAAAGAGTTATCTCTTTACTCATACTCTTTACATCTTGCATAATCATCTGTACCTGTGAAAGCTGTGGATCAAATCAGTCATTTTGTATAATGAGCATTTTATACCTAAGATCACTGATAGAAATGGCAGCTCAAGTCACTGAGCAATGGAGGATCCAGTCAGTTTCTAACACCTAAGCATTGTCTCAGCCATGTTTTCATCTGCAGAAGTGGGAGTGAAGAACTGAGTCAAAATACAAGTGAATTTTACAATGTTTTTATGCTTTAAGTAACCCAGTGAATTGATTTTTCACACAGATTATACATTGTTCCAAATTAAATAGAAAACAAAAAAACACATCAGTTAAGTGCAGAAGAATGCATAAATTACCCAGTCTCAATAATAATCTTGTCATGACATTTCTCTGTTGAAATTAGCAGGAGATTTTCTGCCATCATCATTGAAAAGTCAGACAGAATTTTCAAAATTCCCACCCTGAAAGTTAGAGAAGCTTGGCCAGCAAGGTAACTTTTTAAAGATATATCTAGGCAATTAGAGGTTTGAATAATCTAGTGTTTAAAAGCTTGCCATCTAAGACTGAGCAGATTTCTTTGCATTCAGTGGAGAGAAATTGGCATCTGAGAGACATTTCAGCTTGAAACAGGTAACTCAGGTCAGATGAATCACCCTTAGAAGCATCTATTCCAATAATTGACTATGAATGAACATCCTGCCTACGCTCAGTAGTTCAGACTTCAGTGTCTAATTTTTAAATGCCTAAAGTTTAGTGCAGTGAATTCCACCTTCATAGAAAAAGTTTCAGAAATTAATTAATAAAGCACCCCAATGTCTTCTTACTGTATTTATGTATCTTTGTAAATGGAACAAAGATGGACTTGAAAATTGTACTTGGTTTCTCAAAATCAAAATAACTGATAAGCTTCCCTCAAAGCCATCAGTCCTTTTTGGTGCTTTATTCATTTAGATAATAGAGGAGAAATTATTCTAAAGAGACATCAAATGAACATTAAGAAAGTAATGTCCTAAAATGCAACAGTGCACAACATGAGACACCGGACAAATTTTTATCTCAGGGGCAGAAAAAAGTAAAATAAGAAAATGTGTCTTCATTAAACACTTACCTACCCAGTGGGTAGCCTGAAATTACTAAATTAGTGAATATGTGCTGGAATTATGTACAAGATACTAAGCCTTATAGTACTGTTAGTGTGATAGCTTTGAAAACACAAGCTAATTTATATTTTGTAGATTTTTAAAGGTCAGGTTGTCTGTTGTAAAAATCAAAGAATTGTTTTCAGAGATTCCTCATTCTATATTAACACATTGTTGAAGAAAAAATTTTACACATGGAAAGGTCCTGTAAAAATTACCAGAAAATAATAACAGAAGAATTTCTATAGCAGTTTCTAGTGAGACAAATTTTAACACTGAATAGTTATGCCTTTTCTGGAAAAAACCTGTAGAACTGTAAGTAAAAAGTAGCTGTACAGTAAATTTTTTTTCAAACTTACTTTTTCTAATTTTCAAATATATTCTGTGATTTTTGATGAATGAACATTTATTAAATTACTTTTTAAATGGGGAGGTGTTCATAAGGTAAATTGCAAATATAATAAATAAATTAATTGCAATTAATATGTAAGTGTGATTTTCATGATAAAAGTTGAAGTCACCATAAAATTTCTCAGAAATTTTATTGAAAATGAAGAACCAATTAATATGTTCACACTAGCACAGGTTGCCCAGAGAAGCTGTGGATGCCCCATCCTGGGAGGGGTTCAAGGCCAGGCTGGATGGGGCTTTGAGCAACCTGGTCTGGTGGGAGGTGTCCCTACCCATGGCGGGGGTGATGGAACTGGATGGTCTTTAAGGTCCCTTCCAACTTGAACCATTCTGTGATTCTGTGATTTCTCATGGACTACAAATACCATTTGCTTTACACACAATAGCAGTTGTGAAGGGCTTAATTTCAGCACAAGTACAAATTTGGCAATTATCATTTCATGTGTAACCAGCTGAGCTATAGAGGGGTCAGCAGGATCATCCTGGCATGAGTGGCACTTGCTTGGAGGGATGATGGAGGACTTTGGGCATGGGGGGAATCTTGGTGGTACCACAGGAAAGAAGTTACACTGATGACACCACACTGTTATTGTGATGTGGAGAAGTAGAGAGAGACAGGACACCAAGTTTCAGGGAAACAAAGTCTCATTAGTTCCCCTGTACAACAAACAGCTTGTTTTACACTGAGAGAGTTACTGAAGAAAAGGCTTTGTAGTGCACAATTATTAACAATGGACTAACATATGTAGTCCCAATTTTATTTTCAGTTTCACTTATGTGCTTAGTGTGCTTATAATTTGTAGGAAAATAACTAATTTTTGACTCCAAGCTTCTCTGGGATCATAAAGAAAAAGACAGCATTCTTCTTCTACATTTTTCTTATCCAGTAGGTTCTAATTATGACTCTTGACTACCTTGTAATGAAGTCCATGCAATTCTCCAGAACAACCTTACCAATGGAATAATATTTATCTTTTAATTTGTGTATACTTTCTTTGGGGTTTAGAGTTATTTGGGGGATTTTTTTACCCTTACCCCACCAAGGCTTTGTACCTAAATATGAATAATAAGAAATTTAAACAAACCACATATTTAATACTTTGACAGCATTTTGGTTGTCTTCTCATGATAAACAGCTGAAAATAAGGAAAACCATAGTGATTTAGCTTGGGGTCCGTGCTTGAGATAGAACAAAGCCAATTCCCTTTTCAGCAATCTTATTTTTCAGTAGTGTCTTCTAACTAACTACGCTTTTTGAAATTAAAATTATATTTTTCAGACAGTGTCTGCTTCTAGCAGTGATAATGCTTGATGCTATAGCGAATACCAAGGATGGGTATGCAGAGAGGTTCTTGCTTATACTTATTGCTATAACAACCAAGGTCAGCTCACTTTTTTATATGCCCTCTTGGAGGGTCGGAAGCAGAAAAACATAGAGGGATCACCCCTGCAGGGAAGAGTGAACAGGACAGGTGCCCCAAAACTGACCAACAGGTATTCTATCCCATTTGCATCATGCTCAGTATAAAAGCTAAGGGATCAAAGCAGTCAAGTCTCTTCTTGTTCAATTGCCAGTGTCCAAGGAAGATTCTGTTTGTTCTTCTGCCTTTGATCCCAATTTGTGTGTTCCAGAATCCAGTTCTTGATCCCAGTTCCTGTCTATCACTGAGTCTGGTCCCAGTGCTGGCTGGTGATGTGATTGTCATCCTGGGAGCTAGATAATTGTTTTGTATATATTTAATTATTTTCTTGTTAATATAAATATTTTTTTTATTGTTAATATTTCATTAT
>JAOQGH010000001.1:5802657-5871205 GCA_025769975.1 Gallinago jamesoni | reverse complement strand
CTAGATAATTGTTTTGTATATATTTAATTATTTTCTTGTTAATATAAATATTTTTTTTATTGTTAATATTTCATTATAGCTATCCAGTTTTTTTCAACCCATGAGTTTCTCTTCCTTATTCTCTCTCCCTCCGTTTCTGGGAACTGGAGAGAGTGTAGCTGTTGGCAATTAACACAATGAAATGAATATTTGGGTTCAGAGAAATAAGACTTTCTACAAAGGGGTAGGGATTAATAGAGAACATCTGACATTCATTTAGTGGCCATCCCAGCCTAAACCTTTAATCTTGGACACAATTTGAAAGAAAAAAAAAATAATCAAAATCAGACTACATTCTGTAAATTCACAGTGCTTGTTTCCGTCAGCTGTAGTTTGGCATGCTTACTCACTGACTTTGAATTTTAGAAGCTGGATTGGAATTTCAAGCCTTTGGGGAGATTGTCTGTATTTGAAAATGTTGCATTGTTCCTAACAATAATGATAATGGCACTTTCCTCTCATATGCCATAGAGCATTGCATATTGTTGTAGATACCTGAACTAATTACTCCACTTTATAATTCCATTCAACATTTCTGACAACAGTATTGGGTTTTGACAACAGTTCCTCTAGTCTTAATATCACAAACAGAACCAGTGAGGAACATGAGAAGATACTTTTCTACTGAAATAATTGATTGTATGTATAAAAATAGTAGCTAATACCAGCATTGCTCTTCCTGTCATTACCCATTTTTCAGTGCCAATATTCAACAACATTACAAATGTTCACTTTCAATCCAAAGCAAGTTAAAATGAAAACAGAGAAATATAATATACTCTTTATAATTTCATGAAATTGTTTTTCATTCTTCTGTTCAGGAAGGAGGTATTTTGGTCACTTTGTTCATTTTTAGAATTTTGACTAATTTCCTTGTGTAAAGTACCGAGTGCTCCTCTCTGCTTTAAGCTGTTCTCTGCTTTAAGCTGTGCTTTCCCTCCTGACGTGGTCTGTGGCAATAGCAGGGAAGACTACGACCACTGTCTCAGAAACATTTTTATTCTAAGCAAACATTCAATGGAAAAAAAATACAATTAATTAAACTGCAAGTTCATGGCAAAGAAGTAGTACACACCCCCAACATCAACATCAGACTCAGTCTGATTCCTCACATGAATTTTTTTTATTGAAAGTGTCAAGTTAGAGGAGATTTGCAACTGGGCAAATCAAGTACAAACTTTAAACCCCACTAGATCTGTGAGAGTACTTATAATTAAGCACTAAATTGGATGCTCTGCATACCTAGGTGTGACTCCCAGGTCTAGTATTATTTTTCAGTAATTCACTGGATCATTAGGTTCTCAGGTCACCTGCAGGGAATATATAAATCTCCATAAATATTTAGATCTTTGAAATCCACGGACACCTATGTTTTCTCTAAATAATTCCCAGCATGCCTGGCAGTCTCTATGCCATCCCCAAAGCTGTCACCACTTTGGCAGGGATCAGTGTGTGATTGCCAGGTCTCCCCAGGACCCATCAAGGAAGCTTTCCTCCATTTCACATCCCGTGGGGGCCCAATGTGATGAACACACTCAGAATGTGCCTAAGATAATGAAAACACTGATCTTCAGCATAAAACAGAGCAGATGATAGGCATTTTTCTGCAAAACACCAGAAAGAGGAGGAGGAGGCAGAGGAGGAGGAGGAGGTAGAAGAGAAGGAGGAGGCGACACTTACATTTATAGAGGATGCAGAAAGGTGAGCAGGAATTTTAAAGGCAGAGAGCTGGGGTGGGCCAGAATCTCTAGGGGTACCATCCTGGAGTGGGGATCCTCCTGTTGCTGTTCCAGGGCCTGTTTATGCAATTTTTACAGTGTGTGCTTACTGTAAAATGAACAGACGGGCAAAGTACCAAGAAGCAAGCTGACCTACCCGTTGTTAAGTCTTTTTTAAGTCTTATTTCTCTGAACCCAAATATTCATTTCACTGTGTTAATTATAAAGAACTACCCTCTCTCCAGTTCCCAGAATCTCACAGATATGACACTGTTACAACAAGAAGGAGGTGTGGGACTAGGTTTGTTCAGGATGAGGAGGATAGCTATGCTCAGGACTACCAACACTACTGTGCCACAGATCATGTGGGACACCACTGTGCTGAACACACTAGGATGACCTAGAAGTAATAATTATGTCACATTTTAGTCTTGCATGTAGTGCAATATGCTTTAACTTTGCTTTACCTTTATACAGCAGTTTTACATAGGTTGGGGTACTCTACAAATGCAGAAAATTTCCCCCCTTGGGAAAATATTTTCAGTATCCTGCTGGTTTTATCTGAAATGATTTGGAGAAAAAAATCTTGTCTTACCGCTGCTTCATAATAATTGTGATGTTGAAGAAGGGACTTGTTGAAAATACCTAATTAAAAGGACCAGGAAAGGGCAATGAATGAATTATCCTTGTAGTTTCATGAAGTCAAAAAATAATCAGTTCCAAATTGGGAAGTTCTCTTTTGTATAATTTTATAATTATAGGGGAGACTTACACCAGCCTGCCCCTGGCATCAACTTTGTCTGCTATTTTATCACTTATGCTTTAATGCTGTCTTTTCCTTTCTATGCTAAATGGTCAGGAATATTTCTTATTTTGGAAGAAAATCAGCATAAGGTGGCAAGAGAAAGCAGCAAATTTTTCAGAAATAATGAGTGGAAAATTTATGCATTTTCTTGGCCTTATGGTGCCTGAATGAAGCTTTCAAGATCTTTAGTTTTGTATGGATTTTTTGGACGTATGGTTTTACTAAACAACTCAGCCCAAAAGACAAAAATAACTCCAGAGGAGCTATTAAGTCCCGTTCCATGTGCAAGCACACAGACCCACATGCAAAAACATACGTGTGAGATTGTATGACCTTTGGTCAGCTTTTTTCTCTTTTCTATGGAGATCTCCATCCTTGGTTTCTTATCTTTTAGTCATAGGCTCCAGCATTTTGGCTCAAAATGCACCTTCCTCTCAGATCTCTGTTCACACTCAACACAGGAACTATTACTTTCCTCCATTATGAGTGCCAAGCTGATTATGCCTTGGATTTACTTCTGCATGTGGAACAGGAAGACTAAACTTTGATTCTGTCTGGGCCGTTGTGAGCAGAGCTGGCTGGAGAAGTGAGATTTGATGCTAAAAACAGAGGCAAGTCACTGCTGATCCTCTGGTGCTCTGTCTACACAAAGGCTTACCAGCTGAGAAGGTAAGGACATTCCCACAGAAAGTTGAGAGTTGCTTTTGCATGACACTTTGAAATGTTTTATACACCATTTGTCTTTGCTACCACAACCTGGAAATTTCTGAGTTATATCCATGTGATATACAAGATATTACTAATATGGCAGAACCAGGTGACTTGAACAGAACCATTATAGTAAAATCAAACACTTAACTTTGTATGAAACAGTCTACCAGGACTGTATACATTAAACTGTATAAATACATTTTGAAAAGGTATAGTTGGGTGTTGTCAGTATTATTACGTCAAAATCTTTCTACGTGTCTCTTGATTTTTTGCAGTCCTGTGATACATTGATCCACAATAAATTGACCACACCAAGTTGTGCCACTGGAGCAAACTATAATTATTTTGGAAGTTAATGTTCATATACCAGAAGCATTATCCAACTGTGAAACACTTCTGTTTTGTAAATGAAGCTCACTTTTTATCATTAAGTAACCATAAAATGGATTTAAATCATCAGCCGAAAGAAATTTAGAAAATAACTCTCATTTTCAAAATGTGCTCACCAAACAAGATGCTCTGCCCATACACATAACCAGGTTAAAGAGGGGCAAATATTTATGAGATTAATGTTATTTGTATTACAGCAAAATGTGGAGGTCCTGTGAGATCAAGACCCTTTTCTGCGCATAACAAGACAGCCTCTACCCTGGAGAATTTACAGATTAACCAGACAAGACATCTGAAAAAAAAACAAAAAACAAAAAACAAAAAACAAGTCTTTTGAAGCTGGGAAAACAGCTGCTTTCAGAATAAGGAATGACCTTTGCAGGGTTCACAGTTGTCTGGCAGGAGAGCTAGGAAGGAAATTCCAAGGCTCCTAAATTTCCAAACCAGTGTCCTATCTTCCAGAACATAAATATTAGTATTATTACCATAGCAGTGGTGTATTGTTGCCATTTATTTGCTGCAGTGCACACATAGTGGTAGGGAATTTTTAGGTAAATTAATGGAGTGGAATTTTGGTGCTGGAGGTTAAACATCTGTATCTGCCTGATTGCTGCTTCACCAGTCTTCCTGTGTGTGACATTGTGTGAGTGAATGGAAAGAGGGTGAAGTACCTTATCAAAATCTCAAAGAATTTTCTACTTTGCCAGTTCGGATATTAGGAACTTCCCAATTAGCTATTTTGGTTTTAAAAATTGGGGTTTGGATTGGGGTTTTGATTAGTTTGTTGGTTGAGTTTTGTTTGGTTTTTTTTCCTGATCATAATCTGAGTTCTTTTAACTTGTGCTCGTGTGCTCATCCACATGCTCAGTGAGGAGTGTAAGCGAACATACTTATTCGTATGTTCATGCTTTTCAGCCTGCAAGTCCAGAAGAGAATTATATATATAAATATAAGCTAAATTCAGATTCAAGAATCTAAGGTTTTATGAAAGATAAGAAAACATTACTGATACTGGCATACAATTGGGAAAAATGGCACTGCTGAAAGGCTGGGAGTTCAACAGACACAGTGAGATGTTTTGACTTAAGTGTTGAGATATACATTTCTATATGTATGTGAGGAGGCTAGAAAGCTACTCAGCTGTTCAATATAAATGTCTCGATTGGGGTGAAGTTAGTTTCTAGGCTTCATCCAATGTATTGGCTAGACCTTTGTTAGAGTAGGTTAGACCTCTAGAAAATATATATGCCTATAAATATATGAATGCATAAAACTAATATATAAATTCTCATTTGCACAAGAATGGGAAATAGGGAAATGATAACAATGGTTAACTGAGGTATACATCATCCCAACAGCCTCAATCCTTTGCAAAATCAAAATGTAAGTATTTTCTACCTGTAAGTAGGAACTGGTTCTTCTGATTCCTAATGTCACTGAGAAATGTCTGTAGCAATGAAGAATGTGTTGTCTTTAATCTGGTTTGAGCTTTATCAACAGCAAGCTTAATTAAGATCCGGTGACAGAACCTCTCACTGGAAGCAATATAGCAGTCAGAAAGAACACAGTTTGGCACCCCTGAATGGATGTGTCAATCTGGCACCTTCCTGTGCATAACAGGAGCACATTTATCATAGAGATAACTGAATGGTAATAAAAATGGATCCCACTATGCTTTTAAGGTTATTTTCCATAGTTAAAAACATATTTGGTTTATTAGTATTTGTAAAGAATTATTGAAAGATCTACAGATTGGATCTACAGTGGATTACCGATTAATTTTAAACTTCCTGGCTCTTCTCTGTCAAGTGTCACCTTAAATATACTTTTATATGATTAATTACCATAATCTCAGCATTCATGCATCATTGTGATGTGCATTGATCTGATCAATTTTATGCTCCGAAGTAAATTACACCTCTTCTTAAAAAACAATTTTTATACATACTAAGAAAAAGGGATTGATGCTATTCTAATTTTTAATTCTACACACTAATTACATTTGTTCAACTGAAATGTAAACATCTGTCTGTGATTAGAAGATTAATTCTTTCTAGGTACTTTTTAAGCGGGAAGGGTAAATGGAGTGGGAATGAGGGGTAGTTATGAAAAGAGAATCTGATCCGTACAAATTTGCTTTATTTATTCAGTGGGCTTAACCCAGAAGGTGTCGCGCTGGACCAGATGGAGCTGCACTGGTGTGATGGATTCCTCTGTGTTGCAGAGGGAAGGAAAGAAAGTTTGATTTGGTGCCGCTGCGGAGATAGAAGGAACAGGCACGATCCACAGAATAATGACAGCAGTGGATGAATTTAGCAAGCAGAGAAAATGTGTCTGCTTATGAGTGACAGGGCAGATGCGGCTCCTTTCGCACAGTTAATGTTGCTGTTACCCAGCGTTTCCATCTCTGCAGCTGACTGAGCAGATATGCTCCTGAATTTCCTTCCCGGTACCCAAGTGCTTTCCTTATGAGCTCTGTGATTTAACGTACTCTGAGAAATATTGGCACTGCGAGGCTGCTCGGCCGCTCTCGACCATCAGGGTCCTGAGGCTTCCTGCTGACCCCTGCTTATTTCTGCACTCTTTTCAATTTCTTATACCCAGCACGCCCAGGACTGAGCTTCCAACAGATGTTAAGCACAGAATAGTAGAAAGATTCCTGAATTCAGCTAGACAAAAGACAAAATCAAAAAACACAGGTCAGCTTTGACCCAACGTTTGAATTCAGGAGCATCCTGAAGCATGGGCTGCTTCTCTCTTCTTGGAGAACGTGTCTTGGTCAGGGAACTAAAACAGTGGCTGATTTTATATGGGTTACAGCTCCAACACTGGTTTTCTATAAATAACTCGCAGATGTCATTTGAATTACAGTCTTCTGCAAATAAGGGGGCTGCAGGCATACCCAGAAGCCTGTTAACAAGGAGATGACAAGCTTCAGGCATCTAATTGCTTTAGCTCATCACCGGTAAGACAGTAGCAGTCCTACAGCTAATCTGACCAGCAATTGACTGAAAATTGAATCTAAACCAGGAGAGTTATTTCACTGACTTCAAAGGTCTGTCCACTTCCAAAAAGAAGCCCCAGCCCTCTATCTGTTCAGCCAGCTGCTGTGCAAGAGAGCCAATAGCTTTTGTGAATTTTCTTAGCAGTTTTTTCTTAGCACCTGGTGTCTGCAAAGAACAGTCCAAATATATGAAGCTAATTGCATTTGCAAATGTGATGCAGACAGTCACAGATAAATAAAATACCTCCAAGAAAGCAAGGCAAAAATACCACCAAACCTCTGTCTCCTATTTTGTGAAACAGAATGAGGGAACAGGACCAAGGATGTATCAGCTAATGTTTTGTCATATTAGAGTGGTTCTAGCAAGTTGCACTGACATAGGATACTTAACTGTGTCAAGCAGGATTGACATCTCAAGGCTGTGTGCTCTTTTCTTTTTTTTTCCTGGAAATATCACTAAAAGGTTATCCTGAAGTTCTGAATCTTAAGAACCAAGTGACTCTTTCTTCTTGCACAGATGCATCAGGAACCGTCTGATATGGGGCAGGGAGATATGGGCCAGGGAGAAAGGGCAAATAAGTTCCCTGTTTCCATATACTGCTAGAGAGGAACCAGGTCTTCAACTTCAGCTCTGTCTCTTAGAAAGCCTTATTACCACCAACCCCATGGTATTGTCTCCCCATTGGAGCACTCTGCTGAGAGGAGATGCTTAGACAGCAGAAGACCATGGGGTAAGCAAGGAGCTTACCCAACAACCTGCTGGAGCTCCCACCTGGCCCTAGGACTGGGAAAACACTATGGACATGTGATGCTTTGTGTGTTTCCAGTTCTGCCTTTGTGCTGAATGCAGTTCAGTCAATAAGGGGCCAAGCCCATGTGCAGACTTCTTGATATGCCAATGATGTTGTGGTTTGGCAAAGTTAGGGCCAGGAATCCACATGAAAGCAAATAATATGAAATGCTTTATGACAGGTTTCTGGCACAGCTTGGAGAAACCATTCTTTTGTTTCAGGTATCCTCACAGTCTGGAAAACTCTATAATGTGGACATCGTTTTATTTAGGTACCTCCTGGGCTAGGCAGCACTGGAAAGTAGACTGCACTCTATGAGATCTGTGTACTCTCATCCTGCCCAAGCATCTATTTTACCCTTCAAGGTCATAGCTGCAAGTATTGCCTCCCTTTAATCTGAAATGTGACAAATATCACCAGATAAACCACTCGGCATAATTTAGTTTCAATAACAGGAGGAGGGTGATTGTACACACACAGGTTTAATATGTAGGGGGTGTAAATGACATGGATGAAGCTTCAGAAGCTGCTCTTAAAAAAATATTTCTCCTGTGCTGTTCTCAGGTGAGCAGAAAGGTACCAGAGAGGGGCTGAGAGTGTTGGGGGAAACAGGGTATGTTCAGCAGAGTTATTCATGGCCTGTTTGTACTCCTGTGAATTGTCAGTGGGATCACTCAGGGAAGAAGGCACTACCCTACTCTTTCACAGTATTTTAAAATACGAACCCCTTCGTCTTGGAAATTGCTTCTCTTCATGACAATCTAATGCATTCTTCATTTTCTGCTGTAAGTAACAGATTGGGCATGTGAGCCGAGTAGAATACCAAGCATGTGCCCAATTTAAACACGTAAGTGGTCCAACTGAAGTGAATTGGACTTTTCAACCACTTCATGCTTATGTGCTTATAGCCCTGAACCATGAAAGTGTTAGAACTACTTACAAGTATAAGCATTTGCAGGATCCTTCTCTAAGTCCACATCTTCCTAACTCCAGCTTTCTCAGAAAAAGCAGCTTATTGGATGTGCTATTTTCCTACTGCTGCACTATTCTGAAAGCTTGGGGAAATTATGCTACAAACTCATTGAAATCCTTTGTTGCTTTCAGTGACCACATAAGCCCTGCTCTCTATTCACAGTGAGGAGCTAAAATGGTAAACATTCTGCTTCAAAGAAATTAAGGTATGTAAACACATTCATTCCCCATCATCAGGCTTAGCCTGTGAACCCAAAGAACATTTCTATATCAATAGAATTGTACAATTGTATGCTTTTCTTTCCATCAGTACAAACTTAGGTTCTATCATTTTCATCATTCTCAAATACACGCGGATATTCAGTACAATGCGTTTGGTACATTGCACTGCTCAGAGCCCCATTGTTCGCTTCCACTCTGAGTAACTGCAGCTTTTTAGCAAAAGGGAAGGACACTGAAGAAACTGGGAAATGTTTATAAACAATGGGTACGGTCAAAAGACTTTGATTTAAAAAGTAAAACCTTGTATTTAGCAAATGTTTCGCCTGCTGGTAGAAAAGTCTTTCTCAGGGCAATAAGAAAGCAAGAACGTTTCTCTCTTTCTCGTAGATTTCAATGGAAAAAAGAAAAGAAAAGCTTCCTTCAGGATTTTAAAGTTTCTAATAAGAAGTGTTTGAATGTCTATTGTAATTTGAACAAATGTCTTCTTGTCTAAATAAAACAGACTCCACAAGAAACTCTTCCTCTATTATGGATTTTTCAAGTACAGAAGGTGGTTTTTTTCCCCCCTCTTGGCTGTATCTGTTGTGCTTCCTTCAATATTAATACTGACACTTCTCTATTAACTCATTAAGGGCTTGTGAAACTGGATACAAAGACTCCATAATTACTATTCTTACAATTCCACTTGAAGATTTCCACCAAAGCTGGAATTTGTTGTGTTAGACACTGTACAGACAAGGGAAAAAACAATCCTTGTCCCAGAGAGCATTGTATTTGAAAGGACAAAGCCGACAAAGCCAACAAAGAAAGAACAAAGACTTAAATAGATATGTCCATGATCATACAACAGGGTTGGGTTTTTTTGGTAGAATGGAGGTCAAACCTGGGTCTCTTGACTTTCCCTTAGTTTTTCATCTACCTCTTCACAATCCCATACAATTAATCTCTATCCCTTTCAAAATCTTTGCACTCTCAGATCGTGTTAATCTAAATGTCTGCAAATGGTCAGGTGGCACCTTATGGAATTGTGGCCTGGAAAAAAACTATGGAAGGAAAAAAATCTATGGAAGGAAAAAAGCCAAAGAAGTATGAAACTACAGCAATGTCCAGCCAAAACCTGTGCACAGGGGTATTATTATCTCATGGGGTAGAGAGTTCCAAAGGAGAAATCCAAGAAAAAAAATTTCCTAAATTTCTATATATTTAGCAAACTGTTCTGGTCCTGTGAAAATAGAGTCATGTTGCATTGTCATGGGTAGGGTCACATAAAGAGAAACCATTCTTCAAGGTTCTGAGGTCAACCTTAAATAAATTTGGACTTTTGGGACTAGTATCCTAGGACTAGGAGTTTGTTTTTGTTCAGCTGCACGTTAAATACAACTTCAAACATTCAGTTCACTGTGCCCACTGGTGCTAAGCAGACGGGCTGCAGGTGGTAGGTGGGTTTGTGGAGATCCCTGTATTTCAGAGTCTTTATCCACTATTGTACTGTTTGCCAAAGAAACTCAGGATAACACTTGTCAAGAGACAAACCTCTCAGCATTTGGGCAATTAACATTATTTCCTTACAGTCAGAATCTTGCAGCTACAGACAGCCATGACTTCACTTTCCCCTAACCTGCTTAGGTGAAAGATGCTTGGGAAGTGCATTCTAGCCCTGTGGAATGTAAGGGAAGCAGCAGGGTTCTTACCTTGTACCAGAACATTCAAAGTTAGACTTCCCCTAGGCAAGTGCAAAAATAAGAAAACCAAGCAGCCGAAAAAATGTTCCTTTACAATAACAATCCTCCTTCAGCATGAAGATTATGGTGGTGAGTGGTTAGCCGTTCTGGCACACCTTGGATCTTCTGGGAGCCACAGCTTTCCCATTTCTTATATTACGTACGGCTCCTTCTTTCTGCCTCCTTCCTTCTCTTGTTCTGTGTGATGGGGGAACCAAAAGCTAAAGTTTAAACAATGTTACTTGCATATTTTCTCCAAGGATTTTTAATTAGTGCCTTTGTTTGAAGAAATTTCCTATAGCAATCCTACAAAGGCATTATTTTACCAATTAAATATCAGGAGAAATGGTAGTGGCATGAGCTCTTCTAATGTTTGTCTGGGTAAGAATTTTGCACAGAGTCCAGTCAAACCCTACACACAGACATTAGGAAAGAACTGAGTCAAAGCTTTGCTTGCCATGACTGGATTACCCTTCCTCTTTTCCTTCTAGCGATCTGGAGGGCTTTCGTTCTATTTCCTCAGATCATGGGATTTCATTCTTTTTGATGGCACACTCCGTGTTCAGACAGAGGTTGGTAAGATGCATGAAGTTTAACAGCCAGCTACATGTTGGGATAACATGTTTTGCTACCAAGGCAACTGAACATCCAGAAATGCAAAAGGATTTTTAATAGTAGACGATGGTAACAACCTGAAACAAATCATGTCGATGCTGAGAGATGTGTAAAGAAGTCATATCCTTTGATGTGCCTCTTCTCCATATTACATTTGCTTCTTTTTAGTCAGAGTTTGGCTTGACATCCTTGGTCAGGTTTTGATTTTGACTGGACATCATAAGACATGGAAGAGAGTGGCACAAATCCTTCATGCCAATGAGAACTGGCAGGGTTGTCTGTCTGCCTCTGGCACTTTGGCCCATGTTTCCTACCAATCTCCAGATGGGTGCAAATAAACAATGAGTACAATAGCCGAGATCAAAAAAGGTGAAGGAACACCAGAAATGGTATCAGGAAAGAGGTTTACAGGAAAATATCGTACCAGTTTGCACAATAGGGGCAAAAATGTGTAAGTAAGAGATGCAATGGAAGAAAAAAGAAAGGTGTGAGATGTACCTCCGAGGACTCATCGTGTCTTACCAAAAAATGTAGGAGTCTTACTATGATTGTTACTGTAGCACTTTGTAACATCCTCTTAAAGCCAGTGATGCTAAGTGAGGATGTAGGAAGCAGAGAAGGGCTTTCATGAGAAAAGAAATTACTAATTCAAGAGGCAAATAAATGCTTCAGGTAATGCTGAAAAAATAGATGGAGTCTTGAACTCTGAAGGGAGTCAGAAGCAACTATCACCTTCTCTGGTGATGACTCTTCCAGGCCCTGGAAAAGAAGAGCCAGATAAAAAAATTCCATGTTGGAAGAAAAAAAAGTTAAAAAAAAAAAAAAGAGAAAAAGAGGGAAATGTTAAATAATAGAGATGAGAAGAGAAAGAGTAAAATCTATGAAAAGTATAGAGAAAGCAGATTTAGGGGATCTGCAGAGAGGGAGTAGAACTGTGGAACTAGTAAGCCAAAATAATTCACCACCACTGATAGGAAAATTTATCTGTTGTGGAAACTATGGGCTGAACCTTAGTAGTAGTTCCTTTTAGCCAGATATTTGGACTGGAGGAAGGACCTCCACAATCAAAAAATTCTCTCAAAGTGCTGACCCCAGTTTTTAATATCCTCTGCAACCATTCCTCCTTCTGCTCCATCCTGGAATGCTTCTTCTGGTTTTAACACTGTAAAAACCTGAGGGCTGTGGCCCTGATCTGACAAAGTGTTTGAGCACACATTCTTCACCAGCATTGCAGAAATCCATGAGTTGATGTAATTTGCTTATTGATGGTGCCCAGCATGTGAAATACTGAGGTTATTGTCTCTCTAACCTCCGTTTAGACTAGTTCTAAAACTTGTTCTACTTCTACCAAACAGTGGTTCTTTCTAAATATTATCATGATGCAATAAACAAAAAAATAAAGCAATTGGATTAATGGGATTGGTTGGTTTCCACTGGTCATGAAGAGAAGGGGAGAAAAAAAATTTTAGCTTGGCATCTTTTTTTTCTAATTTCTGCAGCCTTGGGGAACAAGATAATACCATTGCATACGTTACCATCTGGGCAATGGTAAATCACCAGTTTTTAACGTCCAGATATGATATTATTTAACTTTAGAAAATAAAATTATAGAATAAAGTAAAATAAAATAAAACTCCTTCCCAGGAGAAAGACCTCTGGAATCTTTTCTAGAACTCAGTATAAGTAACACAAGGCTTCATTTTGATATACAGAGAAGAGATATTTATAACAGGCTGGCCAGATTGCAAACAGATGTTGGTAGAAAGTGAATCTATTATTAAATTAATTTGCCTTTTCACCCCCAAGAGACTGTAGAACATAAAACAGATATATTTAATAAAAATCAAGTTTGCCAAATAGGTTCAGCACTGGAGCACATGCAATATGACATCTTATTGTCACAGCTCTGGACATAATTGATTAAATATTCCAGTCCTAAGAGATACCAACCACAGATGGTTTTAGGGGCAAATGATCATCCACGGTGGGTCTACATGAAATTTGTAAGGAGAGAGCACATGAACTGATACTGGCCTATTCATATCAATCTGCTTCCAGCTGATGGACAGGCCCAATGACTAACCAGTATAAATTGTGCTACAACAGGGAAAAGACATTGCTGGGAATATCCAGCAACATAAGAAAGTGGTTTGAAAGGCATGACTTGCCTGTTAGTGCAGGAAAAGGCTTGTCTTAGATCATGGAGCAGGAATGGCACATGATGCTGTTGTGCATTTCTGGGTGTTTGGGAAGAAATCCCTCCTGGTGACAAACTAAGCTGCAATTTATCACTTTTATCGTTCTTTAAGAGAAAGTGGAAGAAACCAGGGAAAATTCACAAGTGCTTAGGAATTGATTTTATGTCTACCAGTATCTGATTGTCATGTTATAGCAAGACTCTTACTGCAGGTGTTCAAGAAATGATAAAGGAAAATGTAAATAACATGTTTAGTGACCAACTAACTTGTAGAGTCAGACAAGAAACTAGTAAATTGTGGTGTCTGTATCCTCAGCTGGCACAAACTTGGTGTAGGCTGAGCAGCAGATTAAAGCATAAAATCATTTAGGTTGGAAAAGACCTTTAGGATCATCACGTCTAACTGTAGGAGAGACCTGTAACTCAGCCACAGGTACATAAATATCTGTTACTGTGTTAGAGCTACTGGTGCCCTGTCTGGGTCATTACCCGTCTTAATTAAAAAACACTGAAATTGGGGATGTGTATTGCCTGACACTCCGGGGTAGCACGTACAGAGTGGGGTTCACACATTGGGCTCTGCTTGGAGGCCACACAAATTTAGTTCTCATAAGCAAAACTCAGGCTGGAGTGATGCTTGCCTTTTGAAGTGCTACTTCAGATAGATACTTAAGCAGGTGTCTAATGGAAGTACATGCTTAAACCCTAAAATACCAATGGGATGGCAGCTCATTTACATTTTCACTCAGCCAGGCCTTTCTAAACTATTTTGTTGATCTCGTGGATTGTGCTAGTTTAAAAAAAGCATGAATGTAACTACCATAATTGGGGTAACCATGCTGCCTTCTGCATTTTTTTATTTGTAATCTGTTTTGTCAGGAGTCCCTTTAACATCTGGAAATTCAATTTGAACCGAATTCTTGGAAAGTGATACAATGATTCTGAAGGGCTGTATATAGCAATGCTGCAGGGATGAAAAAATAAAATAAAAAGAAATCATTTAAAATGTTCTTGGCTGGAAATAGGACAAAAGTGTATTCTGACAAGTAATAAGATTTTAAAGATCACATTTGGGCTGTCAGGAAGGATTTTTATTTTAATGAAGTGATGACTGGGGGCCAAACTCATTATTTCTATCTTTCTTACGAGTTTGAGCAAAAGCAGTAAGGAAGATAGAAATGGGAAACTCTTTCCCCTCGCTCCTTCCTGCCAAGCAGTGCAGGGTGAGAATTCAGGCCCTTAACCAGCTCTCTCCAACTTTTCCCTTCGCTCCAAGAGCTCAGCATCGTTATGAAATAGCTGTGAGCTGGAAGCAAGCTCTGGGACTGACATCTTCCTAGTGCTCCCATATCCTCTTGCCCAGCCAGGACACACAGGGCTCTGTAGCCCTGTGGGAGCAGGTTTTACCAACCAGCCATGAGCATCCTTGGTCCCATTAAGGCTAATTTAACCCACCTGGTGTGGCTTACTCCTCTTTCCTTTGCATCCAAACACCCACAATGCCTTTCTAGTTGTTGTTGAGTCATTAGGTTTTTGTAATTTTACTTTTTTTTTCAGCTGTAAGTGCCCGAATTCTAGGAAAAAAATTGAATCTTTAAGAATTGACTGGATTGAGGTATTTTTAATTCCAGCCTTGTGCTCCCAGGAGCAGTAAGTACAGCCTGTAGGATGTTGCAGTTTGACTTGCACTCAGCTGGAGCGAGTCACTGTTGCTTGGATGCTGCTTCTTACACAGCTGCCATCCTGGCAGCCCAGAAATATTTTAGGCATTATTGATTATGATAATAATGAGCAATAATGGGCAGTTCACATATCTGGGAGAGATCATTATGTTTCGAAAACACAAATTTCTTTTCACTGCCATTGATTATTGCTGTTTATCAACTCAATGTCTAAGACCTAAAATCTGAATAATCCTCACGGTATTTTAGAAGAAAAAACAATAATAAAAACTTCCTATTCTCTTCAGAAATGTGGTTTTTTTATTTTAATAATGTAATGAACCCAGAAAGACTTATGTTCCTATTAGAGTATAAAATAAACCAAATGGAACCATTTGTAATCAGGATTTTATCTGAACAATGTGCTCTCTGTATCACTCACTGCCTATAAGATTGTGTTCCATTATACTACAGCAGTAATAGGAAAGAAACTAAACTATTTGCATCAACAATAATGCAACCAATTTTCAAGACTTGCATGTCAAAAATCCATTATTCCAGACATGATTACCTGGAACTGCCGATAACAATTGTCACCAATTACACTTTCTTACAACGTAGCAAGATTTTTATTTCTGTTTCCTTACCCCATCTTTTCTGCCTCTTTTTTTTTTTTTTTTATTTCCTCCAAGAGGGTGGGGTAATGTCTCCATCACTTAGATTAGAACATCACATTTAGTACAAGCAGCAGATGTTAATATGGAAAGACAGAACATCTCAATTTTCACACTGTTAATTCAACTTACTGAGCCAATTCCACAATTCTCACATTCCTCTAGTCCTAAGAGAAAATGCTAATTTAGATTGTTAAAATTGACACAGGTTAGGGTATAAAGGGTAATTAGCATAAGATCCTACACAAAGTGTTTTTAGCACCATTAATCAACACCCACCTATGCATACACTTTTTTAGACAGAAATGGTGTTGAATAGTCCTGAAAAAAACCCTCAAAAATATTCTCTACTAGTTAAAAAAACCCTCTAGAATTTGGTTGGAAGCATTTTCCAGTGAAAGTGCCCAAAGTAAAATTAAAACAGAACTTTTATTTTCACACGAGAATTATTAAAAGCTCATAAAAGCATTCTAGACAAAAAATACCTTTATGATTTTTAAGGCTGTAGGGGGATCTGCTAAAACGCAGAAATACTTCAAAATGCATTAGCTGTTTTGTAGCTTTTCCACTTCCTCAACCTGAATATCAGAAAACTCAGCTTTGTATAAAAGAATGCTATACTGCTTTGCACTCCATTTCCCTTACACACATGTAGTTTGAGTAAATTTGGTTTTCATTAGTGCAGACTGGTTTAATTTTCCTTGAAAATGCTACTTGAGATGGGAAAATCCAATATAATTTTAGAATACTTAATCTAGGAGCATATTCTGCATAAAATCTATGTTATAGTTACAGTTAATAAGGATTACTTTAAATGATATAAACTGATCATATGAACTACCCTGAAAAGAATTCCTAAAATTAATAAAAGAAATAAAGACATAAAGAATATTAGTTTTTAAAAAAACAAAAGAGGAATTCTACAATTTGGGCAACCTTCTTGTTGATCATTAAATCAGGTTCCATTAAAAAAAAAAAAAGTGTTTTTTAAATCAGATAAGCATAGAAATAAAAATTCCAGCTGCTAAGGACAAGGAGTTCTAGGCATTTTAATGCTAAAGCAGACAAGTCAAGTAATTATTGTCTCTAATTGGCACTTCCACAAGATGTAACAATTTTTACAGTACCCACAGCCAAGTGGCACTTAAAAAGGTGAGAAATTATTTCCTGCCTTGGGAAAAAGTAAAAAAATTAGAAAAAAAGAAAATCACATGCTTTTCTAATCTGATCTTTGCAGAGGGAAAGACTGGCTGATCACTTCAAGGTCTGAAGGTCTGAATCAGCAAATCACTTAAGCATATGCTGAATTTTAAGCATGTGCATATTAACACTTGCCTAAAGGGCTATTTTTATGTGTCTGACTGGCATACTTAAATGCTTTATTGGTTCAGTGTGTGTCCAATACAAGCGATCACCATATTTTGGGTGGAATTCAGCTCCAGATTTTGACAATTAGTTTTGGTTCTGCAGGGGCCTCTGTGAGAGCTAGGAGAACTTGCTTCTCCTGTTCCATATGGTATAGACACTGGGCTTGATTCAGTTTTCTAACACACATCCAGTGACATTGTAGGTAACTCAGGTCATCTTGACAATCACCTCCTGCTAAAGAGGGGCCTGAATCTTCCTAAGGTCAGTGTTTCATCTGCCAGCCCTATGGATCTCAAGGGATTGCCATGTTTAGTAGATACCTATTTTAGTAAATAAATCAAGTCCTTTTCCGATACACTGGGAAGGGTTTAAATTAGTTGTCTATATTTAAACACATACTGCCAGTTGAGGTACCATAGAGCATCCCACCTGTGTACCAGCTGCTGCTCCAGAAGGAATTAGACGCAGTATGTCATACAAGTGAGCACCATGAGGATGACTTAAACATACTCAGGCATCTCAAATAATATCAAGTGCCTTGCTGTCAACTAAATTGAACACAATGGAGGTGAGAGTTATTTGCTGGTCCCTGTAGTGAAATCCTACATTTGATGAGCTGAAGAGCTTTATAGGCTCTGTAGACAAAAAAGGGAGGTTAGAAACCTAATTCACTTGTGAATACTACCTACTAGACACCTCATCTCAACCTGGAACTGCATCCAGTCCTTAGAGATACATTCACTTACCTATGAATAGACATCTGGTGCCATTTGAGATGCCTGGGGGTATCCATGACATCTGTACAGACCTGACAAATGTGATGCAGGACCTACGGGAGACCTGTGACCTTTTGGAATGGTAACTGGAGGCCAGCAGACACTTATGTTCAAGTAATTGAGTTGAATTTAATACTATATTAACAGGCTTACACAAAAGCATCTGTTAATGCATTTTGTTAAATAAGACCTGGGCAATCGATAGCGTTACTTTTATTAATGTTGTGAAATCAGGGAAGGAGAATTCTAGGAGGAGAAAATATAAAAATTAACCTTAGAAAAGAACTTAATCACTGAAATAAACTAACAGTGGAGGTAGCTATCTCATGAAACCAAGTTCTACTACACAGTTAACCAAACTGATTAATTGATCTATCACTGTAAGATGAAATATTCATTTGGTCCACAACAAGTAAAAAGCCATATAACACTGTTGGCTTTTGCAGTTTTACCTTGCCTTCACCTGGAGTTGCAAACTTTTCATTCACAGGTATCAGAGAGCAACTCTCTATGTAAATATCATTAACTACTAGTTTGCAAAAGGAGAAGGCAGATGCACTGAGAGAGCTTAAGCTACTGGTCTGAGGTCAGAGAACCATAAGAAAAGAAAAAAAAAAATCTGTTTTTCTGCAGAGCAAAAATCTCATAACCACTACCCCACTTAAAGTTCTTCATTTTGTGAAAATAATTGTTTGCCTTCAACTAGTTTGAAATTAATGTTTTACTTAAAGGTACAACTAAGTCAACCTACCCAACTTGGCATTCTGTTTGGAAGTCAATGGGAAGATAATGCTACTCTACATTGTTCAAATGAACGCAGAGAGGCTGTGGCTGGACAAAGTGTACACAGTGTCTTCTTTTACAATACAGCCATCCTTCCCTGTACCAGAGGTACTGATCCCTTAGGACAGTGACTTTATATCTATTCAGAATAAATGGAACTGTTAAATTTAATAGTGCCTGATGCACAAGGTTTTCTGGTTCTGAGAAGTCCATATGAGGTGGCTGCAGAGTGACAACATTTTTGTGATAAAAAGTTCTGCTCTATCCTGTACCTGATGGCACATCATCTTCTCTGGGCACTGTCATAGACTAGGAAGAGCTCTGATCATGAGATAACGAGAAGGTGAGAACATCATGAGAAAGATGGTGGCCAGGTATGGATTGCCTTCACTAGATATTTTTGCCCATAATTTAAATCTTTGAGGAGTTTAGTTTCAGACAAATAATTGCCTATGCATACAGGACATAGCAAGAGTGCACTTGGCCTAATTCTTCCAGAATGTGTGAAAATTTATGTCAGGCAGATTAACTATACTGTGTACAGTAGACTGCAGTCTGTAAAGTACAATCCAACTTTTCTGCTGTTTGTAGGCTAAACTAGAGTTTCATCAGACCAATGTTTCTGAAGAAATAAACATAGATACTGTAGTTAGGGTTGAAGGTCTATTAATTCTTTTTACCATTTACCAAAATAAACAGACCTGCTTACCCAAATCCAGAAATGTTTCTTTCTCAGAAATTATCTATATGTCAAGATAGATATGTCAAGCCATATAACTGCTCTCTTCATTATAAAGAAGCTGTTATTGACCACAGCAAGCCCAGCTTCAGAATGGATGTAGTCCAAAAGGCCATGATGGAAAGGACAGATACTTTATACTGGAACCACTTATAGATATCATTATGAGGTCTATGCTGAAATAAAGAACAAACCATCAAACTAATTTACACATTCAATCTGTTAGTATGACAAATAAAGCCAAAGCTAGGAAATCCGTCTCCAATGGACATCAAATACAGTTGGGGAAATTTACTTTGGCCTTTGTGCATGATGGCCCATCCTGGGACTAACAATAAGAAAATGAGAACTAGCCAATATTTTCTTTTTTTTTTTTTTTTTTTTTTTTTTCCTCGTAGTGCACAGTAAATTTACTGAAAAATAAAGCTTTAAAGGAGGAATACAAAATCTCTGGAAACTGAGACCAAATCAGTAATTATTTTCAGACAGGAAGAAAATGAAAAATGAAGGAAGTCCTTTGAGAGTGTCATAGTATTTTATTTCACTATTTAGAAATGAACATTATTACTTTCAGCAGAACTAACTGACTTCATATTGTGGAACAGTATCTTGTACTTAAACAAATCATCTCCACTGAAAGAAAAAAGATCAAGAAATAGCATCAACTAGAATAAATACATTTTTATATTTGTATTGATGAAACATTTGAACAGAGCAGAAATCATTGTATTTTTTTTAATTCTCCTGAAACATTTTACTATACCAAATTTCCCCACTTTTTTGAGTGGTTTGGCTACCAAGCAGAAAAAACCCAAATTATTCCCCCACTCTAGTGCCAACAAGTGTGTCAATTAATGTTAAGTATTGTAGTTTTTCTATTCAGCCATATGTCCACTTTGGCTAGGATTGAGGCCAGCTGCTAATTTTATACAAGATATAAACAGCTGCTGGGTAGCAAATTTTCATGTTTGCTTGCCTAAGATTAAAACCACACATTAACAAGCAAAACTCTTTCTTTAGTTATTGTTTCAGGTCAATAATGTTTACCATCGTGACCATTTAAGCCAAACCAACCTTTTTAGACCTGTTTTCCTGGGTGTTTTCCTTTTCACTTCCTTCCACGTGGCTCACAAAGGAAGTAAATATCTAGGGCACTTACCTCAGAAACAGATATTTTTCCTAAGACACTTCACAAGCAACTCCCTGGATCCTTCTGTTTCCAGATGGAATATGAAGGCACTGAAATGCCTTGAGCAGATTTTCATATATGCTGGGCCTTTTCCAGGAGAAAGACCTGGAAACAGGGGAGCTCTTAAGTGGATGCAGTATCCAGAAATACTAAGCCATTAGGTAGATCAATTTGCTTCTAAGCCACCTGCTTGGTGATCTTGTACAGACATTGTCCCATGCATGCTGTGGTATGCATATCATTAATTGTCTTGACAAACTCATAATAAATCTATTTATGCTTGTTTACGTAAGTTATTAAACTTTAAAAGTCTTCTTGCTTTTAGTGTAGGGCTATCCTGGGGCTAATTACCCATTCTCTGTGTTTAAAAACATCTTGTAAAAAAGTCTCATTTTGGCAGAAAGTTTAATGTTCAAGCTTCCTGAAGCAGCTACCTATATAATGGTGTTTGATTTGCATATCTCATAACTAAATCTCATAAATAAATAAATAAATAAATAACTACCTTAAATAAATATAAAATAACCTTATAAGATTTTTTCTTTTATTTTATTTGTTTTTCATGGGTTTTTTTTGGTTTTTTTTTGTGTGTGTGTGTGTGTGTGTGTGTGTTTTGTTGTTGTTGTTGTTTGTTTGTTGTTTTTTTTTTATAAACCAGAGGTACCCTGCTCCAGAGCTGTCACTTTTAGGACTACACTGATATGCTAATTTCTTATAAGTATAGATTTGGTGCTTATGTCTGTGAGGAATATATAGAATGATAACCTGGTTGTACTTCACCATATGTTCAGCCTCATGCAAAAGTCAAATCAACTGCCTTTTTCTAAATTACTTCCTCTCTTGATATATGGACCTTATTTATAGCCTCCCTTTGTGCAACCATAACACCATCACATAGGGCTTAGGTTCTGAAAACCGTAGCAATTGCCTGAAAATTGATTTGATGTCTTTTGCCCATCCCTCCCTCAGGTCCCTCAAGACATTTTAATATGAGCCGTGACATTATGATGGATGAAATCTGGCATTTTACTGTAGCAATGCTACTCCCATGTGGAAAATAACAGCTTGTTCAAAGCCCATCTTCCAGCCAGATTTAGGATATACACTAAGCCACATCTTCAATCTCCCCCTTCTCTCTGCTCTTTCACAGTATCCTTTGCAAACAGCTTCATTTCACACATCAACCTGCCTCGGTACCAGATTCTTGCTAATCCTTACCCCTCCGTGAAGCTAGCTTGAAGCACACAAACTGGAGTTACACCCTTGCTCTCCCAAAGCTCTCCTGGGCAAGTGACATATGCAACTAATTCCATGATAATTATCTGAACAGAAAAAGAATCTAGGTAATATGTGGAACTCACTGTAAATCATCTCTGACAATATCAAGCTCCTGGTGAACTGTGTAGTGATACCATGTTGCATACAAATACCCCGGTACAAACTATTCTGTCTTCCCTTTTGCATGGCCTGAACTAGATAAATGGGACCTGCCTGAACGTGAAACAAATGATATTTAAAGGTTTTATTCCAATCTTTAAGAAAAAGACTATTCAAGATGGCCAGTAAATTCTATGGTTCTGTGGCCAGTACAGCACTCAGTGTTGACTGCCTATCAAATATCCTCCTGTGTGGGTATCTGAAACACTTCTGCTCCACAGAGCCACCGGGGATAAAAGAAAGCTCACCCAAATGTCACACCAGTCAGCTAAAGACTGAAGCAATGAGGTAGTTCTTACAGATGTTTGTCTGCTTAATTTACCCGGCTGAAGTCCAGGGAAAGCAGACGTGATTTTGACTTTTTAGGTTCTGAACAAAAGTGAACGCACAGTAGATATTTAGCACATGTAATTATTTCTTTCTAACCCTTCATCTGGGAAATCCTATTCTGTCATCAACTGTTGCGGTTGCTTATTTTGTTCATAATAATAAAGATGTAATCACACTGAATGGTGTTTTTCTTCTTATTCGTCCTTAAATTTCTAAAAGTCTGAAGTAGCCATCCCTTTTGTTGATCAAAAAGGATGCTTACACCTGAAATATCACAGGATAAGCTGGACTTTGAAGTTTCTTCGCTGGCAGTGATGGTAATGCAGTGTTACTAGTTCAGATGTGGCTTCCCCAACAAAAACTAAACCAGAGGTAACGAGCAATACCAACCAGAGCTGCCTTCCAATACCGTCTCAGGAATAGTATGAAACAGTATAGTAAGTGCTATACCACAAGAATATCCTAGGAAGCATTGTTTGTCCATTTTACTTTAAATAGCTTGTGTTCGGTTGAACTGTTCCCTGTCATTAACATTTATTAGGGAATGCTGTTACCTTTTTTTATTTTTTTAAATAGAAGGATTTCACTATAAAGCCTTTAGCAATACAGGTAAGTTTCAAGGAAGTTTGACAAACGTTACTATGTAGATTTAGTGCTTAGTTGGCCATGGGATTTTGGCACCTAAACCATCAGGACCTACGTTCTCTCAATACTCACACAAGTAGTCTTTAGAAGGAAAATGGGTTGTGTGAGGGCTCTCAGGGCAATAACAGCTCTTACCGCCCCTACAGGGGTCTCTTGCCACCCCTGCCCCATGGCCCATGACCTGGGGCCATCAGTCCCTGCCCCAGCGTGTCGTTGTATTCCATCTCCATCTCTGCCACAGCCCTGCCCCACCCACCAGATTCCTGGTTTCGTTTCACGGCAGACAAGGATTTCTATCCCCTGACTTGTGTACATTTCCAGAATCTCATGCTGCAGAAAATGTGGGAAAGTATATGTACTATTCAGTGGCTGAGGACTCAGGGTCTGAATAACCTCTTAATTGTGAAACGGATCAAAATTATCCCCACTTTTCCATTTGTGCTGCACATTGCACTGTGAGTCAGCTATAGACTTCCCAAAACAGTCTTTCTGAACCCTAAACACTTATACATAGCTTTAAAGTGCAAATGAATGTATGCAAAGCAGATATTTATGATTTCAGCACTAGAAAAGTAGGCTTTTCTTGTCTATTCTCTTTTGTAGTGAATAAACACTACACAGCCCAATTGTTCACCATTGTATATTACCTTAAGAGAAAATATGAAAGTGTCTGTGTAGTTCATGGAACATTATCGAAGTATTTGTTGATGGCTTATTTGATAAAAAAAAAAAAAAAAAAAAAAAAAAAAAAAGAATGCCAGAAAGACTTTTGCCATTTATTTCAGTCTATTTTGTGGGGTTTTTTTTCCTTCTGTCCTTCAGCTCGTGTTTGAATTTGGCTTAGGTTTTTCATTCTGTTCTTTCTTTATTTTTTCTTTCCTTTTTTTTTTTTTAATTTTTTTTTGTAACTACCTTCTTCAAATTCCTTTGACAACCTGAGAAAGTCTTGCAGCTGAACGCAGTATTAATTATATTTCAAAGCAAACCTTTTATTCATTTGGGGACAATCTGTGAAACAGAAATCTGTGACTGAAGCTGCTGCCAAGCCAATTACTGCAAAATAACTCAAATATGTCTCAACAGATTGCAATTTTTCCTATTGTTAGATTGTTTACTTTTTAGATCAAAAGGTTATGTTCACTTAAATTAGACCTGCATTTAAATATTCTATAACTTTTGCACATGATGTATCTATAGGTATATATGGACAGTATATAGTGAACAATATAAGGCAAACAAATTCTGTTCAGCTAACAATGGTTATTATTAATCAATTTCCACTTCTTTTTTTAAAAATCATCTGCAAATATACTTTAAGTATTACAGGTACATAAATTCTAGGGCCAGAATGGAAAATTACAGTCTAACTTCTTTCATAAGCACAGAAAAACAAAAAGACCTTCTTGCTCGGTCATTTTTACATCAAACAACTCTTTTGCAACATATCAAAAATGTGATTTAATATCTTTGAGTGGCAGAAAATCTGTTGTGTTCCTAGGTAAGTTTTTCTGGCATTTTAGGATCTATTATTGTGAAAAGGAAATTGCTACTGTATTTAATCACCTAATTAAAATCTTAAAAAAAAAAAAAATCAACAAAATCCTCCCAGACCAAACTGTGCATCTTTGCTCAAATGTGAGAATTTCTATGGATGCCAATGGAACTAATGCTTCCTACAGCGCTTGGTGTAAACAAAGTTGATACAACATCCTTTATGCATTTGTTCAGTTTCAAGTTATCTGATGAATATTTTATACAAATATGTGACAACCTATTGATTTCTCATGACATGTTTGCTGCCACAGTTATTCTATTCATAAATATCCAATTGCAGAGAAAAGTAAGAGAGTTAAGTCACACAGTTATTTTTGTTTCCAGAAGAAAATAAAGCTTTTGCAGGGGGAATAGAGGCACGCGTGCACACACAGACACACACATTTTTGGTCTGTCTCTTATGGTAAATATGAATTTGCATTATTATTGTAAGCCTATGTCTTTATACTAAAATTCATCCTTAACAAAGTCATTAGGCAGACTAACATTGTTGACTTTGCACAGCATTGCCTGGATTTTCATAATTTTGATTCTTTCTGCTTCCAGCTCATCTATATTTTTGAACTTTGTTGCTAAACTTACTTGACCTTTAATAAGTTGAAGAATTTCTGGTCAGTAGAGCAGAAAACAAAGAGATTATTTCATGCACAGAATGTAATACAACTCCAAATAATTATTCTGATTAGGCTTTTGGATTAAGTTTATTAGTTATTGAGCACTTATTTGTGTTAATTGCATATGGACCTCCCAACAACACAGAGCCTTCCATGGCAGCCTGGAAATTCCCTAAAAAGTATTAATGGAAGATTTTTTATATTGTTCTCTCTAGCCAATCTACAAAGAAGAATGTGGATTTGGGCTTATTTTTAAACATTATTTAGAGCTGAAGGCAAAATTTTAAGAAATGGTGGACATCCCTAAATGCCTCTGACTTCACTGGGTCCAGAGCTGAAAATTGCATCTCTCTGTCTCTGTGGAGTCCAAATGGAGGTGACCATTGGTTCTACCAGTAATAAAGCAATTCCCCCCACTCCCCAATAAATCCTTTTTTAAATAATTTTCTTTATTGAAAATTCTTACAGATACTCCTTTGTTTAAAAGAGGGAAAGAAGAATGAGTAGTAAAGAGACTTCCAAATTCGTCATTTATATATTTTCTCATTTTATTGTTTTACATGAGCTTAGGCAAAACAGAACATCTAAAACAGTTCTCATCTTGCAGGGCCTCAGCTTTCTCATGTGTATTCTGAAGTTTGCTTATCACCCTCTGATGTTTTGGGGCCTGATGACCTTGTTTATAACTCATCCAGGAATTGCTGAGTTACAATGGATCTTGTGCAAGGGACTTCTCATAAAGAATCATGAAAGAGACTATGACTGTATTTGTTTGCATTTTGTGGGCTGTGATTACTGCTTTTGACTGGTGAAGAATTGACAGCATCACATCATTCTGTTACCCCCACTTCCCACTTCAGCCACCTGGCATGTTTTTTTCTTTTACACTTTGGATTATTTGGAGTAGATTGCAGAAATGATAATATGTCTCAATGACTGCATAGGGGCTTAGGTGGGTGGTCTTCAAGGCACTACAGCATTAAAAAAATTACATAAAATAATTCATCATCATCTCATCTTGGGCAGAATATTTGGAAAATATGATCCTGAAGGTGAGAGAACTTAATTCTGTCCAGATAAGAATAACCCAAAAGAAACTGAAAGTCTACAAAATGGAGTTAGCTCATCAACAAGTTAACTCTCATCATATTTAAAAGTAATTTTGTAATTAGTCAGTTCAAGAGACTGAGCCACTTGGAGAACTTGGTCTAAAAACTCTTGTAAATCCTTGAACGTTGCAACCCAGCATCTGTCCCCTAAACCTGCCAAGTATAACCTCTGAATGGTCACCAGGCTATTGGCTCCAATACTAAAACATATTGAGGAGGAGTGGAAGAGGGGAAGGCAATCCAGAAATGGGAGAAGCTAGTGCCAAGAAAGTGTCACACAGATATATAGGAGCCAATTACCTTTGTAATTGCATTTTACCAATAAAAGCCAACATTGTGTCCAGATTCCTGTAAGCTCTGTTTGCTTCAGTGACAGTTTACAAGTGTAGTTAATGAGTTAATGTGAAGATACAAACTCTTATTGAAAGAGAATGACTATATCACATGAAGAAGAAGAAAAAATAAGTCATGGGTGTAAGATGGAGTAGTCAAACTTTTGCCAGATATCAGAAAGTCCTCTTAGTCCCCTTTAAGAGAAGTAGATATGGAGCATCTACGAGGATAAGTCCCTTATTTACATCTATCTACTGAGCCAGAATTAGGTGGAAATAAAGCTCACCAGAGAAAGAGGTCTCTGTTTCAAAGTGTTTTTATTAATTATATCCTTAATACCCACAGGTTGTTTAGTCCAGTCCTTGCAAATATAATTCCAGCATTCTTACCAGGAAAACCAAATAATCTTAAATAAAGTGTGGCTAGAAATAGCTCAGATCTGTTAGTTTAAACAGCCACTGTCAAATATATAACTTCAAGCTAAAATGTCAAGCCCATAGTTAGGGCAAATTTTCACATGCAGTACAATTTGTTAGAACATACAGAGAGATCTAAAGTCACCAAAGACAATAATAACAATAGTAGAAAAACTAAACATTTCTGATTCTAAAAGCTAAAGATTTTCAGTGAACTACAGGTTTGAGTGCATTACTCATCTAAGCTACTTACGTGACCTCCATTATCATACTACCCAAATATCTCCATCTTGTCATGTATTTATCTTCCACACAAAGACAGATTTTATTACTGTTATCACTGTTGTTATTCCCTTTAGAGACAGAGACTGGGGTATACAAGTCTCAGCAATTTTCCTCAAGGTTATGTAGCAGAAGACAAAACTGAAACAGAATATTAAGCTTGAATTTGTCACTTAAACAATGAACAGGGTACCTTCTTTTATTCTGAAGTGCCCTCATGGTCTGAATTCAGGCTACTTCAGAGTTCAGCCTTCCCTCTCCAGGCTCTTCCTTCCCCGGTGTTTCAAATGGACAGTAGAAAAGGGAGTCACCAAAATCAAGAAATCAAGAAGTGCTTCTGAAGTAATCATGGAATCGTGGAACTGTCAGAGTTGGAAGGGACCTCTAGAGATCATCTAGTCCGACTCCACTACTGCCAAAGAAGGATTGCACAGAGCACAACACTCAGGACTGCATCCAGGTGGGTCTTGAAGATCTCCAGAGAAGGGGACTCCATGACGCAGCAAGGTTATTTTCTTTACAGTGTGTAAATTGACTGATTGTTTCAGGTGGAAGGCAGAAAAGATACTCAGAAAAAAATAATTTTAATGCTGAGGAACTTGGGAACTTGGGAATCTTGTATACATTAAAAGCAATCATATAAAAGATTTTCAGCAGGCATATGCCTTACTAAATGTAAAAACTTAATTATTCTATATGTTCAGTCAGGGAAAAGAGACAATTCTTTTTTAAACATACCATGGAGTTCAAAAAATTATTGTCAGCATATTTCTAATAACATTTCAATCAAAAATCCTTTGAACTGAAGTCCCAGAAACTTTACCTGTAAGGGTTTTAGATTTCAGGTATATATTTGCTTTCATTAGATATGCATTTGCAGAGACAAACTGCCTTTGATCTTATCAACAGCAAAACACTGAATGTGCAAATTTTCATGACATTCAGACCCATGCTAGGCTCATCTTGTATGTTCCTGTTTGTGGTGACCAAGCCATATGCTACAGTAGAAAATAACTTTCATGAAAATGAGCATATCCAGGAGAACAGTGGCTTGGGAGTCCGGAGATTAGATTTTGCTTTGCCACATATATATGTGGCCCTCAGAAGAGATTTCAAGTCCCAGTCTTAGCTTCTTTCAGCATGGGGTCTTTGGAGAAAGGATTCTCCCTGGCTTTATAGATGAATCCCTGGTCTCAGTGCAGACCTTCATACTGGTTTTGCAAGTTCTGTCAATCTAGAGGTCCAGATGTGCATTTTGTCTGTATGGAGAGATGAGAACCATGTACAAAGCATCTCATCACCTTCTCATAGGGGAAAATATCTTGTACAGACAGAGTAGGAAGAAGCTGTGACATTCTTCTACTTGTCATCCAGATCAAGGAACCATAAGTGTGGTACCTGCCATAAACTACATTTACTCCATGAGACACATGGTTACTGAAATTCAGTGATTAATAAGACAATATCTCTGCATTTTTTATTGTGAAATTTATAAATTTATATGGAGGAAAATTTAGATGGCAAGTTACCCTGTATATTGAAGAGTTACCACATGTTTTTTTTGAATCAGGACCAACACATAGGAAGGCTCTAGTAAGGATATTTTGAGGAGAGAGAGAGAGGAAACTGCCATTGAGAATCTGCTAGAACAAACTTGACCAGGTCAAATACCATAAATCTTCAATTTGATGATATTCAAGGCCCGTTTATCTTTAGTTTTCCAGTGCACGTGATACCACACTTCCCTGGGAGATGTGAAAAAATACTATGGAAAGCTGCCTTCAATTAACAGCAAGAAAATGAAGAAATAAATACGTATATGTATATATATGGAACTAAGATAACTGTTAGCTGAAGAAACTGGGAGATATACTTAAAAGCATTTTGATTAAACTGTATTAGATGCTTTCTTTAAATATTAAAACTTTTAAAATTTAAATAGCAATTTCTTCCCCTATTCTGCCAAAAACTCTATAGTCACTAACAGTGGAGACAGCTACAGTATTGGTACCTGTCTGTATGTTGAGTTAAATTTGCATACATAAGCTTGTTGAAGCAACATTAAGAATAATTCTTTCCCACTGAATTGCAGGTGTTCTGTGAGACAGGATTTACTTAGTTTGCTGGATTGACTCTCAGGCATTTAATTCCTTGAAAATTAGTTTTAGTGTGTGCACTTACCAAATATGGGGAGATACTGGTCAAGTGGCCCTAAAGCTTCTTCCTCTTTCTTTTTTATTATCCTGTATAATGGTATTGCCTGAGGGAAGTTCCAGTGCTTGGAGTTTAATGAAACCAGGTATGTGGGGTCTAATATTCACAATGCTTAGTTTCCACCACTCCCATTGGTTTAACATTATCCTGTATTTTATGTTCTACAATTTCATAGTTTTAATAATTTCATGGAGTTTGTGGCCAGAAGGTACCATTAGATCATCTAGTCTGGCTGCTTGCATATCATAGCCCATTATGTTCCACATGCATGTGGTATCTTAAGCCCAAAGACTTTAGTTAAATTGAAGCTTTTCAATCTTCAGAAGACTAAATCATGTGCCACAGGCAGGGAACAGGAGGGAAAAAAAGCAACAGCTATGTCCAAGTGGCTGCAAACACATAGAATGGATTATACGATACTTCAGAAAAGAAGAAAAAGAAACCTAAACACTGTAAGTTAATTGTGCATGAGGTGGACCAAACTTTCTGAATCACAACTGATGAGCTGAAATCTTGAAGCATGAGGATTCATTTTAGCAAGTTGTAAGCATTGCCTGACATCAGACTGGCAGCCTGTAAGTAAATCCTGGACAACCTCATGACTGCGTTACCCCCAAGCAGCTGTAGAAAGGTGGCAAGTACAACAATTCAAACATTCACCTCCCCTCAACTTGCCTAGCTGTAAAATGGGGATAAAGCAACAGATTTTCTATGTAAAACGCCTGGCTAAGTAAGAGCTAAGGATTTTGAACACTGATATTATCATTTAAAAGTACTCAAAAGCTGTGACATCTCATCTCTAAACAGCTGAGGTTCTGCCCTTTGTAGTCAGCTTGAGAAAAGGATATTCAATGAACATTTTGCCATAGCATTTGAAGTTTCAACATAAGCTCTAATTAAAAGACATAAAAATCCTCTCGCCTATCTGAGGTTTCATTTTCATGGTTCCACAGGAGTGATTTAGAATAATTTTACTTTATAGACTGTATAATAAATAAAGCCAAACTCAAAATCTCAAAACAAACCCATGTGAGGTAAGTAGGTTGTAAATCTGGAGAATCTAGTCTGCAAAAGCAATGAAATTGTCACGGCTTTAATGTGTGATTAAATTATTTTTAGCTGAAGGAAAACAAAAAATCATACAAGACAAATATCAAGCTGCATAAGTAATATACTAAGGAGTGCCCCATTCCAGCCGTATGTCATGAAACACAAAACCTGCAGCCTCTGCTCTTACAGGGGATAGGGTTACTAAAATGATTGGCATCCTTGGAAGTTTTAACCCACTGACAATGTTTAAAAATGCACACACTGGAAATTATGACTGCAGGGGTATTAACACTGAAGTGCCAAGGATAATTTTGAATGTATAAACCTGTTCCCAAATAAAATGGCATCTTCCAATCTGTTTATTATTTAGTGAATCAAGTCTTCCAGGCTTTAATATGACAGTGATAAAGGATAATAATGTGGAGCCATATCTTTAAATCCAATCCATTTAAGTATTCAACAAGCTATTGCCACCTGCTAGAACAAGAAAATTCATCATTTTTCCTTACTCAATAAAATCAATAATTGTGGTTTGTTTATTGCTAACTACTGTTCTAAGATATTCTAAGCTGTATCTGCAGTATTACTTTCTCTGAATATATCATTTTTATAATTATTTCTACTCTCATATACACACCTGCAAAACTACATTATTCGAGGAGCTAGAATACTCTCTTCTTGCCTTTATAAATTGCTGGCTGAATGCATAGGGAATTGGGGGAGTGCAGAGAACAAAGAAACACAACCTTACAAAGAATAAAAACCTGCAACCTTACATCTGATACCTCGACTGCGTGCAGTAATTGCCCGTTATTGACGAGCTCTGATTTCCAGGTAAGTGTTAATTGCGAAGTGGACAATAGCTGTGACTGAGGGCACAGACCTGCCCTCTCCAGTCCCCTGTGGGTTATGCAGATTATGAGCCAAGGAGAAACAGGTTAAGTGCAGGTGTTTGGGGAATGAGGAGGCAGCAGATGGAACGGCTGAGTTTGCTAGTGCTCTTAGTACAGCTTAACAAAACAATTTTGTTGTCTCTGATATTTGTTGAAAACTTTGCAAACAAGCAAATTTGCATCAAATGGAGATGGAGGCGGGGGGGGGAAGAAGTATTTTTGTAAGCAAGGGGGAAGAAGTATTTTTATAAGCATTCAAATGGCTTACTTCAGTGTTTCGGAAACATTAAAACCAGAGGTGGTGTCAACTATGCGAAGGAGAAGGTGCCTGTGGAAGGGCAGGACACACATTCTAGATCTGTGCTATAACCTGGAACGGAAACCATATCAACAAGGGTTTCCCAGCACTAATTTTACATGTATTCTGAGATTATTTTCTCCCCAATACTGCTGTGGAAATGCATCCCCTTGTGAAAATAGTTTAGTGGACATGGATGAGAGATTGAAACCATCACCTGCCAACAAACTGCAGATGGGTGACCTACCCAGAAAGATGAAGGACTTACTGTTACTCTTAGGAAGTGTATTGTTTCCAGAGAGGACTAGGATTTTAGTATTATCTATTCTATTGTTTGAACTTAGTTAGAGATACCCATCTTTTTTAAACAAGTGACTCAATTTCACATTGCTACTCTGAATCAGGTAAAAATGGGCAAGAATTGAAGTTATGAGCAACCCAGCTAGTACACAAGTGATTAGATTGTGAATCAATGCACCCATTTTGTTAGAGGTATCTTTTAAAGTTTTAGCTTTGATTGGCACACTTGCTATTTAAAAATAGCTCAGAAAATAATGCAATGTTTCATATGATCCAAACAAAAATAAGCAAAACAGCAAAAATAAATTGGCCAATCTGAAATAATTTGCAATGATTTAGCCAGGCAAGCAAAATCAAAAAGTGGTGTATGTAGCTCTAAACATGAAGCCCCACCATTTTACATGGATAATACTTCTGCTGGTAACACAAGTTGTATGCACACAACCGCCAGATCTTTTCTTAAAGTCAGAGTCTAGATCAATCTTTTCTTAGCTACTTGTTAATGACACGTATACTGTGGGTAAATATCATTCACAGTTCAGAGACCTTTGATATTTAGTCTACACGCTGTATGTGGAAAGCTGGGGATGAAAACTCATACAATTGGCCTCTGTTAGGGAATGTGGATTTAGAAATTGCAAGCTTATCAACAAGTAGATACCTAATCTAAGCACTGCTGTGTCTTCTTATGGTGTGCCTAGTTCACCTTCTGACCAACTTCCTTACTCCAATAGAGATGTATTGGCAGCTGGACTGATCTCAACTAAGTGTCTAAAGCATCTAAAAATATTCAGGGTCTAGGGCTGAAGTCGTCTGGACAAATATTGAAATGTCTGCACTGTAACGCAGTTGGCTGAAGGAGGTGATAGAAATCATGGTCTAAATTCCTTTCCGCTGCCTTTGCAAAGTGGTGAAGATGATTGTATCAGATTAGAGGCATTTATACTGCAGATGTCTAAAGTATTGGAAGACATTCCTACTCTTAATTATCACCATTAATTACATGTAGAATTCCTTGGCCAGGAATGACTGAAATGGATTTTGTTTAAAGTTTCCTCCTAAAATTATCTTTCTGTATGAAAATAATACAGAAAGATGTGGACTTTCAGGTGAATTGGAAAAAAAAATAATATGCAGATGAATTAGAACGTTTTTTTTAAACTATTTCAATTGAACTGCTTTAATGAAAAAAAAAATGTTTGGGCAGTAAGAGAATAAAATGATTCAGAAGAATTAGTAAAATTAAAACAAAAGTAGAAAATATGTACTACTTTTTAATCATAGAGGAGTTTTAAGTAAAGATAACTTTTATTAGCCTAATTAGTGTAGATAAAAAAGTAAATGTTTCTGAACAAAAAAGTGTAGTGGGTTTTAAAGCTGAATTAAAACCGAGAACAAATCACTAGCTTAATTAGATAAGTGTCAGGTCATAACTCTAGAAAAGGTGATTGGTACCAAGGAGTAGAAGGGGTGTTTGGAGAGGAACATACAGATACCGATGGCCAATGGGAGAAATGTTACAATGTATCACAAAATCAAGACTCCGGATTTTTGGTAACCAAACAAGTCACGAATTTTAGTTGTCAGATTCAGCCTTAGAAGGCTTTTGTAACTCTCCTTTCGTGATCAGGATTGAAATAGTAGTCAGTAACTGTTTTGTAGGATAAACAATCTCCCCAATCAGAGGTGGTTTCATCTGTTATTTATTGTCAACATAGTTCATTTTTGTGCTTTCATTTCACAAATAGGACATTTGGTGAACTTCATGTGCTGCAAAAATACAAGAGATGAAGGGTTTTATGAGTCCATTGTGGGACTATTTATTGTGGTTGTAGTGGAGATGCTTTTGTAAAGTTTAAATGTCTTCCTCAGTTATGATATAAATCTCTTTGTCATGTTTTTGGCCTACTGGGAGTTTTCTTCTGATGAGTTTAGTGATTTGCAGACTGTGAATAGTTGGAAGAGTTCTGAGCAGATATGATCTTCCCATATAAGTTTAATGTATAATTAAACAAGTCAAATCATATTGTACATCGATTTCCCACACAGTTTCCAGGGCAGGGTTGCCTGTAACACATTGTGCCTATAATGTGTGGAAGTACTTCTGGTGATGTATTAAATGTTCCTTTCAAAAGAATCTATTCCCCCGGAAAAGTGCCTTGGATAAAATTCCTCTTTTAATTATTCAGGTAGGTGTCAGCAGTGTTCTCCTCAAAGTAAACATATTGGTGTCCAAGGGCATGGCTGGACAATATAAGTTTTTAAAGTATTTTGGACAGTTACTGTGTTTATGGAAAAAGATGTGTTGGTTTGCAGGTTTTTGGTTGATTATGGTTGGTAGGTTGCTGATTTTGATTTTTGTCTTTAATGTCTAAAAAAAAAAAGAAAATTAAGACTTAATGGAATTATGTTTGTTGCTGTGATGGAAATCAATAAGAAAATTCAGATGTCTAGAACAGGTGATAAATATATCATCTTTTTCTTTAGATACAACATGAACTTCATAATATGATTCCTAAAAAAAATCTTAATATCTGCATTAAACCTCCATTTAAAAGACTTCTTTCAGATCAGAAATACGAACTATGTTTAGAAACTATGACAATATCTATTTAAAAAAATAGAAAGCATTGACATCAAGTACAGAAGTTAAACAAATATTCCATGATTGCTAAGAATAGCATTTCTTATCACTTCTACTTCAGCATCTTTCTATGCAATGTAGAGCAGTGTAATTTTTTTCTCAATTCATAATGACAGAAGGGATGATTTGGGCCAATTTAAAATGTTACACCCTAGTGGGGCAGATTCACTGTAAATAGAGGAAAACCAGTACAAACAGCACCTGGTAAACTGTGACAAAGCACCTAATGTGAATCCAAGTAAAGTGCCCACAATGATGCAGTATCCTCTTCTCAGGATAGGACCTTCCCCGAGATTATTTTTATGCTTTTATATGCATGTTAAATACTGTGAGATCCCAACGGGTATATTTAAACATCAGGCAGAGACATTAATCAGTCAGGGATATTAACAGAGGGGACCTGATTATCAGAGCCTGTGTTCTTGAAACAAGCTGGCTACAGTAATTAATATTTTTACACACTGTTTGAAGAATTTAACTTTAAATGAAGTTTGTCACCCACCCCCAGACATATGGATAAATCATGTACAGATTAAAAAAGAAAAAAAATTCAGTCACAGCAGGGGGAAAAAATGTAGCAAATGAAAAACTGAATGCTGAAAGAAAAAAATTAAGTTATTCTCTTTCCTGTCCTGTCTAGATGAAGAATATTCCTGGATAAGCAGTTTATGATAATTCTTCCTTTCGATTTCTGTTTGCTTCTTTTTCAGCTACCTTAGTGAATTCCGATTGTATACTCTTTTGGTGGAACAATAAGAGTCAGGGATATTGTGATGCCCAGGATCACATGCAGCTGTGTTGGTTTAGCAACCTCATCAAAGGTACGAACAGGGTCAGACCTCCTCAGACACAGGCGTGTCTTACAGCCAGGATTAAATGTGTTAAACTACCGAGGAAATGTGGGTGATGGTGTTGTCTCAGTGATCACTTTTTTTTAATTTTATTTTCTGCTTTAAAAACGCCTGTAACAGAATTTTACGTTTTTGAAGTAACATTTCTTTTTTCATCAATAAACCCTTCCCTCTGCCCTCCTCCCCCATGTTTTACACTTAGCTCTATTTTTTTATATTTTTTTTGGTTGTTCTATGGCTACCATCATTGTTTTCCCCGATTTGGCAGCCGTACCAAAAAAATCCATTTTTTGCACAGCCAGACTCAAGAATAGAAGTTGGTGCTGGCCTTTAACCAAATAGGAGACTCTCAGTATGTTAGCCTTGGTGCATGCTCAGGAAAGATCTCTCCTCTACGACTCCGCCAGCCTGTGCATCCTTTATTGCGAGTGCAACAAGGGGGACAATGTGTGTCAGGCCTGGGGGGAGCTGATCCTCGTGGCAGACACGCAGTCAGCTATAGCCTGCTGTCATCTTTACCTGCTGGCAGCTCCTCCCGGAGGCCTGAGTCTGCCAGAGTTCACAAAAATGAGGACAAACAGTGCTGGGCTGTTTTGTTGTGTGTGGGTTTTTTGTGCTTTTTTTTTTTTTTCTTTCTTTCATAAGGCAATTCAGGTGCTCAGAAAACAGGTTGAGCTGGGAGAGAAGCTATATGACAAGTGATAAGGGGCCACCTGTGAAAAGAGATATTTTTTTTTGTCTTGCTATTTGCACCTACAAGGGAAATTCACTCTTAAATGGAACCAGATAAGGAGAAAATAAATTCTCTCTCATTTATACTTTGCATAAGTATAATTTTGTGATCTCAGATTTCAGCTATTAAACTAGGTTAGCAAGCTATTAGGAAGACAATATTTACACACACCCTCATCCTTCTAGGAACGGCAGACCTGATTATTAGCAAATGCAAAGATTTCCCCTTCCTTTTGCAACCTTCCATTGACATCTGCCACAAGTGGGATATGGGCTTTAACGAACCAGGTAGTTACTTGGACCTCGCTAACTTTGGGTCCCTCTTGATGATAACAGGTGGGGAGACTGTGTACATAATGCTTTTTGATCATTAATAACTTCATAAGCCTTTGACTCTGCTGTGTGTCGATGAGAAATTTGATGCCATCTCTAGGGAAAAAATTCTAACTGAGGTCCTGTTCCAAGAAACTGGGGAGGGGGGAAGGACGATATTCTGTACAAAATATGCCTTAGCACCTTAGGCATTGCAAGGATCACCAGCCAATGTGCTGAAGAAGAGCATAGCAACCGTCACTAGGGAAAATGTCAAAACTCTGAGACATGTAAAAAAGAAAAAAAAGGCAGGCAACTGGGGGAAGTTCCAGCTTCCCTTAGATCTCCGAGAAATTATTTAATTCCCACCTCTGGTGGATAAAATACAGTTAAACTGCATTGAATCTAAAAACATAACAAAAGGGGGAAAATATATGTTTTTTGAGATACATAATTTGCAGCATTTTGCAAAGGGGGATACAAACTTTGCAAAGAGAAAAAGTGAAAACGTATTTTAGCAGTATAATGCAAAAAAAAATATGCTAGCTGTCTTCAAAAATATATTTATTTTCTAAATCCTAGATGATCTTTTTGCAACTCAGGTCTGAAGAACCCTTAGTTCCTCATTAATGGCCACAAAACTTCATGCATGTATTGTTTAAAACAGAAACTGAGGAGTGATTTCGTCAAACAACTCACAGCATTTGGTGTTCTCCTTTCAGTCCTTGCTCAGCGCATAATGTGAAAAATCTCAGCTTTTATTTTTAAAATTGTTATTAAATGAGTACCACGTATATGCCATCCCAGCATCCTAATGGAGAAAGCAGCCCATATGCACACTGCAGAAGCAAAAAAATGGAGACATGTATCAATTACTTAACTACACGACCAGTTTTCTTCTGGCTTTTTCTTTCCTTTGTCCATGATTTACGCATTGGCTGCACTGCATCCTGTTGTCCAGGAGAGCGATGCTTTCATCTTAAATCTGATGTCTCACCTGTCCCTCATCAGTCCATCCATAATTCTATATTAAGGGCCACCTCTGAGAAGTGGAAGGACCTCAAATTCTGTTAGACCAAACGGGAACTCAATGATCTTAAAGTTCTTTTCCAACTTAAATGACTCTAGGATTCTATGATTCTTCATCCTTGTATTTCAACCTGTAATTCTAGCTGGTAATATTCTAACCTGTAATTGAGAAATGTCTCTTCAAACCCATGACCATTATTCAATTGTGCCCTTTTGGGTGAGGACATGCAACTGTTGTCAGTAGATCACAATGAAATCTTGACTTGTATTTATTCTCTGTGGGCTGGAAAGATCTCTATTCCTGATGTTTCTTCTTGGCAAAACCATTTTATTCAGCATTATTATTTCATTTCCTAAACAATAATTAAGTCTACAACAAGCTAAGGCCAAGAGCTTTTTTTTTTAGGCATTAGGATGCTCAAAGTAGATGTTTGACCCTGCTCAGTCACTCCATCACTAACAGATTGAAAAACTGGGAACAATTCCCATTTTTCAGCTCTGAGAGCACTTTCCCCTAATCCTGCTGCAGTAAAATGTGGACATACTGAAAATGTGTTATGTGTTTTCTTCTTCATTCAATCTTTATCTTATAATTATTTGCTTCCCTCTTGAATCATTGTCTACAGAACTTTGACACTGTGCTATTTAGCTAAATTAAAAATCTGTAGGCAAAGTAGTCTGGACAGAGAAGATCAGTAGGACTCATTGGGAATTTTTAAGCTCTTTCTTTGATTTTGGGTACAACATTGTTCATTTAAAAAAATAAGTAGCCAAAAGACGCTCAAAAATAATAAAAATAGGAATTTCTGGAAATCCTCATGTAGACAGGTACAAAACTATAAGGAAATAATCACTTTCTAAATTTAAAATTAATCAAAAAGTATCAGATTAGATGTCTGAGTTTTCACCACTTTTTTTTTTTTTTTTTTTTTTTTTTGTTTATAAAGGGAAAACCAAGAAGTGGGTGAACCTCCATTGTTGGATGGAGCAATGAAGAAATCCAGCAGTGTAAGTGATCAGATAAATGTTGTATTAATGTAGACTTAATTTTCTTGGGAAAGTCTATTATTTAATATATAACATCTTTCCACTGTATAATGTTCCTAAGTAACTTAAATGACAATGGTGTCTGAAAGAAATTAAAAGACATAAGAAAAGCAAGGAATAATATTTCAGGGTTGTTCGCTGGCAGAAATTTAACTATACAAGTGATTGTTTTTCCATTCATTACCCTTGGTGATTAAAATCAGAGATGGTGATCTGACCCCAGCATAACAGGATGAAGCTGTTATGACAGTAAACTGGGAAAAGAGAAGGACATGTCAGGACGGATCCCCATCTCTATACAGAAACATATATTAGGGTCTGTATCTTATTTTTCTTTCTTAAAAGACACAGAAAGAACAAAAGAAAGGAAAAAGCATCTTGCCTTAACACTAGGATGCCTCTATTTCATTGTTTGCCTACAGGGCTGCCCTGAATCCTTGATCCCATTCCATCATAATACAAGCAGCAATCATTTTTTCTTCAAAGGATGAAGTGTGGCCACTTACGGGTGGAAGAAAAAAGGAAAGGATATGCCTCTCTTAGCTTGGAAGGTCTTTGCTAGGAAAAAAGACCATTTGGGGGAGATTTGCAAGGACACATTTAAGTAGTGGTTATCAGGAGCTGGGAGGGTCTGTGAGAGAAAGGTCAAGTCTATACATATCCTAAGCATTTGCTACTTGCTGTTGCCAGGCAAAGGTTAGCAGGCTAAATGAACCTTATGTCTAACCCCATGTGGTATTTTTTGTGTTCTTATCTGAACTTCTGTCATGCTGAGCAGAGCAGCTCACACCTGACATTTTTCCCTTTATGGCCTTTTAAGCTACTAAGCCTGATTGGTATAGGATCCTTAGGGAGCAGGTAGACGCAGGGCAGGGGGGGAGAAGGAGGCAGGCATTTGTAAGTCAGGAATAGGATATCTCCTCCTCATAAGCTTTCAGTCATCTGCATGGCTGTTTCTCTCCATCCCTCCCCTCAGTTGAGGTGACAATCTGACCCTCAGTCTTCAGGATCAGTGATTTTTGTGGCTGCTCACGAAAAAAAAACCTTACTCTCTTTGTTAATGAAACATTTAAATCTAAGATTGTAATCACTTTTTTAATCACATGTCAGGACACTCAAAGTTAAGGTTGCCACAGCAACACTACAAAAAAAAAGCTCTTTGTGCATAGCAGTTAGTGAAATGTACAGTTTAATTGAAAATTGTCTCAATTATCTGCTGGTTTGCATCCCCCCAAATTCTGTTCCTTCCTTTACACTCTCCAAATTGTCATTCACGTGGGGGGAAGGACAAGAGCTGCAGTGGCAGAGCTGCTGCATACAGCATCTGAGCTTGAGTCATGATGGAGGCCAGTGTGATACACACAAAGTTTGCTTTCTACCCAGGCAGGTCTCTAAAAACATCAAGAGTTGGCAGAAACCAAAGATTTCCTAGAGTCTAGGTGGAAAACAAACAAAAAAACCCCCCACAAATCTTATCCTCCTCTCTGCTATTACAAAGGCTTTTTCAGAAATCGGCTTCTAGCACAGATATAGAGATGTTTTGGGGACACAAGTTGAGGAAAGATACTGGGGGACCTTGCAGAGAGAAAGGGGGAACAACTTCTAAGGAAGGGGCATTGTCCAGAGGTTAAATGATCTTCAGTGGTAAGTAGGTTCACTGACCTACAGTGACATGAGTCAAATGCTCTGTTTCCAAAGAAAAAGAAATAAGGCTAACAGTGATACATAGAAACTGCAGAAGGTTACTATGGTTTTGTAAGTAAAGAGCTTTGGGATCCTCAATGAGAAATTGCTAAAGAATTGTTTCATTAGCATGGCAAGGTGATTTTCATCCCAGGTGTCACTTCATCTCCTTCCTCATCTCCACATCTCCATCTCCTCATCTCCACAACATCTCCCATATTGGATGGTACCTGCGATGCTTTCCTGTCCCTTGTTGAATTGTTGGTGTCCCATACCAGCAGCAGTAGGATAGCACCTCACTTTTTATCAGGCAGTATAGCAATAGGACAAGGGGTAACAGTTTTAAACTGAAAGAGATGAAATTTAGATTAGATATTACAAAGAAATCCTCTGCTTTGAGTGTGGTGAGACACTGGCACAGGTTGCCCAGAGAAGCTGTGGATGCCCCATCCCTGAAGGTTGGTTGGATGAGGTTTAAGCAACCTGGTCTAGTGGGAGGTGATCCCTGCCCATGGCAGAGAGGTGGTTGGAAATATATGATCTTTAAAGTCCATTCCAGCTCTAACCATTCTATGATTCTATGGTTCTGTGACTCAGTCCTGATGTTGTTAGAGCAGCAAGACATGTCGAGAGCTGGGCCATTTCACAGCCTTCCCTCATTCCCCTTCCCCTTTCCCCATTTTCCAGCCTGAGGTCAGAACCTCCTGCTTCGTAGGCAGTAGCAACGATGGCAGAGCAGCCCTTTAAAAGACCGCAAGAGAAGCAGATTTGACGTGGACTCATGGGGAAGGAGCCAACAGAAACGAGAAGAGGCAGCCAAAGGTCACTCTGGCCTGCCAGCTGTAAAAACAATCCAAGTGACATGGCAATAAAATCTAGGCTTGGGAGCAACCTCCTCTGGCTCCTGATGGTGTGTACTCGCTTCCCCCTCCCTGCTCCCGCCTGCTGCCCGCACAGTGCCCGCACGGAAGAGGTAGGGCAGCCAGCGGGAGGGATGAGGCAGGGAGCAAGGGTTGCACAGAGGGAGAGGATGCTCTGTCTGGCAAAGGCCAACGATGATGGGGAGAGGGGGGGGGCAGCCACAGCAGGCCGTCGAGATCGAGCTTTTTAAGTACATTTCAACATAGCACGTTTGCTCCTAAGAAATCTAATATCCTTTGGGTCAGTGCAGGCCAACTGTTAGATATAAAGAATTCATAGCACTTGCAATCCCCAGATGAACCATTTTCAATTCTTCATGTTTCTGAAAAAGCATTGTGTCGATCTATCAGCGGTGGCTGTGCTGCATAACGAGGGCCGTCTCCTGCCTTAATGCCAAAGTGTAAATATTGCATTGCAGCAAGCAGCAGTAGATAATGCATAATAATGAGCTGGGTTTGTTATGTGATGCGCTATCCAGAGCCCTTGAAAACAATGCATCAGCTTTAAAAAGAACCAAAAAAAACCCAAAAACCAGAAACAGAGGGGGAGAGAGAAATATTTTCTCCAGAAAAAGAAAATAGCCTTTGTGCTGGATGTAGAAGTGAAATAATTGTTTACAATTCTGAAAAATATATGACATGGTCAGAAACATGAAGACAAGGATAAAAGACCAATTCTGATCTGATGAGCCATTGGAGTCATCCGTATAAATTCACTTAGACACCAGCAGAGCTCTAAGCAGAGTTGAATTTTCATGCTGGAAAGATGGATGTTTTTATATAGTTTCCTCGTTCTTATTTAATGGGAAAGGAATTCTAGTCTCAGCACATGATTAAACATGATGAAAAAAGATATTCTTTGAGCCAATAGTAATCAAGTGTTAGTTTCATGATTTTCATAGTTAATTTTTCCAGTTCTCATCAGTAAAGTATTTTTCCTCTCAAATGGCAAGGTATAGCACTTTAATGGCTGTCAATCATCTCGTATTGTAAGCTACAAGCACTTTAGGAATTACTGAACCGGTGTTTGGCAGAGGCTAACAAAATCACATCAATGCAGTGTGAAGAATCTGATTCACCATCTTCATCCAAGAATTTTAACAACCTGGGCCAAAATGAAGGGCAGTTTTCTCTTTCTCTCTTCCTAACGTGCATTACATTAAAGTATTTGTGGCAGAAAACATGCCAACGGCTAAAGTTCAAGTTTCTCACTGCCGAAGAGATGTGATGTTTGCAGGTACTTACATGAATCCCACCTGGTTCCCCAATGCCTGTACAGCTCTTAGCAACTCAGATGGGACTGAGTACTGACAAGCTGCTGAATACCATCAGTTTTCACCATAAGCAGCGGGAACTAACGGAGCTCTGCATCTTTCAGGATTCAATTCTGAAGGTGCCAGTAGTTCCATAATTCAATCCACTAAGAAACAGGCTGAAAAACCATTTCATACAGATCAACACACAGACTAGGCAGCAATATCTCTTACTCATAGCAAGGCAAGGACCTGGATGCCAAAGGCTCTGCAATATATATTTTTTCACAGTCTGTCATAATGCTGTTTCCAGGTTTATATTCCTTTCTGAGGTATCCAGGAGAATAAAAATTTGGTAGGTAGGCAAATCCTCAAGGATTTTCTTGATTAACTTTGCACCGAAGAATAAGATCTGTATTAACCTAGTTCAATCCCAGGAAAATCCAGAAAGTCGAATAGTACCTATGTCTTTGAAACATTTTTACTTAGTCTGAGATTTTTCTCATCTAAATTTAACCATCTAAATTTAGATTCCTAACCTTTACTAATCATCTAGGTTTCCTCAACAGTACATAGAGATAAGTACAAAGGCAAAGATCTGCCTCTTTCTGTTGACTGTAGAATGGGCCCAGAAATCTACTTTTGGCCAATAATAGATCAGCTAATCACACTACAAAATACTTCTGCACTTAATTTAAAACTTTCGACATAGATATTTTTTTCCCAGCATATGCTAAATAAGAATACTATGGAGTAAGAACACCTAGGGGGTTACTTAGCATTAGAAGTGAAGATGAGCCCCAGGAGTAGATCACACCCCCTAGGAATTCAATACAGAAAAACAAGTTTGTTTCAGGAAACAATACAATTTGAGCCATGTCTTAAGAAGCGTAACAACAAATATGTAACACTTAGTGCAAGATGCCTTAAATAGATAAAACTAGGGAACAAAGAGATGATGTGCTATTGGGAAGCCTGACAATACAATCCAGGGACTTCCTGGGCATATGGAGTAATCTTTATCTAAACAAAGCATTAAAGAAACAGGAGTGATTAAAAAAAAAACAAAACCAAAAAAACAAACACACAAACCCCACTCCAACAAACAAACAAAAGAAGGTCACAAATAATTGAACATATTTTCTGTTTCCTGTTTCTCATTCTGAAAGAAATTTCTTCTAAACACATGTGGTGGGAAAAAAAAGACATTCCTTGAGCAGAGTTGCTATCACTAACTGTCTTACTTTGTAGGAACTCATAAAGCTTATCAAGCTCCATCTTAGAATTAATTATATTGATGGTTTATAGTAGTTTTCTTATAATTTAAGGATAGATAGCATATGAAAAAAAAATCCATGTCATGAAGGATGCAATTTATAACTTCTAATATGGACATTAAATGTTGCATCCTTCCATTTCCACACGAAATTCATGTATTTTGTATATCGCATTGGAAATTAACTGCTTATTACAATTCTGCCTATTGCTATTTGTTAGTATGACCTACTATCAGAGACTTCTAACTAGAAAACTAATTTTTAATCCACTCAGGCATTACACCATTGGAATGTCTCACTTGAGTGTTGGTATTTTTGTAAGATTTTTTACAATCTGAGGAGGGATGTATAAGCTGGAGTGAATAAAATGAAAGGTGTAAATACAGAGGTATAAAAACTTAAAACACAGAATAAAGAACAGGGAAGTTAAGAAGCAATTATTATTCTAATAAGGATTATGATGGTCAAATCTTGGACTTGGTCCCTGATGACAGATCAAATCAACACAGGTATAGAAAAATGTGTGGCAGAGCACAGTTCTGTAGCAGACAGGATGTCAAATTGGGATGTAATTGTCACAAACCTCTCCTGTCACTCAACAAGTCTTTCTCTACTTTTGTTCTGTGAAAGTGAAATAGAATTCTTCAGTTTTGGACAAATATTGAGAAAAAAAATAACTAAATCTTTTTAATGTCTTCAGGTGTAAGAGTGGATAATTGCTATTACAGTGTGATATAATTTTATATAATAAAATAATATCTATACCCAACAGGGGTAAAGTTAGTCCATCACCTCTCTTGTATCCCTGTTTACTTTTTATTTTGTGAGAACAATGAGTACATATAGGTTACATCCTTTCTAATGCATTCCTTTGAGCTAAAATGGAATAAAGTTCACACTCCATCTTGCTTTCTAATTCAGTGCTTAACCAGCTTTGAAAGCTTACTTACAGTATCAGAATTTAGCCACCATCTTTATTCTGCTAAGCAAGACACATTTTTGGAAACAGAACCTATTTTGGTCCTGAACAACTTTCAAAGACTTTCCTGTAATTAAAAACACTGACAGCTTTCAGATATAATGTGAATACGGAAAAGTTCAACTCTACTAAGGGGAAAGAAACATTTTATTATCCACTGATCCTTGGATATGGATTGTGTCCACATCATCTAACATCATCATAATGGAGTCTAACTTAAGAGTGACAAAAAAAAAAAAAATTTTTTTTATATATTTTCACTGAAATAAAGGGAGATATCTGATGTCACAGACGCAGAATTTTAAGTTACCCATGAATAGTCTTAAGTATTTTTAAATTGACATTTCTGTGTCTTAATATTATTTTAGTGTTAATTTTAGTGTCAAAAAAATTCTTACATTAAACAGTCCTCTGTGATTTCCACTGGTCAAAACATAAGTACTTTTAAATTGGTAACATTTTGAACTTGTCTGAAAAGTTATTTAGGTGTTTAGTTCCATATTTTAAGTACTCTGGATTCTGTCCAATGACCATTGCTGTGAATGGAAGGTCTACATAAATTCACATATGCCTTTGAAGGAAAAATAAGCCTTGGAAGTGCTAAACGTCCATAGAAGTTAATGAGTTCTGGTTAAAACAGTGGCAAATGTTCATCTGGGAAACTACACATCATTTGGATGACTTAAGATCAGCTTCTATATTAAAACAGAAGACAGCTCACTGCTGGATTCTAAGAAAACACTGTTTTGTGCTCAATACATAGGTTTAGATGCCAAGAAATCTTCAGTTTTATTATCAGTTCAGCTAATGACTCCCGGGGTGGCCACAGGAGCTTAATACATCTCTCTGTCTTTGTTTGTATATCTGATATTTATTGTAGTACATTACTAGCATGAGAAATAATTAAAATGCAGGGTACATTTGCTTTCTCTGGTAAATTTCTCAGAAAAAATAAATAAATCCGCTTTGTCCAAGCCAAAATTTTAAAAACAAATAAAAGCAATGGTAAATTGTTTTATATAATGAATATTTTAACTTAGATTTTCCACTTATCAGAAAAATGTCCATTACATTTCATTTGGAAAAAAAAAAAAAAAAAGATAAATGAATCAGAATGAACCCTTTCTTGAGATTTTTTTTTTTAATTAAAAAAAGAACTGTTCAGTTACTTGGTGTTAGTTTTTGAATCCCAGGTATGGGATAGCAGGTATCCATTTTTGAATTTTACCACATTATTTTGTTACTGCTGCCTTGATTTCACCTGTCATTATTGCTCTTCCTGGGAAGAATAAAAGAAATATTACCATGCATATAATCTAGGAAAAAGGTATATTTAGTTAGTCATAAAGCATAGACTAAGCACTGCTTACTAGTTAAAGTTTTGGGTGGCAAAGCTGTTTAATATTTAACATCTGCAGACACAAAAATTAATGCTGACAGTGTGACAGACATAAAATTAAATGTATTTATAAAACAAGTGGAGAAACTATTGTCCCCAAAATACCTTCTGTCAGAAAATACCCAGGTGTATAACTGATATAACCAGTAATACTAGGTTTGAATTTATATTTGTAGAAAAACTGAATACAGCTGTGTATCAAACTGCTTTTGTTGTCAATAGACCTTGGAAACATCATGTGTCTTCCAGCCTCTCCAAAAGGGAGGCTAATAGAGAAAGAAAAAGTTGTTCCTTTGCTGTCAGAGTGCATCACGCTTCTTTTCCATCCTGCAAAGTGGAACCTGTGGCTTGAGGAGCTCTGATTGTCATATTGGGCAATTGGGCAATTGCCAGTGGTTTCACAAGGCATTTATATGAATGTCTCCAATGAGCTGTGAGATAGTGTGAGTTCATCTGCGGGCTGCTAGACCAATTCCAGGCATCAGTTGAGGTCAGAGGCCTATAAAATATTTAAATTTCCTTTTTCATCTCTAGAATATCAAGGAAAGTAGCTGCACACTCTAGAGAATGAGAACTACTCTACTACTCTGTATCTACTGTTTCCATCTGATGTGTCCCTCTATCTTTTACACTTTCTGGAATCATTGTTTACACAGCACGATTTCCTTTCCCACCCTCTAACACAGAGCATTTTATTAGCAGAGTTTGAGGATTTGCCAGGATACCAGGATTAAAATCTTTCAGATCCAGACTTCAATGTAGATCATATTTTATGATATCATATCTTAAATAAGAAAGATTCTCAAGGTGAATATTAAAATATATAACAATGCATGGGAAAAATAAAGAAAGCTGCATGCACTCCTTTTATCCATTTTAATATTCAGACAACCTATCTCTGCCCCTGAATGAAAAATTTGGAAACAAATTTGAACAGGAATTTGAAAAGAAATACAAAATAATCTCGAGTCAGTCAGCCAATAGGCCTTTGAAAGACAGTGTTGGACCTTTTTGGTTGCCAGTGTCAATTCCAGCATTCAGAATTCCTATTTATGCATCCACAGCTTCTTCAGAGCCACACAAGATATCTAAGCAGTGTCAGGCTCAGTGGAGATGTTATGTTGATGCCAGTCACAAAAGATATTTTGAAAATGGGGATGTTTTAGTGATGATGTAGAAATTTCTGCCAACAACAAATTCTTAACTGTTTTCAAGCTGTAGATTGAATAGATTTTTAGCTGTATGGTAATTGTTCTGACTTGCATAAATGAAGTAGTTTATAGGGTTGACCTGACCTGGAAACATTTTTCTAGGGAGCAACAGCTGACTGTTGAAGCTTCTTGCGTATGGAAAGCATTTCTCCTAATCTGTTTGGTATTGAGACAGAACCAAAGCAGGAGAAAATATTCATAGGTGGGCACCAGCAATGCTATGACTTACCCAGAGAGCATGATTAAACCTGGAGACTGGCTGTAGGTTTCCCAAGTCCTGTGCTGAGTCCCTGATCACAAAATTCTAGCACTTCTCAGAACTATATATCTAGAGAAACTCAGACTGGTCAACGCTGGAAAAGCAGCACTTAAAAATTTCAGCAAGCCCTGGGTACAATGTGAGGGAAGCAAGGATATCGCTCAATGATTTAGAATTCATGTATTATAATAGAACAACATGATCATTCAACATGGCAAGAAAAAGCTGATTTTTATGGCCAAAACAACACTCCACATAAAATTCTGACATATCAATTTAACATTGTTATTTGCTTCTGCTATGGATTTTGGGACCGATGCTGTTTATGCATTTTCAAAAACATCTTGAATTAATATTCAGTGTTTACTAAGCCCGTTGGATTTCCTGATGTAATTTGCATTAGCTCATAGCAGCAGGGGCCTCGGGAGAGCCAGTACCAAAGAATTAAATAGTAAAACAAAAGCTTTGATCTGTTAAAAAATAGGATCTCCTTCACCTTTGCTATATGATCATCTGTGAAAAGAAGCAAAAACAAATAAGTCACATCCATTCTTTATTCCATTACTAAATAAAACAATGTAGCTCTCGTTAAGAGAATATTTTAATGGCAGCATATTTGAACACCAGTGATTACTGAGTATTTGACAATTTTCTGTGATGAAATCTTCAGCCTCGCCATGCTTGTTACTAAAGGCTTCTGAAGGCTTTCAGCTAAGCCAAATACCCAGCAAAGGATGGGTTTGTAGCATTAAAAGGTGCTTTGGGAGATCTGAGATTCAAGCCCAACCCAGAAAGAAACCTTTTTTGGTAACCTTTTTTATAACCTCAGAGAAGTAATTTCATGTGCTGGTGCCTGTTTTTCGTCTAGTAAATGTCTTGTTTGTTTACAGTCAGGATTGCTGCAGGAAAGATTGGGAGCTGTTATATAAACTCATATCTGTACAGCAGATGTTAAGACGGGCCAATTCTGTCTTTTATGGACTGTTTCTTTTGCAAATACATTGTGAACCTTGACCTATCAGCCATCACCCTAAAACGTCAACAGAAACAATATTCATAAATATTTATATTTAATGCTTCAGATTGCCCTTGTGTTGCCCTCCATCTGAGAGTAGGATCAGTATTACAAACCTTACATGGTCTGAGAGAGATTCCAGAAATCATCACACCATAAAACTATATGCTAAGATTCCAGAACAAACAGTATGTGTAAATTTTCAGCATCAATCCTGAATATCTGCAGATCAATGTAGACATACGTCTTCACGTCAGCTCCTGCACTGATGTTACTGAACATCATAATCAGCTAAAGATAACGTGTTAGCTGTGTTGTTGATAAGGCCACAGTTTCTTTCAACAGAAAGCCAGAGATATCTCACACACTACACTGAATTTTGAATCTTTGAATTGCGTCCTGGACTAGGTCTTGGACCAAAGTCTTCACCAATAAAACTTTGCAAAGTGTCTATAAAAGCTTGCATCCCTTGATACAAAGATCAGGTAAACATTTTGTGTGCTCTGAACACCTTTTATAGTTAAGCGAAACTCTGAAAACTTTACACTGGACATGCTGATATTAGACATTTTTTCAAAGCAGCTTCTTTTCTTTAACGAAAACAAGTTCTTTTTAGGGTAAGCAGCTTTTGCATTTGTGAGATAACAGTTTAACAGTGATGAGTTTAACAGTGATGTACAAGTTAGGTGAATAATGAAAGACATCATCAAATGTATTTAAAAATACTGAGATGTTAATCAAATAAATGATTCAATCTATGTTACAGGACAGATATTTCTACCACCAGAGGTATGTGGCAGCCTCTAGGATAACCATATTTTTTATTGTTAAATTATTAATGATACTTTCATACCTGAGGCCTTACGGAATACTACATAGCACCTTTTATCTAAGGATCTCATCATGATTCACAAAGATTGAGCATCATAACATCCCTATGAAGAAAGTAGGCTGTACAGTATAGTTGTGCTGTACTGGGTTGTATACAACTACTGTAAATATAAACCCAGCACTCAAATGAACTTGAATTTTACTCCCTGTGCTTCAGGGGCTTAAATCTCAAACTCTCAGTTCTTGCACTTTGCGGAGGAACTTCTAGCCAAAAAAGGGTGAGAGAGAAAATAAGTCTCAAAATCAATGAGTCCAAATTATTTTCAACTGACTGCTCCACCACTGGTCATCTTTTCTATGGCATCTGAGGAGTTCATCAACAGCTCTCATTTTGCTCTGCCGAATCAAGTTGGAAAATCTTTTAAGGTCTTTTTCCAAGATAGCTTTGTGGCAGGTGTTTAGACATATGGACAGTGCCTTTGATCTAAGTTTCTAGATAGACGGGAAAGGTGTGCTATGTTTTAATATATGTTGCAGTTGACCAGGTTCATGGTATCAGAAACTTACAGTGACATTCATATGAGTTTTACAATTCTTCCTTTATCTCTAATAAAAATGGAAGTTAATGTATGCCAGAGTAGAGCTGAAAACACAAGCTGTAGTTTACAGTCCTTCCTGATCTTTAGAGAGAGGTGAAACTGTTCATCTTCTCATCTTCTCAACTGTTCATCTTCAACTTCTCATCTTCATCTTCACATTGCTCAGTGGCAATGTATGGGAACATACCTGCATATAGCATCTCTCCTGGTGACTGTAGTGAGACTTTCTGTTTTGAAAATAAGCAGATGCCCATTTTACTAAAGGCCTAAACTAAGGCAGGAATCTTAAATTACTTGTCTGAGCTAATAGGAGTCTGTAAAAAAAACATTCCCAATGGAATGTTTCAACTACCAGGTTGGTTTTGCTGTTTTCCTTTATTTTTTGTTTGAGAAATACAAATGAAAGTGCCACCAGCCTGCCAACACTGACTGCTCAGACCTGGGGAAGCAGAACATCAGTTTTATATGCATATATTCCAGGCTCACTAGCATCTTGCCCTCAGCTTTTTCTCTTGTATGACAAGCACGATCAAATATACAGAAACCAAGCAAAACAATACCCACAAAATCTTGCCACACAGCCTTTGGAAAGAACTTGTCTGAACACAACAGGGAAGCAGTGCATGCAGCATGCTGCTCTTGAACACTGAGGTTTCATTTCTGATCTGGACAGTCAAGTTGGGAATTGTGTCTGTGATAATAATGGCATCAGGCAGAATGAAGCTATTTTTAAAAGAACTGCCTGTAGGCCAAAGGGTAGCCCCCAAGGGGAAAAATAATCAGCTCTGCCTTCTTTATATTTAAGCCTACAGCACTGTCAGAGCCTGACAGTACTGGCCAGCATTCATTTAACATAAGCAAAGAGAAGTAAAAAATAAATACAGGAGAAAGATAAGTATGCATTGGATGGACAAATGGCCCTGACTCTAGAGTTAACCTTTGCATGGCTGAACAAAAGCCCAGCATACAAATGATGGATGCAAAACTCCCTTGGCACACCTGCAGCATTACAAAAATTCTTCTCCAAAACCAAATGTTTCCATTAAGATTTCAGTTTAAATAATACGGAATGGATGCAAGGAGGAGCCTGCTGTCTAATTCTAAACTGATAACACAGTTCCCCAAAAATATTTTGCTAAGTAAAAGGTAGAAACAGGCAGAAGTCATCTGATATAACTTTTAACTGCCATGTCTGAGCTGACCAGTGAGTAGTCAAAAGAGGGAAATAGGCAAATAAGCATTCATAGGTTCACAGGACTGAAGGATAATTCAGGTGGGAAAGGATTTCAGAAAGTCCTCTTGTCCAAAATCTTTCTCAGGCTATTCCTAGGATGCTTGCAGTTATACCCGAAAGTGATGTCTAAAGGGGTGAGGTACATTGTATCATACAGTTGCTGATCCCCAGAGAGCCAGGGAAACTGGATCTAATATGGATGCCTGCATTGTGGATATCTAAATGAGGTAAAATTAATGTCACCTCCAATGCCTGGTGTTTCTGCAGATGGAGGGGTCAGAGCAGAAAGAAGTAAGAATTCTGCAGAAATACCTCAGCTTGCCCAAAGGTAAAGGAACACAGTAGAGAGCTACAGGATATTATAAGGATATTAAAGGAAGAAGTTTGCTTCACATGAAATCTTCTGTGATCACAACTTGTTAAGTGTGAAGGGACACAGGGAGTTCCCCCAGTTTTGAAATGTAGCAGCCCAGACTTTCTGTGCAAGCAAAGCAAGTCCGACAACTGCTAACATGAGTTCTAGCCAATACTTGTACATTGGACTCCTATTCTTTCAAGGTTTATTTGAAACACTTACAAAGGTCAATCTGGCTAGATTAAGGCTGTGATTTTCAAAAGCTAGTTGGGGATCCTGAACCCAGTCCCAATGGCAGTCTAATGTGACCATAAAGCGATTTCTATTCATATGTGGTCCATTAAGATGTCATGCTTAATATAAAATTCTAGTCCTTGTACCACTAAATTGCTTTATTGTCACAACTTGGAATTTTGCATTGGTTAACCACTACAAAGAAAGAACAGTGTGTTTTCAATAGACTACCTGAGACATAAAGAACTACCCTATATTTACTTCCAAAATCTTTTCTATGAGTATAAAATAATATTGACTGCAGACCCATAATTACTTTCCTCCGAAATTACTAGTCAAACAGTGTTGATAAGAAACTGATGATATTCTACAGGAATTGCTTTAGAAAGGGACATAGAGATGGAGTAGGCTTTTGATGTTAAATATTGAAACTTGTTTCTTCTATTGCCTTTTAAATAGCTGCATGCAGTGACTCAGGTCATTGATGAAATTTTGTCATTTAAATAGTTAAAGGAAAATGAACAAACACAATCTATCTCAAAAAGTTGTGAAGGTAGCAAGCCAAAAGTGAGTTCCCAAGCACTAACTGCAAGGAGAAGAAACAGTGGATCATTTCTTAGCCAATTATTATCTACTTAGAATTTTATGCCCTGGTGTGCACATGTAACTCTATTTGATGTTAATGAAAGTTATGTGCATGCTATGAAGAAGGCTAGACTTCTTAAAAGGGGTTGTTCAAATTGCTTCCTACAGATACAGGGTCAAAGATTAATCATTCAATTTGGCTTCCTCTGCATTACTGGAAAAATAATAATAATAATAAAAAAGTAGGTATTAACAATAATACACAGTACTTAACTGCAATAGAGGAATCTACAGGTATTATTCCTACTGTATTTTTGTCAAATTTTCAAGCCATCAATGCCACTTCATTTTTCAACTAAAGGGAAAAAGTGACAGATTACTGCTATGAAATGTTGAGGTTACTTGCACAAGTGTAAAGGCAGCTTGGAATCTGGAGATTCATTTGTCATTACATGTGATTTTGATTCTTTCACTGGTTAAGTAAACAGAAAAAATAGAACAGAGGGTTTAAAGACTTCAGTAATACATAAGCAATAAGAGATTAGTTCTGTTTTGTTGGATTTGAGTAACTCTACTAGGCAGATGTGGAGTTAAATAAACTGATATAGTGCTTAAAATTGGATGTCAATGGCCTATTTACCACAACAGACACAAATACAAACCCATCAAAGCATTCTTCACTAAATCTTATTTTCTGTACTCAAATGTAACAGTGAATAGTGACAGGAATAGAGAATTTTCTGTTGGTCATTTACATTTGGACTTCATGTTTGAAATGCCACCTAATCAAATCAGTGACTAATCAAGGCAGAATCTTTGCATTTTCACTTTCAGTAGGCATAGATAACCAAAGAAAAATGAAAGGACTTAAAAACAAGAGCTACTAATCATATTCTAATGTGAACACCTTCTTTTGCTCAAATGAATTATACTTTGAAAGGGCTATGTTGAGGATAAGGAAAGTCTAGACAAGTAGTTCAAATAGGGACATATACATCCTTCACTTAGGATTTGATTTAGTTGCCTAAAACCAGGCATTTCATGTCATTTGATATGCCCTGGGGCACCCAGAACATCTGTGCAGGCCTGGAAGGTGTAATTCAAGACCCTTGGGAGAACCAAACATTTGTGGAAGTGCAGGTGTATGTCAGATCCTAGGAAATCTGAAATGGCATCGGATTTCTATGTTTGAGTAGCCAAGTAGAACCTCAGACACCCACATTCTGGACTATATATTTTCTATACATAGGCATCTACATGGCAGCTATAAGTCTAAGATCTTTTATAGTAATTGGAGACCTGTGGCCTGATTTGTTTATCACACATTGTCACACAGTGATATCAGAAATGCCCTAGATCATCTCCAGCTGTTGGTCCAGAAGGACATGGATCTTCCATATGTTCTGTGTTGTAGCTGTCAAGATCAAGCTAATGTTGTGGACTCCTTAGTTCATATCAAATGGCATTAGGAGTTTGGGATGTTTCAGGGGTGGAATCTCTAGTCAACACACCTAAGGATAGTTGTGAAAACTAATAATCTCAGTCAACCTAATTTCATCAAAACCAAAACAAACCAAACCACCACCCCAAAAAACCCTTCATTGACTGCATTGATTAGAAGTCCATTGACTAGAATATCCCTTAAACATCCTACAGAACATGTAGACACCTCCATGTACACACCTCCATTTGTCTTTCTTAGCTGTGTTGTTTATTCTCATACTCAAATTAAATTAAGCAAATCCAGCACTGAATGCTGTTTGAGATGTCTTAGTTACTTGTAATGTGTTAGACTGTCCCTCTTCTGGGCACGTGTGGCATAACACTCTAAAGACTCACTAGGGTTCATTTGCTGCTTCTAGATTTTTGTATTCTACTTTTGCCAGTTGCTCACTCATTGCAGAAGTTGTGTCAGAACCATGATCGCATTATCTGAGGACCCAAATAACAACCCTAAAGCAAAAATAACACTGGCTTGGTAACAGTTAGAATCTGACAGCACTATAGAAATTACTCTTCCTTGCACACTTGACATGGTTTGTAGAGTAGTGGTAGCTTGAATGGACAAGGAAAAGAAAAATGGGGTTTGGTTGGTTGGTTGGGTTGGATTTTTTCCCTGAGAGGAGTAATGGTGATACTAACAGAAAATTTGTTGAATGGATTTAATTAATTAAAGGAGGTTGAGGGGAGATCTTATTGCTCTCTTCAATTACCTGAAAGGAGGTTGTAGAGAGGCAGGGGCTGGTCTCTTCTCCCAAATCACAGGTGATAGAACAAGAGGAAATGGCCTCAAGTTGCACCAAGGGAGGTTCAAATTGGATATTAGGAAAATTTTTTACGCTGAAAGGGTTATTACACATTGGAATGGACTGCCCAGGGAAGTGCTTGAGGCACCATCCCTGGAGGTATTTAAAAGATGGGTTGACATAGTGTTTAGTGACATGGTTTAGCGATGTTATTTTTTTTAATCAGTTAGGTTGATGGTTGGAGTAGATAGTTGATCTTAAAGGTCCCTTCCAACCTAGACAATTCTATGATGCTATGATTTCATAAGGTTTGGATGGTAGGGTTTAGGAGGTCTTTAACTTCAGAATAGGGATATGGCAACAGGTAAACAAGGTATAGGCATGGGTCTGAGATTATACTGGTGATGACATAGATTTATACAGCAGGAGTCCTGGCAAGGAGAGGCAAGAAAAGGTGATAATAATACCTGTGCTCATAATACCTGAAGCATGTTCTCATGTTTACTTCTATGTCTGCTGTTGTTATATATCACTTACAGCTGTGACGGAGTGGAAACAGAAGGAAATCATGCAGTTGCCTCCTCTCAAGACTTTCAGCCCATGGTTCAGGTTCTCTGGTCACACTCTTCCAGTAATACCCTGTGTGATCTTGTCCCTGCACTCCCTTTGAATATTTGATCAGCCTGGACCTAAGTAAGACTGTAGTAAAGTAATCAAAGTTGCTCAGGTGAGTTCAGAGAGGACTGATAGAGACAAGAGAGAGTTTTGACAAATGGGACATAGATGAAAATGTTTTGCCAAGCATCATGGTTCGAGTTGATAATTTTTCCATTACTCACAAAAAGACACCTATTTGGTAGCTAAATCTTTAAGGACTTTAAGGCCCTATTTTACCTTCATGCAAACCCATATTTTCAGTTAGGAAAAGTATGTTCTTGTCTTTAATGAAAAACAAGAACAACAAAAAAAGGAAAATTATATGATAAGTAAAGTAGTCTTAAAAACTACCACATAATCTGAGTGGTTTGCTTAAAGTCATTGTGTATTTAGATGCAAAGTATTTTTATTCCCATGATCCCATAAAAACTGCATCACATCTCTATGTCTTTACTTTGCTCTTCACTCTTAATGTAAAATTAACTCCAGCTAGACCGCTGAGCTTCTGACTGATACTCTCAAATCAACCTCAGTTTTGCATTTCAGAATCTCTATCAGCTCTGCACAACGTTGTCTCCTGAGGGAAGGCAACAGTTGGCATTTTTAAAACCTGGAAGCCAGTGTTTGAGTTTGATGAGGCTATAAACTCACTGACTGATGTTCTGTGCTCAGCAGGAGAATGGGTACAGGGAACAAAAGAGTCTCTAAGGAAAGGGTCTGTGCAGTGTCCAGACCCAGTAAATCCTTTGCTGCTTCCTGAGGTTGCAAACAAGGCTGCTGATTACAGGCAGTCTTATCCCAGGGTCTTTATCACTCTTCCTGACAGTTTGAGATTATTTATCAGCAAGATCTAATACCTTAAACATTTTTGGCAAGTTGTCTCCTTGAAAACACTGTAAGAAACAGTGGAGGCAGACAGACAACACAGTATTCCATGAGGGGAAACAATTCTTTAATAAACCTGATAGTTCTCTATATAATATTCCGTCAGTAATATTTCTGTAATGAAGCATTATTTGACAGATTCAAACTACTGCAGGATAACAGCATGGCTCTGAAAGCAAGCTTTAAAGCCTCAGGAGGTCAAACTGACTACATCTTTTTAATGGGTAGGCATGGAGCAAGGCAATGACCTAAGAGCTGTGAGAAATAAAAAAACATTCTGTCATTGCTGCCTTTCTGATTAACTTCCTGGCTTTCTCCTGTGATTACTGGAGATTTTCCAGTCAAGGAACACCTTTTGCCTGACACTGATACATGCTGCTTATGTGACATGAGGAAATGTAGGGAGTTGTCATCTGCTTTCTGAGTGGTAAAAGAGCAGGGAATGTTTTTTTCTTCAAATTCATAACACTAGTGTTGCTATAAAGGACTAGGTGTACGCTTTTGGCCAAGCAAGAGGAGCAAAACAGAGAAAAAGAACTTTTAGTATTGATTGCAGGGGTTTAAGACTTTTATTGGAAGAGTGGTTTAATATAAGAATTTGTATTTTCATCCAGTTCTAAGGTACTTTGTCAGTACTGTAGAAAAATTAATTCTTTCTGTGACACTTTTAGGATTTCATAACAATGTAAAATGCTGGAAATGGTGTGCTCATTTCCAGGGACTGCAGCTCTCCTCACCAAAGCCACCTGATTTTTTCCAAGTAATGCGGTTCACAAGTACTATTCAGCCTATTAAAATTAGTGGGCTTCTTCACCTGTGCTGTGTCACATTAGGTTCTTTAAATATGCTTGTTTAAATAAATCAAATCTTATCAAGACTGTACAGGAGACATCACACCTGGGTTGCACTTTATGCCACTTGGAGACAGAGTTTGAGAAAGAAGGTTTTAATATCCTCTTTCTTTTCGAAGGTATGTTGGCATCTTTTTTAGGAGAGGTGTCAGACAGATGAGATCTTCATGTAACCTCTTTGGGGAGGGAGTGCTTGAGGTTTCCTCTCTGTTTCTCTGTAGTGAGTGTGATTCATTAGTGTAAGGTAGAGTTACTCAGACTTTAGCTCAGGATGTCTCGGGTCAAATGCTGGAGCGTCAGACATCAGAACTACTGAGCTCACGTACAGCTCTTGTGCTGGAAACAGTGGAGGTGGCAATCACCAAAACTGGCAAAAATACAGCAGATCTCATTAGGACAGACACAGTTTAATGACCTGGATAGTTCTCTAGTTTTGGAGTTTTGGTCCCATACCCAGCCCATAAGATTTATTTGGCATAAACTGGAAATGGATTAGAAAAGTCTTCTACCAACCTGTTCTGGGCAGGCTAACACCAGGTGTATAAGCCTTCCCGGTAAAAGTCCAGGTTGGATGTGTATTTACTCCTTAAGTACACTGGCAGAGGGCATAACTATTTCAGTCTAGTGATCAGGAGTGGGAAGATAGCTGGCATTGGAATCATCCAATTTAACACACAATCGAGCACAAGTAATCACCCATCTCCTGAAGGATATGAGCCTTGTGACAGAGATAATATATAGCATGGAAAGAGATGGACAGACAGATCATGGCATCATCTTTTTTTTTTCTTTCTTTTTTTTTTCCGTCACAGGAGCAGCACTTTAAAAATCTGACTATACTGATGGAACAATTATTTTAGTCAGGACTAAACACAAGGGTGAGAACATAAAAACATCCACACAGAGAGGCAAAAGGACCCATGAATAGAACCCTGTGAATCCTGTCTCTGACAACATCCCACAGCAAATGTTTAGGTAAGAATACAAGCACAAGCCAAGATGCAGTGATACATCCATGGAAACTGCAGTTCAGGGATTTCTGGGTACAAAAGGGTGGGTAGTAGCAGTTAACAGATTTTCTGGGTTTTATTTCTGTGGATTTTTGAGGTTCGTATTTGAACCTGTGTGTAATCTTTTAACATCTGTAGCATCCAGGACATGGTGTTCACATTTGTGCTCAAAAACTTGACATACTCTGTATAACAAAGGTTGTGTTTCTGATTTTTTTTCTCTACTTCATAGTGTCACCAAGTATCTTCTAGTTCTTGTGCTGGAGAAGACAGGTGTCTATTTACAGTTAACATTCAACCCCATGGCACTGAACATTATGTAGATTTCTATCATACCACATCCAGTCACTTTTTTTCCACACTGAAGGATCCTGGTCCGTTTAGCTGTTCCTTGCACAGAAACTATATCACATCTTTGATCACCCTTTGTCTATTTTCTCTGGGCCCATTTTACATGTAGTGTATCTTATCTGAAAAGGAGAGCCAGAATCAAGAATCTGTACTAATCAAGGTACAGACATTGTAGTTTAACAAAGAATAACAAAATTTTCTTAATTGTCTTCTATGGTTTTCCTAATAATCACCAAAATTCACTTTGTTTTCAACAACTCCTGAACACCAATCAGATATTTTTGGCTAAGTATCGATAATAAGCTCAGGATCAAATTTCTGACAGTGGAAGTCAATTGATCATTGTAGGTATAAAGTTAAGACTGTTTTCTCTCAGGTGCATTTCTTTGCATTTATCAACACTAAATTTCATTTTCATTCTTCATTAACCCCTAGTTATTCTGTAATTTCTTATTATCTCAGATAACCCATATGCCTTGAATAACACAGGTGACGAATCACCTCCACTGCCATTTGCAACCTCATCCAGAACACATGTTGAATAGAGTTAGTCCTGTCATAGCCTGGATAAAATGTTTCTAATTCTTTTCTTACCCATTGTGGAAGAACAAAACATGAGAAGTACTTCATATTTGTTACAAGTAAAATGGGGTAGAACATGAAGAAGCTCTTCACATTTGTTACAAGTAAAATGGGCTAGATTTGTTCTTCAAACTCTATGACTTACTTGGAAAACTCTATTGACATTTGAAGATCCAATCGACTCCTCTTACTATTAAATGGATTTAGGTTTCTTTAAGATATCCAAATTGTGCTGAACAACCTGCCCTTCCAAAACTATTACCAAAATTACTTTCAGAGCACTTGTCCTAGCAAGGAAGTGACAGAAGTCTGGAAACAAGATTTCTTACCTCACTCATGTCTTTATTAGTCCATTTTATGGCAAAATACGAGCATGTCAAGATAACCGGAACAGCACAATTAGAGGTAATTAGCCCAGCAGGAGAGTCGTTGCCACAAAGGGGTCTGGGAAGCTGGCAATCTAATAAAGGTCAAGATAGTCACTGGAAATGGATATATAATTTGCCTATTTAGATCACAAGCTCTTCTGGGCTCACAGAAAGTCAAGTACAATGACCTCTTTTTGGGCCTCAGAGTCCTAGAGTGAAAAAATGCAAACATACTTAATGATAAATATAATGATAAAGGTGACCCCCAGTGAGAAATCTGATCTAGGTGAGGGGATACTTTCTTTCAGGGGCCATGAACTTACTGTAGACATAAAGTAAGTTTCAGGAGCTCATAATCACTTGCAAGCAACATTTCTCTATGGATTACAAAGTTTGGCCTTGTTAAAAAACAACAGCAGTCACAGACTTTGTCTCTTGAACACAACATAGTAAGTAGATACCTGCATTTACTCCTAAACTACAGTTTATTAGGTTAATTGGACAGTGATAGAGATTCTTTCCCTTATAAAAGTTCTGCTGTTATATATTTTGAGTTTGGTGTCTCGACCTTGGATGTTGAACTTTGCTTCTTTCCTGTCCCGTGACAGTGTATAGAAGCAGTACTAGCCAGTACAATCTAACCCACTTGAAATAATCACCCTCAAACTGTGGGAAGCGGGGCCGTTATTCACGGGGAGAAAGCCCACATTAAAATGTACATTTGACGCTAACTGGTATGGCAGACAGCTCTATCACCTGTCAGGATTTCACTCGGCACTCGTCAAATTGGGCACTTCTCCATTTGGTAGTCAATGGGATTAGTCATGTGAGAACGGCTCATTTGGAAGCAGTGACCTGGCCCAAGTCCTCTGGCACCACTTAACTCTCACATAGGTCCTTGTACTCAATGGATTCAGTAACTAATGGTTGCTGAAAGCTGCCGTCTCCTTCAAAATTCTACACCTGAAATGAAGATGAGCAGTTCTGTACTAGGCTAATAGAGATAACCTTGGGGAGTAGTTATGCACTCGTTTCAAACACTTGAAAGAGGAACAAAAAACTATGAAGTTGCTATTGAAGTATAATTAAGATGGTGTTTTCAAGTACAGTGTAACCTTAAACTGGAGGAGTAAGAGAGTTAAAATGGAACCACTTACAAAGCAGTAAAAGCTCCACTGCATGAGGCACTCTGCGTGCACAAAATTATAGGATTAGAAACCATTTAGCCAGTCCAGTGCCTGTGTAGACAGAGGTTTGTAAAGGACTTTTTTAATGCTTTTCTATTGAAAAAAAAAAAAAAAAACCAAAAAGAGAGAGAGACAAATGAGAAAAAGAAGGCTGAGAAAAGAGAATACACTTAAGTGGCCAGAGGGGTTATTTGGCTGAAGTAAACAGAAGTCCAGAGCACCTCCTTCTGAAGTATTTTTTGAACTTGTTTAAATTCAGTTAAAAAGATCGAAGCTTCCTCTGTGGCTTTAGCATATGCTGATTCTTTTCTCAGACCAGAGAGGTCTTGGGATCTGCTTACAAGCAATTTATATTTTCAGTCTTTTTCTTGCTATCAGAAAAGCTGGAAAACAGTGTTTTCTGGTGAAAAATTCAAATCTAAAGTACCCTGTCTGCAGAAGTCTTGTACGTTCCCATTTTCTGACCCTGACCTCCACTGAGGAAAATCAGTCCTCAGTGAAGCCTCCAGGATCATGTAATGTGCTGGGGGACAAATATATTTATATGTACATATAAAACACATTAGAGCTTGACCTTAGCAGAGGATTTGGGAAGATGTTATATTTTTGGGTCCAAACGTGAAAATCCCAGGTTGTGTTTGGTGAATGACTGTGTAAGAAACACAAAACTCTTTCCATGGCTCTAATTCGTTACATCCAACACAGTTGGCCATTACTCTGCATTAACAAGTAAGGAAGAATTGAATGACTACCTTTAGAGAGACACTGGAACAGGCTGACCAGAGAAGTTGTAGCTGTTCCATCCCTGAAGGTGTTCATGGCCAGGCTGGATGGGGCTTTGAGCAACCTGGTCCCGAGGGAGGTGTCCCTGCCCACGGCAGGGAGTTTGGAACTCAATGGTTTTAAGGAATCTTCCAACCCAAACCATTCAATGATTCTATGAATTTCAGACATATGTAGTTATGTCAGATTAATCCCACTGGAAACAAATCATGCTATGATATGAATACATAGAACATTTAAATTAAAAAACAAATCTCATTTTGTCAACTTAAAATTTTGAGCATGGAAAATAGCACAAAAATAATTAATGGGTTGTTTCCCCCAGCCCTCCCCCCCCCTCCCTCCCCCCCGCAACAAGTAACAAATGCATATACCATACAGGAGAGGTTCTTGGGTTCTTTTTTTCTGTTTGTTTGTGTATTTTTTTTTAAATATGTCAGTAACAAAAGTGAAAAACAGAACTGATGAGAGCCAATTACTAGGTGGATATGGACAAATTGCTAATAAAATCAGAAATCAGCAGTACTTCTTACTTATGTCCATTTTCCTTTCTGAGTACTTCTTAGTTTATTAATTACTAAGGAAAACATCAAACAACATCCACTAAGGGGTAAATATTTGAAAATGTACAGGTTTATATACAAGTTTATTCTGATGTGATCTCTGACCTACTAGTGTAAGTCTTAAATAACTATTAGAATGCTATAAAAATTCCAGAGGATTTGAAAAAACCTAGATGTTTAAGCAACTAATCTATCAATCCCAAACAAAATAACAGAAAGTATAGCAATGACCAGAATTGGTAGAATTATGATTAATTCCAATCAGGATGGATCTGTGAAGAAATCTATGCCAAAATATTGTGAGTTTATGCCTTGGTGACAATACATATGAAGTTATAAGTAGTATACGTAATGGCAGATAAAGTGTGGGAACCTAATAAATCAATGGGGAATTATCATCACATCTGGGATGCTGTGCTGTGTTCGGCATGCTGGCACTAAAAATATAAACCACTTAATGTGCTGGAGAGGGAGACTTTTTTTTTAAAATCTCATGCACTACAGGAATGGCAGGTAATTTGATGGCAGTATTTCAATATGATTAGTAAAGAAAATGCTGGGTAATATTATTCTGAAATCCAGAATAGAGTACCAACAATTAACTGGTGGAGTGTATTACTACACATAATATCTCCAGATTCAGATATTCTAACTACCTTCTCAGATGGTTTATTTTAAACAAATTCAACTTGCTAGGCTCAGTACAGAAACAAACTGCTTAAGTTTAACAACATATGCTATAAAGATGTTAGACCAAATGATCCAGTAGTTCCTGCTCTCTTCAGACACAATGAATCTGTGAATGAATTGTGTTTAAGGTCTGATTAAAGCCATATTCAATGGGGAATCTAGACTTGAACAGAAGAGGAAACCCTGCAGGGATTCTCAGTGTGATACACGTGCTTCTCTAAGACTTGAAGAGTCAAATGTTTCCACCCAGTCTACTCTTTTTCTTGTTTGTGAAAGGGTTCAAATGGGCATATATAGAAGAGGGGGAAAAAAAAAAGAAGTGTAAATTAAACTCATCAGCGATGTTGGATCTCAAGAGCACAGAGTCTTCCAGAGGGTTTCATAGATCTCCGCTCATTTATTTTGATCTTCCCAGTGTCCCCTGTACAGTTTGAGTTCTGGAAGTGCTGAGATTTTTTGAAGTTATGCTCAAAAGTGAGAGTTTGGTGTTAGGGCCTGAGCAAATCCACAAAAGTCTGTCAGGTCAGAAAACCTGGAGGTTAGATAGGTTGACATGTTATATAGACAGGAAACAGATTGCTGTGGGGAGCTCCTGGTCGGAGTTGTCATCAGAACCAAAACAGCTAGAAGCAGGACTTATGACTCATTTTCAGTGTGGAACAAAGCCATAAGTTAAGCACCACATGCTATGAGTGTAACACATAACAGGCCCCTTAGCTACATGGAAAAGTTTTACCCAGTTTTCAAGTGTCAATCTAGTTTTCCTTGTGCCTAAGGCTCTGTGACATCGAGACATTCGTAATCAGGTTCATTTCTATCCTCACCACCCATTATAACCTGTCACTCCTCAGCTTCTTCACTTACTATTCCACTACTACGGATTTAATCTGCAGTTTTCTATGCACTAAATTTAAGGCCTAGCAGTTTTCATGTATTATTCACTTCCATTTGCTATACTTGTTAAACAGTATATGTTCATTTGAGTTAATAAATCACCATTCACTTTCCTTTCCGCGTTTCCCAGAACAGAGTTATTACTCAATCTATCTCTACCGACAGCAGCTTCATAGCTTCCACAGATTTCTCTGTATTCATGAAGCTATTTATCACTGTACCTGTCTTAAATATTAGCAAAGTAAGCTTGCTGGAAAAGCTTAAGCTATAATCTGTCGGAGGTGTATGTGGAGGCATCATATGTCTGACTCTAAATCCTGTGAAATGTCTACCTATTGGTTGTGTGACATCCACCTCAGTTTGGGTAATCTGAGGTTATTAATATGCTTATCAAAGAAGAATAGCGAGAAAGTTATGTGTCTCTTACAGATAAAGAAGGAACTAAAGTCTGAAGACCTTATTAATTTTGCATATCTGCTTTTGCTCTTATCCCCTCTAAAGCATATTACTGGAGTGGGTGACTGGGGTTTTTGCCCTTTCTGTGCCTCTGAAAGTAGATGCTTGACTCCTTACTTCAAGAGGATGGGGCCAGATTGTTTTCAGTGGTGCCCAGTGGCAGGAAAAGGAGCAACAGGCACAAGTTGGGATCCAGGAAATTCTGTCTGAACACAAGGAAGAATTTCTTTTTCTTTGAGGGTGCCCAAAGAGGCTGTGAAGTCTCCTTCTCTGAAGATATTCAAAACCAACCTGGATGTGTTCCTGTTCAACCTGTTCTGGGTGTCTGGGGGGATGAGATAGATGATCTCCAAAGGTTCCCTCCAACACCTACCATTCTGTGATTCTGTGACTGACTCCTTTAACACAAGTATGAGGCTGCAGGTAGGTGCCAGAAAGTCAGGGTTGCCTACACAGGCAGCTGCAGGCAGGCACCAGTGCATGGTCTCTGTGACTTTGGTCTGTGAAAAGTTACTATTTCCATCATCGAAGCTGAGCTATCAGTACTGAAGTGAATAAATCCATCCTGCCAGCATTCCCTGTGTCATTCACAGGCTCACTTCTTCAGGTATGACCTTCATTCCTATTTCCCATGTCAATTATTTTTCTCTTGGCTTCATTCAAACATATCCTATTCTGTTGCAATCATTTAACTAACTACATCACACAGACAATTTTTCAGCCCTAATGTGACTTTTCTTAATTTATGAATTCAGACATCTTTATGTCAGCAAAAAAATTACATCAATCTAGCATGAATGGTAAGCAGGTTACCATTGAACATAACCCCATTTGTGAACGTTTCTTCATTATATTAATCAAACTAACTCTTTGAAAAAAAAAAAAAAAACAAAGAACTTATCAGAAAGTTTGAACTGCTTCTTCAGAACATGAAAGATTTTTTTTTTCCCAAAGATTATTACTTTGGACTTTTATAATTAGACATAATATTTCTTCAAAGTAGAACACTGACTTTTGACAGATTTAAAGAATGACAAATTCAGTTGAGTGACAATTCAAACAGTTGACCTTTCATTCCTAAAAATCTGCCCCACTAATATGACAAAGAAAACCCAACCTGAATAGAATCCTTTAATCAACAGGAAGGAAATACTAGTTCTAATTCTCAGCTTGAAAAGAAATATAGTTAACTATATGGCCAGCGACAGTATATGAAAACATGTTTTTAAGCACAGGTTGTTGGAATGTTCATAAACTAACTATTTACATCCAGTTCATCAAAGTGCCTCATGAGCACCATTGATTATGGTATTCAGATCATGAAATTCTTTGAGAAACAGGGTAACATTCTCTCAGGGGGGGAAATACATAATGGTTACATTTGCCAAAGGAAGCAAAGCTACTGCATCATCATCTAGAGGACCTTTTCTCTCTTCAGGATCTATGAAGTCAGGTAGTTTTGCTAAGAAAGCTGTTTTGAATAAGCCCTCAGAGTACCACTTTTACATCTGAGAAGTCGGCATAATACTAGATCGCACTCCTTCAAAATGGTGTCATGGCAAATGCTGCCAGGCTGTGGGATTTCTACAACTGTCTGAGGTATTTGGGACCTAAGCTGGATATGAAGCTCCATTATCTTCCAAAATAATAACAATAAAAGCAGAAGCACATTCTGAATTAATCTGATGCATTGCTCTCAATGAATCCTATGCTGTCATGATACTGCACTGTCAGAGCTTAGAGCATTTGAGTATGTGCAGTCCATCAGTCACAGAGGACATGTGGGAGGTATTAACATTAGATGGTGATAAGAAAATACAGTATTTTTCTTCTCTTATAAAATTCAGCAAGATTTCAGAAATTTTGGATCAGAATTCTTGCACCTTAAAGAATTAATGTAAGCATTTTGTTTTTAAATACATAGCTTTTTCAAAATCCCACATTAATGTGTCAGGAATGAACAAGAAAATTATGTTCTTTCATTTTTTTAATTATCTTTTCCAGTTCCAAATGTCTACTGTGCAAAGTAGGTATTTGTTTATGTGTTCACATGTACTAATGCATAAGTAGGTAACCTGGAGTACTGTGTGCAGGTCTGGAGCCCTCAATATAAGAAGGACATAGACCCGATGGAGCAGGTCCAGAGGAGGGCCACAAAAATGATTAGGGGGTTGGAGCACCTCTGCTCCGAGGACAGGCTGAGGAAGCTGGGGTTGTTCAGCCTGGAGAAGAGGAGGCTCCGGGGAGACCTAATAGCCGCCTTCCAGTACCTGAGGGGGGCTACAGGAAGTCTGGGGAGAGCCTGTTTCCAAAGGCCAGTAATGACAAAACAAGGGGTAATGGCTTTAAACTGGAGAAGAGAAAATTTAGATTAGACATTAGGAATAAGTGCTTTACCATGAGGGTGGTGGAGCACTGGAACAGGTTGCCCAGGGAGGTGGTTGAGGCCCGTTCCCTGAAGACATTCAAGGTGAGGCTCGACAAGGCCCTGGGCAACCTGGTCTAGTTGGGGGTGTCCCTGCTGACTCCGGGGGGGTCGGACTAGATTACCTTTGAAGGTCCCTTCCAGCCCAGATGATTCTATGATTCTATGATAACATGGAAAGCAGGACTCATTACCTAATTTTATCCATTTAAATTGCAGGTCTCATGTAGCTGGCGGAAAAGGTAGACAGAACAGTTTGTCTAATCCTAAAGTAGATGTTCTAAGTAGTTGGGACAGTCATGTAATCCTTGCACAGCTAAAATAGGGCAGATTAATCTCATCTGAATCGGAGACACAGAAATAACCGGTGTCTATAGATATGAACCCAGACATAAAGAACTATATTAACTGTGTCACTCTAAAATTGTCATCAAACAACAACTCCTGCTATTCAAAGACACTGTTTCCTCTGCCTTTCTAAGAACTGAAATTAGTTGCTGACCAACAATAGCAGCAAATTGTTTTCTCTCTTAACATTAGCTCTGTTCATCAAGAATGGTCAGACCAGGTCCCCACCAATGACATGCTGAAAAGTGTCCAGTGCAAATCTTGTGTATTTACACTCAAGGCCTAAGGAACACACATACACCTGCAAAAGCAAATTGCTGTATCGCAGTTCTAATAAACAACTGAGAATGAAAAAGTAGGTGTTTATTTGCAACGGATTGACAAAGCCATAAGAAAATGTGTTTTTCCACATTTTTACTACAGGACCCTTCAGCTAGGCTTATGTGTATGTATTCTATTACAGACGGGCTGAAACTGCTCTTTGACCAGATACGTTATCTTCAACTTGCCACTGCAATCTTGCAAGTATGAATTCAGGCACTGTCTAAATGAATTCCCCAGGGGATGGTGAATCTGTTCTGTCCAAGCATGTTTGGGTTATAAACTGTCTAAACCAGGTATGCGGGTGGAGAGCAGAACCAAACAGAACATGCCAAGTCTAAGGACAATTCACAACCACTGTTTCAAGGTCCTACGAGCACTAGGAGCATTTGCAATGAAGTTTCCTGCTGTCTTCTGCCAGATTTTTGACTTGGTGGTGACAGAATTTGACATCTGTGCCTATTTATTTCCTATAACTCCTTTGTTTTCAATTTCAGCCCCTGTAGCAAGGTGACATTTTGGAGCCAGTGTTTCCATTAACTCAAATCAAGTAGCGTCTTATTTCTGAAGTAGCCATATTTATTTTAATAGAGGTATTTAATGGCATAGCACCCTCCTCAGTAAAAATGACAGTGAGAGAATAAGACCCTCATTCTGCACTATATCACTTAGAAACAGAAGACAAGAATAGGCCATAAAAGCAGGATTCATGTGAAGCTTTATCTAGTTTATCACCAAGGAAGGTGGCAGGAGTGAGCCATCATACATTTCTAAAGAATACATTAGATCAAGAATAAAATAGTGGTTATTGGTAAAAAACAGGTAAGCCTTTCAGCCTTGCTAAATATTAAACCATAAATATTAATACTTAATAAAATGTTGTCTATGAAGACGATGAAAAGTTACTTTCAAAAGAAGAAAAAAAGAACTGGTTCCTTTTTTTACCAATCCTTATTCTACGCAATACAAGTGAAAAATAAAACATTTTATCAGATCTTAAGAGACTGAATTGTAATATTTCAATTTTGGAAAAAAAAAATCATGTTTCAATATTAGAGAAAAAAACCCAAACAAACAGAATACACAAAGTTTGTGGCTAAGTTTTTGGAACCTGCATTACAAATACAGCTCAGGGATGGATGTTCTTCTATCTCATAAACTTTGCTTAAAGACAGTTGTCTGATTGGGGCTTTCTTAATCTGTTTTTTACCTTCCTACTTGGATTCTCCAGTGTCTAATAAGAATTCATATTGCTGTCTTCTCCTCATTAGTAGATGCTCTTTCCTCAGTCTCTGATTTTTGTAAGATATGTCAGATCTTCATAACCTCAAGACCACTATTGCATCTGTAAAATCTGGCTGAAATGGGCCAGACAATTAAAAAAAAAACTGGGGTGTGGTGGGGGAGAGGGAGGCAGATAGGAAAATACATAAATTCATGCACATACAGAGCAAGTATCTCCTTTTCTTAAGAGTCTAAGTGAATTATGTGCTTGAGAGAAAGATTTAGAGCACTCATGCTGAACAGCGATTAGCTCCCTAATTTACTTGGCAATCTTGGGGCAGAGTGGCTGGAAAGCTGCCTGGCAGAAAAGGACCTGGGAGTGTTAGTGGACAGCCGGCTTAACATGAG
>JAOQGH010000001.1:5785898-5802557 GCA_025769975.1 Gallinago jamesoni | reverse complement strand
TAATGTGGTTGGACTTGATGATCTCAAAGGTCCCTTCCAACCACTAAGATTCTGTGATTCTGTGATTCTGTGATCCTAGAAGCCCAAATTTCTCATACAGAAGCTAGGCAGAAGTAGGATGTTACCAAATGGAGATTCAGAATATTTACATTGGTTATTCAGAATAAGCAATGAAAATACTATCCTTCCTTTTTCATATGTGACTTTCACTGTCACAAAGGGCTTCAAACCTCATACCCTGTGCATTTTGCAACTTCTTCATTGAATAAAGCCTGGGTACTAAACTACAGCCAATTCAGTACACAATCATAATTAATTTCTTGATTAACATCCATCATTTAGAGTGTTTCAAGGAGAGCTACTTTGAAAAAATGGTATCTGATGAAGTAGGTAGCACAAGGTCACCATTATGGAAGAGATTCATCTTGAATCATGTGGAGGTTGAAGTGGGCATTTATTCATAGGTTAATCTAGAAACATTAAAGCTAACATTTCTTCATTTCCCGCTGTATTTTTTATCACAAGTAAAAAATAACTGTAATAACCAAGACCTCTGTTGTAACATGAACTTTAAGGTTTTAAACCTAACATCTCTACTAAGTTGCATTTAAAAATAAAGACTGAAGAAGAAGCATCAGGTAGACATGCGAATCTTTGTCTAGTGTAGATCGGTCCAATTAAATTTAGCACATTGAATCAATGCAAGCTTATATCAGCAGATTTGAAAATTTAATTTTTGCTTTTCCTGATTTATTGTGATTTAATCTTTTGTTAGTCCATATTTTATTAGATTAAACAAGAGAAGTAGTAGCTCTTCCAAGACATCATAAAATTTTTATTCAAAAAGCCCAGTGAAAATTAATAGTTAAAATCAGGTGCTGATTATCTAAAAAAACCTCACTTTACCAGGGTACCTGTACGCTGCATACTAATTGTGCATGGACCCTTAGACTTGTGAAAAATCTTGACAGACAATTTCTCATTAAAATCTGATATTTGTAATCAGAGTTCTTTGACTCTCTCTAATTGGTAACAACAGAACTAAAGTAATCTGTGCTTTTGGCATTCTGTCTGTCTAATGCGTCTCATAAGAATTAGAACGCAATATATAGAAGAAAAAAATGCTTTATTAGTAATAGGATTTTAAAGACATCAATTAACTTCTCTAAACCCCTTCTTTTTTTCCTTTAAAAGATGAGGCAATTTGTTTCCTTGATGTGTGAGCCATCATCAAATCTAAATTCACAGCAAGAACACTTCTGAGATAGCCCAAACTTATCATGAGGTTAATGAACCATTGCACTAGTCCGATCAAACCCATTTGTCAATGAATAAAATTGCTCGTCTGCTATCTTGCAACATAATTTGGAATAAAACTGCCAAAATAAGAATTTATTTATGTTTCTTTTTAGCAAACATTGCTCCTTCAGTTTGTAAAATGTGTGTATAATAGGTCAGTAGTGTAAGGAGGGTTTATTAGTTTGCAACAAAAGTCGCATATTCAGTTTGAACTAATTTCTGATTTGGAACTTAGATGCTATGAGAGAATAGAGTTGAACCCACAATATTTCAAGTAATTTCTGTTGTGAGGCCTATCAAGACAATTTAATACATGATTGTTTATGGGTTATGCGACCCAGAATCTTTCAGGGGAAAACAGGGCTGGAAATTTAAGGATAGCACATCACTATTACTACACAGTCATGCAACTCTGTTATTGTTGTATTTATTTATTTAATTAGTTATTACACACGATAACCACAAATTAAGTTGGATGTGATATATCAAAACTTGAAGGTTCCAGGTTTGAACAAGAAAGTCGCTGACAATTAATCATTGTGTTAGTCACAAGGTCTTTTTTGCTGTTAACCAGAAGACACAGGAGCAAGGAAGGTAAAGTGGGTGACATTTCTGTTGCACAGAAAGTGACAATACAATGCTCCTACCTATGGAAACTGAGTGCAGAGATGCAAGCAAGCAGGCTGGGAAACAAGTGGTTTAGAAGTTGAGTAACAACCGTATCACCCACACGTATTGCTGCCCCCTTCAGTCACAGGTGAATGAGTCTTGGAAGTTTGGACAGAGTATAGAAACAAACCAATTAAGTCGTCTTAGACCTCTGGGCCAGAAAAGGGTGAAAAAGGCAAAAATGAAGGGTAGGACCCCCTCCTGTCTCCAATATAATTTTGTTGTAAACAGAACGATGTTCACAGGGCTGCTTAATTCTCCCCCAGTGACCACAGCTGAAACATGAGGCCTGTTAGATGCTGAATGTGTGGGGCGGCCCGTTGTGTGAGTAGGGAGGTCTTTGTGCATATGGAAAAATCTAGGTTGAAGTTTATATTCACTCATATGATACAAAAAGCCTCTAGTGGCACTTGGATATTTTATGTTATTTTCTCTGTCTCTGGAAGGACCAGTCCTGTGAAGCAGAAAATCTGTAAGGGATGATAAAAAAGTCCTATATTGTTCCAGTGAAGACCATTAAGTGCAGGACAATGTTTCTGCTTATTGTCCAGATACAAGTTTTTATTTTCATAGCTCACTATCAAATGCTCAGTGATGGCTGTAACCTGTAGTAGAATATGGGACATAGAATCTTCCCCCAGAAATGTTACCTTGTCTTTAGATTTACAGCACACTCTTGTAGTCACCCTTCTTCCTAAAAGGTTTTTTTTTTTTCAAATTTCTCTTTACAATTCTCTGGATTATCAGCTACATTTTTCAATTAGAGGCAAGTTAAAAGCATTAAGAATGTGTGTTCCTAAAATCTACAGTCTCATAGTTTCTTATGACAAGCAAGAAGATAAAAATTGAATACTCTATTTCTGACACCATGAATTTTTGGTTTTCTTCGCCAACAAATTCCCATTCCTTCAGAAAAAGCATCTGAAAAGTCTCTTTTTTAGGTTCTTGTTGGAGAACATTTCTGGGATGGTCATGCCCTGATGCAATTGTATTGCAGGTACCAGTGATACACGGTAACTTTACTACTGTGCTGGATGTTTTGAACTGGAAATTCTCCATCAGACATCAAAAACAAACCACCTGAAATGAGACTGAAACGCAATCCTGTGCGAAGGACCCATGTCCTGTTTTTAAATATCTGCTTCAGATAATAACTCAAAGGTTCTTAAAATAAAAATTCTCATTTTGGGAACAGTATTTTGATTTATTTGTTTTCTCCGGGTTCAAACACAGAATCAGTTACAAAAAGAGAATATATCACCTAAAAATTTTTCAAACATGTTGGTTGTATATTTGCCAGAGGAGAAAAAAAAAAAGGACAAAATTAAAAATATAAATGCAGTAAAATTGTAAAGAGCTTGAGGTAAAGTGCTCAACATAGACAAATAAATTCAGAAGTCATAAAAATAAAAAGGGCTGATGAGATCATCAACTCTGCTTATAACACAGATACATGCAGTTTTAAGAATCTGTTCAAAATGTAACATAACTTCTGGATAAATATAATGAGCATTGCTGATCATGGAGTATCTCTAGCAATTGACACTAAATTATTGCAAGGGCTAAGAAACGCCTCTCATTTTCATCTTGAAACTTCAACTTTCCATAAGGGCCCTGTAGTATCTGATCTGATGAAGAGGCTGTTAAAAAAAAACTTCTGCTCATTTGTCCTTGTAGAGTGGGATCAAGTCATCCCTTGAAAATCTTATTTATAACATAAAGACATTGATCAGATGGAATCTTTCATACTAAGGCTTGCAGAGGAAAACGGATAAGGCAAGTAATGAAGCATTTTGTACTCTCAGGAGCAGAGCTATGCTTGAAACAGTCAAGGACAGGATTTTTCAAAGCAATCTTCAGGAGTTACCCAGCCAATTCAGCAGTAGATGGGTGGCTCACCTTTGGACCTCTTTGAAAATCCCAGAGTTAATTATCTGTATTTGTACAACTCTTTGAACCTTCACGATGTTCCAAAAAAAGGTAAGTGCAATGATAGTTTGTATTAAACAGAACTTGTAAATTATATAAATCACACTTTAAATCCCCGAACAGATTGATCGTGTTCTGGGAGTTTTCCCTCTAGGACATGAATAATCAGATTCAGTTATAACTCTATACTGCATAACAGAAGCTTATTAAGCATATCATTGAAAACTACAAAGCAAGAGACTCTGGAACTGACCCTGAGGTAAACATCTAAGAGTTTCACTTTACTTTCAGCGTCATGTTTAAAACACACTATATCTGAATTCTTTAAGTGCTCCTGGTAAAACTAAATGATTATACTTAAAGGTAATTTGGGTACTAATAATTCATGACCTACCTCTTTAAAGACTGAGGAGGAAGGGACTGTCCCACAGTGCTCTTCTTTCTGAAGACTGACAGCTCTCCCAAGGTCTACAAGCTTCCAAATTGAGTCTAAGAAGTAACCTATAGAGCTAGAACTCATCTGGTTGGGACAAAAGAGAAAAGGGTTTGTGTAGATTATATCAAGTTATTATTATCCTATAGCTTAGTTTTAAAAAGGATTAATTACTCTACAATGCCACATAAGTGACTAATTTTCCAGTCCTTCTCTGACACCCTGGTTTCTAGAAGGGGAGTTCATTTGGTGGTGTTTTGGAGGTGTTCTAGGTCCCTGGGATGCCAAAACAGCATTAGCTTTTTGGCTACAGACAAACCAGAATACAGATATGGAAATATATCTTCATAGTCAATGTTACAATAACATTGAATGGCTATAAAGGTTCCCATTATGGTAGGTAAGTACTCTCTATAGTAGGAAAACCACCATGTCTCTAAAGGTTAGGGTTCAAGCAGATCATGTAGCCAGAGTGAAGAGCAGAGGCACAGAAAGACAGGTATAAAGGACATAATGGACAGAAATAACCCCTCCTCACACCCTGTCCTAGGTCTCAATCACTGTTATACCTCTGGCATTATCTTTACTTTGAAGTAAAATATTAGCGAAGATTCAATTTGAAAAAGAAAATGTGAGAAGGAGCAAATAATTTTTATCTTCAGAGGTGTTTTCTTTGATAACAAACAGTCAATTTAAATGCTTTTTCTGCTTTCTTTATAAGTCAGACAAATTGGGTACAGAAAACCAGCCTGTTTGGGACATGAAGCAATAACAGGCCTTTGATTATAATTTCATTTAAAAGTTTGTTTATCTGATGTTTAATAAATAATGTCTGTTTCCCATGCAAAACCAACATTTAGTTAATATCTTTTAGCACCATTTAAGTTATTTTATTTTTGAAACCCATAAAGCTCTTGTGCTGGTATCCAGCCTGAGGGCATTCTAACACAGCAATCGCTCTTTATTTTACATATGCTTCCCTAGATATTCTCACGGCACAATTTCCATACTGCCTGCAGATATATTCTAGAAACTACACTGCAGATTTGTGCATTTAGGAGCTACAAGGCTTACGGACGGTGGCTCAGTCTATGTACACTGTGCATGTAGTGGAAGAGCCATTTGGGCTTCTGTGACTTGTCATTTGTAGCAGTACTGGCTTCCAGGTATAAAGGACTCAGTATTACAAAGGCTTGCACTAGGGTGCTGCCTTAGCACAAGTACCTGCACTTTAGTACCCAGCACTAAATATAGAGAAGGCTAGTGGTTAAGTCAGACCTTTCTCCACAGAGAGATTACTGCTAAAAATGCTTTAAGATGCCATAGTAAAGTATTTCCTAGAATGTTATTATTTTTGTTGACTGCATAATAGCAGATCTTTGTGGCCCAGGTTGTGCATGTTCAAATTTCCCATGCATTGCACATATGTGGTATGAAACAGCCTCTGCCATTCCTGCAGAAATTTCAGTTTAAATAGAGGACAGTGAATCCTGCAAACTACCTAGCACAATTGTACTACCTGCCTTATTATATTTTTTCCTTTTAATTACTTAAATGATGGCAATTATTAAAATTATGACAATTAGTGAAAGGGTGATATTCATCCAATCATTTTCTGGTCCTAAAATTGGATGATATTCTAAGGGCAGCTAGACTTTGTTCTTCGTATTACAGAAATTTGGAGAAAAGCTTGATTTGCTTTTTCTTGAAGAAAAATATCTGAGTCCTGGTCATTAATGGATGGAAGTCATTCTCAAGGGAACTGTGCCCAAATCACCAATTCATATTCCTAACCTTCTTATTTATGTTTGTTAGTCCAGCTTTCACTGAGACACACCAAGTGAAAATGGAATAGTTCCGGCACAATTTGCACAATTAGATAAATACTTTTCAACCAGCTTAAGTTAAACCAAGGGAAAAACAAGTGCACTTACACTAGAACAAATCTAATTTGTTTTTATTTATTAATAAGATACAGCTCCTCTCTTAACCCTTAGTTACTCTCACCTTTAATAGTACATTGTTGGCATTTTGTTACAGAAACATCTCCACAAAGGTAAGTTGATTGTGGGTTCTAATTCCATTCCACTCCACAATAAACACAATGAGAGGAAATCCTGGCTCCATCGAAGTCAAGGAAGAGGAATGTCAGCACCCTGCAGTTCAGAGTCATTTTGCTAACTTCACTGTAGTGATATTTCACACAGTAATGTTTGCAATTAAAGGTAAGTTTTTTTGAGTGATGCCGGTAAATAAGACAACTAAAATGAGTTAAATCACCCTGCTCAAAATTCTTGAAAAAATATGTTTCCTTTAAGTTATCTGATCCTAGTTAGTACAGGGGCTGGAGAAGAAAGTTACAGAGATAAAAGAAAATATTCACAGTGATAATGGGAAATGGTAATACATTTCTAAGTATAGGTACCTTTGACTAGATTGGCGGTTTAATGGTGTACAACACAGTGGTGTTAATTAATTTATTTTTTTCCCTCCAAATTATATTTACAGTACACATATAGAAACAAAGCAGTACTTGAATGCTAACTGAGGAACTTCGCATGTGCATTTCTGGGTCAGCTTGGTCACTACCTGTGTTTAGCTCAGTTACCTTCTATGGATTGCTTGTCTTGGATAAGTGGAGCTTGTGAAAGAAACGGAACAGGAATGTTCATAACAAGCAAATGTCTGAATTATTTCTTCACTTTCACTTTGTAAATGTTTTATGGTCAGATCTTTCTGTTTTCAAAATCTGAGATATTTTCAATAACTTGGACACTTCTTGATAATAGAATTCAGCATATAAAGAGAACCTCTCTTTTCCCCGTAGAAGAGGATATAAATTTTAATTTCCTTCCAGTCCTCTCTGGAAAGTATTTTTCCAAGAGGCTGAGTTCTCATGTTGTTCTACAAGGCCAAATTACACTTTGCTCTCTGATATGTTGCACTGGCCAAGACTGCTCTGCTTGCTTTATTGATCTTTTCTTTATAACTATCAGCACCAAGTGGCTTTTACATATATGACTGCTTGTAACAACTGTGAGCAAGTATTTCTTCAACTTGAAGAGAATATAAATCTAACCAGATTCTTAATCTCAACTATAGTGCTGTATTGTTGCAATTCTGTAATAGATGTTCCGTTTAGTGATTTATAGAGGGTTGAAAAAAATGCAGAGGCTGTATATGCAATTTCTTGGGGGAGAAAGAAGTGGCTTTTTTGATCAAACATTAAAAAAAAAAAAAGTATTATCCTAGGCATAGATACAGGAGTGGATGTTTGGCACTGTTGGCAAATATTAGCATTGCCAATCAATAAATATTTATAAGTAGGAAAAAGATCCATGGAAGTCATGGTTAGGGATCTTTTCTTATTTTTCTCACCATGGTTCCTGTTGTGTTGGAGTAGCAACAATCAGCCCAAGCAGAGCATGTCTGGTTTTCTGTTCCAGTTACAGGACAAAGGATGTTAATTTATTGCCTTGGAAGTCAGTTCTCAACAATTTCCAGATTTCTCCTGGAGAAACTGGCAGACAGTGTTGGGCACTGGTGAAGCAGAACAGTGGTGGTGGGAACAATGAAATCACGTCATTTGTGATCTGTCTCATGAATTTAATGGATAGAATAGGCACTGGCAGTCAGGCAGCTTGCTGCCACACCATGTGTTATCTTCATGATTGAGAGGCATTGACAGTAGTCAGGTAGCTACCAGAAAACCAGGTCAGAAGATAGTAATGATTACTGTCCTTTCGTCATGAATTTGACCCATTTAAAAACACAGTTATGGAGTCATCTAGTCCCTCTTACAATTCTAGTACTCTCTGAAAAAGAAAATATAATACTAATTGAAGGAGTAGATTGTGAAACTTATGATGGACTAACTAGGCTAAAAAAATAAATTTCTTCTACAATGGCATGAGAAATACATCATGGTACAATAATGATGCAAGTACTGTGTAATAGCACAGATTCAAGCAGCATCATTTTGAGTTATGACTGCACTTTATTCTGAAATGAGGATAAGACTGTCCAGCCATGGCTAGTCTGGAGTCAAATCAGCCATCCGCAGAAGACAGCTTCTACCACAAGCAGTTACTAATTCCCTTAGCCATCTAATATTACTCTAGAACATTTATCTGAAAAGAAAACAACCTTGCTTAAGGCAACTTTGTGTGTTTTAAGTAAAATGGAGGTATTACTAAACCATGTTCTTTTTTAATAATACAAAGCACTTTTCACTCAAGGCAGAGTTTTGACAGAAAGCAAAAGCATTTTGAAATGAGAGTGGTTCATTTATGAACATCTAATGGATATCTGGTATAGATAGAATCTAATTTGTAGTGGCCTTTAGGTTTTATAAAGTTTCACTGAATATTTCGTACGAAACTGACTTCACTGATATGGAGATTTCACACTGAGATGTAAAAAGAAGAGCCATTGATTAAGGGCACACTGCAAACAATACTTTTGCCTTATAGCTATTTTATTGCTCACCTGTGGTTATGGAGATTTTTCTGCTTTTCTTCTGAAGTATTCTGCAAAAGGCTTCACTATATTGCTCGTTGAGTTAATGGGCTTGCTTACTCATCATGGTTTGGAGAACAACAAAGGAAACTGCATGTGTCCCAATTTATACTGCAAATGGAACAAATGTCTTCTGTAAGTATAAAAGGATGATTTCTTTTAAAGAATAAAGCCCTTTGAAACCAATTAATAGTTGACCTACATAGTAATGCACATATCTCCATGTTTCCTCCTGCTTTTCATGGAAGTGATTTTTCAGTAGAAGAAAAAGAGTAAATAAGTATGTGTGATCATCCACTTCTACAACAAAGATTTTGAGGTTAAATATGCAAGCATTTTTTTCACCATTTCCATAAAATTAAACCCATTTTATCTTTATACCTGCTACAACAGCAGCTGAAGAAAATAAGCTACAACAAATCTTTCCCTACCTAACAGCTTCTTTGGTATCTTTGTGCAATGTATAATGGCCAGTGAGAAGTTGAAAGCACACAAACAGAACCTTTCAGTCTAAAGATCCAAATCCCCCAAACATTTGTGTAGCTAGAAGCATTTTTGGTCTGTGATTCTTCAACACACAACCAGGGGAGTTATATGGAGGCTCATGGGGAGCAGCGTCGTGCTTGCACAACATCTTGTTTGTTGCAACATCCTTATATCGTTGCCATCCTTGCTTATAACTCCTGATGTGTATCATTACTATTCTTACAACTCCTGATGCGAGAAAAGAAACTAAAAAATATGAATTATGGATTAATAAAACATAGTATGTACACTGGGACAGAAGTAGTGTGTGTTAAAGGGATAGTTGTTGTTGTGCTGTGCTGGTTGGTTTAATGGCTGCGCAATCAAGGAAACCAGAGCAAGAGGGGCCTAACACTGTATTGTAGATGCACCATGGAAGAACAATAAATGTTAGGATTTTGGCAAACAGGTGTGCTCTGTATGACCCCTTATATTAAGGTTAGTCTCTCAACCTGTCCCAAAAAATGTTTAGTGTTGATCTCACCTTTTAATCAGCTGGAAATCCTGATGATTTCTCACTAGTTTGATGTACTCACACTATAGGAAGTCTGACACAAATCCCATCCTGAAGTTTATTTTTATTAGAAGCATAACTGATTGCATCAATGTTGAAATCAGGCTCAAACACTCACATATGAAGGTAAGTAGAAACATATCTGTTCTGTAACACTGAGACTAAAAGTCCCAATCAAAAGTCACAAAAAATAAAGACTGAATCAGAGTTAACGTCATTCCTCAAAATACTACAGAGAAGGAGAAAGGTTACAAAGTAATAGTAGCATAAAAAAAAGTTTCTGCATTGGTCAGGAACCTGAAAGGAAGGTGCTAACCATCAGAATAATGAAATTCTGCAACATCTGTCCAACATGAAAAGAGGAGGAACATAATTACTTTGAAAACAGAGGTGGTTAAATTTATGGAGGAATTTATATAATAGACTTGGCAGAACTTGCAGGTGACAAGGCTTAGTGATCCAGTCCCACATCCCAGTGAAAAAAAACAAATGCTTCCGTTTTCCAGCAACAGCCCTTTGATCCAAAATTTATCTCCCTCTGCCTGTTATACCTTGTCTGGGTCTAACTGAATGCTTTTGGTACTAAAACTCATCAACAGTTTCACAGTGTCTTTGTGTTGCTTTCTAGCACATGTTAAATGAATTACTCAAAAATAAACCTGTTACACAATCCAGAGATGTACAGATGAATGTAATTAAGACGACACCTCTATTCATAAGCCAAGGGAAATTTATGTGTTGGCACTGTAGGCGAAACAACTGAACCATTATTTTCTGCTTTATATGTAAAGATATGAAAAGTGATATGGCCCTTGTACAAGATAATCCCTATGAATTTAAATGGGACTGTATAAATCCATACTCTTTGTTCTGCCCATTTGTAGAGAGGTGACTACCCACGGTATAAACTAGTGCTTTCTTCTTAGCTTTCTTCTTGCCTTGCTGATAACATTCTTTGTTCAGTAAATGGAGCCATATTTAACAATTAGGCAGCACGCTTCCTTCTATTTCAAAGGGACACAGCTCTGCCAGCTTTGTATTTGCATTATATAGCCTTCAAATACAATTTTTGGATCACTGCACCCTGAGCTTATTTTCACTTTGAACCATTGTCTCCTCATTTACCCTTCCTAATATTATCAGTAAATTATTCTTTTGACATTTGGTGTTATATGAAACCATTACTCACTGTCAATGATCTCTTCCTTACTCAAATGCTTTCTCAGGCATCTGCTGCTCTGTCTTTATATACCTCTCTTCTATACTGAATTATTATTAAAATTAAATAACAGTATTTTCCATTTATATATCAACTTATATGATGCCTCCATATGGCTACATCTATATCACCTGCAGAGGTAAAATGCAGTAATTGTTATACAGACTGTAGTGATGCTTTTTAATAGTTCAGGGAAGCTGTTTTCAACCTGCAAACACTGTGGGCTGCTTCTGAGACACTCACAAAATTTAACTAAGAAAAGCTAGTGTATTTTCTAAGCTAATATGCCCTGCACAGAAGCATATATCAACTTCTCAGAGGTCCACAAAAAAATCCAGCACCACTGGTTTAACATAAAATGTAAAAAGAAGGTACTCATCAAGTAGTAACTGAAGGAAGATGCTTGTGTAAGCCAATGGAAATTGGATAAAATTTCAGTCAATGCTCAATCCGCTCTGCAAGCAAACAGTAAGAGATCTCTGAAGTCTGAACTGCTCTAAAAATTGCATTTATATTTCTTCCAGAAGACTATGCCACCAGTACAGCCATGCTTCATAATACCCTTCTTTGCCAGCTGTAATTCCTGTATGCCAAGACAAAGTAATTTTGGGTTATCTCCCTAGAATTTCTTCCAAAAGTAAGGAGTATTTGGAAGGTGTTTTTTTTAAAAGATAACAGACAGAAGCTTTGTATGTTCTCATCTTCTCTAATAGCTGGTTTACATAAGCCATGGAAACATAGGTGTAAATTGTTGACTAATATAAGGTTCATACCCCAGTCTTCTACTTCTGATTAGTATTTTCAGCCAATGTAATAACCCATAATGCACACTCTCCACGCTCCCATTTTGAGATAGTTAGTGGCAAATTGATAGGAAAGATGTGGAAACTTTTCATCCGGGGGAGTCCAGTACTTTACCCACACAACTGGTGTTACATGTGTTAGACTCACCACTCCAGAGGGAAAGAGCAAGAGATGGTGTTTATTTGATTTGGGAAATGTGACCTCCTTTATACAACATCTTATTTTCCTTTATGTTTGCAACCATAGGAAGACGTGAAAATATGTCTTTCCATCAACAACTGACAATGAAACTGTAGAGTAACTATGTACAAACTATTAATAGTCTTGCGACTGCTGTCTTGGCTGCCTTTAAAATCACTCAGCAGAAATAGCTGCTGATGAATACATCAAATCTAGTACATTTTGATAAAACCTACAAAGTCCTAGAAGTGTAGCTAAGATATTTCAGCATGTTTCCTTAAAAATATGTGGTGCTTTAAAATCTCAGAGGGAAATATCAGCATCATGTGTTGTGGCCGTTGCTATGGTAACTGCACTTTTTGCTTTTATTCAATAACAGTGTGAACTAGCTCTTAAGCCTGTGCAGCAACATGACCTGCTGAAGACTAAATTGCTAAGGTTCTACATACTTCCACACACTTTCTTTTTTGTTACACTTTGCCCCTCAAGAATAAATGGATTTTAGCATAGAAGCAAAGATTTTGACCAACGGAGCCCTTTCCACTACTTGATGTGCCTCAATTTTTGTGGTTCATAAAAATATGTGGTAGGCAGTTATGCAAAAGTAGAGGGGTCTTCATCAACCCAAAATTTTCATCATTTTTTTTGAAATACCACTAGGGAAAGCCTCATTTTCCAGCAGAGTAAAATTCAAATACATTTTTTTTCTCAAAAGTTAAAAAAAAAAATCCAGACTAAAGCAGTGCAAAATGCACAGATATTTTAAAATATGTTGATTTGACTAGCAAAGCAGATATTCTTATTAATGTATTCTTTGTCTCACAGTAGCACATATAATCTTCATTTGACATTAGCTCCATTGAGCACAGTGCACACACAGAGAAGTAGAGCTTGTAAGAAAAACCTGAACTGTGTTAAGTTCAAAACTTATTTTTTATTTGTTTGCTATTCAGAAGCTAGAGGAAGAGAGGAGAATGACAGTCACAGCAACTGAGACACAGATATTTACATGAACTGGGGAGAATGAACAGATCAAGAGCAAGACCACGGCATTGCACAAGAGCATGGGCTTGGATGCTCTTGTTTGAGTCTCTTCTCCAGAACTCTTTATCACCTTGTAAAACTATTTCTTCTTAGGATTTGTGAGATATGGTAAAGCAAAGAGGTCTAATATCACAACTCATACTAGGGAGGGGAAATGTGAAGAAAAGAGTTTGGGAATACTGCAGAAATACATCTGCACTGCAATGAACAGATACACTCTGGGATTTACAAACCTCTAGTAACTCACAGTCCTACTATCAGTGCCCATAATGGGAATTGTCACATTTGTAAAGTCTCAAGGACGAGTACTGCATGCAAACAACAAGTGGAAATGCAATGGTAACAGCCAAACAGCTTATTGAAGCAAATTTATTATTTGGAATGCAGAAGAAACCTTGTACCTTTCTTAACTAATAGCAGAGTAACAAGAGCCTTGGACGTGTGTGTGTGTGTATAGATGTCCAAATATTATTCCTTTGGACAGCTTCGGTGTTTGGTTTCTGTCTTATATCCCTGTAGAAACCATCATTATTTTTCCAGGAAAGAACTGGATATTTTTTTTGTTGTTTGTTTGACTGCTTTTTACAAAATGTTGGAATCACAGCAATCCCCGTAGGTGCTCTCTCTCAGCAGCACAGACGTTTTTTATACGGCAACCTGTTCCTCCCTGCTTAGAAATCTCATTTTCCAAGAAATTAAAATCTGCCCCAATATCTTCATATGCTCTAACTACCAGAAGTGGGAATCAAGTGATGAGAGTTTATTTGTTTACCCTATGGACTTCTTCATGTGAACTGTGACTTCAATCAGAATCAATGGAGAAGAAATAAGCAGTTTCAACTCACAATTTATCTGACTTACTACAGACGCTGATTTCAAGATTATACAGCTTGCACATTAGAGCATTTCCATTAAAGTTTCCGTAAGGAAAGGATGTTTGCTGAAACTGGATGTTTACATTATACAGCACTACAGTAATTTAGATAAATGCCACCCATGTGCAGCAGGTTTCTGAATAGAGGATGAGTCCTGGAGTAATGCATCTTCAGTCAAGAGTCCATGGAAGTGACAGACTGGGGCCCAGGAACAGGAAAATGAAATGCAGTCTTACAAAACAAGGCAAATTAGACTCTAAGCCTTTATCCCTTACCGAATTCACAGTATTTGTCTAACTTGTTCTGAGTTTTCCACACTTAGTCATCAATTAATGATAATATTCACCAAAAACATGTTGACATTTTCTAACTACACAACCTCTTGAGAATGTTCCTTGGAATTTAAACTGTAAGAATAATATATTACAATACAATAACTTTTTGTTTCCTTTGGCGGGGGGGGGAGGTGTGTGTGTGTTTGTGTTTGCTTTCAGTTTTAGTTTCTGGGGAAAGTTTGTCTTGAGGAAAGTGTTCCACTGAGTGGTAGAAAAAGTAATCCTCAGTCACAAATTCTCAGAAATGGTTTTAAGGGAACTCCTTATAAAACTTAAGAACCTAAAATTGTTTCATATTCTATGTAGAAGGAAAAGCAGTTTGAGTTTTATCAGCAAGGACTTCCAAGAACTTTGTTTCCATTTCTCCAGCATCTTTTAGAGAGGACAAATGAGTACAGATAGGTAATCAAATCTCTGGAGGAGGAACTGAGCAAGCAGCAACTTCTGATGCTGACATGGTTAGTCAGACACTTTTAAGTCTCAAATGCCTATAATATGTAGTCTCATCCCAGAGCTAACAAAAAAAAAAAAAACAACACTCAGAAGCCAATTTAATTTTCTGCCTACAAACTGTTCCTAGAGCATTACTTTCTCACACGTTTCTGAAATGTATGACATATACCTGTTGAGCTCATCCAGTCAAGCCAGGACTACAGCCAATGTTCGCATATAGACTACTTTCATAATACAAATTCTTGATTTATTGAAATGTTTATGAGAATACCACCAAGAGCCTAGTTGGTCAGAAGGGTTCCACCATCCAAATCTTCAACATTCCAGAGCCTAGCTCCCACAGACATCAGTGTTGTAGGTGTCTATTATGTGTCTAAATGTTTCTGAAGATCTTGCTCCATCTGGCTTCAATTGACTTTAGATCTAATCACATATGTTTGGATAAAAATAATAAACCTTGGGACCTCCTTGGTAAAAAAAAAACAAACAATATGAGAATATCACAGATGACTTTGAAGGTGAAACTAAATCCTGTGCAGTTTCTTATACCTATTGACCTTGAGCTACTGACCAACAAGGGAGCAGTTACCCTTTGCTCAACAAAACAAGCAAAGTTTAGACAAAGGGTGTATAAAATAAAACTGTCACTATATGTCAAACTTTCTGACCATCTACAATCACCAATTTCAACGTTAAGTACCCAGCATGGAAAGAAAACTTTGGCTGAGACACCTGAGGTCCTGTACAGATGCTTTTGAAGAACTCAACGTTTGCAAAATAACCCAATGTGCTTATCTTGCAAACTTTAAATTCTTAAAAGCATGGAAACGTAAGACTTCTTCAGAATTAAATATAAATTGAAAGGGAAACTTTTGGACATTCACCATTCTTGTGCCAAAAACTTATCTTGTATCTGACCGCGCATGAGACAACAAAGTGTCAGTGAAGCTCCTCTGAGGTTCAAAGGCATACTTGAGACTGAATGATTTTTGGAGCACTGACATAACACCTTAACAAAGCAGTAAGATTATGATGCTTCTTGGCACCTGCTGAACTTGCACCTAGTAGTAGTTTTTTGTGTACTAAGCCTAAAACATTTTAAAGGATTTACACCAGAACAGCACCAATGGTCTTTTCCAAGTTGAATTACAGGAAAGAAGAGAGGAGGTCAAGAGGAGAGCACTTTAACAGTTTTCTTGACCCTTTTTTTCCTATTTATAATTTTAGAATAAATATAATAAAATATATATTATATTATTTATATATAAATATAAATAACATTTTAGATTAATGTATATTAAATTGTTGGGTTATTTTTCTGCAGAGTCTGTTAAGATTACATTTCATAGCAACATCGCTTAAACATTCTATGGAGTATCAGATTCTATGGGAGAAATGTTATTTCTATTTTCATGCACTAGTTTTACAGTGTAATAGTGAAGTAATGAACTTTGCAGAACATTTAAATGCTACCTCATTGGTCTAGAAAACTACAATCTGAATGCCAAGAAATTTCTTTTAACTGGACAGGGGTCTTATAAAATGGCCAACTGTTTTTTGATTGACTTAAGCATTGACAGTTATTCAGAAATAAATGACAATACTTAATCTTAGGAAAATAACAGCATAATGGATTTAATAATATATTATAATATTGTTGTAGTTCTTTGCCAATAAATGAATGACAAGACACCGGAAGTGGAATTATCAGATTTGCTGAGGACTGGGCTCGTTGTTCCCATGCATTCATTCTGAATTTGGCCATCATCTTCAAAAGAAAAAGGCAGATGTTTGCAAATACTATTCCTGGTGTGAGTTGTTCAGTGTGTCTTCACCTTCATTGCCCCAGAACATGGAGAAGC
>JAOQGH010000001.1:5762219-5773586 GCA_025769975.1 Gallinago jamesoni | reverse complement strand
TGCTCCACGTCTACTAGGGGAAAAGCCTCCTCTCCCCTTACCCTTGCTTCCAAGGCCAGAGATTCATGGGGGGCAGAACCTTGAAGATACTCAGGTTTTAGAAAGTTTGCAAGGAAATAAATGCACAATCTAAATATTCTCCTTTTAGAAAGCACAGGTGGAAATATTATCACTGATTTTTATACTCTACATCAGGTTCTCTCGTACAATAGCAGAATGATTGTTATTCAAACATTTTCCCTAATGTAAGGACAATGACAGCTTTATATAGCAGTTTCTCAACCTATTTTTTTTCCACTGCACATCATCTGAGAAAACCTACAGAAGCTGAGACCCAAAATTCCCTTCCCTAAAATAATGACTGCAACCTGAGTGTTGAAATGTCCTTCCTTTCTGCAGCTGAGTGATGCATGTAAGCCCTTGCACAATTGCCCTGCATCAGCTTCTCTCAACCAGCAGTCAGCAACCATTGTGCACGAAGGTACACAAGGTGCACCTGAATCTAGAGCAAAACATTTGAGAGGTATAAACAGTACTTCCAATTGCAGCTGTTTCTGTCATTTTTCCTCTCTTTCACAAATACAATACCTCTTAAACTCAGTGTTCTTCCCTGCAGTCCCTAAATAACGTCAGAAGGGTCACTCAGCCCCCCAAAATGGCTTATTATCCAACAGTCTTCAAGCAATTCATCGCAACAAATCTCTCCACTGTCTTCATACCAGCAAAGCCACTCTCCAATGTAACTTCAAAATAAGCAGATGCTTTATATGGTTATGTTTCCAAGATCCCACAGTTGATTAAATACTTCTTTATGAACACGTATCTCTTCTAATTTTTATGTGCAAATGTGCTTGTGTATGCACACATATAAATGCATATGCATGCATATAATACAGAGAACATATACAGCTATGCACATTTTTATGCACCTTACTGTTTCCACACGCAAACTGAAAGCAAATGCTTCATGCTTAGACACAGACATTTAATGCAGCAAGGAGGAAGAAAAAGAAAAGAAAATCTTAAATTACCCAGTTAGGGAGAAAATTGTCAAGTGAAAGATTGAAAAAGACTCAAAAATATAATGTTGAAAGTAGCTGTGTAATTATGCAAACCATCATATTTCTTTCTACTGTTTTGTTACATAGTTAAATTAAATATATGAACGGTGCAAAAAAAAAAAGATTTATATTGTACGAAGGCAGTTAAACACTTCATATTGCTAAAAACATTATCTTAATTATCCGCATATTATGCTCAGAAGAAAATCATTAGCTTTCTCTTTATGAGAACTGTCAATGCCAAAAATACTTCATTCCAGAAAACCGGATTTAAGCAAAAATGTTCAAAACAACTCATACTCAAGTCATGAATAGTTTTCTTTGGACTTCTTGTTTTTAAGCACCTCAAAATTAACTTAGGTAGAGACAGGAGAATCTTCTTCACTGTATCTGTGAGCTTCTGGAAAAAGATTGACTCCTTTGGCCATTTTTTAGTAATGAGAGAGAGAGGGTGGGAAAGGCAAAGGTCTTTTGTAGTAGAAAAATACATAAAATGAGATGAGAACTGAAATGTCAATGCATTATTGTAAACAAAACTAGATCAAGTAATTACAGAAATGAAGATGGAAATGGGGGACTGTGAATTACAACCATACAAACCTGACACCTCTTGTTTAAGCTCATGAACAAAATTCCCACCCTGGTTTAATAGAGAGAGAGTCAGATAGATATTTCCAGTGCATGATTCCCCACTTGTCCATTCTGTTGGACAGGAAAAAAACACACAACAATCTTATGCTTAGGACAGGACTTCAGTACTTGATTTAGAGTAAGAGGACTGCAATCTGTGTCCTGAAAGAGGACACAAAAGTTACAATGAAATGAGAAAAAAATAGCTGCACCTAATCACAGAACTTGGTATTAAATATCTAAATGAACAGTCAAAAGGCAGTCTCTTTAATCAGTACACCAGATGAATTATGATCCTACAAAACATGTCTTGAAAAATTGCAAATACTGTAAAAATTAAGAAATCACAATCTGTTGGCAGAGATAAGAGTTTAAATCAGCCAAACTCATTGTTTTTGAATTCTTAATCTTTAAATGTAAGAAGTTGGGGTTTTAGGCAGGGCTTGACTACAGGCAGGACAAGGACATTATTTTTGGCTTTATCACGGACTTTCAATGTGGCTTAAGGTATGTTATTTAATAACACCTGTTCTCACGTGCAAAAGATGGTGAAGGTGGTCCTTTCCATTTTTCATCTCTATTCATCTTATCCACTGGAAATGTCTCTTAATTTTTTTCCTACCAAAGGTAGAAAAAAATCTTCTCCTGTATGCTTGTATAGCTTTTGGTATACCTGTGTCCCAAGTTCCCGAAGTAACTTCTAAGTATTTCTACAGTAAACCTGACTGCAATAAAATTGTTGGTCTTAGCAAATTCTGACATTAATAAACAACCAAAAGGAAAAACTGGCCTGGGGCTATGAAGACTTTAGCCTCCTCTACTAAGTAAGATTAAGCTCAGAGATCATCCATCCCTTGGATTAATGATAGTGCTAGTTTATAAAAGCAAATACTGAGTGAAGAGTTCAGGCATGAAATTCAAACTGCTTATTTTACAAGCTGCTGAAGTGGCACCTGACCTTTTGCAAGGTCAGATGAGGCAGGAGGAATTTGGAAATATGACAGGGTCAAGGTAGTGGCCCAAAAGTTCATTGAAATGCAGGATTACACCCCCAGAGAAGGGGTAGAGCTCAGGATTCAGTTTCAGAGATGTGGTGTTATTAACAGTGGAGCTGGTGTCTAGAAATAGCAATGGATGACTGAAAACATATAAACTGAACTTAAAAGGTCTGTGAGCCACGTCTTGAGAAAGCAGACAGATAATAATTTATAGACTGAGGCGTATCATATTCAGTGGTCACCTGGGGAAATGGACTTCTTGATTTCCGATTCCTTCTTGCACCACTCCTTCTGCAGCCTTTGTCATGTCACTTAAGGCATGAGTTCCAGAAGCTGCTTTTGATTTGGAGTACATCCTTAATGCAACACAAAGCCTGAGGCATTTGGGATCTTTTTTCAGCAGTGCTGAGAACTCAAAACCAAAAATTGCCTCAGAAAACTTTGCTTTTAAACTGTCTTTCAGGACTCTGTCAAGTCTCCTCTTCCACATCAATTCCAAAGGTTAGCTGAAGTTTCAAAGCATTATGCTAATTATAAATATGTGTGATATTATTGAGAAATACTTTTTCTCTGGATTTTATTTTTTAAAAAGCGTAAGTAAAAAATAATCACAGAATCACAGAATCACCTAGGTTGGAAGGGACCTTTTAAGATCATCTAGTCCAACTAATGAAAAAAAAAAATTAAAAAAAAAAGTTAATACAGTCAGTGGTATAAGGAAATTAGTGATCACTGACAGGTGGTACTTGATTTATTCATTCATGGGGAAAAATTACAACACAACATATACTGTATGGAATTAAGAAATGATCCTAAACAATCTTAGCCTTGAATATTTCTAGTTTTCTTGGGTGTGTGTCATAGTAAAACATGTGTTATTTACCCAATGGACCAGAGCATTTTCTCTGGAAAAGATGAGCTTGTAATGGAAATGCTGACACAACCTAAACTATAACAGCATGAACGAAGACACTTTAATAACATTTTTATTGCTGTAACATCTTTTAAAAATGAAACACCTGGGATTTGTGCTTAAAAAAAAAACAAGAGCAGATTTGTAAGTTTTTCTCTCTTCTTATGATGGAAAATTAATCCAACAAGTCAAAGACCTGGAAGTTAACTTACCCTACCAACATTTAAAATCCTTCAAGTGGAAGATAATTAATAGGTATATTAATGTATTTCCCTGGAAATAAATTGTTATATGAGCTAACACTTAGAACTTCCTACCTTTTAAAAAGATGGTGGATTCCCACTATAACTCCACAGATACAGAAGACATTGTATAAAGAGAAGATTTTTTGCATGATAGTGAAATGATTATCTGAAATTGCAAAACAAGAGTGATGAGGATTTTATGAAACACTAAAGCTAATCGTCAGGGGCATATTGGTACATGAGCTGTATCTTGAGAATGATAAGCTATTAGTAAAACTGAAAAGCAAGTAACATCTTTATAATGATTGTACTGCATTGCATGTGGAGAGTGTTCCTAGGAATTAGTCCAAGCAGTACTCTGATCTCCCTCCAGGAAAATCTCCACTTTGGGGTTATAGAGGGAGAAAATAGAGAAGAGAGAAATCAGATGTCAGAAGGTCAGAAAGGGGGGACTGTGCGACTGTTTCTTGCAGGCTTCCGGTACCTTGAGATTTGCGCTTCTGAACATATTACCTCAACAGTCTTGGGAAAGACATGGTTGAAGGACAAGTCAACAGACAACAGCAACAGATGTCATCTACCTGGACTTATGCAAAGCGATTGATACTGTCCCACATGACAGCCTTGTATCTAAACTGGAAAGACGTGGATCTGATGGATGGACCACTGGGTGGATCAGGAACTGGCTGGATGGCTGCATGCAAAGAGTTCAACTGCTCACTATCCAGTGACAAGTGGTGTTCCTCAGGGGTCAGTACTGGGACCAGTGCTATTCAGCATCTTTGTTGGTGACATTGACAGTGGAACAGAGCGCACCCTCAGCAAGTTTGCCAATGACACTGAGGTGAATGGCATGGTCCAACCAAACCATTCTATGATTGTATGATTCTATGAGGTCATGTGAAGTAGTCTTTGAAGTTTAACAAGCATCCAAGTTGCCAGGGTCCAGCTTGGAGGTTCACTGAGTCTTGGCCTTTAGTGTTGTTAAAGTTTATGGTAAAACTTGTCTCTTTTTGTCTATGTTTTTAGGCTAAAACATAGTCTAAAGACGGTAGGAGTAGGGTCAACCAAGTTGCTCATCTCCATCCACAAGGATGCTGGCCCAGGAGCTTGTCTAAAATGAGAGAATATTAGCATAATAACATTAAAAAGAATGAATGGAAATTGTTTGAATGGCTAAGGTGACTTTTAGTGTAGTACGGAGAAAGAATGACAAAAATCAATTGCTAGATGTGTTACAGGTATCATTATTACCAAGAACAGTCACTATGAGAGCATAAATATTGGATTCAAGTAAGAATCCTATCCCAGAGGCCTTTTCACTGTCCATCTGGGTTGAAATCATATAGTGTCCTACTGATTTAGATTTCACTCAGGATTCAAACTTTTTTGAAATTCAGGAATGCTGGGGCATTATCTATTCCAGATGACTGGTTTGTTTTACTCTTTCATTTGTCCTGGTTTGGGGATAGTATCAAATTGTTGTGAGCCTTCATTAAATTCTATCTAAGCAATTGAGTTCTCTTATACTATGGGATTAGTACAAAAGTACCCTTTATTGGACCATCTGTGCTCTCTCTTAAGCGTACGCCTCAAAAGATAATTCAAAAACGAGTGCTTTTCTAAAAAGTCATACTTGATTATAAATGGAAGATTAAAGAAATGATACTTCACCAAAATGATAAAATCTATTTTAAAATTGGCATATTAATTGAAATAAGCATAATGTAAACTGAGCACTTAGTTGGGAACCACAAACCTAGTGATTTTTATTGCTTGAAGAGCTGGTGTTATTGATGGTACAGAATTGGACTTATGTTCATAGACTTGACACTAAAGCATCCAGGTGGATAAATTATGGGAATTTCCAGTGTGCCTGTGTGCCTTCAGAAAGCTTTTTTTTTTTGCTTTCTCTTCTGTGTAGCAATGCCATGAGTGTCCTTGAATTTCCTCTTCTGAATAACATGTCATATAACTAATTTAACATCATAGCAATCTGTATTTCCACTCTTATTTACTTACCAATCATGCATCTTTGAGAGAGATTTTATAAAAAAGGAAAACTTTCTCATGTTTACCTGAACTCTCCATTTTACAGTCTTTCCTTCTTTTGGTCTAACTGTTTTAGATAATTACAGGAAAGGTGATTGTACTATTCATTCAAATGCAAAGACTTCCAACAGGAGAAAATAAGTAAGACTTACTTAAGTCTTCTCAATATTCTCATGATTTCATAGGGGGGGAATGAGTTTGAAGTTCAAGTCCCTGCTCTAAATCAAGTGGAATTAATTTAGGTTGGCAAGTGCAGAGAGGTGGTATTTGGTTAGTTTTCATTATTGTTTTCACTCACAAAGATAGTCCAAGAAAAGCCACTGCTTTCACCTGAAAATAAATAAATGAGAATGTTTTTGAAAAGGTTTAGTTTTGTCCTGACACAGAAAGCAAAACTTATGAAATCTTGCAATCCTATAAATGAAGAATCCATTGAAACTATATACTAGGAGCTCTTACCTGTAATGCACATATTTTGGAATACAATGGTCTAAATTCTGCTTTGAGACACTTTTTTTATGGTATGTTTCCTCTTTTGCAAATTATAAATCACTCTTTTCAGTTTTCAACTATTTATTAGAAGTATGACTGGACATTTCAAGGCAAAGATTCTGCATGTTGTATTGCTATGGGTCTTGCCATTCCAACGCCTCCAGAACCATTTTACTTTTTTTTTTTTTGTTATTGCTCTGCATACTACCAGAATTGGACACAATCAATACTTCTGTAAAAAACAGAATAGTAAAATGTTTGCTTGTATAACATTTCTGGTCAGTAAATTTATCTATATTCTAGGTTAATTTACAAGTCATCAAAAAAAAAATCCATTGTGGCATTATTCTTTTGACTGAAATACATTTTCAATACCAGTAATTTTCTATTCAGTAAGAATGAGAATCAGAAGTAGTACTGAGAAACTGAGTTCTCTCCCAGTAAAAGTAGTGAAGGAAATAAAGGTCAGAATTTGCAATCAGGACCTAGAATTCCAGATTTTATATCTAAAAATATACAAATATATTATATAAATATAAATAATATAACATGTAAATAATTATATGATATAATATAAATAAATATATAAAAATATATCCTATTTCTATATTTATGATTAAATAAAACAGTAATTATAGGAAAGTAGGGTTCTGGGAAAACAGGAGGAAACAAAGTACTTAGAGTAAATTGCAAAGAAATATGGATCATATGATTCTATGATTCTATGAGTGGTAGCCATTGCTCACAGCTTCTCTACTTCATAGAATCATAGAATGGTTTGAGTTAGAAGGAACCTTAAAGATCATCAAGTTCCACCCTCCTGCCATGGGAAGACCAGGTTGCTCAAAGCCTCATCCAGCCTGGCCTTGAGCACTTCCAGGGATAGGGCATCCACAGCTTCTCTGGGCAACCTGTTCCAGTGTCTCACCACACTCACAGTAAAGAATTTCATCCTGATATCTAATCTAAATCTCCCCTCTTTCAGTTTAAAACCATTTCCCCTCATCCTATCATACAGTCCCTGATAAAGTTTTCCTTTATTTAACAAAGACTATAAAAAAGTTAGCAAAAAAGCAGTCTCCAACGCCACCTACCAGCTACTAGTGTCCTGAATCCCTATGAATTTGACTTCCAGTTACTGTGAGATATCTCCTATCCACAGATAAGACAAGGCCATCCAGTCTCACTCTCCTAGATAATTCTCTGATGTCTGTCATTAATCATCACCTGTTCCTATCCTGGCCCAGGAGGGAGCAGAGTGATTGTAAATGTTTTGAAACGCTTCAGGTCCTCTGTCTCAGACATAGCTCATGGTCTTTTTATGTACAACTAAGGATTTGCATGGGCTGTCTGGGTATCTTGACTTTTCCCATACAGAGTACTTACGTATTTTTGTGATTTGTTGCTATGGAGAAAGCTGTTCAATGAAAAATAAATGCATTGTGACTATACAAATTTTCTGGCAGAGGTAGAGAAACTCAACAGAAATATCTTCTGAGATGCTTAGGAACAATTTAGTATATATCTTTCACAATGCAGAACTTCTTTGCCTCAACACTACAATTACAGCAGCTGTTAGTGTCATGAACTGAAACAAAAGCACTTTAGTTAAGATTACTTTTTAGTTTTCTTCCAAACATGAGATGTCTGAATTACAAAAATTTCCATTTTTTATTTTCCAGTACATCAATCCTAAACTAAACATCCCCTTCTGCTCCTTCATAAACTGCTCTAGAGGAACCATAGTTCCAAATACTTTATGAGGAATGAAAAAAATCCACCAATTTGGATGTTTTTAGAACACTTGGGCTAAAAAAAAAATCACTAATTAAATAAATGGGTATTTCAGATATTGTGCACTTGCTAAAGCAGAAATCTAGATAACTACTTAGATCGCTATTCAAAATGTGGAGCTATCTTTAAACATAGAGATAGTTTTATTTAAATCACAGGGAATGTGCATGCATTGAAGTAAACTTCTGCTTTAGTATGATGCTGAATTGTGGCCTCAAGTGAGAAATGCAATCTTTAATTTATTTTGAGTACCAGAGAGACATAAAATTTGAGATAGAGAGAAATCGTTTGGTAGTCTTTGTTTTTCCAGCCATCAAAGTAGATGTCTACTGCACCTGCTCAGTGCAGCACTGAGCAGTAAATAAAATCTTATTTACATGTGAGCTGAAATGAAGGGCTTCTTCTTACTTACACAGAAGGCAGTCAAACCTCTCCCTGATTGAAATGAAGAGGAGGTCAAGCACAGAGTGGGCATTGTAAATAGCTTTCTTTTTGTTCAATCCCAAATGGAATCCCTTTACGAGTCAGATGGAAAATGGTTACGTGACCATGTACATACAACTTAACATCTGTGTACTCACTGTGAAATTAAATAATCCTGTTGCTACTGCACAACATTTTTAATGTATGATATGTGAAAAAAATATTCAGTGCTTAAGATGCTCCTGAAGTCTAAGACTATCATCTCATAAAATGCAGGCACATTACTTCTTTGTGATGTCCAGCTTTGAGAGAAGCCTTAAGAGTCTCAATGTTGATCTGGCTAAAAGTACCAGGGTTCACTTGCATTTTGAAGCTGAACAGTTTTGCCAGACATCTCTTGGGAATGAATAACTCTTTTATAATTTCCAGAACTTCCTGTTTGGGGGTTTCTGAACTAGGACCGCAGAGGGAGCAGTCATAATTTAAGAATATCAGCACTGCAAGTGCCACATGGAATTTGGACACCTAGAGAATTTCAGCCATGAAATGTGATGGGCATAAAAGTTAACAAAATATTCTGTATGTTTAAAAAAGAAGGCTGGATTCATTTCTATTTTTCATTATTAAAAATATTCTTGCCTGAACTGATCCTTCCTTAACTACTTTTGAAGACGGCTCCTATTGCTGTGACATTTATATAAGCTACAGTCTTTCATTTGTTTTTGCAAACTTTTAATGTTTATACTAATCCTGAGGGTAAACTAGTGAAAATTTTAGGTGCCCATGTTAGGAGAAAGAGAACTGTAGAATAAAGTAGTCCTGCTGCCTTTACAGAGGTAATTAGCAGCATCTAAACCTTGCTTCTATTATACCTGCCTGCCCCTTGTTTCAGCAGCAGCCTGGAAAAAAACCCTGAAGGTCAGCAGAGGGAGAGGCAGGGATACTGTTCTCACTGGATTCTGCTGAGGACAAAAACCCCAGCTCCTAGTCTTCAGACTGTCCTGCAGTATTAGCAATAATGTATTATATACATAGACACTGGAATATGTACGGTTATCTCATGTGTCTGCTACATTTCTAAATGCTTTATAAATTCTGAAGCTGATATTCCCTAATTTTTATATTACTGGACAGGAAAAAACTTTCCTGTGTTGGAGTTTATATACTAATGAATGTAATGTCCAGCAAAAGACAGAATACTGTATTACAGTTCATATCTTTGTCATGTCCATAAAACTCATAAGATTCTTTTTATTCATATATTGATGAGGATATGATTTTTCCAGTTAAAGTAATAATGAAATCTTATAAAGGGTTTGGTAACAATGGAAAATTTTCACTGTGATTGGTCTAAGAAACCTATGCCAACAGCTCCCTCTATGTACCATAAAAAGGATGCTAGCAAATGCATTGCCCGGAATATGTATTTCTCTTCCAGAGAAATATATTATTAGGGAAAAAGAATCATTGCTGTGTCATTTAATCTGTCTACACTGAGGATTAAGAAAGTTTCAATAAAAAGCATCAATTGGTGTTACCTGCATAATTATAGTGATGCGTTTTACTGTTTTAAATTTCCTTGATTATTTACTGTATGACTCTGGCTGATTCATTCAATTCCCTTCTTAATCCCATTTTACATACATAGATTAATGTAATGCAGACAGTTCTTTGAGTACACAAAATGGAACAATACAATAAAAGGACAGTAACAAATGTTATCTGTGTAAAGCTGGGAAATGGAAAATGAGGGAGTGTGGAGGATTATCTCTAATGAGAGCTGTACATCTGCTTGAAAAAGAGTGATACACTATTAAAAGAAGAACAGCACTGTCTACTGGGGAGGGCATTACTGAAGAAATCAAGAGGTTTCATTTCTTGTTGCTTCTCTTCTGTAAGGCAGCAGATAGGTGCTCTCATCTCCCTGTCTTGCGTCCCTTCCCTCCTTCCTTGGTGAAACGTCAAAGTGGGATTGATGTGTCATCGTGGGCTGAAACACATCCGTCACTATGGGCTGTGTCTGTTAAATATAATTTAACTGGCTACTGTGTGTCGGAATGGAGATAATATCTGTGTTTGTAAAAATCATGGAAAATGTGATTTTTTTTTCATAGCAGGTTAGACAGGGTTATGTTAACTTATGTTAACATTTTCTATAGGCTGAAGTATGCTTACAGTCCCTAGAACTCAGCTGACACACAGGCATGCTGTTAAACTGCAGACATTTGACTGTGACTCTAACCATCGATGGTGCCTGCAGCATGCACCACAAATTTGTCTTGATAGATGCTTTTTGCCACAAGCTTCCTAAAACTAACAGCAGAATTAGTGAGTGCTCTTAGACCTGAATTCAGATCAATTCTACTAAGTACTTTTTACTTAATTAACGGAAAGTGATCTGCTTGTGAATCAGGGAGAAAATAAATGAAACTGCACACGCAGAAAACAAGCAACACCTTTTCTTAGTTGGTTGTTTTGGTGTTTTGTTTTTTTTTCAACTGTAGATTCATAGTTAGTTATTGGGCATTGGGCATGTCTGCTTGCTAAAGAATTTATCAAGTACATTAAGGAGTCAGAACATGACACAACCACCACGTGGATGTTTATTTGGCAGAGTGAGTCAGAACCGCACACTGTGATTATCCTGCTGAAGTTTAAAATTGAACCTCATTTCTAGAGGAAAGAGAAGGGAAGGGAAGGGAAGGGAAGGGAAGGGAAGGGAAGGGAAGGGAAGGGAAGGGAAATTAAGTTCATTCTCA
>JAOQGH010000001.1:5728035-5762077 GCA_025769975.1 Gallinago jamesoni | reverse complement strand
AAGGGAAGGGAAGGGAAGGGAAGGGAAGGGAAGGGAAGGGAAGGGAAGGGAAGGGAAGGGAAGGGAAGGGAAATTAAGTTCATTCTCAGTTTCCGAGAATCAACCAGGAAAGTATGTATGTGACTGTGCTTACATGTAAGCACAGAAAGCTCTTCAATGTGCTTGGACAGGTAAAAGGAAATGAGCGGAAGCCCAGGAATCCATTCAGAACTGCTGTTCCCACCTTTGCTGATTCCTTCTCAATGTGTATGCTCTTCCTATACGACTTTACTGTTCTCTAAACAAAGCAGCATCAGTGATGTCCCTTTTAGGCAATCCCCTCCTCTCTTCCCAAAAGGCTGTAGGATAAAAAGCTGTTATTGTCTTTAATAATTATCTCTTTTAGTTTACTGGCACCTAGATGCTACAGTGGAAAATTTTTTTTTGCCCGCTTAGTACCGTATTAATGTATCTATTTGCATCAGAAAACTTGCAGTTGAATCCGTAGAGTCAAAGATGAAACAAAGTGCTCAAGTCTCAGTACCTCAGGGACTTGGGGTCCAGACCCACCACGGCACCAGACTGTCAGCTGTCCCTTCAATGAGGGATGAGACTATGGCAGTTTTGACTGCAGCTAAACTTCTGCCCTCCAAGGCCCTCCATCCCTTCCATTCTGCCCACACCTCTGATTTGGCTCTTTTCTAATCCCTTGCTGGCTCCTGTTCTCTTCAAACAGGTGCCCCCTGTGTCACACACTCCCCCAAAATGCCATCTGTGTGGTTTCTTTCAGAACACTAATGCAAAGCTCTTGGATAGCCCCCTATTTACTTGCTTTGGAGCTGCACTTACAGGTCCCACCGCCTGAAACACTGCAATCAAGCTGACAACACAACCAATCAAGGTCTGACCTGCAGCCGTTTCCTAGGAAACTCAAGCCACTGCCACAGAAACAGATTGTACACAGTGGAAAGAAACATATATTTTGGGTGAAGGGGAAAAAAAAAAAAAAGGAGGCATTTCAGTTTTTTTCCCAGTACTTCTGAGTTATTACAAAGCACTTCTAAAATAATAGTAATGAAAAATACTCTAGTTAAGAAAGATTGAGTGATGATGGTCATGTAAGTACTTAAAGCCAGGCAGAGAGCCTCTGAGAAAGACTGTGTGCCAGGGCTGTTTGAGTGCTTGTTCCTGTTTTGCTACTGAGTCACTTCATAACCCTTGCCAAGTCGTTGTAAAAAGATTTCTATGTCATTAAGTCCATAGTTCCAGTGAACAATAAGTTCAGATCAAAATAGGTGAAGAACCTGAAGAAGAAAACTCCAAAGAAAGCAACAAGATTATCATGGCCTTACTGGAAATCCTACATCACTACATTTTATGCCAATGTGTCTTCTTAGTGGGTGAATTTATCATTTGGAAAAAGATTTAAGTATTAACTCTCCTTGGCAGAATATCAACAAGGAGTAAAGAAAAAGTTCTCTCAGATAAGTTTTGGTGAATCTGAGAGAAGGACTTTGTGAGAAAGGTGAGGCATTTTGGTTGAGAGAATGAAAGTCCCATGGACTGGTATTTTGGTCCACCAACAACTACCATCGAGGATATAGGAAGCTGAGTGTTTTCTGACTTTTAGTGGTGACTGTGAGGAAGGAATCTCAGGAGGAGAGGAAAGGGAGCTGAGGACTTCCTGCTGTGGTTTCACACTGAGTCTTTGAAGAATATAGTTTCACTGTGTACGTGCCTGCCTAACTCATGGAGCCCTACCCATAAACCTGTGCAACAGGTATATCATAATTAATTAAACATGAGCTCAACCTTAGTGTAATCATGCAGTCTTAGCCTGTGAATGTTTGGGTTCTGGGCAGAGGGTAATGATTGACCCCTTCCAACCAACTTGGAAATGATCGCTCTGATATCTAATGTAGCTTGGTGATGGTTTTTGATAGTTTGGGATCCTGGCAACTGCCTTCTATTTGCATCCAGAAAAAAACCAAGAAACTAATATGTAGAAACAGAGTTGGGCATTGAAGTATTGCAAGTACTATTCAGACAACATCACAGTTCTGAAAGGGGATGGAAATGTTTTGTTTTATTTAGTTTGGTTTTCCAAGAAAGCAGCACTTTTCTTCCTACCACGACTGCCCATAGTTCCTCCTTAAGTTCAGTTCTCTGCCAAGAAGTTTCTGATCACAATCCTTTCCTACTTTCTGGTGTTGTGTCTCTTCACAACCCTCTTCTATCCTGTATTGTGGCTGTATACGGAAGGCTGTGCCTTTATTTTTATTCCTGGTATCAGCAGTCATCATACACTGGCTCAAATGGAAGAGACTTCATGCTGTGGATCTTATGCAATGAAAACTCATTCTTGTCCGTACATAGAGTATGAAACTTTTTAGAATATAACCTGTCTATGCCCAAGCATGTTGTTCAGATAGAACTGAAGGCAATATTTGTGGTCCCTAGTGGTTGAGGAATAAGGAGGAATTCAACTCCTTTATAATTAGTGTAATCAACACACTATGGTTTCTCTTTTAAATCAAGAGACAGATACGAGTTGCTTTTTATGGACTGGAAACACTAGCTCAAATTCCAGTTGTGTCAAGTTTTGTAGTAGTCATTGAAGTACGGCTATTTCTGTGCTGCTCAGCAACATTTTCTCATTTTATATATGTAATTTTTAGTAAATTATTTATAATGGCCATTGTCTTTTCCCCATCTAGACAACTATAATACTGTCTCTTTGGCTATCACTGAACAGTTAATTATTAAAAGTCAGGTGTCAGATGCTTACTGTCAGTTAAACAGCACTACCAATATGTCTTGCAGGACCCAGGACTGCTAAGACAGCTTCTGACTGATCTGGCAGGACAGAGCAGGTATAACGCTACAAGCTGGAACAGACTTGTATTTTACTTGGCAATCCTAAGGGACTTCACAGAATTACAGAATCACATGGGATTGGAAGGAACCTCTGGAAATCATCTAGTCCAACCCTCCTGCCGAAGCAGGTCCACCCAGAGCAGGTTGCACAGGAACTTGTCCGGGTGGGTTTTGAATGTCTCCAGAGAAGGAGACTCCACCACCTCCCTGGGCAGGAGGAGTAACTCAACTGGTTACAAACTTAGGAGGAATAAGGAGTCAGCTCAGCTAGCTCATTCTCTTGGTACTCAATCAAATTTAGTAGTGGTTGGAGAATATGAGCTCTTACCACTTTGGGGGACAGAATTTTAACCAGGAGACTTATTAATATATAAAAGATAGACATGGCTGAGTCTTTCTTCTCCAACTGTATTGTAAAAAGCATTTATTCCAGATAGAGTTCTGGGTTCATGGAGAGTCTTCTCTGGTGCCCTGATTGGGATGCTTCTGCTGCATCATAAAAGATGAAGTTTGGACACAAGCTATATATGTAATATTAGTATTAAGTGGCTCTACACAGCTCCTTATTTGAGGTATGTGGCTCTTACCCAGCATTAAACAAGCCACTTAGGTGTTTAATTTTGATCTTGGATTCTATTTTTGAATATGGATCCCTGAAAGTCAGTCAGTAGAGATTACATAATTTATTGGACCTACCCCTTCATTCATCAGGTGTTGTTAACTGCAAAGCAGGGATAATTAGCATTTCCCGAAACTACAGAAAGTTGTGAAGATAGTTATATTAAAAAGAGAGAATTGCTCAGCGTCTGAGGTGACAAATAAGACTGCATGGAAAATAATTTTAATAAATTCTGGAGAATTCAAAACTCTGTGTGCGCTGCACTGAAAAGAAAACAAGAGAGAGATCTGTCCCACATCAATCAGGTCAGTAACCTGCTCTACTCTTGTGCCCATAATCTGAGCCAGTCAAGGTAAATCTTGCACTTTATTCTCCCCTACAAGTGCCTGGTCGTACATATTAACTATGCCAGAATGAGTCTTTTCCAGCCTACCATAGACCTGTGATATATTTCCTGTCGAGATTGCTTTGAACACCTCTGAAACAAGTTGCGTTGTGCACAGATTTTTAATGAACAGTCACTTCTCTGAACAACTTGCCAATGAGCTCTAGGGATGGGAACCTGTCTAAAGCTGTTTGCATTTGTAAAGGTATTTCCACTTTAAGAAATATTTCTTTTTCAAGTGCAGAGTGTATTTTCTAGAATTCCTTTTGTCCCAAAAACCAGAACAAACTTTCTTAGAGTTCCCACCAGGTCTAGCAATACAGGCATTTATCAAAAGAAGACAAAGCCTGTCTTTAATTTGAGCTTTCTTATAAGCTGTACCTTTCTTGGAGAGGTACCTTAACTAGGCATTCAAAAGATAGTTAAGAATTATTGATGTTTGCTGAAATTCAGCCTCCAGGTACGTTTAGAAAGAGAAACAGGAACAGATTGGGTCAAATTCACAGAAAAGGGAAGTAATAACACTCATTACACCACCAACTCACTTCACTCTGACACTAGCACTGAACCTACTGGACACACTATCTTTTCTTAAAAAACATTGATTGAATACAGAGTGGGGGTTTTGTTTCCTGGAAGGCATTGCTTAGAATTGTTTGCTGTGTATTTACTATTATTATTATTTCCTTACCCATTCTTTGGCTGTTTTGCTGTTTCTCCCTGTTATAACCCTGTTATTCTCCCATACTTAATCCTCCCCTGGACTCTGCTTCATGATTGTATGGGGGTGTTATCACTGCTGATTGGCTGGTCATTTCTTTTATTCCCTTTTTTTTTGTGTGGGTAGGGGGTTAAATCACTGAAAAGAAGGATTAGATGCAGGTTTATGGCAAGTAACTCAACACTTAGATGGCTGACGTCATGGTAATTAGGCACTGGCAAGTTCCAAGTAATGCCATTGCATGGTTATCATAACAATTTAAAGTCCAAATGGGTTCTTTGTAGTTCTTTCCAACATTTCATTATTTTTTTTTTATTTCCTTCCACTGAGTTCAAAATCTCTTTTCCTCCTTAGAAACAGCATTTCTGCTTGTCTCTATCTGCAGCTGATTGCATCCTGGTTGCTACAAACTTTCTCTCCTAGTTTGTTTAATCATAGATTTATTTCTTTTTCTTCTTCTCATTGCAAATTCTTATGTATGGTGTCCCACCTGCTTGAAAGAAAATCACCACATTACCTACAAACCAGCTTGACTACCTTTGACATTAGACAACTATCATATTGATTATTCACACTCAAACCTTAACAGCCTGGCACCAGTGTGTCTATCGAACCCTTTTGGTAGCCTGTTTCTATGCTTCCCCTTGGGTCAATGAACAAACTGCTGCTGTCGATTTTATCCATTTGGCCAGCATCTCTAGGGAACAAAGAGGAATCACAGCTACAGAACCAAAGGTTAGGAAAATTCATTAAAAAAAAATAATGAATCCCTCAGTTCCTAAGCACCAGTCTGGCAAAGATATTTAATTACTTGCTGGTCTTTACTCATACCCTCTTAGTGAAGTATGTGTTTTTGAACTTCTGGTAGATTGGAATCAAACACAGTTTGAGTTCAGTGTTTAAGATTTTAAAACATTAAAACAAAGAAGACTTCCCAGATTAGATTTTTGAAACGATTGTGACAATACTGAGACAGAAAGATTGCAACCATTTTCAGCATGGCTATCTAGTAATTTTGGCTTTCTTTTATAAAGGGACACTTCCAATTTATAGCTAGCAGTGGGTTATGAATGCTTCATTATCAACTGGAATAGATATTTGTGTACATAAATTTGCCCAAGTACATAGCTATAGGGTACATCTTTCTGGGTATTCCTAAGCATTTTTATTCTGAGATTCCCTAGGAGGTACTGCCAAGAATTGCAGCTCCATTTATTTATTTATCTCTACTAAATAATGCCTTTATGAAGTTCTGGAACAGTGAGATTAGCAAAATTCTACAATAATTTAAAAAATCTCCCCAAGAGACTTTTTCCCTCTTGTCACCCTCCTCTTTTATGTGTCTGGGACCTTCCAAAGTCTTAATGAGTGTCTTTGTCAATCTGTAGTTACCTGCAATCTTTCTCTCTGGTATATGCCATTTACAGAAAATAAGAACAAACAGAAAGAGAGCAGAAGCAATTGAAAACTCTTTAGGGTAATACCACCATTTAGTCAAATGCAGTTTACCAGTGAGTGTGGTGTGCAGCTGTTTCTTGAAAGGTATCATCATTTGCACTCAAGATAGAAACACCTAATCTTTTTTCTGCTGATGTGCCTCAACTTAATGCACTGTACACTGTTGGTTGATGGTCTCAGGAAACTGCAGGTGGAAGGAATCTGGGTAGAGCTAAGGACATAAAAGTGAATTCCATGATAGAAATTGAAATATCTTAAAATGTATTTGAAGGTACTAAGATCTGAGGGATGTTTGTGATCTGGTAGATTGGGATTAAGTTTTTGGTTTTGGTTTTATTATCCCTGTTTCTGCTTCTCAGTTGTTTTTCATCTGTAAAATGGTGGGAAAGATACTGCTTCCTTCCTAAGAGGTCTTGAAGTTTTCTGGCTGCCTGCTATTGTTGAGCTTCTTTACATTTATGAAAGGCCTAGTTCCTTTGTTGAAATAAACCCCTTCAAAATTAATCATCCTTAAAAAATCTGAGTTCATTATCTACTTGGTTTTTTGTTTTTGTGTTTTGAACAGGCCTGTGCTACTTCCCTCAACACAAGAACACTTCCAGGAAACAACTTCATTAATGTATCTAAGAAATAAAGCACTGCTGTTCTCACATTTGTCAATGTGAACCTCTTCAGCTTCTCCAAAGGCATCTGTGTCTACTTGAGTAGATCCTGACATGGTTGTGCATCCTATGATTGTTATTATGGCACATTTCCAGCTTTCTAGAACATATAAGAATGGAGACTGCAGAATTAGTACACTTCCCTTAGCATCATTCTTTCTAGTTTCTTGGAAGATAACTCTTTCATAAGTTGTCTTTGATACAAGGATTTTGTTTGCTATTGAAATAAAATGGTTCATCCTCCTTCTAAAATGCATTGACTGAAAAAATGATTACACTGCTTTTTGTTCTTTATCATTTTTTTTCTTCCACTTAGATCTGGGAAGATGTTGTCTGGCGGTTAGAACAGGGTGATCTCTAAGGTCCTTTCCAACCCAAACCACTCTATGATTCTGTGTTACACATTACCTCACATGGGTTTGTAGGATGTTAATAATATTCACATTACTTTTCAATTAGTCAGAGCTAAAATTCTGAGCAAAGTTCTGTTAAAAGAAGACCAAAAAGAAACAGAAGTAATGATGAAAATAAATATTCTGTGAAGCCTTTTGAAACCATCTGTTCTTTCTAAAGAAAAGTTTTGGTTTTCTATATTTCAGATTTTTACTAATAAAACATAAAGAATAAGAAATATATCTGAAAGTCATGGAGCTTAATAACTTCAGTGACTAATATCTGCAAAATGAAGATGTTTCAGAGGTATATTCTTGCCACAAAAGCCCAGGGTAGCCTCTGTGGATCTCAGTGGCTGCTATGGCAATTGTTATTGGTTGGAATTATCCCTTTAAGGTTGCTTTGTGACCTGTGTGAAATGAATTTAGCACCCACCAGCCATAACTGTGCTGACTGCTCTCTCCATTATATGAAGTCATACTGGTGCTGGTTTGGATCACCTTTGACACCTCAGAGGCAATGTGTTCATGATGAACTCTTTTATGATTCTATCGCAAGTTTCTTTCCTGCTATCATAATGCACGGTGATGAGCAACCAGAAGGAAGTTGCATTGCTCTTCCTTATGTCCTGTCTGCTCTTGGAATGATGAAGCATTGGATTCATAATGGTTTTATCTATTCTATTAAATTTCACCATGGCACCAAGACCACCCTCCATGCAATGACTCACATTTACACTGTTAAACCCTTTTCCCTCAAAGACAGCACAGTTCCTTTCCAGTTGTCTATTGGAAATAGTCCCTGCTATGTGCTAGATTTCAGACTGTATTTGGGATGTGCTCAAAGAATATTTGTTTTCTCTCATGGAAACCTGGAAACATTTCCAGGAATTTCTCTAACAATCTAGGAGCTTGGGGAATATTTTCTGGTACAATCTAGTTTACTAGTGTTCATGGAGCCATCTTGCCATTGGGGCACTGCTGAATAGCAGTGAAATCCCTTTCTGAGCACATCACTGGATAATAATTCACTACGATGCCCCAAGGTTATCTGTAAATTGATTATAATACTTGTACTATTCTGTTTGTGTAACGTAAAACTTTGAGGCCTCTTTGTAGAAAAATGTTGACCTCAATTTTGAACTGAAACTTAAAGGAGGGTAGAGGAGAAAAGTATTGTACTAGTTTTCGTTGGGATAGAGTTAATTTTCTTCGTGGTAGCTTGTATGGTTGGAGTTGTGCTGAAAACAGTGTTTGATAACAAAGAGATGATTTACATATTGCTGGGCAGGGCTCACACAGCATCAAGGCTGGGGGTGCACATGAAGTTGGGAGGTGACACAGCTGAGGGAGCTGACCCCAACTTAGTAAATGGATATTCCATACCATAGTGATGTTGAGCTCAGCAATAAAAGGAGGGGGAAGATGGAAGGGGTGTGGGGGGGGTGGGAGGTGAGAAGGGAGAGGGGAGACGTGGGGAGGGGAAGTTCAGAGTTATTATGTTTGTCTTCCCAAGTTACAGTTACACGTGATGGAGCCCTGCTTTCCTGGAGATGGCTGAACACCTGCCTGCTGATGGGAAATAGTGAATGAATTCCTTATTTTGCTCTGCCTGTGCGTGGGGAGTGAGCAAGCGGTTACACGGGGCTGAGTTGCTGCCAATAGCGAAACCACAACAGTGATTGACTGGTCTTAGAGTCTGGGATTTGTAAAATGCCCTCTAAGACTTCTGGACCTAGTCAGGACGTGTGCCTTAAGCAGGCAGGATTCTGATGGAAAGAATATCATAAAAGACCATGAAGTGTTCTGACAGGGATGAAAAAACATTACTCCATAAGTCATTAACCAATTTTACTGAGTGGTGATAAGGAAGAATCTTTCTCAATGGGGAGGTTATTTTACAAACACTCCCTTGATAGCCTAGAATTTATAGTGGCACTTGGCTATCTCACACCTATTGTCAACAGCAGCAGACAAGATACCGTACTCTCTTTTTGTTACAGGACAGATGACACATGGGTGTGATAAGTATAAAAGGCACATCTGAGGAATGTCAAAAATCTACTTCTGGCGACATTTTAAAATTTGACTCTATTTGCCTAAATCTCCCCAGTTGTAATGTGAGTAAAACATGTCCTGAAGGAGTGCCTCTAGTAACAGCAAAATCCTTCCGGGCTGGCAGCAAAAATCCACCTAATCAGAGAAAAGTAGCAGATCAAACAATGAAAAAAAAAAAAAAAATTAAATAGTGAGCCAAAAAAGTGGGTCCTTTTACTATCATAGAGATCCAAATTACCTAGTGTAATGGTTATGATCAGTAGTTAAAAGAGAAACAAAACAAGAAATGGCTAAATTAAATGGCAAAAAAAAAGAAAAAGGTTAAAAAAAATCATTTATGAAGCAGACAGATAATTTCAAAAAGCTTTCATACCAGGAATAGGGCACCATTACAATGAGAAAACCTTTAATTATGTTGTAAAGGTCTGATATTCCACTGAAATGTCATTTCAAAATAAACTTCTAACAGTTAATTATCAGTGATATTTAACTTGTGGGAAAATTAAATATCACCACATACTCCTGTGATCATTTTATTGCTTTTGTAGACATTTTAATATTTTAATGGTTTCCAAGTAACAATGAAAAAGGCATGCCACCCAGTATGTTTTCTTGGCTTTCTGTGGATAACCATATAACCTTTTCTTTGTCTTCTTCACACAAACCAGACCTCTGAGTCAGTGAGGGACAGGACTTAGAGGAAACCTTTTGGGAATAAATATGGGAATAAACACTGTAGCCAGCACGATTCCTGTGAAAGAAGTTTTCTTAACTGTTGTAACCACAAATACAATGCTGAATGAACAAATATTGAAGCCCTATTAACATTCCGCTAGCAAATCAGATGAATGTGCACTGTTCCAGTTAGTGACCTATGCATTATCCAAAGCTTATAAAATGTGTAGTGCAATTGGACCTAAGGATGTATGCAGTGACCCTTATCATGCACAGACTGGAAGACTGGAAGAGGAAACCTCCTGTGCTCTTCTTGTATAAATCAATACTACACAAGGTAAAGGGCTGAGATTGCTAGGAAAAGGTATGAATTTTAATGCCGGAAGGGACTACGAAGTGAATAACTATTCAACCAGCTACTCTGAATTGGCTCTAGAAATGGACAGGCCCAACTAGCTGCAACTAGCTAGGTGTTATACATTCTACACTAGGGTGAGCCAATGAAGACATGAATCATTAAAGGGATTTGGCTCAAGAATGTTAATTTGTCCCTCACTTCAAAAATTAATTGCCTGCATCTCGTGATTGCTTTCAGTTCTCAACATTGTGCTACCAGAAGTTCTGAAATAAATAATATTGTTATCAGTTAGCACCCCTTAGGAGAAAGGCTTGGAGGTGTTGGTTGATGAGAATCTCAAGATGAGCCGTCAATGCGAGCTTGCAGCCCAGAAAGTCATCTGTACCCTGGGCTGCATTGGAAGAAGCATGGCCAGCAGGTTGATGGAGGCGATTCTCCCTTTCTATTCTGGTCTTGTGAGACCCCACCTGGCCTACTACATCCAGCTTTGGAATCCTCAGCACAAGAATGACATGGACCTGTTGGAGCAGGTTCAGAGGAGGGCCAAAAAGATGATGAGAGGGCTGGAGCACCTCTCCTGTGAGGACAGGCTGAGAAAGTTGGACTTGCTCAGCCTGGAGAAGAGAATGCTCTGGAGAAACCTTATAGTGTCCTTCTGGTATCTGAAGGGGGACTACAAGTAAGATGGAGAGGGCCATTTTACAAGGCCATGTAGTTATAAGATAAGAGGTAATGGATTTAAACTGGAAGAGGGTTGGTTTAGATTCAATATCAGGAAGAATTTTTTTACTGTGAGGGTGGTGAGACACGGGAACAGGTTGCCCAGGAAAGCTGTGGGTGCCCCATCCCTGGAGGTGTTCAAAGCCAGGCTGGATGGGGCTTTGAGTAACCTGGTTTAGTGGGACGTGTCCTTGCCAATTGCAGGAGGGTTGGAACTAGATGATCTTTAAGGTCCCTTCCAACTCTAACTACTCTATGATTCTATGATTCAAATAATCCTGAGATGGACATTATAAAAAAAGGGTATGAAAAGAATATAAGAGTAATGTAAGATACACATAACTCTTACTCTTGTATTTAGTGTTACCTGAGGTGCTCACCAAAAGTCTAATCTCCATGGACTTTACTTAAAAATATCATCATTTGTGAAATATGATAAAAATACTAGAAAAAAAATATTGGAATTTTTGGCAAAGTCAATGATCTTTTGCATGGAATCGTGAAACTGTTTTGCTTACTCTTGTAATTGAACCTATGTGCTCAGAGATGCTGTGAGACTAAATCTTTTTATGTTGGCAGGAAATTGATCCAGTATTTCTTCAGCATGTGAAGAAAGCAAAAATGACTTTAAGCTAGTACTTACTGGTCTGTGGTTGACTCATTTAATATGCAACAGTTCTCTGCATCACTCCTCAAGTTGCCTAGTCTTCTAAGGTCATATTTTTTATATGCTTAAATGTCCTCCAAATTCTGTGTCTTTGTTCCTGTTGTGTAAATGACAAGTGCCCCACAAGAGCACTGTTACAATAAAGACAGCAAAAAATATTGTGATGTTATTAGACACAAAGTGCATGGAGTTGACTGCTAGAATGAAAGAGTAGCCAGTTCATTGGAAATAATGCTACTAATGGGATCATCCTCACTCATACATAAAAGTTTTACAGAATACAGGACAGACTGCTTTAATAAGTGTTTTGTTTTCCTTGGTGTTTCCTGGAAGTAAACCTTCTTTATGTTCATAGGTCGACATAAAAATCTGCTCCTGTCAAAGCAGTTGGAGGCAAATCAGGTAATTTCACTTGCAAGCAGGAAGCATCAAAGGTAGTGTCACTGGCATTTTAAAGGACTATTTGAGAATCTAGCTATTAAAATGAAGAGATAGCTATGAAGAGCCAGGCAAAAGAAATCGCTAGAGAACTTTTTCTTTCTCTGGTAAAGAGCTCACGGTAGTGTCCAGAGGTCTCCTGGATAACCACAGCATTTTCTCCCTTTCGCTCAGATGCAGGTCTGCTTCCAAGTGAGAGATTAAGGATCTGACTGCCTTAGGAGTTTGTTGGTTTGGACAGTTTCCAGCCCTAACACTGTCTCCCTTCCCACCCTAGAGGCAGCCAACAACATCTCTTTTGCTCAAAAAATCCTTTTTGTCCTTAATTCTAAATGCCAGGTATTAGCACTAAGCCAGATGTGGAGGGGGTGTAAACTGAAGTCCATTGATCTGTGTGTATTTCTCACTGCTAAAGATTTCTTTTACAGTTATTTACCAAACACAGTCACAGTACTTTTTCTTTCTTTTTTTTCCTGGGGGCAGGGTGGGGGTCACAAACAGTCTACAGTGGTGGTAAAGATGGTATTATTACCTAAACTGTCTCATCTTTGACACTGGGCTGTGTTGTTACTTCATCAGAAAACTGCATGTAGCATCCATCCTTATAAAGATATATATGACTATGTAAACTACTGGTTACAGGGAATTATAAATTTATTTCTGCAACTTCTTTTTTTTTACCTCTTTTACCCCTGCAAAAGGTTGTAGTCTGTTATCACTCCAAATTATTACAGATTCACATCTCATGCTTTTATTGCTTCAGTTCCCTAGATAAAATTCTGTTGCAAATATAATGAGCAGCACAATTAGATATGAAAGACAGGGGAGAACCAGGTGCTTGCTAATGCACGGAGATGTTTCTGAGTGATTTGAACTAACTTATTCCATCAAGGTCAACCATCTTAAATTTCCAGAGAATGTGGATTTCCAAAGAAAAGCAACAATCGCTTTCAATCCATTTGAAACACATTCTTCCCAAGTCTTAGTACCCACAAAGGAACATTTCTTGTTAATTTTATATTTTAAAAAGCACTAAACAAAGCTTGAACTAAAATAAATAATTGTCTGTTTTCTAAAGAAAACATTAATTGTTGCATGGAGAACATTTTTCTGGCATTCGTAGGATCCAATTATTTATTTATTTTTTAAGTGGGAATGTTATTGCTAGTGAGTTGTTAGACATAAAACAAATGGTCACATAAACACTAAGATAATTCCAGAATATTAAATATTATATGTTGGCTAAAACTCTGACTCTGGAGGTAGTGAAAAAAAAAGAAATAAAAATAAACCCAGTTTAAATTAAAATCATCTTCTTTGACCTTCCTGGAGTTTGAGTGGTAGTGAATGAGTCAAAGAATAACATCTCGTAATAGATGAACAGTTTTTATGCTGGGAGTGATTCTCAGCTGGCTGAAGCCTTTGAAAGACCCACTGCTCACTGAGAACACTTTAATTCAGAGCAATGAGAAGCTTTATGTACACAATTACCAGCTCTTCCACAATTGTTGCCATCTCTAGAGTGAGGTTTGCAAGAAATACTGGAAAGAAAACATACACAATGGCTCAGAACAGAAACTATTAGGTAAAAATTTTTGGCATGAGTTGAGCAGAACAGACAACATGATCAAAATGATCCATTTTACATTTAAAATCTTGGGTTTAAATCAAGATTTTATTATAGTTCCTTTATGTTCATTATATGAACATTTGTCTTCAAGCTTGCACTTTTCTTTTTTTCTTTTTTATTGTGATATTAAAGAGCACAATGGAAGTTATACAAAGTTTAATAGTGGTCAGCTGATTTATTCCACATTACTAGAAGGAAGAGTATTCAGATGTTTGGTACAACAAACTTAGTCCCTCTTTTCCCTCAGTGTCTGCTATCATGCCTTAGTTTACCGAGTTATTTTGGAAGCCTGAAATAAGAAATGTAGTCAGGACTACTACCCTTAGAGAATAATGATTTAGAAACAGAAAATGAAGAAAAGGAATGGCTGTTACTATTGAAAATCCTATGAGTAGTCCTTTTCCTACTAAAATTTACATGACCATCCATGAAGCCATTTAAAAGATGTGTAGATATCCCCATGAGGGAAATGGTTTTGTGGTAACTTGGCAGTACTAGGGTAACGGTTGGACTTGATGATCTTAAAAGCCTCTTCCAACCAAAATAATTCTATGACGCAGTGATTCTATGACATGTCACTGGAGACAGTAAACACACATGCATGTATGCCTGTGCATGCACACACACACACAGAGAACTGAGATCAGGGAACCTCCATCCATTTATTCCATTTGCGGATCTCTCTGATATATCAGGATGCAGTAATGCTGCCTTACAGCACTTTCATGAATTCTGTCAGTAGGATAGAGCATGATTTTAACTTAAGAAGAAGTAATTCCTGTTGATATTGAAAAAATACTGAAGAGAACAAATTGGCTTTTTTTTTTTTTTTTTTTTCAAAGCCTGTCAAATGAAAGGCTGAAGTAAAAGAAGCAGCTGGTTGCTCAAGAAACGGGCAGCACTTTGGCCAGGCATGAATTATACTGAAAAAAATGTAGTTAACAGTGGAAAGAGCTAAATCAAACAATATTGGAAAAGGGCTAGCAAGTGTTCAGAAGCAGAAAACATTGTGAGATATAACTGCTAGACTCAAAGGACATGAAAGAACTGGTTTGACTTTCTGTCCTCCATCTGCCAGTATGAACTCGTACTCGTACTATAAAGGGTGCCATTTCCAGCACAGGTTTTGTGGTTCTAATCTTCTGGCAAACATATAAAAAATCCATTAAAGTGAGAGCCAAACTCCTGTCAACAACCCAAGGAGAAGGATATAGCTCTGGCTTCTATAATTTTGCATACAACCCAGATGGAAGCACAAGCACTTCTATGTTGAAGTGCCAAATAACTCTCCCAAGGCTTATATTATCTTTTCTTCGTCTTGCCTCAGAACAACTTCCATGCTTCTGGGGACTCCGCAGCTGTGTGCACTCTAGCGAAAGACTATGCGTGGCAAGCCAAGTCCTGTGTATTTGCTTTCCAGCTTCTGTAATGAGGCTTCCCCTCCCTCCCAGTCCCATCAGGGACTGTTCAACCAGGAAATGCAGCTGCAGAATCTTCACAGTTTCTTTAAAACATTTTTTAAAGTAAAAGTCCCTCATTTTCTTGAAGCAGGCTACATCGCAAACAAAAGTGCACCAAAGCAATGATGCAATAATCACCTAGGAGAAAGGTAAGGAAGATAATATGGGGAGGTTGTAAAGGGGAAATTGGAACTTAGCAGAGTTGACAGCTTTTAAATATAAATCTGTGCTTTCATTATGATGTTTTAACCTTGCCATTGGCATCCTTTGTTCTGAAAAACATAGTTTGAGCCAAAGTTCCTGTAAATCAGAGGATTAAGACACAAAAGTGGAATATATAACGATTACTACACCAAAATCATTAACGTCAAACACTGCCATGCCTATAAATAGTGTTTCATTAAATATACCTTAAGTAATGTTGGCTAATATTATCCCTTACTTCCTCATAAAGCCAAATGTTGATTTGAGAAAAGAAGTGACCTCCAAGTAAGGTCTATATCAACTTAATCCATTTTATTTTAGTGCGAAGATATGCCTTTTGCTCCTTCTGAGTAAGAATAAATGTATTCTTCCTAGTTTGACAGCATGCTGACTGAGCTAGTATTATTCAAGGTATTGAGAAAAACAAGGCGGCAATACAGAGGCACAGTTTGACCAGGCAGGTGTAAGAACAATCTTGTTTGTAACTGAATCTATAATAGAAAGAAATTTCTGCTGTATCAGTTAATTTTATGTATTGGGCTCTATGGGCATTTCTCTTCTTGCATTCAAAATCAAATTTCTGGAATTTTTGCTCTCCTTCAAATGGATCACTTCTGGATAAAAATTCCCTTGCTTTCAAATAATACAGAATTGGATGTGGAGGAGAAAAAGGTAATCAATAATCTTTGTAAACTCTGCGGCATCATATAGAACACACCTTTTCCTCCTGGCAGCTTCAAAACTAAATAACCACTTTTCTGCGCTGCTTATCTTTGGTTGCTCTGAGGTAACTCTGAAGCTGTTCCTATGAAGAGAAGACTTCACACCTCTGTGTGAATGGGCCTTAGATCCTTAGATATCTCTTCTTGCTGTCATGTCAGAGAAAGAAGACAACTTTAGTTCTTCCTTGTGGAGAGGACTGTAGTTCTTCCTAAAAGGACTCTGACACCACTTGTTGCATTGAGAATTAGTCAGCCCTCAGCTCAGCTGGCACATAAGCTTTTGAAAAAAAAAAACTTGCTCCGGATTACAGCTCAGGCCATGGAGACTCAATTCAGAGAACAGCTAAGATAATTTTCCAGTGTTGCACTGTAGTTCTAACAGTACTGACCCTGAACATAAAATCAATAGCCTATCCTACCTTAAATTTCATCCATTCCCCTACACAAGTTGCATAGTGTCTCTATATCTAGTGGTACATTTTAAACTAGGAATAAAAGAACACATCCTTTTTTTTTTTTTTTTTTTTCTCAGAGAAGTAGTGAGAAAAAATTCTGTAAAGTTCTCATGTAATGATGTAGGTTATTATCAAAACAGGCAATGATACAAAGGATATCTGTGCTTGCATGGGGAAAAGAGCAACTTGTTTTGGTAATTGTTGATTGCAGTGAATTGCATTGATGCACTCTTAGGCATATGACAGATCTAATTTTATATCATTCAAGTTAGGTCAAGATACCCTGAAGAGTAGCTAATGTGATACATAAATCTAAATAATATTTCCTTAATGACACATAGTTCTTACAGTTAAATTATTTAGTTATCACAAAAATAAAATTGTAAAAGCAGGAATTTTTCTGCTTCATTCTAACTTGGCTGCAATAGGTAAGACTCTGTTATTTGTACCTATCTCTAGCATCATTTCCAAAGCCACTGGATGTGAGTAGTGGGGGTACTAGATCTGAAACTCTGTACCACTTCCCTGCCATTCTCATGCCTCCTTTGGCTAAAAGTAATTTATTTTTTTTTAAGAATTTAGTGTTAATTTAGAATTTGAACAACTTTACTGATTTCTATGTGTAGCTTTCTTTCCTTACACATAGATTTTAATATTTTAATCGTAATTCATATTTGATTTGATTCATGCATCTGGTGATTACTGTAAGAGAGGTACCTTCAATACAGTACACCATTTATGAAGATACTTCCTTAGAAACTGCATCTTTTCCATTTTGTGATAAATTTCAAAGAAAAACTATGGAAATAATCAGAAGGCTAAAAGCCCACAATCTACAGAGTAAGACTGATTAAACTGGATGCAAAAGAAGGGCAAGAGAACATGGGTACCTGATAATAGTAAAAAGACAGATGGACAGATGATACAAAGTAAAGGTGAAAAAATTTTCTTGGCAATGGCAAACAGGGCAAGTCCTAATGGACTTCTAATTGCAACAACAAAGATTAAAATTTAATGTTAAGAAAAGCTTTCTAACAATAAAGTTAGTGAAGTACAGAAGATGTTTTCTCAGTTGCTTACAGTCTTCACCCACCTCTGTAAGATGTTTTCAAAACAGGATAGGAAAGCAGCTGTAAGACATGATATAACTATGGTTCATTTTATCTCAGGAAAATGAATTTTCTAGGAAGCCTCTTGAGATCCTTCTCAGACTGAAGAATCCATGGTTGCATATGGAACAAAACCAAAACTCACACCATGCTACATAAGGAGCACTAATTGCCACACCACCATGAATCCTCTGATAGTTTATCAGCTGAACTTCGCTAACCCGACATATGTATTGCTCACACTGTTGGACCTTCTCCAGCTCCTTCCAGCAAATGGGCTGGAAGACAAAAACAAGGGACCCAAGGGAGACTAAGAAAAAAATAATTAAATAATTTTCTTCCTTGTTATTGTGATATAGCTGCAGCCTTGATGGTTGAATGATATTAGGATATTTTTCTTTTAAAAACTAGCTTGTTGTTGTTGTTGTTTTTGATCTAAAAGCTGAATCTGTAAGAAAGGAGGTGAGGGTGTGGTCATGCAAACACAGGAAGTAATATGAGCATGACACACATCTTTTATTCCAGTAAAACATTTGATTTAGATAAAAATATTGTTTAATCCCATAAAATTTCTTCTCTTTGTTTACAAATATTTAAATCACATAGATCTTAATACTAAAACCAATGTACTGATAGTTTTTTGGAAGTCACTAAATCATATATATTACCCTGTCTTAGCTGAGACATCTAACTCCAGCATTAATTTGTAAGCCTAATCAACCTATATTTCTGCACAATATTAATGATACACATTACAATGAGGGTGATTCATTTGATTAAAAATGAATGAGTATGGTAAATCACTGGAGGATGTTGCCCAGGGACATTGTGGATATCTCCATCCTTGGAGATATTCAAAGCCCAGCTGGACACAAACCTGATTAACCTGCTGTATGTTAACCTGCTTTGAGCAGGGGTGTTAGAAGAAACAATCTCCAGAGATGCCTGCTAACCTCAGTCATGCTCTGATTCTGTGATTAATAGAAAAATACAGACAATTTTAACATTGCTGTTTCAGTGAAATATCCGAGTTTAGTTTAAGTCAGTCCAAGTTAAGAGCAGGGCTTTAACATCCGAGCTAATAGCCTCAGTTAATAGCAACTGCCCATGTCACATGTACTTAACTCTATTTAATGGGCTTTTAGGAAAAATGAAATGAAGAAAACTGGATTCCTTTCAGGATTCAGGTCCCATTTCCAGTAGTTGACATTTGCTGCCCTTACCACAGCCTCTGTCAAAAGCCAAGAAAAAAAGCTAAGTAACATGCTCAGTCTTTCACCTACTGTGATTTATCCAAGCTAGCACCAAGGTAGCTCAGCAGCCAGAAAGGATGAGCCATTTCAGGGAAAACAGCTAGTAATGGGAACGAGAGGGAGATGAGATACACTGTGCAGAGCTGTTAGACACATTATCTGTGACTGAAGGTTCACAGAGCAGATAATCAGTCAGCACAGACTATAATCTGGAACAATCCCTTTGTTTCACATTAGTCCTAATACAAACTCATACTAAAGATAAGTGCTGTCTTCTCAAAAACCATACATAATCACAATTTTCCCAATCTCCACTACAGCTCGTTTTGTGCATCAAAGCCACCTTTGCTGTGCTTTCAATTTACTGAGGCTGGGTGCAAGAAGTGTTGTCAGCTCTCCTGCAGCATGTGAATTAGAAATTAAGACTTGTCTCAAATGCTTGGTTGTGCTTGCCAGGCTCTTTGGCTTGCTCTTCTCCAGGGCTGACACGTGGCAAGTTCACCGGAATCCGACTTTCTGAGTCATAATAGTTCTATGTTCCTAACCACGCTGAATACCTCCTGGTTCTCTCTCCCATGTTGGTCACAAACTGCCAGTGCCTTTTTCCATTTCTTTTCTCTTCAGTTCTTTCATATCTGTCATGAACTCTGTTGGAAGCTTTGAATCACTCCCAGCTGCTTCTCAGTATTTGAAAGAGTAGATGAATGCTTTTTGTAAAGCACTGCAAGACACTTGTGGGTAGTTCGTGGCAATATACTGTGCTCTCAGAGGCGATAACTTCTTAAAGGAAAATATATAGCTGAATTTTCAGCATTGCTATAGGTGGCTAGCATAATTCTTATTTTTGTTTGTTTTTCAAATGACTTTAAAATTCTCTTTATTTCCAAAATCAAGTAAAATTTCTGACTTAGAAAGTTTTTGAGTTATTAGAAATGTCCAAAAGTCTTATCTAATCTTATATATAAGGATATGAGAGAAAAAGGTAAGAAAAGGGACTAGATATCATCATGGTGGAACATGCTGTATTTTATCTGGTTTAGACACATGAGGCTTGGGGATGATTTCCCCAATGGTCATTTCTGCATGGAACCCACCAGCTTCAGGGAAGTGATTCCTGATTTGGCCAGCAACTTTGTCACTGAGCTTTATAAGACAGCTTTGGTTTTGTCTGCAAAAGCACCCTGCAAAAAAATGAACAGCATCATGTCCCATAGGAGAGCAGGAGATCAGTTCTCAAATCAAGATGGTGCTCGGTTTATGTTCTAAAGCAAAAAAACTGGCAGGCCTTGTAATCTCTGCCTCTTTCTTGTTCATAGTTATCTAACGGTTTTTTCAAATCTTACTAAATGGTTTCTCAATTAAATCCTACAGCAGTAGGCTCCTTCCTGGGGAGTTAATCATGCACAGTATAAATACATATAGCCATTTAAAGTTTGCTGCTTTTAATTTCATCTATTTTGAAGGTGGAAGGAGTTGAGTCTCCCAAGACAGCTCATGAGTTATGAAGATATTTTTTTTAAACAAACTGAAGCTTTATTTTTTGAAACCCTTTTCCCTGTCATAACTGTAAAGAAAACTTTTGAGTGAAGCCTGATGTGATATCACCTTCTGAAGGCGGATAGACTCCACCTATGAGATGTTGTATTTGGCATTTTCTCTTTGCAGGGTGGCTCTGTACCAACACTGATACAATTATCTGAGTTCAAAACCGATGGCAGTAAAAATGACATATACTACATTCATTTTTGGAGGTGGGAGTATGACTGGCAGGAAAATAGCTGATATTGCTGACCTCTAGGTTTTCATCATTAGCCTTGAGAACTTATGAGCCATTCAAAAAGAATAAAGTAGTGCTGTCAATTTTCAACAGTTTGCATGTCTCCTTGCTCTAAAAAAAGTCCTGTGCTTGACACTAAAATCCACTTTCTCATCCTTCACCCACACTGTATTTTCTTGCTGAGAGACGTAGTACCAGTCCTCCACCCACTGACCACACTCTCTCCCTTTTTGACATTGCAGAGTCCAAATTAATTTAGCTGATAGAGTTTTGGCTATACAGAGGGCTCCATCCAGAGTTTATGAAGTTAGTGATAGTCTATTTAATTTACTTTACTGGTTAGCAAAGAACAAATACCCCTACTTTAAATTCAAGTTACTCCTCATTAAAATCAAAGGAACCCGATAAAAACAAATTGACACTCTCTAAAACAGAGGTCAATTGCAAAAGTGCTCACTTGATGGGATTGCATCAGCTTTGTCCTCACAAAATGACATCCACGCTATGCAAGTAACAGTCTCTAACGCATGTGGAAAACACATCCGGGGGTCCTGGCCTGACAATTCTCAGCAGGGTAGGAAATACTGAATTTGACCATCTCAAGGCATAGGACAGAGCCAGACCACAAGAAGTGGGGAAACAGAAGGAAGGGGTACAACTAAAGCAGGTATCTAGAAAAAACAATTATCATCCTATGTTTGCTGAACCTCCTCCTCTGGTACCATTGGTAGCAGTATTTAACCTGATTTCTCTGCACTTTTGCAAAGTGGAGGAAAGAAAAAAGCCAGGGAAGGTTTGCCACTCCCTGAGCAAGTCTGTTGCATTAGACAACCTCTTTTTTTGCTTATCCCTAGAGCTGCCCCTGATACCTGCTATATAACATTACAACAGTTATGATATCAACCAGTTTTGGGTTCCAAGAAGCTGTTTTAGTGCTGTCTGATATACAGCATATATGTTCACATATATGTCTCTAAAAATAGACATAAACTCTAGGGAATGCGACATGAGACAAGAGAAGATTTTGAATTAAGCCAATGAGAGTGTAAACCCAGGATAAGAAAAAACATAGAATCTTTTAAAAAAATTGCTCAGCTTTTTATATTAAGAACTTGTCAGTTTTTAAAATGGAATAAAGGAAAGCTTATTCATTACTTTGAAATAAAGTGTTCAGGGAAAGATGTGGCTTGTGTGTCAAAATGACTTTTACAGATCATCATAATTTTTCTTTTAACATTTAAATGTGTATGTCTCAAAAAATATCCTGTATGCCAAAATACAACCCTCATCTCTCTGCCTACACCCCGTGCCATTTCAGATTTCTGAATTGGAATAAGATAAAAAGCACTTAGAGAAGCCCCAGGTTGATCTTTCTGATATTATATTTTTTATATTACTAACATCTTTCCTGTTACCATTCTACCCAAACTCAATAATCTGTGTTCTGTTAATTCACTTTCAGAGAAACCTTCCTTCCACCACCCATCCTTTTATCTTTTTTGTTGCCCTTCTCAGGACCTTTTTATTTCTTTCACTTAATTCTGATAACAAAGTGGTCAAACCGGAATGCAATATATATGTTGACTGAAAGCAAGCAATTCCTACAGTAGCCTTAATATTTTGTAAAGGATTCTTCACTTAATTTTAATTTAACCTTTAGTCTCACTTGCTTTGTTTAAATCACTGCTGAGCATTGAGACTGTCTTTCACTAAGTGTCTTTGTAGCTTTTCTTTTCTCTGTAGGATTTTTCATGTTTCAGCAAAATGTCCTTTTGTCAGAACCCCCTGAATCATTAAAAAAAAATATTTAGGGAAAAAAGTGACAGTTTTGACAAGAGATAAACTTAAAAACAACAAGAAAGTGCCTTTCTTCCCAGCTCCAGAATAGCCAAAAATTTTATTGAGGAGTCTGCTTATGTCATGATAAATTGAGGTAAAGTCCTAACTCTGACTAAAATCAAATTAGGGACTTGCATCACTGACACCAAGCTATTATCTACTCCTCAGTCACCAAACTGTGTGGCTGCATGTCCTTCTGTTCAATAAAAAAAGCTACCTAAATTGTTAATTAAGTCCAATGCAGGTTCTAGAAATGGCAGTCTTTACTATTTTCATGGAGCAAGAAAACTAAGAAATCTCATATCTAGCTGTAATAAAACTTTGCTGCAGTTTCTGTGGAACTGCACCACCATGAAATCCTTACGAACAAGTGGAAGGATAAATTGTAATAAAATTGTATTGCCATTTCTTTTCAGTATACTGTATATGCAGGTTGAACAGATGTCACAAATCCTATCTGTTTTCATCTTAATCTCATCTCCAGTGAACTATATTTTCATATGTAGTTATAGGTGATGATAACATTTTGTCTTTACAATGAAAAGAGATGAAACAAAGTAAAACACCTAATTTATGGAGTTCCCGTTGGAACAGGAATCATCTGACTTATGCCTCCTTTATGGTCTACGTGTATGTTCATCTTTGCCCTTGGTGGCATGAGATGGAAGGACGAATTTAAGGACCATCCCCATTTTCTGGCTTTCTATGAATTTTCTTCTGGACCAAATCAAACATTAGGTGGTGTACTGCAGTACTTCCAGCTCTTTGCTGGCCATGAAGAGTGGCAGTCACTTTGAAGACACTGAAAATCTCTTCTTCATCCAGTTATCTAATTTCTTTCTTTTATTATGACTACATAATTTCATCAAATATAGCTGAAATTAACAAGTGAACTCACAAAAAAAAGTAAAACCAGGTATATTTCTGTATTGCTTTATGAAATTAGTCTCTTTGTCCACTGGAAACTAAGATGAAAAAATGTAGGACATATTATTTTAAGTGTATTTTAAATCAATGTGGCTTCCATGTGCTGAGGAGAGCAGAGTAGACAAATTCCTACAATAAAAATCTGTGCATCAATTACAAATTCAGATAGCACTCTTTGCCTGTAGTCAGGGAATGGAACATTGGCACATGAAGCACAGCACATTAGCAAACAATAATGAATTGAAATATTGTCATTCACCTGGTTAAACACAGGACGGAACAAAGTCAAGTGCTTTATGAAGTCTTTGTGGTTCAGATGCTCAGCTGGAATAAATCAATATTGCTCTAATTAGCTATGTTCAACTTCATAATCTGCAATCCATGTCCACTATTGTGGCTTGTTTGTGGTTTTTTTCCCCTATATCACAATAAACTGCTCTCTACTCTGATCTACTCTTGGCTGATTTATTGAAGACAGAGAAAAATTCTGAAATTTTTAAGCTTGATAAGAAAGTAAGTTTAAAGATAGCACCTAGGTCTTCATGGTTTGGAGAACTGAGGTTTGTGCTTGTATGCCTGCTGATATCATCTCCATTTCTTTCTGGTTCCCCTTAGAGGGATAACTTATTCTGCTTTATGTATACATAAATGTCCTTTAAGGTTGTGTTTCTTTCTTTCTCTAGCCATATAGAAAATAATGAGGTCCCCAAAGAAAGCCTTAAGGGTCTCCTAAATAAGCAGGGAGGAACAACTGGTAGTCTTATGAGCCCTTGTGAAAATAGCAATTTGTTCATTAATCATGGAAGTAAAGCTCCACCACTGGAGAATTAAGCTAGCCTAACTCCATTGATAACAACAAAACCACCTTCAACATGAGCGAAACATTCATCAGGCTAAGCCTGTAAATGCCATATAATGGCACAGCATTAACCCTTTCCATTTCCATTCTATGAAGATCTTGCTTGATGCAGTAATTACAACTGACCTATTGCTTCCTTCCAAGGTGCCACAAAAGAGGTGAAGCAGCATTGAATAAACTTAATAACCTTGGAAAGTGTACTTAATACATTTCTACTAACTTGCACAGAGTATGTAATTTTAAAGGGTTTTAAGCATTAAAATTTTCTCCCGTTATTTGCAACAGCTGAAATTACAACACTGAAAGTGTTTGAAAGTTGCGTAAAATATAATTATTTGTGAGTCTGAGCCAAAAATTATTACTTATTTAAGAATACACATGTTGTTGGAACTACAGCCCACAGTCAGGAAAAAAGTCATTAATGGTCTCAGTTATCAATTTCTTATCACCAATCCCCAGCTAAACACCTGTCTTTGGTAGGATTCAATTATTGCTAGGTAAGTGCCTTTAACAAGCTCACCAGCTGGTTACATGGACCCACACAGGAAGGATGGTGAGTTGCTGAGACTCAATTTACTTGAACTTAGGCCGCTGTAGAGTCATGCCTTTAAAGTAAATTGTACAAGTCTGTGTAATATGTAACATATTCTTATATTGCCAAGCTGAATATTACTATCTAGAGTTACACTCCAGCATTTAAATCACAGAATCACAGAAATCACGGGGGTTGGAAGGGACCTCTGGAAATCTTCCTCTGCCAGAACAGGTCCACCCAGAGCAGGTTGCACAAGAAAGTGCCCAGGTGGGTTTTGAATGTCTCCAGAGAAGGAGACTCCACGACCTCCCTGGGCAGCGTGTTCCAGTGCTCTGCCACCCTCAAAGTAAAGACGTTCCTCCTCATGTTTAGATGGAACTTCTGATATTCAAGTTTGTGTTCATTACCTCTTTTCCTGTCAGTGGCATACCAATCATGACAAAGTAACTTCTAGTCCAGTGGAAACCAAGAAATTAAAATCACCAGATGAGGATGCTTTGAATCCATGAGTTCCTTGAGATTTTCAGCCCCATAATGGAATTTATTTAATAAATTTAGAAAATACTCAGGGAAGTCTAGAAGACTTCAGAAATACTTACATTACACTAATATGTCAAAAGGTGTTCAGGAAAACTATAAGCATGCTACCATGACACCAATATTCTATGAAAAATTACTTAAAGAATTAAAACCAGTGCATCCAAATGAGAAAGAACAGAGGGTGGAAGTAGGAGATATTCCAGACCAGAGAAAACTGGGCAGCAATTAATTTTATCTTGTGCAAAGGAGAACTGGAGTACATCTGCCAAACAGAAGGAAAAAAGGTGAATAAATGTTATTCTGTTTTATATGCTACAATATATTTTTTTCTGTTTCTTCTCATCAGTCCCACTTGCAGATATCTTGAACATTATAAAAAAGCATTCAGAGCCCTGTTTTTTCTTGAATACACAATTCAGATAGAAATGGATTTTTAGACAGCCAAATAGCAGCTCACCGGTCACAACAAAAAATTTAGGCTGATCTGATTGATCAAGGCACTCTGTCCTGGAAAGCAGTAACTATGAAAGGTCCTGGGTCCTAATGATTTGCCCTGAACTCCCAGAGTGATGCATTGGTAGCAAGGCTAATGTGATCTATATAAGTACAAATCTAAACCTACAAAGAAATAACAGGGAGATGAGTTTGCCTCAACACAGAACAGGGGAGGTTGGTTCTGGAGCATTGCTCACATTTTAATGTTCACAGATCAAAAAAGCGTGTTGAAAGACTGGAGTGGGTGCAGAAAAAAGAGCTACAGAATTTCTTTGTGTTTCAGGGAAAATGTGGGTGAGCAGGATTGTGGAAGAAGCAGAGACCAGAAGCAGGAACACTGGCAGAGGATGGCCCGTGATCGAGTCCTAACGATCCCTAAATAATGCCTAACGGCCCAACTGATGGAGGGGAATTCCACCCACCTGGTGGTTGGGAGTTGCAGGGCCGTGTGGGTTGGGCAAGGAGATACATTGGTGTTATATAGGCTGCCTGTTTTGTTATAATAAATGATTCTGGTTGCATCACTGACTGGGGTCCATGCATTCATATGCTACAGGAAAATGTGCTACAGTTAGAGACTTAAGAAGCTCGAGAGGGTACATTTACCTGATTTTGACCATAAATATTTCCTCAAAGAGAAAGTACTGGATATATAAATCTCCTGCGTGTAGATATTGAACCAAGACCAAACCACCGGCATAAGGCAGAGAAGTCCAAGCATGAGAAAATACCATTTATATTTATTTGCTGAAAATGATCAATTAATCTTTGGACTGTACTGTAAGAGAAATAAAGGAACCATGATCTGTGAAAAAGGTGAAATCAAGACTGGATGACTTTTAAGATCCTGGAAGATGTTTTCCATCAAGCGTACATTACTAAGCTTTTTAATTAAATGGAATTTAACTGTCTGTGGGGGTAAGTAAATTAAAAGGGTGGTCTCCCACTCTTTTCCAGTTGATCTTAAATGCTCTAAGTTTATGCTCAAAGATACAAGTAATGAGTGAATCAGTAATAATGATCCTGCAGCTTTATGTTTACCTATTCAAGCAACCATCAGTTGTTATAATATTTGTCCTTGTGTTGAGTTTTGAGAATTCATTTTACTGGTCCTGTCAGCATTAAATGTCATTTCAGAACATGTTACACCCATTGGGGTTCATGCCCAGCAACACTGAATGTGACACTGGTGCAAAGGATGAAGATGTCATACGTCTGGTGTATACAAGCAGCACGGGCATAGGAAATTGGTGAGCCTATTGGTACATGGGGACCATGACTCTTCTGGGACTTTAATACAGCCACCTGGTGTAGGCTGAGCTATGCTAATGTGCATTTTCATTTATCACCTGAGCTGGGAAAAAAAAAAAAATCTGAAGTAAGTCTTGCTTGTGGTGAACATCCACATGGCAAAATATCTGTAAAGTGACATGCCCCCATGTGATGATACCACCCTGTCTAGGTGGCCAATGTATTGAGAGAAGTAGCTGCCATTTGCCCTGCACCAAAGCCTCTTAGTTTCTGTCCTGGTTTGCAAACCAGAGAAGCCATCAGCAGGAGAAAAAGGGGATAGGGAACCATTCTGGGATAGGATGAAAGTTACAGCTTAATGTTTCCTAAAAGCCCATTTCTAATAGGCTTGGAATAAATATGGCTCAAGGCTGAAGACCATCTTTCCCTATATGATTGCACATTCTTTACCATGTCAGCTTTGATGATTCTATAGATCTTCTTTCTATTCCCTGTCCTGCTGCTGACTTGCAGCATCTTTCACGCAATCACTAGAGGTGTCATTAAGCATAAAGGTATAAGATGCCAATGGACCAAGTGTAGCTATAAATCACTTCACAATAACTTCATATATAGAAGTGGAATTTAATAATATGGATCTTGCAGGCTTGTGGTGTTTTCCTAAGGCTGGCAATTTGTATTGAGAAAAACACATCAACTACAAAAATACCAACTGTGCACATGTAGTGGTGATATTTCTCTCCCCTTTCCTCCTTGTTTATTGAGACAATTTTGCAAACGAGTTTTCCTTGAAAATTCTTATTTTTTTTTTCATTTTAGTTGTATTAGTATCAGCCTTCAGATGGTTTTGTTATACAAAGTTTGCCCTACATTAAAATGCAATTAAGTGAAAACTATTGTAAACACCTCCGACCACAAGCAGAACATCTATTTTCACCAAAACTTAGTTTTATTTTGCTACAGTGTTCAGTCAGCAAAAAAGTACAGGGCAAAACAGATGACAAACACAGACAAAGTTACAGTTTGGTTTCCTCATGGAAACCAAAGCCGGTTTACGGCAAGTTCTCTTCCACGTGCAATGCTACTAATAGTTTTGAAAAAACAATTTGCACACAAGATGGCTAACTACATTCCCTTCTTGCCCTGGTATAAATTATGTGAGTGCCCTGATAGTTTGGAGGAAAGGGGAATGTTAGTATGCTACATAGACTCTGCCTTCTTTTGTATGCTCAGCCTTTCATGTTCCCTTTAGGTCTCTTTTTTTCTCTTTGCTTTCCTTCCTGTCCTGGATGAAATGCCGAGTAATGAGGCTTTGCATTGGAAAGATGACACGCATACCCTGAGAATTTTCATCTTGAATTATCTTCAAACACTATATGAATATAATCCAGAATAGTTGCTTTTAATCTGTGATCTCAATTACAAGGTAAAGTTTTTGAGATGTTGCTGTGAATTACAAATTCAACTCAGAATCAACTGTTTCCTTCTCCATGTACTGAGAAAAAAGACATGTAGAGAGATTTTTGATTTCATATATGGCAGTTTTATGCCACTGCAAGATACGTGCATTATTCTAAACAAGAGAGCGCCAGGATATTTGTTCAAATCACTGTGTATAGAAGCTATCATTAACAACTAAAAAAAAGTTTTTATTGATGTTCACAAAATATATTTTTTTTCCCTCTGTGTGTTCAAATATAATGTAGACTAGACTAGATGGGGCTTTGAGCAACCTGGTCTGGTGGGAGGTGTCCCTGCCCATGGCAGGGGCATTGGAACTCGATGATCTTTAAGGTGCCTTCAAACCCAAACCATTCTATGATTCTATGATTCATTCTATGATTTTTAAAAGATATTACAATTCTAAGAACAAAATCAAAATCAAAATTTTTCTCTGTTGCTTCGCTGGTATACACAGAAACAACCCTGACCCGGAAAAGCTTATTTTCTCCACAGATAACACCCAGGGTGTGATACTTTGTGGAAAATAAAGTCTAGATATTTTTTGTGGAGTGTCTCACAGAACAAGGTGAAGTCAGGTTTCCTTGTGCAGTATCACTAAGATATACTGTTGTTTCTTCCAGAAAGAGTGAAACTTTGACATAACACAACACATCCATAAAGTTCAGTGGAATTCACAGATTGAGCATAGATAATATTCCTAAAATACTACAAAATTCATATACTATTAAACTCTAATGGAACATTAATTAAAAATTAATGCCACCAAATATATTCCTCTGGCAAAACAAAGTACTGAAAACATATATGTTTTTGATACGGCGATACATTTAGAAAAAAAACTCTACAGGAAATACTGGCCTTACAAAGCTTAATTACATTCCAAAGCTGAATTAATCATTGTATTTGAATGATCTGTACACTTTAAAAAAAGAAACAAACAACCAACAACCAACCAACCAAACAAAAAATCCAAAACAAACAAAAAAAACCCCTCCAGGAATAACTTTAAGCCATTTCCTTTTGTTCTGGGTTTTAATTTTGCATATTGAAATTATCATTTCAGAATAATTACTGAAAAAGTCCATTTGAAATCACGGAATTCAAAATCCCAACAGGTCTCTACCCAATGTAGCACATTCCTGCGAAAGTTCACTTTCAATGAAGACAGTTTCTATAAATGTTATTTATAAAAGGAAAGTGTTTTCTTATCAGAGGAAAACCGGCTGTGAGAGGTCAGAAAACACTGAGTTCATCCAGCCATCTGCCCCTTAATAGGATCAACTATACCATGTCACTTTAACTCCTGTTTTCCTCTTAGAGGTCTTTCAGAACAGGTTAAATAATCTATTCTAGTACTTCATCACCCTGACAGGAAATTTTTCCTATTGTCTGAACTAGTTTTGGTTTTTCCTGGTGAAGTTTAACTTTTTATTTGTGTGTTGCATCCATCATGAACATGGAAGACTAGTTTCTCCCCTTCCTCTTTGCAGAATTATTCTCCCTAAATTTGAAATCAAATAGCTCCATTTCCTGTCTTATTTTCTTCAGTTTAAGTAGGTGCAGTTTCTTCCGCTCTTTCTACAGAGGTCATATTATCCAGACAACACAATCATTCTTGTTTGAAATGTTTACACTGTTTCCATTATCATGTTTTTAACCCCTTGGACTATACCTCTAAAATACAGGTAGATCAGAATCACTATCCCCTAATTTATAGGATTTTATTGTTTTTCTGATTTATTTTGAGCCAAAGCATGAAGTTTCTTCTTAGCAAAACACTTGAATTTCAGTCACCTGGAACATAATTTCTTTACTGCTGTGTCTTCCAGTGTGAGAATATTTATTATCACCAAACAGCTACTTTTATGAAATATGCATTTGAAGAACAGTAATTTAAAACCAGGGCCTACTCCTACTTGAGCTGGTGATAAAAACTCCATGGGAATTCAGGAGAAGGGGAAACAAGCCCCTACAGCACAGCAGGGCAGCAATTTCTGTTGACTGTAATGGGCTCCAGGTAAAACCTGTAGGCAAAGGGTTAAAGAAGAGTTAAGAGTATTTCCAGACACCAATAATAGCATAAAATATTTCATTTCAATAGCTAGAATGGAAAAAAAAAAAGAGGCAGATATTATTTCTTCATGGGAAAATAAAAATTGCTGTTGCACACAAGGTAAGATTTCTCTGCTAAGAGCACGTATGAGGTACATGGTATATGTGCTTTATCGGGACCCTTTGCCTACAGGTTATTCCCATCTCTTTTGGTTACAATTTGTCATTATATGCCTATGCTCTTCCTGGCTCCATTCTTAGATATCCAAGTTTACTAGCAATGCTTTCCCTCTTGAATTATCGTGAATTGTGAAATAGCTGATGTTTTACTTACAGCCCTGACTGCAAAAGACAAGTAATCTCAGATTGTATATTCAGATATATAATACAGGAAAACTACTTGAAGTATTTTCTTAAATGAATCCTAAATTTGTAAAAGACAAATAAAAGGAATGACTTAGATCATAGTTATAAAGTAATGATGTAAGATATTGCAGCTTCTGGGGAAGAATGTGTATGGGGCCTTTAGGTGTTTGGTTTTTTTGCGGGGGAAGTTGTTTGGTTAGTTGGTTGATTTTGGGGTTTTGTTTTGTTTTTTAATTAACATTTTGAATTTGCAGTATTAAATGATGCATATTTTAACAAAACGGATTTTTTATGCTTCTAGTTCCTAATAAAGACCCAAACAAAGTCCTGGCAGAGTGAAGGAAATTACAACCTTGCCACTGATTCATACAAGAGTTAGATTTCACTCTGGCGTTACTGTACGCTGTTACTCTTAAGTATTATTAAACCTGCAACCTCAATTTTTGTGTTTTCTGGTGGTTTTTATGTATTGATTGTATGATAATAGACAGAAGCAAAGTAAGATATTCAGCAAGAGACATAGGATGCAATAAGGGAAAAACAGACTTTTGCTCCTCTGTAGAAAGAACTTGTTTCTTACTTGCTCGTGCTTTTCTTCTAAGTGACAAACAGGAAAGACTGGCAGATCCAAATTAGAGGTTAAGCAAAGGCTAGCTACAAAGAACAAGAACCAACTACCTTTGTTTAAAAATGGAATTAGAATGAAGCTAGCAACCTGAGGGAATTGACATGAAGCAGATTATAAGGAAATTGGGAAGGTTCTTTTATTACAGTTAAAAGGCAGAAGAAATGAAAAAAGTGTGTGGTTTACAAGGCTCCAGGTCTGACATCAGCCAAGCAGAAAAGCTAGTGGTATCAAACCATTTAAGATTAAAATGAAACTTGAAGGCAAACAGAGATTGTCCATTCCATTATATCTTTTTGTGCATCTTACAGTGATGCAAATATACAAATTTTTATGGGATGTATTCCTTCCCTGCAAGATGGCAAATTGACAGGTTCATGTGCACTAGAATTTTAAAATTAAAGCAAGGCTAAACACCCTTTCAGTTACAAATGACTTTAAGGGTTTGATTCTTATTCAAATTAGACTCTCTAATTCTGCTTCTCATTTTCATTTGTGAACTGCTTTGATTGAGTACTGAGGTGAGAGCAGGCCCGAGGGGGTGAAAATGTGTTGATATTGGAGTAAGAGAAAAGGGAATTTCACCCAGCCCCGTCAGTTACAACATGCTAAGGTGTGTTGGACTTGTCCACATTATGGCTTGCATGCACTCATCAGTTCTGCTTTTAGTAAAGACTGCTTGGATTCCACAGCAAGGACTAGTGTTGATTGTAAATAATCATATTCATTGTGACTCAGCTTAGCAAATTATCTTTTGAAATTGGTAATTTCTAGATACAGTCAAACAACAGAATTCTTTCCTGTGGAAAATTGCCTTTTTGATGAAAATCCCAAAGCTTTCATTATCTGGCAAAATTTGAAAGTTTGAGGAGAGCAGACACTACAGGCATATGTTTAATGAAAACACAATTTTCTGTCCAAAAAAAAAAGTTCACAGAAAATATTTGGCAGACCCTAATATTTCTTGCCTTGTACCTAGCTTTTCCTTCCTGTGACACATTACTGAGAAAGTTGCAAAAAGATAGAATCAGGAGTATTCAGGCTCCCTTAATCTTTCCTGGTGTAGTTCAGGATGAGGAGTAGTACACAGCTTTCAGTAGTTCACAGCTTCTGGAAATATATAACAGATGGACAAAAAATGATATTTTTTTTTTTCTCTTAAAGAAGTATGGGGCGTCCTTTAATACTGATGACTTCTGGGGACATGGGAGACATAATAGCTCTGAAATGGTTTCCTGTGCTCTGAAATGCTAAATGATGACATGCGGTTCCTCGCTCAGTAAATGTGGGCTTGGTAAAGGTCTCCTGCAGCATTCTGCAAAATTACTTTCTATGGATGGGCAGGTCTGCAGGTAAAAGGGACTTGAGCTGGCAGTCATCACTGCACAGATGACACAAGGCAGCTGATTTTCCCTGTGCGTGGATGCAATTCGTATGTAGATAGAAATCAGACGGTTGAAGACTTCATTAGAAAAAGCAGTCCAATCTGTGTGCTTGATTCCTGCTATTTAAAGCTTTGTTCCTCATCAGTTTGCAGGTATTTGTTCTTGATCTGCTCAGAGTCCAGAAACTGCTGTTTCTCATTTATACTTACCTATAACTATTTGTTCTTAATCTGGACTTTACAATTTTAATTATCATAACCTTGGTGTGGAGGTACTTAATGCATTAGGTCTGAGGCAGCCCTTGAAAATCACTCAAAAATGGCAGAGTTCTTTGCCCTGACTGTTAAATAATTATTTATTTCTTCTCTGTTGACTTTTGGGCTTTTTTTGCTCTTTTCCTTTATGTGTAGATCATGGCACTATTATTGACCAATAGAAAAGAAAAAAAAAAGAAATAAACACATTAAGTTTAATGATGTCACCATTTTTCATAGAAACCCCTAGTAACTTTAGCAGTAGCACGTATGAGGTCAAAATCATTCATACCAGCAATAAGCAAGATTATCTGTTGACAACATATTACAGTAGCATACTAGCAAGTTATAAAAAAGCTGGAAGCATGGACAATTGTTCCATATTATATTTATACCAATTGCAATTAAATTAATTTTAAAAGAATCCATCTTATAGAGATGTATTCATCTCAACGGTCTTCTACAGCAATAGATCTCATAGATTTCCTGGTGACTTCAGAAAAAACAACTTCTTGTTCTCTAAATTTAATCTAAATAAAGAGGTAACATACTTATTCCAGAGCTGATGTCAGGAAGACCTTGACTGGAAGGACTCAAGATGCAGTTATATGCTTTATCTCTTTTCTCTGAATAAAAAAAAAAAAGTCAAAGATGTTATCCATGAAATGAAACAAGTTCCACTCTTTCATGCTAGGACACTACTTGCAGTGATATAGAAGTGAACTATATGATCATATCTAACAAGAAGATAAGGAAGGTCATTGCGGCAGAGACCGGCTCCAGAGCAGGTAAGACTGCGCTGGGTGAGGGCTCTGTAGCTACAAAGGCCGA